>JAUESP010000308.1:0-1200000 GCA_030914335.1 Drosophila borborema
CAAGAGCAGCGACGGCAATTGGATGGTTGTTGATGACACAGCAACGGAGGAAAACGGAACGGAAAATAAAATGCCCGGGAAATATGCTCATGGCTAATTGTTGCCGCTGCCGCCGTCTCGGCCAGTTGGTTGACCCTTTCGCGGTCTCTGGCCGCCGCACAGGACGCCCACGATGAGGACAGCGAAATGCATCAGCATCATTTGGATCTGTTGCACCATCAGCAGCAGCAGCAGCATTCTGAATTCATAATTGGCGAATCTGAGGAACGGGATCACATTGCACATCATCTGGGTAAGCATAAACAGATATTATATATACATATATATAAATATTGGTAGGAAATTCGATGCGTAAATATTATTGTCCAATATTTGGCTACAAAGATTTACCTCATTTATTAATATTAACACATGATAAAAATCGGAATATTAAGAAATAAAGTAATTTAATACATTTTCAATGGAAATTTTCATGGAACTTTTCATGAATAAATGAACCTATTATATTTCTTATAATTATAAAAAATACCAAATATAATAATTAGTATTAAAACAAATAATAAAATTTAATTCGTTTTTTATATTGCATTTATTTTATATATACATTTTTATATTATTTTTATTTTAATACATTTTAATGAACAATTTTTTTTTTTCAAAATAATAAAATAAATTGTATAACAGTAAATAAAAAAAAATTTAAATTAGAAAAATACAAAAAATATTTTTAAATTATTTAGTAATTATCATTTTATATTTACGAGTGCTTTTAAATATCAACTTTTGTTTTGGGTTTATTATAATGGCATTTCCATGGTTTTATGCTGAATACCTTAAATTAAAATTATTAAAAAAAAAAAAAAAAAAAAAAAAAAAAAAAAAAAAAAAAAAAAAAAACAGAGTAGCTTAATAATGTAATAATTATAAGATATAAACTATACCTTAGTAATAAATACAAAAATAAACATATACATAGATATAAAGAAAATATAAATAGAAAAGGGAAAGTAAGATATATATATAAATATATAATAAAATATAAATGAAAATATAAAACAAATCTATTGCTTGGTGATAATACATAAATAAAATAATAGAAAATATAAAGTAAATTATATAAATATATAACAAAAATATATATAAATATACACAAAATTATTAATACATACCTTAGTGATAAAAAAAAAAAAAATAGATTTATAGAAAATATAAAATACATTATATAAATGCAAAATATAAAATAATATTATAAAACTCTAACTTAATGATAATATATAAATAAATATAAAGAAAATATAAAATAAATGATATAAATGTATACCTTATGAGAAATAAAAAATATATAAATATATAAAATATAATAACTACATATTTTAGTAACAAAAAAAAAATAAATAAATAAATAAATTTATAGAAAATATAAAATAAATAATATAAATATATAATAAAATATAAATATATACTAAGATGATAAATAAAAAATAAATGTATATTTAAAAAAATTTACAAAAAATATATATGCCTTAAAAAGAACACTTAAAGAACATCATCAATGCCAATCAAGTGATAATTTTAATGCAATAAATTGAATTGTCTTTAATATAGAAAGCAGAGAAAACAATTTCAATTGCAGTCAAGTAACTGAAATTCAGTTTTGTGGATTATGTGACTTAGTAGCTGTCCGACTTGGCTAAAACTGCTCATCGAACTTTTAAGCTTGAGCACAATAATACGAGCTACTCGTGCAAGTCCTTTGACGAATTAAAGTGGGCAAAAAAAAAAAAAAGAGAGAAAGTCACATCGAGCTCTCGAGATGAATTCCAGCCACGTCAATTTGTTCGATTTTTATAGAGGCTGATGAGAGATGGGCTGATGGGGGAGAGTGAGTGAGAGAGGAAGTGAAAATCTAACCTAAAATATGGCAGTTGGGGGCAGTTAGCACGCTCTATTTGCGTTTGCTCTTGCTTAGCACAAGGTCAACTTGTCGTGTGGCTGCCAAGTGCCAACAAACTTTTGAGTGTCGCCCGCTTCGCATTCACTCGAACGGAATTATGTGAGTGACAGGGAGAGAGACCGTCCCACCCCCATCTCCCAAAGTCCCAGTTTGGCTCATTGGCGAGAGACGTGCTTTATGGTCGGCTGGCTTTAGTGGCCGTTTAAGTTGTGGCCCAAAGACCTAAGCCGTTCATAGAATAATTAAAGCGCCCACATGGCGTATGCGTATTCGCAGTCGCAGTCGCCGTCGCCGTCGCCGTCGCATTCGAATTGCGGCTGCCTGACATAAACTGTGGTCTGTCTGTGCCCCAAAATGTCTAAGCACACATATGCACACACTCACACTCACACACTCACTCACTTACTCACTCACATACATACATACATACATACATACATACATTGTCCAGAGCCGTGTTTTGTGGGCACTTAAGTTTTCTTTGTGAATGACTTGTGGGCCGCTGCTGCTGCTCTCTAACTGTAACTGTGCTCAACAAGTGGGCAACAGTTGACATTCCCACTCTCTCTCCTGCGCTCTCTCTTACTCTCTGCCTGCGTGCGTACGTGTGTGTGTGTTTTGTTAAATATGAAAGCATCTACTTAGGCCGCCGGCTTCTGGCTGGACACAAAAAGTGATTGACACTGGGACTGATGGCGCTTTGGGTCGTTGAGCTGGTTTTTTTTTCGACTTGACAATGTTGAGCAAGTTTTTCATTGTGCATTGCACTGAATTTAAAGTGAGCTCGTTTTTTGATAAAACACACACACACACTTAAACACATGTTAACAGGACTCTCTTTCTTTTTAAACAATAATCGGCAAGTTTATGGGAAATTTATGATGCTATGAAAAATGTTAGAAAAGGGTTATTTCTTTTTGATTAGGCTGTATCTGTAAATACAGAGTTTTCTATTATGTTTATGGCATTATTATTGTTGCTTTCAATTGGTGAATTGATTTCTTTAATTTACTTCTTCTTTTTTTTTATAGATATATAACTTTATTATATTTTCTTTACTACAATAGAACTTCAGAAACATACTTTTAGCTGAATTTTAGACGTTAATTTCAGTATAACTTTCATATTATATAGTAAAGAGTTATTAGCAAGCTATTTTAGAATTTACATAGCTTAAGATGCCCAAACGCACGTTATGCTGTAAATAAATATAAAAAAAAAAAAAAAGAAGTACTCAGTTCGTCAGATCAATAGAATAAATCATGCTCACTCGCTCTCACTCTGAACAAGAGACTTCGGTACTTTTCGTTTTTCTATTCTGTCCGAGTCGAGTTGAACTATTCGTGTGACGCTCGTATAACGAACAGCGTCTGAGACCTAGTAAGAGAGTAATTCAATGCAAACGGCATTCACATTCACATACACATGCACACAAACACTCAAGAGCGCAGTCTGTGTGTTTGGCGAGCACAGCTCTCGCATGCATACATACATACATACATACACGAAAGACTTTCTGCTTCGTTTAACTCAAGCAAACGGTCGGGTAACAGCAAGCGACGAAGCAAAGCAAAAGAATGCGATTGCGAGCCGATCGCAAACGAACTCATTGTAGAAACGATGCTCTCTGGTTGCTCTCCGAGTTGCTACTGTGAGTGTGAGTGAAATGCACAGATATCGAGAAACGGCAAGAGCAGTTTTGCATGCATTCAATTGCATAGTCATTATTATTTAATTATGCCATCGATCAAAAATAAGTATGAGTTAGAATAGACCTACAATTATTACCTTTTTAATTTCTATCATCTAAACTTCTACAAAACTTTCAGCTCAAGAAGGCAAAACTCATTTCCACAAAGAAAGAATAAAATTGCAAACATAAATATGATTTTCATAAAACTTTTGACTTTAAACGTTTCAATTCCAAAAGCTAATATATCTAGTTATTGTAATTAAAAGTTGCGCTCAGAATAAATAAATATTGAAATAATTGGCAAAGTGAACAATTCAATAATAATTTATGTATAAACTGTGAAAGTTTTTATCATTTAGCTATCACAAACTTTATTTCGCTGTCTGTAGATCTCTCCCTCTCCCTCTCTCTCTCTCTCTCTCTTTAGCTCTCTCGTAGCTAGTTTTGCTTTTGCTCATCTCTTAAAAGGATTTTAATCACGTAGTCTAAAACTTTAGCGTTATATCAATTTTCGTACGTCTTTCATGGCACGTTTGACTTTGTCAGATGAAATTTCTCGTTTCTTGGCATTCGTTTTGCTCTCTGATTGCGTTTAACTGTTTTCGCGTTGTGCATTTCGTGATGTTTGTGCGCCTGCCACGCCCAATTCCCTGCACAGTTAAGCAGAGCGCCCCTGCCCTCAAATCCTTTTTGCGTCGCAATTGTTTGACAATTTTTCAACAATTTTCCGCAGCTCGCAAAAAAAAAAAACGAAAAATTGGACGATCCAGAGAGAGCAAAAAAAAGAAGAAGAACGCTTGCCATTCACAGCTTCTCATTGCTACTCTTGTTGCACTGTGCGTGTGTGTGTGAGTGTGTTTGTGTGTGTGTGTGTGTGTGCATCTTTCACACGCTTTTGCGCTGCTGCTAAAAGTATGCAACACTTTTTTGCATTGTTTAGCGCGTCGCCTGGCCAACGGGGCGGATGAGCAGCACAAAGCGCAACAAAAAAAAAAAAAAAAAACAGAAATAAAATACAAATGTGAGCCGAGTGAAGCAGAAGCCAACTACAATCACGGCTGCTGTTGGCCTTTGAGGCGTTTTGTTGCTTTTTTGTGTGGAGAGAGTGCGTGGCTCTCTTTTATTGTTGTTGTTCACGTTGTTGTTGTTGCAGTAGTTGCTGTAATTTGTATTTCATTTTGCATACTTCTTTTGTGACATTTAAAAAGGGTAGAGTAAAAGTAGTAGTTGCTGTACTTTTAGTTAGGGTAAATGCAGCAGCTAAAGAGTTTATATTCCATTCGATTTAGCTTATTTCTGACTGCATATTAAAGAGCAACGAAATCAACTTAATGAATATAGACGTGCAGACAGACAGGTGAATAGACTGACAGTTATGCATTTGCCTTTTAGGGCATTCAGAGGTCGGCTTTTTGCTTTCTTTGCCTTGGCATCTTGTTGCGCTTTCTGTTGGCTCTTGCCTCTTGGCGAATGTTTGTTTTTTTTAGCATCATTTCACGTTAGCTTCGTTTGTTTGTATCCTGTTTGAAGTCGTCTTTGTAGTTCTCCATTACATACAAAGAGAGAGAGAGGGAGAGCAAGCATGATAGTAGAGATGGAGAGATAGAAATTTAATTTAGCTTGAGACCTAGCACTTTGCATTTGACCTCTGCCCTCTGGGCAGCTGGCAAATGGCAAATGACAGTTGGCAGCTGGCTGCGGGTGAGACAAATTTTTGGTTTTGGGTAATGAAAACTGTAGCATTGATAAATAACTGAAAAATAAATACGACAGGCAAACACACACACACACACGCACACACAACTCAATTAGCAAAAGTTTTATGGGCAGCACTTTGACTTTTAGCTGAATGTGATATGATAAAGTTATTCGAGTGTCGCCCGACTGACCCCTTGACACACGACACAGTGCATTGGCAACAGCTTCAACAGAATTTCAACATTGAATTTGACTCGACTAATTTAGAAACTCTGCTTTTGGCCATTTGGCTGAACGGTGGCTTTGGCTTTGGCTCTGGCTTTTGCTTTGGGTTTTTTTTCGTCCACGCAACAAAGTTGAGATTTCCTCCCCCTCCCTCTCTCTCTCTCTCTCTTTCCCTCTCACTCAGTGCTCACGTAAGCAAGTCAAAGTTTTATAATCATCTGGCAAGTTTGCTAACCAAGTTGCATGCACAAACTTGGCCCAAATGCAAGCTCAGGTGTGCAGCCAGTGCTCAAAGTCCCAAAGAAACCAAAATACTCTAAACCGCTTAAATGGATTGATGGAAGTGATGCAAGCCAATTAGAAACTAAAATCAATTATTATATTATGAAGGCGCAAGCTGAGAGTTCAACTATTCTCGACATGTATATGTAATCGATAATATTGGATATTGATAACTTGAATTTCGTGAAATGTTTTTTTTTTTTTCGTATGAATCGCGTTCATCTTGGAGAAAATATAATAGAGGAATTTATTTTTGAATATTACTTATAAACTAAAGTCAATTATTATATTATTAAAGTAATAGATAGGAAGTTCGGGTGCAAATTGCAACCGAGAATCATATTATTAATATTTATTATTAAGCATAGCTTGCAAATAACAGTTGATCGCTTCATTTTATGATCTGCTCGTGAGATAAACCGCTAAAAAAAAAAAATGTTGCTCACTCACTCTCACGCTGAACTTCGTTTCTTTTCGTTTTCTTTTCTGTTCGAGCGCCTTAAGTTGAACGCAACGAACAGCGTTAAGGGAGAAATGCGATTAATGTTCACACAATGAGATTTAGTAAGAGAGCAAATAGCACACAAACTAAATGCAAGCGGTATTCACATTTATATACACATGCACACACACACACTCAAGAGCGCGGTCTATGTGTTTCGTGAGCGCAGCTCTCCCATGCACGAAAGACTTTCTGCTTCGTTTAACTCAAGCAAACGGTCGGCTAACAGCAAGAGCGAAGCAAAGCGATTGCGAGCCGATCGCGGAGGAGTTCAATGAAGAACCGATGCATGACGATTGCTCTGTGTGAGTTTGAGTGGAATACACATAGTTGCAGACATCGACAAACGGCCAATTGCTATTTGCGAGCAGTGTTATTAAGAGTGCAGACGTGTGCAAATGTGTGCAGCCCACAGATTGTATACAGAGTATTCACAGTTAAAGCTAAGTTAATCAGGTGCTCTTCTGTCTCTTAAATATTCTAAATAGTAGTTGGAATCAAATATTATAATAGATTTAAAATCAGCGGTGTCTCCTTAATGATGTTTAAGCTCATCATAAAATAATTGAAAAAGAAAGAGAAAAAAATAAAATAAAATTAATTAAGTAAATACAATACAAATAACATAAAATAAAAATATTGTTAAACATAAATAAAATAAAATAAAATAAATAAATATTTTATTGAAGAAGTTCCAAAGTATTCTCTTTTTGCTATTATCATAAGTATTAAATAAATGCGGCAATGATTTATAAAAATTAAAATCATGTAATTTTTTAAATTTTTAAATCAACATTTCTTTTAACACATCTTTCCTTTTCACATCAGAAAAATTTTATTAATTAATTAGTTTTATTAATAATAAATAAGTTATGTTCAAATAAATAACTTATGTTAAGTTTCTGTTAGTTACTCAATTTAGAGTAAAACTGAAAGTCTCAATTTGTCCGCTCTCTCTGTAAGCATTTCAATTACTCTTAGCTGATATTTAACATACAATGTTAGGTTAACATTAATGTAAATCAAATAAAACTTACATATTTATAAGTCACGACTGAGTCTGTTAACAGTGTCTTTTAACAGTGTGCATAAGTAAGAGTCGAATATCTTTACAGCTGCTGTTACTAAACCTTCACTACTTTGGTTAAATTTATTTTTAGACTACTTTTCAGTCCATTTGAACCTTTTGTTAAAAACTTTTGTCAAAACCTGACCTTTTTTCTGATTGCGCAACTATCAAAAATGTTTTCATATTAAAGGCCACTTTCTACTAGTTTGATCCACTCGCTTTAAGCATTTTAAGTATAATTTTAAATTCCACAAAAAAAAAAACCCTTCATTTGCCTTCCAGGAATTAAGATATTTCTTTTCATTTCTTTTATCCATTTTCATTTATTATATATTTTCTTAACGAATATTGAGCATATTTTTTTTTTTTTAATTGTGTCCTTTCGTCCTATTTATTTACTTTTTTGCAATTAATTTTAAAGACCTTTAAAATTGATTTAGTACAAAAAGCAATTTCTTTCAATTAATTAGGAAACCTCCAACTTCTGCAAATCTATAAATAAGAAAGAGACAAAATAGAATGAAAGCCAAACATTGAAGAAGAAGAACAAAACATGTTATTCAAACAACAAAAGAAATAATATTAGACACGACTGAGCGGGGCATGTGAGCAGGATAATGAGAGAATAATGAGTTGAAGCGACAAATTCCACGAAATGTTCATTATCTGATTAAAATTATATACGAAAATTAAAAAGAGACTTTGCTCTATGCAGTGCGCAGTATATGATATGATATATGCGATATAGATGATATATAATTAAAGCTTTTGCGAATGACAGTTCGAGTCGAGACAGCGGACAATGGAGTTTTCTTTTTTAATTTTTTATTTGTTAAAAAAAAATGTTTTTATTCTGAATTTTTGTTTAATACATTAAATTACAAACGTCCTTGCAATATTTATATATTTATATTTACAGTGGACGCTCGGTTAACGAACACAATTCGTTTCAGCATTTTGTACGTTAAGCGAAACGTTCGTTAACCGAAACCACTTTTCCCATATCAAATCAATGTTAAATTAATTTAAAAATTTTAACTTTTATTGAATGAAAATTATCTAAGATCTCATCAACATTTTAAATAACTCAAAATTAACAACTGAAAAGGAACAGAAAAGGAATTTGGAAATGAAATATTTGTTTATGTTGCGTGGATAGTTAGACGATAGTTGTTATCGATAGTTCTAATCGTTGTGACTTACTTCTCTAAGAGACTGAATTGAAGTGACGTTTTTCTTACACTATAAAAAGATTTTTCTTACACTAATTTTAATTCACTAATTCTGCATCGCATTTATTGCTTATCAATGAATTTAGCACAGCTAAAAAAAAAGCTAAAACAGTCAAAATGGATCGTAATATAATTTGTATTCGGGACTTTCTCTATTTCATTTTATTTTTTTTTTATACCCTGAACCCATTGAAAATGGTAATTCAGAGTATAATGGTTTTGTGAAAATGTATGTAACAGGTAGAAGGAGGCGTGGCAGACCCCATAAAGTATATATATTCTTGATCAGCATAAAAAATAAGTTGATCTAGCCCTGTCCATCTGTCCGTCCGTCCGTCCGTATGAACGTCGAGATTTCGGAAACTACAAAAGCTAGAGAGCTGAAATTTCACATGAACACTCGTATGTTAGCTACGCAGTACGAGTTTATTTATTTTTTTTTTTTGTAATATGTTGACAATTCGTGAGTCAAACTAAAGAAAATTAAAATTATATAAACATAAAGCCTAAACAGAAGTACAAAACATTTAAAATAACAGTAGTGTCACCAACCCGATGGAGGTGTTTTATTTGCCAGACCGGCCAGCTATGCTCCAATTCACAGCCAAAAATGGTCAGTGATACTATTGAACTATTTCCGATAACTCATCCCGTTTCCAATTGTATTCCTTTAGTCTTTACAGTTTTTTTGGGCATAACTTCTACACCGCTTTAGCTAGAGACTTCAAAATATTTAGACAGATATTATGAATACGCAGATTTTGCAACTTTCATATTTTTGATGCCCACTTCGCCCCCAATTTGAAAGAAACGCATTTCAAATACTAGATACTTGAAATTTGGCACATAGATACATTTATTAACATACTCTTAATCTACTCTGAAAATTTCATGAAGATCATCCATCTAGAAATGGAGTTATAAGCGTACAAAGTTCAGCCCAACCCACCTCAAAGCCCAGAGTGCGCCTCTAAGTGCGTAAAGAAGAAGAGAATCACTTTTTTGCAGGGCTCAGGGTATCTCGTAGTCGAGCCGTCTCGACTGAAGCCTTCTTACTTGTTTTGGCGTGAATTTGTGCCTTTTCTTTAGAAAATGAAGTATAGCTAATAGAGAGAAGTAAACGTTTTTTTTTATATTAATTGAACAAACATATATTGATGAACATAGTCAATTTTTTGTTATTCTTGCAATCCCAAAGAAAATAATGTTAAAGGTGCCTCAGCTTCATGGTGGGACATTACTTTTTTGGTCCACTCTATAGATTACCTTTCTGCAAATTTTCTAGCATTTTAATGCCTTCCTATGCATTTCTCAAATTGTTCAATTGCTCTACAAGAGAATGCTCACTTCACTTTCTCACTTCCTGCACACTTTAGCTCAACATTTCAGTCGACGTAACGCTCTAAAATTTCAAATAGAAAATCAGCCATAATTTAGGCTCATTTCAGGCAGCTGTCGAATGGAGGCGGCCCAATCGCTATCATTAGCCAAGTAAACAAACAAAGCGAAACAAAAACAAAACTTAAGGCAAGCCATTTACAAATTGTCGACAAATTTGAGCAACTTTTGGGCAATTGTTGACACCGTCCGGCATTCAGGCTTCGCCTGGCCTGGCCTCGCCTCTATATCCGGCGTCTTAAGCGCTGTCTCTTTATCCGTCCGTCCGTCCGTTCGTTCGTTTGTCTGTCGCTGCGAGTCTGGCTAATAAATCATTGAAGACTTGACACGAAAATTGGCTTAAATGCGTTCGCATTATGGCCAAAATCAACAGTCCAGACTAGGACTAGAGCCTTAAGCCAGAGCCGTGCATGGGAAGGGGATTGGGCGGTGGGCGAGTGTATAGAGCGAGATCTGCGAATGTGTCTGTCGCAGCAGGTGCGTCGCTTCTCAAAGCTGGCGCCACAGGATGTGCGTAAATTAATAAGCTCGTGTACTTGGCCCAAAAAAAAAAAAGAGAGAGAGAGAGCGAGAGAGAGGGAAATTTGGTTAAAAAGCAGCAGCAGCGAGCAGTGGGAAATTCACAGCTTCACAGTTTTGCCAAGGAATTTTTTATTGTTTTTGTTGCATAATTTCTGCCCAGCTTCATATATATTCATTTGCTCTCTCTTCCACTCCCTCTCTCGCCCACTCTCTTCCACACGCTCTCTTAAAGTTCTTGTTACATTCAATGGGCTGTGAATGAGAATTTAAAGCATATATCTTGGCGCATTGCCGCAAGAAAAATGGCATAATAAATAAATCTACTTTGAATTAGCGCCATTTACTTTACATTTATTTTTGCCGCCGTGCAATTTATGGCGCACAACGCTTCAAAGATTTTTGTAATTTTCTTCTTTTTTTTCCCATATATATATATGTATATGTATATTTTTTTTATTTTTGTTATCGCTTTGTTGTTGGCACAATTTTCGGCGCGTGCTTTTTGGCTAATGAAGTTTTGAGGCTTGGCCCATTGAGCCCACTGTTCCCGAAAGGTGAGTGCAATCAAGTGGTAAACAGAAATAGCTCAATTTGAAATATGTTCATAGGCTCTTGTGGGCTTAATGATAAGGAAATGACAGATGCGCAGGATGGGCAGGACACGTGGGTTCCTCGAACATGGGCCAGAGATTGTTATTGAACTTGTTACCTAAAAGCATTTGCTTTTAATTATTAATCAAAAACCATTTTCGCACTCAAATTGAGTTTCGATTCGTGTTTCTAGGTTCTTCTTTTCTTATATGAATCTTAGGGGAAGTTTATTTTGTTGTCTTAGGGGAAATAAGTGAATATAGCGAAAGGTGACAAGTTTTTATTGAAAAAAGGTAAAAAATAAAACTCAATTCGGCTCTTTTTATAATTATATTCAAAATGTTTGTATAAAGAGCATAGATAAGAGAGAAAAAATAGCGATAGAAAGCTGTGGCTCACTGTTAAAAGACTCTGTAGGTTACGCAAACAGCACTGTTAAAGACTATGTTAACTTAACAGACCGCTTTGTATAATCTTGTATTAATCAATCGTGCTGTAATTTAATTTGCCTTTTTCATTAATACACATTCATTCGTATACTTATTATCTCTTTGCTGGATTACTTCTGTTAACATCTGAGTAATATTGAGTCTTTCACAGTAATTTCAGCTCTGTCCTTATTAATACACTTATTCATACACAATCTTCTCTTCTGCTCCAAAATACTTCAATAAAATGCATAATAAGAGCGTCATTGCAGCTGCATCATTACTTCAGCTCTGCAGCTCAGACATGCCATATTGAGATCAAACCAGCAAAAAAGTGTTAATGTTGATAACAATATTTATGTACTCTGCAGCTGTGACCAATAACATGCGAAGCAGAGAGAGCGAGTCTAAAATGAGATCAAACTTGCAAGAGTGTAAGTGTCGATAAGTCACTCACAGTCTCAGTCGCAACGTAACAGTAGGAGCACCTTAATGCTCCATATTTTATTATGTTATTATGTTATATGTTAGCTGCATTCACTCCAATGCACTCAACATACCCGAAGAAGCAATGGAGCAATGCTATTCACTCTAACTGTTAAAACCAGCGAGAGTGTAAGTACCGCAAAGTTACTCTCACTCTCTTTCAACAACAACAATTTGCACTCTATGTATATTATCCACACTTAATTATTCTGCAGCCTAAACATATAACATGTAAAAGAGGGAAAACAACTGTAAACATCGAATGTCGAAAAATCACGTTTACTCAATCACACTAAAATGTGATAGAGCTAAACAGAGGTGGAATGTGGATAAGGTACTCACAACTTCAATCCCAACATCAACAATATTCACACTTACGCTGCAGTGCTAGCATACATTATGAGATCAAGAGAGAATGCGATAAGCACACGCTTAACAGCAACAGCTGCTCTATCGCTCAAACATGTAATCCAAGCAAGAGCAAGCGAGATGCAATGCTAATAGTCGTAAAGGCACTAACACTCACCCAACGTCAGCAATAATCGCTCTGTCGTTATGCCTTGAGGCCATCTCACTCACTCAGCAGTAATTCGTTTTGATCTCACTTGTTCTTGTCCGCTAATTCATCTTGTTGCTTTGTTATTAGCTTGCGCTCCACATGTGACTGTGAGTGTTAATCAGTTGCTCTTGTACTCTCGCTGTGAGCGGAGCTTTAGCGCATTAACTACTTTGAGCGTTAACTACTTTTGAGGTTTACATACATTACATTGCATACATACATACACATACATATGTAGGTACTTAGCAAGTAATTAAATTAAAGTTGTAATGAATTAGTACAATGATAAAATATATTCACATTTATCTATGTTATTATTAGTATTATTATTTACGTATATGTATGTACAATGTATGTATGTATGTAGGGTACAGAGGAAATTGTTTTCATTGTGATCCAGTTTCAAGTTCCGTTGAGTTTTTTGCTCGTTTTTGCGTTGCGCAATATTTAGTTTTTTTCAACTTCGCACTTCGTGGCTGGCGCAAAAAAAAAAAATACCGTTTGAGGTTTGTGACGGCAATTGCCTGAGGTGCAAAACACATTTTGACAAGCTTATAATATGAATGTAAATAAAAGAGCAAAGAGTAAGCGAAATTCGGTAAGAATTACATATTTTGATATATTTTACACATTTGATTGGAAATGTAAATATTACATTATTCATAATAGAATATCAATATTATTTTTAGTTTTTATTGGTTTAATCTCTCTCTCTCTCTGACTCTCTCTCTCTATTTATATGGTTTTATAGTGCATCGTATTAATATTCTTTTATTAATAAATATTAATGTGATGAACAGTATGTGTGAAAAAAAAAAAAATAAAATAAATAAAAATAATAATAATAAGAAAATATATTTCAAATTAATTTTTTTTTTTTTAACATATAGCTTAGCTATATATACAGCTTTTGTGATTATTTTCATTAATAATATAAAAATATTAACAATTATTTTAATTAATTAATTATAAAATATTATTGTTCTTGGAACATGAGAATATAAACCTTCATTTCTTGAAAGTTTCCACTACGTTTTCTCAGCTGCTTTCAAATGATTTCTTACCGCTTATATTATTCATAGAATTGCTTGGTACTTTGGCAGATTGCGCATTGAACTTATATGGATATATAATTTAATACTCTACAATATATTGGTTTAGATAGACTTGTATATGCACACTATTTTTAGTAGTCAAATATCCTTAAGTTAATATGACTTTTGAAAGGCACCAAAAACTGCTAGCCAAAGTTTGCTTTGCAACATTTACATTCCAATCTCTCACTATCTCTCTCTCTCTCACTCACTCAACTAGTCATCCGTCTCGCTCTGTGGGTGCCATGTGCCTTCGTCTATCCAAAAGCGATTGCTATTGATTTTCAATGGCATTTACTTGGCCACCTTGGCATATATTCGCCTAGTTTTTCGCCACGATGACAGCCCAAAAAAAAAGGAAAAAAGAAGAAGCAAAAATAAATAAAAAAAAAATTAAGTTATTTATAAGCGCAAAGACCTTGGACACCAAACGATGCGTGCAGACAGACTGTCAATAGAGCAAATGAATTGGAATTTGCCTAAAAAGGGAAATTGTCATAAAAAAAATAAAATAGATGAAAAATAAAAATGAAAAACATGACAAAAATGACAAAAATAATGCGAAATAAGAAATGAATGAATGAAGGCAAAGCCAGTGAAATGAAGCAAATTTTCAATTAATTTTCATGCTCAACAATTTGGCGTTTTAATAAACGCCAAACACATGCGAACAGCTCGAGCTGTTGTTGTTGTTAAGATTGTTTTTGTTGTTGTTATTGTTGTGAGGAACAATTGCAGCGAATCTGCTGAAATGACTTTGTGCAAATGTCACAGCTGGCTGGCAAAGGCAAATACAGTTTTGTGGCTCTTGCCGCAACGCACAAAAGTATGCAATAAATTCGATTTTCGCTAAAGGGCATGAGAGAGCGAGAGGGAGAGAGCAGGGCTGGGTTAAGGTTTTCAGATTCGGGCTGCCAAACATCAAAGGCAACGACGCACAGTGGGATCTTTGCTCCTTTTGCGTAAGATATTTAATTCTTCAAGCTTTAAAATGTATCTGCACACAGGGTGTTGCAACAACAGGGTGCTTCACAGTTTTATGACCAATATGTTTTTATGAAAAAAAAAAATTAATTATTTTTGTTGTAAATGACTTTTTTCTTATTAGAATTTATAATAAATATGACTATTGAAATTTCTTGTATTTAAAAAAAAAAAAAAAAAAACAAAAAATAATATAATAATCATTTTTTTTTTTTAATTCTTTGAAATATTTTTTTGTACAGTTTTTTGGCTTATGCGGAATTACGCATAGTTTCGATTTTATTTTTATTTTATTTATTTCATTTTAATTAATTTATTTTATTTTTTGCGTTTTTATGTCGACTTTTGTATAGTTTTTTTTTTTTTTTTTTTTTTTTATTTTTTTTACAGAAAGCCAAAGGGCCGGCAAATATATTTTTAAATATGAAAGAAGAGAACTTTCATAACACGTGTATATAAGCCGATGCCTGGAACTCGGCGGGAACGAGAAGATGCAATCCACCAGAGTTGAAAAAGGCTATAAAATCAAGAGATTTAGTAGATTTAGGCAAACTCTAAAATGAACCAAAATCACATTTTTCATGTTTGACATAAAACTGTGAAGCACCCTGTTGTTGCCATACCCTGTGTATAGATTCACTTGAAGAATTCTCTATCGAATACTTTTTAAACGTTTTAAATATCTTATTTGGTTTTTGCAAAGGCCCCACTGTGCAACGGCAGCGGCAACAAAATTCGCTAGGCAACGACAGCGCTGCTGCAGCTTCAGACTGTTTTGTAATATTTTGTATTGCATAGTTGCAACGGGCATGCATATATATGTATGTATGTGTGTGTGTGTGTGTGTGTGTGTGCCACAAATGTAGCAAGCGAATGGTACGTGCCACCTCGCACCCAGACAGCTGCTCAGCTCAACTCTGCTCAGCTCAGCTCAGTTCTGCTCTGCTCTGCTCTGCTTGCAGTCAGCTCCTTCTATAGCAACTTTTCTTCAGAAAGTTTCTATATTTCTTTTTCTTTTCGTATTGAAAATGGGAAGTTAGGGTATAATGGTTTTGTTAAAAGTATGTAACAGGCAGCAGGAGGCGTGGCAGAATCCATAGAGTATATATATTCTTGAATATATGACGAGCTGAGTCGATAAAGCCCTGTTCATATGTTTGTCTGTCAGAAGATATAAGAGCTAGAGACTTCATTCTTTTTGTGTTAGGTTCGTATATTGTTTCAGAAATTCGATAACTTATATATTTCCAAAGTTATCGATAACCACATGTATCGAGAATCAGTTATAAAATTATATCTCGTTCATCTTTAAAGTTAGAGCCTCCAAGTCTTCTGCATCTATATAGATACTAATTTAATACAATTTTGATTTTTGTCAGATTTGCAATTCCGGTCATCCATTCACCACCACAACCCTACGCTTCTTACGCTTGCAAAAATGAATCAAATAATTCTTGTAGTATTATTCGTTCGAAGTAGAGTTCAGGGGATCTCATAGTCGAGCAATCTCGACTAGAACTTGCTTACTTGTTTTTCTCAACGCTTTTCCTAGCTCACATTCTGCGCTCTGCTTGGCATGACGTGATTTAGCAGCCGAACAGAGTCGACGTGACCGTGAAAATGGGGCAGCAGCTCATCAAATAAATATAGATCCACATAGAGTAGCGTCCTGCAAGAGCTAAAAGGCAATACAGATGCTGAATAGACATCTCAGACAATGCCAAGACTGACGAGAGAGAAAGAGAGATTGTGTTGGGGCAGTGAGATATTTGGATTTAGCTGCGTATTTAGCTGCTTGAAATTGTAGTAAAAATAAGTGAGGAATGCAAGAGCAGAGTTGTTAAATAATAGTTTCTAATAGAATGAAAAGTATTAGTTAAAATTAATCTTTGAGCTGTGAGCGCATTGAAAAGAGAATTGTATCCAACTTAAATCGATATGCTCTTAATATATATATATCTGATATATGATATATTTTAAAGATAGGCTGATATATATATATATAATGGGTCCTCGGTTAACAAACACCTCGTATAACGCACATTTCGCATAATGAATTATTTGGGTAAATACGTTTCGATTAACGAACAATGTTTCGCATAACGACCAACAACATTTTTAAAACATTTATTGTCTGCAAAATTTCTGTCAGTGTTAAACAATGAAATAGGGGAAACCTCAAATACACATTATTGTACTGTCCTTTTTACCGTTTTAGCATTTTTTGCCTGCAATTTAGCTGTAAGATTTTTCGTATACGAATGCTTCGTTTAACGAACAAAATGCTGCAGAGAATTGTGTTTGTTAACCGAGGTTACATTACAATGTAATAAAAATTTTTTTTGGGTGGGCGGGGACACGCCCCTTTTCCAAAAATATTTCTGAGGGAATACATAATAATAATTAAAAAATCTGGCTTAGGATCAAAAAATCTGGCTTAGTTTTCAAGTTATTAATTTATACCCGATAATTTGGAATTTTCCCCATAGTGCATTGTAATTGATTTCATATACATATGTGTGTGTGTAAAATATATATGATATATAAATCGAAATGCTTTAAACGTGAATTGCCAGCTTTGGGAAGGTATAAAATAAATATAAAATATGTGAAAAAGAAATATCAAAAAATAATAAATATATTTTATGCTACTTTTTTTTTTTAAATAATTAAATAATGTAAAATTTAAATTGATTTATTTAATTATTTCGATATTTCTTCATCAACTGTATACAATTTACACAAATTGTAAACGCTACAGGATGCGCAGGGTATAGAGTATGCTTAGTCTACTCGCGCCCACTGTTAGTTGTGCTTTGACAATTTGACATATGTATATTTCTACAACAATTTATCAAGCATCTATATTATTTAGCTATATATGCGAATACTGTATAAAGTCAAAGCAAATTATTGAGTACAGGGTATCTTATAGTCAAGCATTGACTATGTTGAACTTAAGCCCATTTGATTATAATTATTTATCAATTATTATTTAAGCACAAGTGTTAAAATGCCAAAAATAATGCTCAGGATATCAATTGCAGGGTATCTGCTAGTCGTGCAATTTTATTAGTATATTTTCTTTTCTGCGTACTTTTAAAAATTGATCAAATATTAAAAAATTGCATATAAAAACACTCAAAATGGTACTACATATACATACGCACAGGGTATCTACTTGTTGCGTATATCTTATACCTAAATACTCAGTTATCAAGCAACAAATTCAGTTTTCAATTAACAATTAGGCAATTTGTCGCTTCAGTCGTGTTGTATATCCAGCTAATATCAATCTCTCTCGTTCTCTCCATCTCTCTGTCTCGCTTGTTAACTATATTAGCAATTAGCTCAGTTTGATGTGCCGTTAGACTAACGCCATTTTGCTGCTAATAAAATGCGCTAATCATAATCGTATAATGTTAAACCAAACTTCAAATCTCAAAGCCATTTTGCCATTTGGCAGCATTTACTAAATATTTGATGAGGCGTCCTTGCATTACCTGGCGAATTATAGGTGGATGGGGGGCTAGCCACGCCCAGCTCCTGTGTCTCCCCTGTGACTGTGGCAGCTGCTGCACAAAAGTCAAATTGTGCACAGAACTTCATTCTGCGGTTGGTGAAAATTACGACGAGCTGCTCGTAAAGAAGGCGCCGTGCCAAATGCGCTAAAGTATTGGAAAAATTCACGAAGCGAACAGAGTTAAAACCAGCCACGCCCACATCACCTGCTGTGTTTAACTATGTGGCTAACTGTGTGCATGTGTGTGTGTGTGTGTGTGTGTGTGTGTGTGTTTATGTGGCTTTTTTTTGGTGGTTGTGGCTGTGCAACCTGTTTATCTGCGCATATTGATGGCAAGTGCTCAATGCTTAAACCACAAATTGAATTTCCGCCAGAGCAAAGCGAGCTCAAATTAACTATGTAATAACTGTAAAATGTAACTCTTTAACACTCACTCACTTACTCACTGTATCTCTTTTTCTCTCTCACTCTCACTCTTTGTCTGCCTCTCTCTATTGCACTTGGAATCTTGAAGCGGAAATGCAAAATCATGAGGAGCTGCTGGAAGATATACGCGAGGACACCGTCGTCAACGTGATACCCGAGAAAGGTAAGATAACACTCCCGCCATCGACATTCCTCTTGGCGTCGCTCGCCCCACACCCTACCTGCCAATTCAATTGCAGTTATTTCAATTTCCCTATATGTAGGGAATTGCAGGATATTTATTAGAGTATTTTCTCAAGTTAGAGTAACATTTGCAGTTGCTTAGGAATCGCAAAAAAAAAGCCTTAAATGTACTTGAATATCTTAAAGCTGTTTGTTATATTCCTGTTTTATTTAAATATTTTATAGAGATCTTTATACATAAAATATAAAATCCTATTTAGTCTTAATATTAGATTAATTATTAAAAAAATGAGAAAATACGCAGAGGTATACGAATTCCAGTCAAATTTATTAAATTTTTATAGTCTGCGTACAAAAAAAAAAAAAAAAAAAAAAAAAAAAAAAAATAATAATAATAATAATAATAATGATAATAATAATAAAATAAAATAAATAAATATAAGAGAAATAAATAATAACATAAATAAATAAACAACTCATATAACATTATTTTTTTGAGCAAAAAAAAGTTTCATAAAATTTAATAATATTCTATGAATAGTAATTATAAAATAAAATAAATAAATAAAATAGATGCAGTAAATATATACATAATTATTTTTTTATTGTTACCGTTGTAATATGTTACTTTTTATGTTGTTCAATTTCAATTTATTTCACTCATTGTTATGACTACAGATTTTGTTTTTTTGTGAATGTATCTTATAATAATTAGGCCTTTTCTACTTAAACATTTATTAACAATGATAACATATGGTATATATAGTTTTTATATTTAGTAGAAAATTTATAAATGAATTCAAAAAAAAAAAAAAAAAAAAAAAAAAAAAAAAAAAAAAAAAAAACGTAAAATATGAATACTAATTTATATAATATAACTGATAATATTCATATATATATATATATATATATATAGTTGCTGCATATATTTAATTATTATTTGATATATATTTTTCATATATTTTTATTTTCTATATATTTATTTAGTATATAATTATAATTATATAATTATAATAATAATAAAAATTAATTTAAAAAAATTAAAATTTTAAATTTTAAATTTAAAAAATCTCTTTTATCTGTTTTATTACACTCTTAACACTCTTATTACACTTAACACTCTTTCATAATTAAAGCCATAGTAAAGCATTCTAATTGTTGATTATCTTTTTCTCATCGTATATAATCAGATCTTTATTATTAATTTATTTTCTCATTTTATTTTATTTTATTTTATTTTATTTTTTTATTTATTCTTTTTTTCTCATTAGAGCATACACACTTCGGTGCACACACACGCACTTGTCACTTGCTTGTGTCGCGTGTTTCTGCGTGTATCGTGTTACTTTTGCCAGACATCACGTGCTCACTTCCCATTTCTGGCCCTTCACTTTCCATTCCATTCACCGTTAGGCGACATTAAGTCCGACGCGATTCGGTGTCTGTCTTCAGTTGCTGCGCTGCTGCTGCTGCTGAGCTGCTGCTGCTGCTGCTGAGCTGCTGCTGCTGAGCTGTTGCTGCTGCGCTGCTGCTGAGCTGCTGTTGTCGCAGCATTTTTTCTCGCTTTTAAATTTTATTTAATGTAAATTGTATTTGAAACGTGCTGAGGTTCCATTTCTGCCAAATCCCCCTCCAGTTCCCCTGTTCCAGTGCTAAACTTCGAAGCAGCGACCAACAAAAAATGCTGAAGCTAAATCTGTCCTTGGCTGGGAAATGTACGAGTGTGTGTGTGTGTGTACAGTTATGCATGTGTGTGTGTGTGTGTCGTGCAACTTAATAGAGTTGTTTAGCATTTAAATAGCGCCATTTGCCGCCTGTTCCTGTTGTTGTGTTTGTTGTTGTTATTGTTGTTGTGCTTATTAAGTTGAAATGCCGAGCTGAGTTGCGTTGAGTCGCGTTGAGTTGACTTAATAAAGTGAGCTTAAAGTTGAAAGAGAGTGCGCGAGCGGAAATGCGCCTAGTTGGCTTATAAATGTCTTGAGAATGCGGCCCTAAATCCACTCAGCGATAAGCCAAAGTGGTTGCATAATTGTGTTTTATAACAAACGAAAAAAAATAAGGAAAAAATAAAAAGAATAATAATAATATGAGCTAATGTGATGCGTGAAGCCAAATGAATACCAAACTAGGCAATTGAAATGAATTATAATTTAACATTTCAAATGAAATGTTTTTATATAAATTATCAAGAGTAAGCCAAATTAATAATAGATAGTTCAATTGATTACCATTTAGAGCTGTTAAAACGATCTAGAGTAATTTGCCAATAGACATATTTACCACAAATTTAAAATTAAGATTGTCAAGTTTTATCTGAACTTTAAATTTGTGTTAAATGTCTTTATTGGTAAGTTATATTACCTTCAAGTCACTTTGGACACTCTGTAGATAAATCAATTTATTCATTAAATGTTTAGCGGCTTTTTGTTAAGCTTTATCAAAAAAGAATTTGCTCATTATAGCTACATAGCTACATATGTAGATACATAGATACACAGCCAACTTTGAAGCTCTCGAAAATGAAGCCATAAATTTCATGGCTTTTGAAGGTAAAATTTCATTTATTCGTAATATAATTAAAAATATATAAATTTATTTATTTATACCGAAAACATGCATTCATCTATTTAAAATTACTTTATTGCCTTTTTTGTTTACGCTCAATTAATTAATATGAAAGTGTTATTTTTTTTGTATCATTATTTATTTTTTTTTTTTAAATTATTGTTATTATTATTAATAAAATAAATAATTAAATTAATATGTTATACTTAAGTATTTGTGAAATAGTTTTTTTTAAACGACTTTAATTAAATTTTTAAGAATTTAATTTATTATTTAAATTTTTTTTAATAATTATTTATTTCCTAAAATCTCGATTGCATTTCTGATATTTAGTAAAAACTACTTTGTCGATGCCATAATTCAATTAATTTCTTCAGAGACAAAACAAATAATAGGAATAAATAAAATAAAAATAAAAATATTTAAAAAATTGTGTTATATTAAAATATTTATAAAATAATTATTTATATTTACCGAATAATTATTTTTAAACTAAATTAAATTAAATTTTTATGAATTTTATGTGATATGGAAATTTGATAAATTCATTAAATATTTCTAAAAATCTAGATCAAACTTCTTATGAAACTAAGCCATTATTCAAATAAATTAATAAAAAATAAACTCATTTTTTAAATAAAATGTAATTACATTTTAAGGATTTCAATTTAATTTAGGATCTCGATTGACTTCCTTTCGAAGGTGGGACATTATCAATTAATATGAGTATAACAATAAGCATAAATTAAATCAAATAATTATTTAAAGAATATGGTGGTATTAAAATATTTGTATATAATTATTATCAAATTAAGTTTAATTACATTTTCAAGAATTTTATTTTATTTTGTAAATACTCACACTTTTACTTAATTCTATCTAAGTATGAAAATACTTAGAATGTTAATTATGTAAATGTTTTTCACAGTTATATTTAAAATATTTAATTCTCACTCAAATTTCCTAATTTACTTTTTTAATTTAATAGTAGTATTATATTGTTTAAAAAGAATTGTAAATTATAATTTTTTTAACTAAGATATTTTAGGTATATTTAGGTAAAAATTGTTTAACAAATACTAGATTGAATTAAAAATGAATATTTAATTGTTTTGAATTAAATTTTCTATAAACGTAAGTTTTGTACTATGAACTTTATCATTCAGAGCCCACCGTCTGCCAAGCAATAAAAATCTTGTATGATATGCATTGATCATCGAAACGAAAACAATTTGCAACATATAATTTTTATTACATATTCAAAGGCAGCAACATTACCTTAATCCAGCTTAATGCCCACACGTATTTATCGATATAATGTGCACTTCTGACAGACAAGATTACAATTACCAATATGCCAAAGAGAGAAAAGAAGAGAAAGGAAAGGAGAAGAAAAGAAACGAAAAGAAAAGAAAGGCCTGACATAGCTTAACTCAAATGCCATGCTGTTTACTTGCCAAAGACTTAGCTGTTAAGCCACTTCACAATATACACACACACACACACACCTACACACACAATCTGAATTTACTCATTGGATGAGCACAAAGAACCACAACAAATAGGCACACCCTTGGGTTAGCTTAAAAACGATTTGCTTTATACGCATATATCATAAGCATTATGTTAAGTAGAAAGAGAGAGAGAGAGAGGAAAAGAGGGGCTTGTGCATAAGGATGTGCAATAAATCCACTCAACGCACAAGACATATGCACATTAAATCCTAATTTCATGTGCCCATAAATCCACTAAACAATCACACCCAATGCTGCCCGGAATGATGTGCCACAACAAAATATGTAACGAATTTGGCGAATTTGCACATATTTACACACGAACGCGTCGAAAAGTATGCCATAAAAATACACGCAACGGGAGGGGAGTGTGAGAGAGAGAGAGGGTGAAGCGGCAACAGCAGCAGAGGCGAGCAGGCAAGGCAGGCACATATCAATATAAGCGAAGCCAAATCAAATGAGTTGGCAAAAGGCAACAACAGAAAACCCAAAACGCAAACCAAAGAGCGAAGGAGCGAGAGAGCGAGGGAGCGAGGGCGATAGACTGCCTAAGTGTGTGAGCAAGCGAGAGAGTGATATAATAAGCCAGCTCAGAGACTGCGGAAGGGACAGAGACACACACACTCACACACAGGACAAGCTGTGGCAAATTTTTATTGACGCGGCAGTAGCTGGGATATTCAAGCCTTATTAACAGTCACGCTGAAGAGGCAGAGAGCGAGAGAGGGGGAGAGGGGGAGAGAGTGAGAGGTGGAGCAGCAACTGACGTTGGTGACACTTGGTGTCGTGCCCCCCTTTTGCGCCATTATTATTATCTAGTGGAGCATACTTGAGCGCAACGATTAGCAAATAGCATAACCGAAGCTTGAATGCTCTTGCAACTT
This sequence comes from Drosophila borborema, assembly GCA_030914335.1. NCBI lineage: Eukaryota > Metazoa > Arthropoda > Insecta > Diptera > Drosophilidae > Drosophila > Drosophila borborema. The sequence continues at coordinate 23,813 of JAUESP010000308.1, forward strand.
TTGTTAATACGATGGCTTCAAGCAAACTTTTCGCCTACTCTTCTTGTTGCGCCAAATAACTTTATAATACATATTTCATGGGGATGCTTACTTGGCTTTTTTTTATCAATTGTTGGAGTCAGAATTTTGATGAAGCTGAAGCTTCGTGTGCAGCTAAAAGGCTTTGTAGCATTAATGCATTAAAAAGTTATGCACTTTGCTGTTAGAGAGCTGCGCACAGTGTTGCTTAACATATTCGCATTGCAAAATGTTTGGAAGTGTTGTCAGGTTACTCACTCCATGCTACAGAGCTGTTGGATAATTTTGGCATAGATTTAACTTAGCATAGTATATAAAGAAATTACATATTGATACGCTGAGCTACAACTTTTTATTTTCTTATTTGGGTAAGCTTGAATGAGCATGCTGACTTTTTAAAGAATATTAACAGAGTGTTAACAGAAAAGTTAACAAAATGTATATTATAATATTATATAAATTATTTTTAAGTTTTTTATTTTTGTTTGCATTCCTAGTTTTATCAGATTATTTTGTAGTAAATTTAATTGTATTTAATTTAATTTAATTTAAAATATATAATAATACAAAACTTAGTTATTTAATTACTATAACTAAAGGCAGGAATGTCTATAATAATATTAATTTATTCTAATATTTTTTGTTTATATCAAAAAATTTTTATTTTATTTATTTATTTATCTCTTAATATTTGAAATTATATTTATTGAAAATTTCATACATTTTAATATTCAATATATAATAATTCAATAAATAGTTTAAGACAGACTTGACTTTATTAACATTTTTACTTAATGACGACTTGCAAGCGTTCGAAATTCTTGTAAAGAGCAGAAGCGCTGTTTAACAGAGTCAGCTTAAATTGACTTGGTCTGGTAATGTTAACTTTATGTTAACATAGACCCATTAAGCCTGTAATGTTAATTTTTTTTATGTAAGAAATCATATTTCAATTAATATAAATATAAATTTCTTGCTTTAATTATAATAACTTTCAACACAATTTTATCTTGTAATTTCTTATAAAATTATTTAAAATATTTTGTTTTATCGTTCAATTAAAAAAATAATAATTTCTGGTTTCTACACCATTTCATTACAGTCGAAATACCTCAATCAATGATCAGTGTATAATAAATGATGCAGAACGTGATATTTAGACAGAGATTAGGCGATAATCCGCAACATGACAAGGCGCAAGGCACACACGCAAAACAGACAAACAACTTAACAACACACAAAGTTGTTGCTGCTCCTCTTGTTATTGTTGTTGTTGTTGATCTCAGTGTCAAGCACACTTTCATACTTTTTCGCTGTTTACCCCTTGCAAGTGAGATTTACAGGCACATCAATACACATATAAAAAAAAAAAAAAAAAAACAATTCTCACACTACTCGCCGCGCCTGCTCTCGTTTCGTCTCATCTGCGACGACTGTGATGTGGCTCTCTCTTTGCTTATCACATTGTTTACGCATTTTGAGTACAAGATTGTTATGTGTTGATTTGCTTTAACTGACGCGTGCCCCGCATATAAGAAAACATTCCTCAGCCGACGGCTCCTTTGCGCCTCAATTTTGTATTTTTATTTTTTTTCTGTTTGTCGTTTTTGTTTTCATAACATTCACGGGGCGTATACGTAACGCCAACTTTGTTGAGGTCCTCTTGGCATGTCAACGACACGAAAACACACAAAACAGCCGACGAAGTCAGCATATATATGTATGTGTGTGTATGTGTGTGGGCACACGTTTAAAGGCTGTCACTCAAAACCACAAATCTGTTGCATACTTGCGGGCGCGCCTTTAAAGTCAACCCGCGCTTTTGAGCGCTTCGCTTGGCATTCGAGCAGTGAAGCATTGATTGACTGCGCAAATGCTGAGAGTGGACTGAGAACTGAATATGTTTTCTAGGAAGAGCCCACAAAAAACATATTGCGGCCTTATCGTCAAAGTGAAATTCACTTGTTATCCACAAAACGTTTTTGTTTTGCTTATTTTTTTTTAAGGTTGTCAAGCTGAATTTAACTGCCAATTGATGAACTTATTTACATAATATTTGTATTAATATAAAGACTGCTTAATATTCCTGGAAGTAGGCTAATATAGATACAATAGAAAATAATGCACGATTTGTTTGATGATTTCTATAAATATATATTTATTTTCCATATTTAATATATATACTTTTTAAATTTATTAAAATTTTTTTAAAGCCATTTTAGCTTAATTCTATAGCAGAGTTCTAAATAAATAACTAATTTTCTAAAAAAACATTTTCTAATTAAAAATTACAAATTATATATAAAAATTATTATATATAAAAATTATAAATCTGTGCTCAAATGCTGTATCGTTCGATAATGTCATTAGATCGCCAATTGAATGTTATTAAAATTTAAAATTTTACATCATCATGATGAGGTTTTAATTGGTTTTCAGCTAAATTTGGTTTACACTTGACTAAGATATCCTTGGCTCTACCAAGCCATATATATAGTCCTGATGAACCAAGATGATGATTGTCTTGCAATATGAGCAGGAGATTGATCAAAAACTATGTATGATTTTTCTTCCAGCCGGCCCCATAGTAGCAGCCATGCCCCTTTTCCCTCGATGGTTCCTAGTTGACTTAGATATATCTTTGGTCTTACCATACCAATGATATAGTCCTGATGAACCTAATAAGTCAAAAGAGCTTTGCGAAATGCACAATGAAATGTCGAAAAACATGCATGATCTCTTCTTTTTCAGCTGGGTTTTTAAGGGTATTTATAGATATATATAACTTATTTGTCGATTTGTTGTCATTTCTGTTTTTACGTAGCGCAGCAGCTTTACATTGTTGAGAAAAAATCATTAACATAGCTTACGCGGTCGCTGTGGCCATAGGGGATTTAAATTTCTAACGTAAATTTTGGAAAAGTACCAGGCGAACAGAAATGAGCAGCAGGGTGAAAAATGTTAGTTAACAGTGGTTACAGAAACATTTATTAACAAACCAATTATGTTAAGTTACTAGCCATGTTAAGGTTACAGGCGTTAACAGTTTCTGTGCTCACTGTTAACTAAATTTTGCACCCTACTACTCACTTCTGTTCGCCTGGTAGTTCAGCAGCATTTTCACCCAAAATTTGCCATTTTTCGATGGCTCAACGCCAGATGCCCCTCCACTGAAGATATGCAACAACATGTTTTATGGCATTTTTTCAACCGTTGATTTTTTATTTAAAATCCTAATTGCCTGGGGTAAATAGAGAAGAATAAATAGAAATTATTCAAGCTTCTTTGATTATAAAATTTTTCTTTGTATTGATAATTTTTTTTTTTTTAATCATTTATATATTTTTTTATATTTAAATTATTTGCTATATTCAGTACATATATTGTATATATAGTAATATATCGGATAACTCACATAAAATGAAAGTTTGCCCAAGCCCCAACTTGGTGACTTTTATAGACATCTTTGCACACGAAATAAGATTCTCCTAAGCACAAGCAGCACCTTCGTATCATTAGTCTTCAACTTAATTGTAACTTAATCAATTTAAATACAAAATTTTGAAATAAAATTAGTCTTATAATTTTTCATAAGAATATTACCATTATTAATATAGTACATATATATCATTTATATCTAATTATTATATTTAAAAATATATTTGTCCGATTTTACAATTTATTACAAAATTTCATATACATATGTCCACATTGCGTGTAATCGGGCAAATTTCTTGTTACATTCGTCTGGCTGTCTGAAGTCGTGATTCAACCTGTAAATAATATAAAAGAGAATTCATAAGAAATTTTAAACAAATACAAGTAAAGGTTAGCTTTAGACGGCAGTACCCGACTAAGAAATAGATCTTGATCCGTGTCGAGCTGCTCTATTAACTGTCATGAAATACTGAAAAAGTATGTTTTAAATAATAATAATAATAATAAATTTTTTTTTTAATCGAAATATAATTATTTTTTAAATAATACATTTAACAGGGGCTTAATTTTAACATATTTCTAAAAATACATCCTGTGAGAACAAAAAGAATAAAGAAATATAATTGAGTACAATAAAACGCTGCAGCTTTTTAAAATATATGTATATTAAAAAGAAAAACGAAAATGACAATGATTCGAATTATCTAATAATTATTAATTTATTATTACTAAAATATTTTTATTTTTGATTTGACTCTCACAATTAAATTTGTTGCTATCAGTTGCATTATCAAAGAATCGAGGTTCTTAGCTTATGTATTTAAATAAAGTTAAGCTCCCCTATTCTAAGATAAGTCGAACTAAATGATTTCTCCAGAAATTGAAATATTAATCAATTTATGAGACTTTCAGTTGAATCTAATGAAAGGTATATACAGAGGTTTCAATGCTCGCATACGGGAAACACTCTGATATGTACCTTGTTTTAGATTAGACCGAATCACTGCACACTTCGATTACAAGAATTAAACCGATTTCACTTTTATTCAATTTTGCAGATTTGCCCAAGTTTGGAGAGCTCTTGCAGAACGTTACCGTGCCGGTTGGCCGAGAGGCTGTGCTTCAGTGTGTCGTTGACAATTTGCAAACGTATAAGGTAAGGCGAACCCAAATGCTCGATGGGCAATAGGCGGTGTTAGCTGTTGGGCGTGTCACTTGATAGTTTGGCAAAACCGTTAACAATTAGATGGGCCTAGGTGTTTTGGCTAGGTGTTGTACCTAATGGAAATTTGCCAACGGCGCTGTCATTTCAAACAGTTTACACTTCATCAAATAAAACGTGGCATAGTTTCAGTGGGTCTCTCTTTCCCTCTCTTTCTCTCTCCATCTCTTTCTCTCTGTGTGTGTGCGTGTCTCGTTAAACGCATAATGCGTGCGCCATTTACGTTGACCCTTTTTCGTAAGGGTTTTCCGTTCAGTTCCAGTTACATTTCACTCCCCGACAAACGAAGCACGTTTCAAGCCCCTTGGGCGTCACTTTGATTTCGTGAGGCCAAAAAAAAAGAAGAGAAGAGGAGGAGGAGGAGCCGTGCTCTGACGCTGCTGCTCAATGAATTGCCGAAATACGAAAATAGCAAACGGCTGGCCACAAATTTTTGTTAGTCAGCTTTTAGGCCCATTCCAATGGCCATTGGGAAGGTAGTAAATGGACCTGGCCAAAGCACACGCAACAAATTGATAATCTTACGGGTTGGCCTGATGCTGATGATATCGTTGGCCAGCCGCTCATGCTCTAACAGTAAATGTGATGCTTATTATGTTGGTAATTCCAAATAATGTTGTTTGCCATTGTCCGCTGGCCGTTGTCCATTATCCGTTCTCTGTTGCTGCATTTAAACGTACAAATTGAAAGCTAGTGAATTGATGTCTTTCATAACAGAGTGCTGTATGCAAAAAAGAAAAAGACAACAATTTCTCTACCTTATAATTTGAGCGCTCCTCTCGATGTGTGTGCGTGTGTGTGCCTGGGGATAGGCATTCATTTAAATGAACACATAAAACTTGTTGTTTAGTTGTCTACGTCGAGCTTTAAGTGCTCCAGACTGTATAGCAATGATACGTAAACTATTCAATGAGGAATACTCAGAGCACAACGTAGTCAGTTTAAAATAGCACAACTTAAAGCTACAACCAACACTTATTACATCAGAGCCTCAAACTCTCTCTCTATGGCACATTAGCCAAAACGTTGGCCGCCTTTTGGCGACATTTTTGGTGTCTTTGGGCTAATAAATGAGCTTGGGCCACGCTAGCGAGGCATTAACATTGCACCTAAATCGAGTTGAACCGCTTAGTTTCATAATTTTTTTATACTCACATACTGCTACATATGTATATGTATATATATTTATTTCTCTTTGTGCAGATTGCGTGGCTACGTGTCGATACACAGACGATTTTAACGATACAAAATCACGTCATAACCAAAAATCATCGCATGAGCATTACTCACGCCGAGAAACGTGCTTGGATACTGCGTATACGTGATGTCAAGGAGTCCGACAAAGGATGGTACTAAACTAAATCTATACGACTATGAAACTCCATACATATAAAATACCTGATTTAACTTTTATATATATTTATACACTAAATAAAGAATATAGACAAATACGAGCACATAACATTTTAAAGTGCATGCACATAAAGTTGATTTTATGTTTGAGTTTAATCTAAGTTTTATAAAAGTCTGTATTTTTTTTATTATATGCAGTTTTAGTCTAGAATACAGATATTTAAAATCTAAAATTAAAAAAAAAAGAATGTATTGAAATTTAACAGTAATTTTTGTTATATTATTATGAACTATAGTTTTGAGAAAAAGTTAAATATTTCTTTTTAGAATTATTTTTAAATAAATAAAATAAATATTTTTTTAAAATGCAATCATTCCTTTTTTTCTGTCATTTTATTAAAAATTTTGTTTTTCCATTTATATAATTATTAAATTTATTATATAAATATTATTATTTTTATTATAATTACTTTTATTTTAATTGAACATCTTTTCCTTAAATCTTCAGGATTTACAATTGTTGCTTATGCTTTTTACACAAATTTGTTTTGAAGATATACAAATATTTGTTTATATATAATTGAAATATGAAATAAAAAAGTGTAGATACTTAAATAAAAAAGCTTTAATTGAGATATTAGGAAATATTTTGAGTTAATATATTAATATAATATTCTTTCTCGAAATAGTCTTTCTTGTTTATTAATTTTTAATGTCTAATAATTATTTACGCCCTTGTCAAATTTTTAATTGGAAAAATGTCAAGATTTTATTTAAATTTATTTAAATGAAAAATCTTAATAATTATTCAAATGATAATCATATACATATTAATTGTTTGGTATATATTTATTCAAATAAAAATTAATAATATTAATTTTAATGAGAAATACAAAGTATAATAATTTTTTGTATATTAACAAAATATTTTCCAGAGTTTATACTTAAATAACAAATTCATAATAATAATTTTCCTTAAACAAATATTTATATTTTCTTTTCACAGAAGAATTAAAATATAGAGCATTGCATTTTTATTTTTTATCTCTTTAGTAAATTTAAAAATCATCTAAAGCATTTTTAGCATATTAATATTCTTGTCAATATTTTCCAACTTTCATATTTAAATTCTTTCGTATATAGATTTCAGTTTGTATACAAAAATATATGCTAGCACCTTTATCTTTTTATATTTTCTATGAATATTTTATATATTTTATTGAGCAGTTCGTTTATTTTCCAGATAACACTTAACTTGATCTGACATGAATTTCTCTATGTTTTATATTGCTTTGATTTGCTTTTTTTTTTTAAATTTTTTTGCTCGTATATTATACTGCTGGCATTTATGCTATGCAGTTCGTAGTTTTTATTTACACAGCATTTTACGATCATGTTTATTTCATATTTATGTACACATTTTGCCATAAAACGCTTTCACGCATGCCTTCTTATCGTGCCTGCTGCGAGCTGGTTTCTATTTCATTTTACAAGTTGCAAAGAGTCGACTCACATGAGAAATCCTTTACAACCCGCAGGTATATGTGCCAAATAAACACGGATCCGATGAAGAGTCAAGTCGGCTATTTGGATGTTGTCGGTGAGTAAACAAAATGCAACCATAGAAGTCGATAATTTACAGCAGCTAGTGGTTGAGTGTGTGTACTGTACTTTTTTTGCGCTTATTAAGAAACAAAAAAAGCAACAACTCCCTGAAGGCACAATTACACGTAAATTAACTTTTATGGTCGAGTGTGAGTCAGAATTGAATTGTTATTTGTCTGGCTGGCGGCTGGGCGCTCAGTCGATCAATTGACGCTCACGACTTGTGATAGTATTCTTCTTTCTCTTCTTCTTCATCTTTTTTTTTTAATTTTTGTTTTTGTTTTTGTGCTCCACAAATTGCGCTAATTGCTCAGCCAAGTGGCGAGTGGAGTCGTTTAGGTGTTCCAATCGAGAGTCGGCAAAGTTGTGCACAACTTTCAACAACCTCACGATTGAGTCTAATTGCTGCGCTCGCAAAGGGGGCGAACGCTTTCGAAACTATTGGCTAATTGAGTTAGCCAGCTTTTTAAGCCAAGCGCATAGGGGCGTTTCTTTTTTTTTAAAGCAGCCTTACTTTTCACTTAGCCAGCACATTAGTTAGATGCGTCTTCTCCCAACCGTTCGATTGAGACAATGAACAATCAGAAGGCACCTGGCCCAGAGCAAAGTGAAAGGTAATGAAACAATTTACATGCTACGTGCTTCCACATACAATCTCTTGCTCCCTCTCTCTCTCTCTCTCTCTCTCTCTCTCTCTCACTCTCTAGATTTATATATATGTACATGTTCATTTTCATGTCCGTTTCTATGTCCGTGTTCGTGTCCATGTCTGTCCATGTGCCCACGTTAATTATTCAGCTGGCGTACAAAAACCTCAGAGGAGACAAGCTCAGCGTCGGATCCCAGACAGATTTTAAATGAATATGCCGCCCCCAAGGCATGGTTAGGGTCTCTGGTTGGGTCTCTGGTTGGGTTTCTCTGGCTTCGTTTCGTTTCGTGCTCAGACGCGCCCCACTCATTTTCAGCCCAAAAACCGCGGCATTTTACTACGGTCGTAAGTAACCACTTTGGTTGATTGTGTTTTCATTGATGTCGAAACACATTATGTGCTGCCTACACAGCGCGAAAATTTGTCAGTTCACATAGCAACAGATACAAAGTGTGTCAGCATTTTACCAGCTCGTTTTCATTCGACTTGTGTTTTTTTTTGTTGTTCTTTTTCTTTTGTGCAGTGCCAAAACCGCTTCACACCCAAATGAACAAAAGTTGGTTAGCGAAGCGAGCGTAGCGGAGGTTTTAAAGCAATTCCGCTTTGGCACAATGAAGTGCGCAACTTTATGTAGCATACTTTTCAGCGCTCTTCGCATGAACTCAATTTGGGGAACTGAACTATGAAGCTCAGGTATCACGGCACGTAATAATTGCTTAATTATTGACTTGATTAGGAATGCCACATATTTGTAAGCAAATCAAATCGTTTTCCTGGGCTTTGCAAGGGTAATGCAGTTGCAAGGATTCAGCTATTTTTTGTTGCGTTTACCTTCTTTGAAGGTATTTAAATTTTATATATATATATATATATATATATATATATATATATATATATATATATATATATATATATGTGAGGTATTTAAATTTTATATATATAAAAGTAAGGCACGAACAATTATTTAATATTTGTTCTTATAAATCATAAAGTTAATATTTACAACTGTAGCTATATAACTTTAAAGAGGTATTTTGTCTTTTGAACTAATATGAGATTGATTAGTTCATAAATAATCATTTCTTGATGTCTGCAAATATGTTTCTATCATTCTGAAAAAAAGTGCAACCGATTCTGTCGGATTTTCAACTAGTTCGGGATCGGCTCGTTATGATTGTTATGTTCTGATTTGCTATTTTCACAATTCGATATTCATGTGAATGTTTCAAGACTCTCAACAGCAAACAAAAAAGCAAAACAAACTAAAGTTTCTTGCTCAGAGTGAAAACGAATGGGTATAAATGCTTTTAGCCAATCTCACAAACAGAGCATTAAGAATCAAATGTCAAAATGTTATTTGTTAGCTATGACCTTAATACATATATTATCATTCATAAGCAATAAGTTCAGGGCTTAAATAAATAAAATTAAATTAAATAAAAATAATAATATATAAAAAAATATGTAAATAATAATATATAAAAAAAATATATATATGATAAATAAAAAAAAATGGAATGAAAAAATCCAGCTATATTTTACTTTGTTAAATAAACTGTGAAAATTAAAAGAAATAATTAATTGTAATTTAATTAAATTACAATTAAAATTTTAAAGTCATTAATCTTTAATAAATATTTATATATGCATTATTATTTTTGCATTATTTTTATAAATACTATCACTTTTGCTTTATTACATAAAAATGTTAGTATTATATAGTTAAATATAAGTAATAAAACTATATAAATATATATAAATAAACTTAATAATAATAAAATTGGTATGTAAAAATGCAGAAATATAGTATTTAAAAAAAAATAAAGAAAAATTAATAATAATAAATATAAATTAGATTATAAAATTTGTTTAATTAAAATTTAAATAAATTAAATTAAACAATTTCTTTATAGGATTCCTGTTAAGGTTTAAATATATTTTTAATTTCGAATGTTTTTTTTCTTTATCTAAAAAATACGTTTTCCTTTAACACTAAATACTCTGTGTTTATTTTATTTACTATTAAATAAGTGTATCGTCCTTATGCAATAATATTAATAATTTTTTAACAAAATTGCATACGTACATTTTTAGTTTTGACCAAGTTAAAAAGCTGAGTCGATGTAGCCATATTCAATTAGTCTTCTGTCTGCCTGGAAATATTTAAAACATAAAAATTCGTAAATATTATACGAAGTATGAGTATCGATAAGTCATCACATTTTCATTGCCAATGAATTTGTTTTGTGATTAGAAGCTCGACGGAAAGCTCAAATTAATTAATTAAAACCCTCAGCTTAATAATACATAAATAAAAATAAAATAAATAAGTCAAATATCAAAAATCAAATAAATATAGAAATTTCGAACACAAACAGAATAGAAAAACAATTTAATATCTCTCAAGAGATAAAAACTTCTTCATATCAATTTCTAAACAAACAACTAAAAAAAAAAAAACAACGCTTGAAAATATTTGACTATTGAATAAATTGTTCACACATAACCGAGAGCATCACAAAAGGATAGATATATATATATATATATATATGCACTACATTTATTATTAGATCCATTCACGCTGCAAATCAAATAAAATGCATAACTAAAAGTATCGAATGAAAAAATATGGATGCCAGCCACAGAGGCATAAACCATATGGCTTTGTTCGGGCAATGCCTTTAACACCATAAGCAAAACATCAATTGGCAAAATATATTGTTTCGAATAAATAATTCAATGCTGGCTCGCTGGCTTGCATACAAAAACAATCAGCGGCACAAACAACTAGGCGACGAAAAAAACAAAAACTTTAACAAATAAACACAAGCAAAAATATAAATAAAAAAAAAAATGTAACAAAAATATTGTCACATAAAATAAAAAGCAAAATGTGTCCACAACTTTTTATGAACGTGAAATTTGTTGTCCATTTCGGTCAGCTTTGATGCATGACAGTGGAGGCGATGGCCACTGCTTGATTGCGCTCTTCCCAGCTCAAACTGCGACTATGTGTGAGTGTGAATGTATCTGTCTGTCTATGTGTCTGTGTATTGAAGTAGGAGCACAGCCAAGTGGGCGCATTCAAGTGGAAAAGCTGTGAAAGTGTCAAAACGACGTTGGGTGTCTAGCTGGCTGGCACATCGAAACTGGATTTGTTGACTCAGTGCATGGCGTAAAATGTTTGAAAAATGGCATTTTAATGCAACGAATTTACAACTGACAGCAGCAAAAATATCTCCAGAAGCTGTCTCTGGCATCTCTAATTTCCATAGCCAAGTCCAGCTCTTAGCTAAGCTTAAGCAAATAGAGTTAAGAGTTAAGAGAAATTGTCATTTAAGTGTATGAATAACTTTACGAGTCATTAGACTGAGTAGCTACAATATATATATAGAGTTATATCGTACAATATATAATATAGAATATATATGGATATTAATTTAGTTGGGCTTTCCAGTTCAGAGGAAAGAAGAGACAAAAGTTAGAATTCCATTCAATAATAGTTGCTTGAACAAGAGTATTAAATTGGCTAATTCAATTATTAAATTAATAGGTGAATACAAAAAATTATAGCATTTTATGCAAGAAAATGAAACACAGTTTAGCAAATCTAAATTATTAAATTAATAAACGATTTTAAAAATAATTATGTAATATTTGTAATATACTTAAAAAATAAAATAAAGTTTGCAGATCTAAATTATTAAATTAATAAATCATTTCTAAAATAGTCATACAATATTGATTAATATAATAAATAAATAAAAAAAAAATAAATAAATAAATAAATAAATAAATAAAGCTCAATCAGGAAATTTTAAAATTTTTAAATGAATAAACAATTTCAAAAATAATTATATATTATTTATTAATATAATAAAAAAAAAGTAAATTGAATTTAGCATATAAAAATTATTAAATATATAAATGATTTCAAAAATAGTTATACAATTTTTATTAATATAATAAAAATAAATAAATAAAATTCACTTTAGCAGATCTTGTCATTTATGAAATGTGTCAAGATTGATACTTGATCCCGATACATTATATAAATTTAACATCGCTTACCCAAGGCGAAAGCCCAATTTGTGCGCACTCGGAATTAATTTTTATCTTTCATCACATTTCACTTCATTTCATAAATTATCACCCACTGAGCCTCGACAGCGATAAAAAACGATTTGCCCCCTACCTTTGTGGCGGCGCTTTGTGATTTAGCCAGCCATTACGGCCAAGTCAACAGGCGCTCTTGCTGCCTACTCAACTTGTTCAACATGACGTATACGTAATGCGTGAATGTGTGTGTGTGTGTGTGTGTGTGTGTGTGTGTGGGTTGCAAAAGCAAAAAGTACATTTTGTAAAACATGCCCATCATTGTTTACACGAAAGACTTTCAAGTTTCGATGTGTAGACGACATGCGTCATTGCTAGACACACTCTTCTCTCTCTCTCCCTCAATTTTCTCTTTCTCTCTTTGTGTTCTTTCAATAATTTGTTCCTAGCCATCAGTGTAATATAGATTTGGCAAATTACTAAACATTTCTTGCTGTTGAAAACTGCCCTTAAATGCTCCAGTCATAAAATGCACATTTCGTTCGGCTGCCTCATTAAGTGGCCAGCAAACAGTCTCGTTCATTCCCTTTGCCTTGCCTTCCTTCCTCCCTGGCCACTGTCGTTCGCTTCTCTTTTTGGCAAGTGAAAAATTGTCAAGCGTGAAATTATAATTAATTGCCAAGTAACACCAGAGACTGGCACGCACAACAGATGACAGGTTCGGGCACGGGTACGGGTCTGGGTCCGGGTTCGTGTTCGTGTCTGGGTCTGAGTCCTGGTCCAGTCGTTCGTTCTTTCTGCTAGCTGGCAGATAGCTCTCGCTGCATGTAAATGTCAAAAATGGGAACAAGCGACGTGTCCTTGTAGGATATGCATGAGTCAGTCTCTCATTCACTTTGTGCAGTTCCCAAAACTTGTTGAAGATGTCGCAGCTGCACAAGACTTTAATTGCACAAATGAGTGTTTATTTAAGTTTTGACCATATCACAATAATATGGTGCAGCAAGTAGATGGTAAATTAAATAAATCTCAATATTGAAATAATATGATTTACTTTGTGGGAATCTATCACCTGAGGAACAAATTTGTATGGGAAAATAAGTTTCGCTTAACGAATAATGTTTCGCAAAAATTTGGGCGCATTTCTTGTATGCAACATCTGTGTTAAACAATGAATCGCTGGAACGATCCACTATATAATTAAATTAAAATAATAACATTATAGACATTTTACTAAGCATTTTTCATTGCAACCGTTTTGAATTAGGCAAAAAATCTGCATCGATTGCATAATCTCTATAATAACTAATAATATTTCAAAAATTATTACAAAATTTATATTTTTTTTTTCATTTAAAATTCAACAACTCGGCCAAAATATGCAGCTTTTTAAGTATTTACATATTAAAAACTATAAAAAATTTATAAAAATCAATTACGGCCACGTAACAGTTAGACAAAGTAGCGACAATTTGTTAAAAGCCTGATGGAAATAAAGCCACTCAACAAAAATTCTTTATTGCATTTTCTCTCACTCACATGTCAACAACAACAACAACAACAATAACAACAACTGTAAACCAACCAAATAACCAACCAACCAACAATGTCAACAATAACAACAACAACAACAACAACAACAATGAACAAACACTGCTGCTGCTGCTGCTGCTGCTGCCAACTGCTGACACCTGGCGAACAATTCATGAACTCCATGCCCATTGCACGGCCCACGCGGCGTATGAATAATATGTCGCTTGTAACTGTTGCCATAACTATGTCTGTGTGTCTGTGTGTGTTTGTGTCCACACAGTGCCGCCAGACATACTGGACTATCCCACCAGCACGGACATGGTCATACGTGAGGGGTCAAATGTAACCCTCAAATGCGCCGCGACCGGGTCACCAACGCCAACGATAACCTGGCGACGCGAAGGTGGCGAACTGATACCACTACCCAATGGAGCTGAGGGTAAGTACGATGCTTTCTCTCTCTTTTTTCCGTTCACTCTCCCTCTCTCCCTCTGTGTGTGCGTGCGTGTGGGTGTCTGCATTTGCACGCTGCATGCATGACAAATGGACTCTGGCGGAAGATTCTGCGGGTCACCATGTAAATTATTTGCCACAGTGTCGAAGTTAAACAAAGACGCGTGTTTTCTTCGCATTAAGTTGCATGTGCTCATGCGCTTTAAACCAACTTTCAGTGGGGGGGTTGGGGGTTTCCCCTACAAAAACGTGAGTGCAGCCAACTGCAGCACGACTCAATAATAACTAACGCCCGGCCATAATTACTTGGCCATTCGTGACTGCACTCATGGCAGAGTGCTGTAAGAATTATACAATGAGCCTGGAATTATGATTGAGAAACCTCTTGTTGCAAGGGCAAAGAAATCGAGAGTAAATAGAATTGAAGATTTAAGAATTGCTGCGCTTACAGAGCCATACAGATTGTAATTGAAATAAACTGTCTTTCACTTTGATTGTAATTGATTTTAATTATATATCTTAAGTAGATTTAACTTGGATAAATAAATACATTTCTTTTTAAATTTTATATCATCCACTTATTTATTTTTCATTATATATATTTTTTTTTTTTTTTTTTTTTTATATATATATATTTTATATTATTTACTATTATAATAGAAATAAACTTTCTTTGACTTTAATTGTAATTAATATAAAATATAAAAATATATATTTTAAAAATAATGAGGAAATTCATTATATATACATATATGTTCTACAAAAATTTATCATTATTTTTTTATATTGTTAAAATTTTCATATTTGACTTGTACAATTATTAAAATTACAATTTGTAATACTTTATATGTTTTATTTATTTCATTTTATGATTTATTTTTAATTTTATGATTTCTCTACATCTAAATTTGTCACAGAAAATCATCGTATTGGTTCACCAAAACTTAATATTTACCGTACCTTAACAGGAATTTAGTTCAGTAACACTTTAAATTGACTGCAACCACATAATGCTTTCATTGCCAGAGTAGCAGAGTTAGATTGAGGTGCAGAGAAGTTAGAAAATAGTCAAGTTTGCTATTTGATGCTTATCAAGCCACAAGGAGCTGATCACATACTCCATTGAGTGCATTAAGGCTAGCCAACAATGTGCCAGCGATAATGTTTGCTAACGTATGACAGGTGCCTCAGTCGCAACGTGCAATTCCAATTCACATGCCCAACCGCACACACACACACACACGCATACACATGCATATGTACACACAGTCCTAGCTGGTGGCAAATGAAACATTCATTGCAGCCACTTGGGCAAATCGATAAATCGGTCAGCTGGCAACGATTTTGACTTGAACCCATAAAATGCCAATATGCAGCAGGCAACCAAACAATTTTGAGACCAAGCCAAGCCAACCCAGGCTAGGAAATATAGATGAGAACTCAAGCCAATCACACTAGGAATTAACTTGCTCGAGTATTTTGCTGACAGAGGCTTGGCTGAATGAAAATTTGCAATTGCCATGCAAAATTGACCAACAATTTCTGTTACACTAGACTCATTAAAAAAAAAAAATAAGAAGTAAGAAAGCTCTAGTCGAGACTGCTCGACTACGGGATCTCCTAAACTCTACGAAGCACTAATAATATTCCAAGAATTATTCGATGCAAAATTGCATATATATGAAAAAGCTTTAAGACTCTAGCTCTAAAGATGAACGATATGCAATTTCCTAAAATATGTTTTATCGATAACTTTAAAATGATAAAAATTATCGATTTTATCAAACAAACTCGTACTACGCGTGCAATATATAAACCTAACACAAAAAGAATGAAGTCTCTAGCTCATATAGTTTCTGAGATCGACGCGTTCAAACATAAGGACAGACAAACGGACAGACGGTCATGTATTTATCGACTTAGCTCGTCACCCAAGAATATATACTTTATAGGGTCGGCCTCCTCAACCACGCCTCCTTCTGCCTGTTACATACATTCAACAAAATCAGTATACCCAGATTTACAATTTTCAATTGGTTTAGGGTATAAAAAGAACAGTATTTTAGCAGAGTGCAAATGTGTATCTATGCAGAAGGACTGCCAATTGTGAAGCTTAAACTCTTAGCTGAAGATATTTGATTGCCTTTTTTTTTTTGGCAAAAATTCTAAATCAACACATAGAGTTAACTAAGGGCATATTTTGGGGTATGCGAATATAGAGATATTTGTTTATGAAATGCATCCGAAATGAAATTATAGTAGAACAAATAAGCTGAGCAAAGCTGAAAATGAAATTGAATTGAATGATTGTATTGTTTTGTTGAGTATATAATAACATAATTAATTGACTAATAATGTTTCTTCATCTCTCTTTTTGTCTCTCTATCTCGCTCTGTTTTCTTCTTCTTCATTCACAGCTATCGCATACAATGGCTCCTTTTTGACCATTGCCAAAGTGAATCGCTTGAACATGGGCGCCTATCTCTGCATTGCCTCCAATGGCATACCGCCAACAGTTAGCAAACGTGTAATGCTCATTGTGCACTGTAAGTATATATATAATTTTTATTTTTGTGGAATTTGGAAAATGGGTAAATGGGTATGGAATATAAGTGTAGTCTTCAACTGGGGTGCATATCAATTTTGCATATTTAAATATTTATAGTTTTGCGCTAGAGCGCCGCATGGTGTCTCTCTCAGTGTTGCTGCTGCTCCTCTCTCTGCTCTCTGCTCTCCGCTCTCTCTCCCTGTGTGACGCTGGCGTATGAGCAATGTGCTGCAGACTGTAACACAGACAGCAATGCCACAAGCACACACACACATGCACATGCACATGCATACACAAAGCGCCACTTCAAATCTTGCCATAGAAAATATGCTGTGCATTTTAATATTCCCCGAGTGTAGCACAAACAACTTCCCTGCTTTTCTACCTCTCCCTCTCCCTCTACCTCTCTAACTGCATCGCACTCGCTCTCACGCCCTTTTGTCCGTCCGGTCTGGCTGCATACTTTTAGGTGCCATGCATAAAGTAAATAATTAAGTGTGCCCCAGCTAGTTAGCATTTTTAGCGCTCCTTTGCTCGGCACTGCCAGCCCTCAGGCCCCCCAGGCCCCTCAACCTCACCTTCACCATCCACTCCATTGCTAATTAAATAAAAATTTAAGTTGCTCAACAATTTGCGGAGCAACTTTACTGCTAGCTGCGTACTAAAATGTTCAGAATACTCGCGTAAATTCCAAATGCAGCCAGAACTTGAGGTAAACCATTTAAGCGCCAATGGCAAAAGGCAACTCCAGTTATCCGAGCATAAACAAACGCTGACCCTATCTATCTCTCGCGGCGCCTCACCTCTAATAAAAATTAAAAAGCAATTAGTTGGATAAATAAAAGAGGGCAAACCGCAACAAATCGCATTGGCAAACAATAACAAATGGAATTTTATATGAATGCGAATACCTTTGGCTCAGGCTCATATGCCACAACATTAACAGTCTATGTATGTGTGTGCACGTGTGTGTATATATATATATATATACTATATATAATATACGAGTTCTATTGCATTCAATTCAGCCACATTGTTGAGCTGCCATTACAATTACATTCCACTATTACACGTAGCTATTTCGCCCTCACTCACTCTCCCTCTCTCTGTCACTCTCTTTCTCACTCTCAATGTCTCCCTCTTTCACTCACTGACTTTTCCAACTTTTTCCATTTATAGTTCCGCCAATGATTTGGATACAAAATCAATTAGTTGGCGCCGCATTGGCACAGAACATTTCTCTCGAATGCCAATCCGAAGCATATCCCAAGTCCATCAATTATTGGATGAAGAATGATACAATTATTGTGCCGGGTAAGTAAGCTCAATGTTTTAATTGTTATGAAAATACTATATACTAAAAATATCATCATACAGTGAACGTCAGACATTTAAAGTTTAACAAGAATGAAAATCATACAGAAAATTAATTTAAGAGAATTTAAGAGAATATTTTTGTGTGTGCGTGAATGTGTATCTGAATTTGAAGTCGGTCTTTCACTTTTCGAGATCTCCATTTCCGAAAAAGTCTCAGTTTATGTCTATCGCATCACTCGCGAAATACATCACTTTAATAGAGTATAACGTGCATGGCTCAACACAAAACACTCAGATGAAGACGGAAACGTTAGAAAAATGTGTATAAGCCTCTTTTCTGTTTCTCTCACGAGCCGAACGTGAGCATTCAAACCTTACAGGTGTCCCCACTATCAATTGAAGTTTGTTTTCCTGCTATGGTGGCACTTAAAACTCTATTAACAAAGAGCTAAGCCCACTTTCGCATAATCCAACAAAATGTAATTAATTTGACGCAGCAGAGTCTGCTGGTGCTGGTGCAACTACGCGATGATTGCTCTCTGATCCTTAGGCACAATTTCAACTTAATTTCCTGCGGCCATTATAAGAGCTGACCATCCATCCAGCCAGGCATCCAGCCATTCACTCAAACGCCCACTCATCTTGCACGGCAAATGAACTGCATGGCAAAAATGAAAATAAAAAAGAAAGAAAAGAAAGCAAGCAAAAAGCCAACGATGGTCGCACACTCCAAACCGCAACCTGCACTTGCTCCCTTAACTTCAGTCTCCTGCCCATGTCTCCTGCCCACTGCCCTTTATCACTGAGAGCTCTGTGAAAAAGTCACACAGACATTCAGAAACTTTTCGTTTTTACTCTCTCTCTCTCTCTCACTCTCTTTATTTCTCTCAGTCTTTTTTGGCGTGTTGTTTTCAGACTGCCCTGTGACACAAAATGGAAAAAATGATTGAAAATGACCTCAAGTCAAAAGCAGTTTCAGTAGCTAGCAACTGTCGTCCAGCTCTGAGTTTTTAATGGAGTTTCTTTTTTTTTACGTTTTTTTGACTTTCTTTTTCAAAGTGCGTTGGATTTCATAAGGACATAAAAGGGTTGCTTTCCGAACCTCTTCAAGTGACAACTTTAAGCTGCTTACGCGCATAAAATTACGAAATGAACGTGAACAATTTTATTTAAAATTGTTTTCCAATTGCCAGATCATTGAGCATAACTTAAATTTATCTTTTTATTAGACTGTGAAGTTCTGTAAAGAGGACAGGCGGACGGAAAACGAATGACGAATTGGATAAAATGGATTTCAGCTATATCATATATCACAACTCTGTGAGCAGACGAAATTGATTTTTATTGTGTCTGACGAATAGACATATTTATACATTTACGTTTAAATATTTACATTTATATAGAAAATTGAGAAGCAGACAGCTATTAGCTGTCAAAGCATTCGATAATTCAAAGCGAATTATTCTCGAAACGTGTGAGCAAATTTGAATGTGTCTTTTCCTCGAATACTAAGTCTATCAGTCGACTGTCGTTCATAATATATTATGTTGAGAACAAAATTCATTCAAAATATATAATATATACATAATTACATGTATAAGTATAACAGATGCATGGGAATATTACAGGTCAATTATTTTATTTTTTTTTTATTTTTTATTTATTTGTTTATTATTATTATTTTTTTAAGCCTTGGACGTGAACCTTTGCATAAATATAAAAATATATTTCTTTTAAATCTTGAATAATTCATGAATTTAACGTACAGTAGCAGTATTTTATATGACAATATAGCGTCTCATTGTTAAAGTACGCATTGCAGTTCTTACTCAAGTTGGCAGCACTTTCTTGAAAAAATCCAATTGAAACTTCACGAGAGTGAGACGAGCATAGCTGCTGTTGAATGTGTTGCAGGGAGAGAAAGAGATGGCAATTAGGACTCTTGTCGAAAGGCAGCATGAATGAGTAATTGCTGAAGAGTAATGGATAAGCTGCGTGAAGAAGAGAGAGCAACGCAGAAAACTCGTAGAGCGTGGATAAAAATGTTCATGAATATGAAAAGTGGGCAAGCGAGACATATAATTATAAAAAACTATTAGGAATATAATAAGTCAATTATTTTATTGAATGAATAAATTAATTTTTTAATATTTTAATTACTATTTTTTTAACCTTCGCCATGAATCTATACATAAGTACAACAATTTTTGTTGCAATGTTGCAATAAATTATATAAATAATAAAAAAATATATTAAAGTTTAGAAAATAATCAATATGAGTAATAATATATATTATATAATATAATATAAATAAATAATATAATATAAATAAAAAAATGAGTCACATTTCCACTCTTCTGTAACAAACAGCTTTCAAAACTGAAAAAAAAAAACGAAAAATAGTTTCTATAATCTATGCTAAAATCACATTTCGTAAATCTTCAGCATTGAAATGCTTTTCAAGCAAGAGACCAAAACCAATTTGGTTTTAATCAACAACAACAACGTTAGCTGAAATCTGAGTTTCAGTTTCAAGCCATTTGGAAACATTTTAGTAAACTAATCAGTTGCTTAGCTGCCATGCATAACAATTGCCTGTGGTCGACTTCACAGTTAGTTAGTCGATGGCCCCAAATGGGGTTGGGGTGGGTTCGTAGGTGGAAAGGTGGAAAAGTGGAAACGGCAGGCTTAGTTCCGACTAAACGAAATCTAACCGACATCAAACGTAAATCAAAACCAAGCAAAGCAACTATCGCCATGGGGGAGCTTGGTTTTTGTATAAATTAAAATGAACGATTCGGTGAATGGTGGAAGGTGGAAGGTGGGAGGTGGAAGGGTGCCACTCCCACAGACATGGTTAGCCAAGATGACAACAAGTCGAGGCAAGCAACGTTTTGGGTTTTGCTCAAATCTATTATGTCTTCTTTTAAGCCAAATTACTTTGGCCAGGACAAGTCCAGACAAAGAACAAACACACATATGTTCAGGCTGAAGAGCTGAAATGGGTAGTATGTCACTTTAACAGGCTCTGTTGACTGACTGACTGCAGCTGTGGCCAAATGGGTTAAATTTCATTGCGGTTATATATGAGCTTGTTACGCCGCCCACACACAAACACAAACATAGACACAGACATCGGCATACCCACTCATCACGATGTACATGAAGCAATTACTAAACGTATTTATCACTCATGCTCTATCTCACTCCCACACACACTCACTCTCTCTCTCTCTCTCTCTCCCTCTCTTTTTGTCTCTTGCAGGTGAACGCTTTGTGCCAGAAACTTTCGAGTCGGGCTATAAAATAACAATGCGTCTGACCATCTACGACGTTGACATTTCAGACTTTGGTGCCTATCGCTGTGTGGCCAAGAATTCGCTGGGCGACACAGATGGTGCGATCAAATTGTATCGTAAGTATTTCACATACTAACAATAACAACAACAATAGTTACAGTTACATACATTGCCATAACTATAAACATAAATGTTAATGTAACGGCCTAAACAGTGTCTCACATAACTCAGACAGACTCAGGGTAATTTGACTCTATTTATTTAGACTCGAGTGTGGCATTTAATTAATTTCGGTCCAATACGAAAAGAAAAGAAAAGAAAATGTGCATAATAAATGGGAATATATCAACTTGAGTTACCTTTGACCCAGGTCAAGTGACTGAACTTGGGCGTGGCTCCAGCATTGGCAGCGATTGATTTATGAGCTGGTGTTCTCGATGAAGTTAGCCACTTGCTTGCATAAATAAATATGTTTGATTCGATGACGATAATGGACATGCTACAGATTAATCATTTATGCCATATAATTTGCCAACTGAGTAGGGTAAATCGGTTATCGGTTGACGGAAGAGCAAATGCTCAGACATCCGATGTTGATTTCAAAATGTGATTTTTTGCATTAATACCTGCTCAATCTAATTCTGCAGATATTCCACAAACAACAACGATTACAACAATGGCCCCAACTGTTTCGATCAATACTGTGCCCGTCTTTAATGTCAAGTACAACAAAGGTACGAATTCATAAATCGATTGTGCTAATCGATAAATATTAAAAAATGTCTTTGAGATTTTCCAAAATTAAATTAAATATATACAAATCTAATATTCTTATCAATATACATTTAGTAAATAAGAATAAATCCATAAGAATATTTAAAAATATTTCTAAATAAATTGTTCAAATTTAGTAAATGTGATAGGAAACAATTTATTGTTTTTCTTATTGCTCACCTGTACAAGTTTAGCATTTTATAAGTTAATTATAATCATATAGTTTCTGAAATGAAAATAGAAAAAATAATAAAAATTTATTTATTTATTATTCAATTTTTTTTATTAAAAATATTTTTAAAATTTAATTATATTTTTATTTAATTTATTAAATTTCTCTTTTGTGGGGAATGGAAAATTAGAGTTTTTTTTTTTTTTTTTTTTTTTTCACATTCAATTACGGAAAACAACAAAATATATTAATAAAATTGCATTATTCCTAATATATATATTTTTATATTATTTATTATTTAATTTAATAATTTTCTTTATTTATTTTATTTACTGTATTTATATTATTTATTTATTTATTTATTTAGTTATTTTATTTATTTAATTTATTTTATTTATTTTTTATTTTTATTTATTTTTTATTTATTTATTTATTTATTATTTTATTTTTTATTTTTTTTTTTTATTTATTTCATTATTTATTTAAATTATTTATTTATTTTTTTTATTTATTTATTTTATTTACTTGTTCATTTTCTCTTTTAATGTAAATGGAAAATACGAAATTTTTTATCCACATTAAATGATGAAAAACATATAAATATTTAAATAAAATTGCAGTATTCCTTATCTATATATTTATATATTTTTTATACCAATTCAATTGTACATTATTTAATTTTATTTCAAATTATCATATTACAAATAGCCAGTGCCAACTCAAGAGAATAAAATTTCGAAAGCAAAACTTTCTCGATATTTATCGCATTATTACAATCTCAACTATGAGCTATGCACTAACTCAACCCATTCATTTCACAGAGCAACGCTATAGCAGCAACAGCAATTCGAATAGCAATAATCCGTACAACTACAACAACAATCAACAAAATACCAACAACAAGTCGCAGCGCAACAAGGGCAAATCCTTAGATCAGGCGCCATCCACACTGAACAATGTGTATATGGGTGCCACGTCGAGCTTGTGGAACTCACAGGATCATCATACGCCAGGCACAAATCGTGGCAGAGATCATTACCAGCAGCAGCAACAGCAACAGCAGCAGCATCTGGGTGAGTAGAGTGAGTGAGTAGAGCAAGGATAAAAACCCTTGACATCTGCGAGCTACTTAACGCATCGAAGGACACTTCAAGTTGTTTCCTACCCTTGGGCCAATATTTTTATTGGCTGAATGTGGGTGTGAGACTCTGTGTGTGTGTCTGCTAGAGCTTCTCATGACACAGCAGACTATAAATATTTGGCCATTTATTTTATGTTTATGACAAATCATAACGACTTCAGCCGGGCTTAAGGGCTCTGTCCTGCCGTCGACACTTGTTAGATACAGATAACTTGGTTCAACTCATGAAAAATATATGTATGTATGTATATCCTTTGCCAAAGCAAACGCGCGCCCCTCAATCTCTCCCTGTCTCTCTCTCTAGCACTCTCTCTCTCTCTCTCTCTTCATATATATATATATGGTCTGTCCATCTGTCCTTTTGCCAATGAAAATATGACTTTCTAGCATGCAATTCTGTTGCCTCAAGCGAGCAACTTCTGCCCCTGCTGTCCCTGCTGCCCAGCTCGACGCGCAGCGCTTGCCAAAGTTTCTGGTATCTGGTGTAATGTGCTGCTAATGTGGCTCATCATAATGTACAATCATCATAAATAATAAGGGCACAAATCTCGATGTTTGTGTTAAGCACATAATATCCCTGAGGTGTTCGAGCCGTAAAAAAAAACTACATCAGCTCTTGTGATTGATTAAGAGTGGCCAAATTTCGAGCCTTACCATTTATATAAAACTCAACAATTCACAATTAACTTATTATAATAAAAAATTAAGTGTGATTTTTTTTTTTTTTTTTAATAAATAAAAATTTATATGCTTATTGATTCTCACAACTTTTGTTTATTAATAAGGTATAAAATAATATTTTATAGTTTTGTAATAAACTTATTAATTTAAAACAATTTTTTTATTAATTGTGAATCAAAAAAAGAATTTTCTTCAATTTAATTTACGGATTTCGTTAGGCAAAATCTATTTGTATTTTATTTTATTTTGATTTTTTTAAGTGTAAATTTTTTAATAGAATGTTCTTATTTTAAGAAAAATATTATATTTAAATATATTAAATATATTATATAATAAAGAAATTAGTATGCAGACATAATAGATTATTTAATAAATAAATTATTGTATGCTCTAAAATATACCAAATTTATTTTAACTCTTAAGTTTTTATTTAATAATTACAATATTTGATAATTATAATTTGATAATCAATAATCATCACAATAAAAGCAATCTAGGCGAAATGCAGACAAAATAAAATTCAAGTTCGTCATTTACATTTTTTAATAAATATAAATTATCAACTGCTTAAAAGCCGAAAATTCGAATGATTTAATTGTAGCTTAGACTTTTTCTATTACGCAACCAATTTTGTAATTATTTTCAATATGTTTGATGCTTGAAGCAAACTTTGCAGTAAAGCTGCTTGGCAAACATTCATCTTGGCAAACTGCAATTGCAGTTCCAGCAGCTGTGAATGCCTCAGTTGCATTATGTAAAAGTCAAAGTGTCGCCTCGCTGGTTTGCTCACATTGCCTGCCAATCAATAAACATAAAATTTTACACAACTCCCGAGCCAACCCATCACTGGCTTTGCCTGCTTACAATCGACGACAATATCCATATCCGGCCTGATGGCTAGATGGTCGGCGGGGGGGCGTGGCAACGCATAAAACTTTACAGGCGCCTTGTTGTAGTGGAAAATTTGTGCATACGCGTTTCGACTAAAATAAAATGCACTCGATAGAGCGCAGCAGCACCAAAATCAAATCGAACAAATTGAATATGAGAGAAAGAGCAGCAGGAGGCAGAGAGTGCCGGACGGGCAGGAGGCGAATACGATAGATAGGGCAACTGGACGGGGGGCACACTATAAAAATTGCAGACAAATTGCACATAAGGCGTCAAGGCGAAGAAGAACCCAGCTAAACCCCAACATGCACAGTCCCATCAAATGTCTGTGTGCTCCAGCGACCCTCCTGCTCCTCCTGCCCCCTAAAAGCTGAGACGAAGACAACGACGACCCGCATCATCATGCCTTGCCTTTGGCTACAACCATTTTTGGCAAACGACAGCGAAAATGTTGCGTTTACGCTAGAGGCAAAAGGGCCTTCATCCATATATATGTGGGCGTGGGCGTGGGCATGAGCAGGAGGAGGGAGGGAGGCTGAAAGATGGAGCCGCCGCTGCAGCGCGCTGTTAGGTCTGGTAATGGCGGGCATGGTGCTGCAATGACGACAACTTTCAAGCCTGGCATGCAACGTCGTAAGCGCTGCGTTTACAGTTAGATTTATTACCTGCTAGATGTTGCACATATCGCGACAAAGCGAGAAGAGTGAGAGAGAGAGAGAGAGAGAGAGAGAGAGAGAAAGAGAGAGAGCATGGCAATGGGTGTGCGCTTATCACTGCTGAGCTTTGCATATGTCGCGACTTTGTTTTTCTTTTATTTTCGGCGAGTCTTTGAAACTTTAAGGCAACCAAGTTTGTACAGCAAATGAGAGATGGCGTATATATGGAAGATATATAAATATATCTATATAAATATATACATACATGTCTAATAGATAGTTAAGAGTTTGTGTAGTACTATTTATTAAGCAAATTTGAATTTTTAATTCAATTTATGCAAAGACATTTATAAATTTATATAATTTATTGAAATAGTTAGCTTGAATGCCATAATAAAAAAAGCTAAAATTAACGATCTAGCCATACACGTAAATTAATGGGGAAGTTGAGTGTATTGATATATGATGGCTGTAAAAGATTCTTAAATTAAAGCTACTTCAATAATTTCTAAATTTATCACAGCCTCGCCAAACTTTAACAGATAGCTAAATTATGAGAGCTAAATTATGTTTTTAAAAGCGTATAATTTGGTTTGTATTTTTGTATATATATATATATATATGAGAACTTAATTTAATTTGAATTTATATACATTTTTTTTTATTTATATCAATTTAATCAGTAATAAAAAAAATTAAAATTATTTTTATTTATATAAAAATAAATATATTTTTATTTATATAAAAATAAAACTAATATAAAGTTTAAATAATTTTTGTATTAAGTTTAAATTTATATTAAAAGAAAAATTTTATTTAATTTTATTTAAACTTATATTAAAAGAAAAAAGCGTTTGAATTCTTTAACGAATACAAAAATGATTGAATACAATAATTACTTATTTGCATAAATATTCTTGGCTAATAATAAACATTTGATTTGAAATTGAAACTTAAATTAATGAAAAATAAAGGACAATTAATTTCTTAATAAATTAAAAATTAAATAAAAATTGGTATAATTTGTATGAAATGATTTTCGTAACAAATAATGTGATTTGAAATTCAAATTTAATTTGAAAAAAAATTTTATTTTTTAACAAGTTTAAAAATTAACGAAAATAATTTTTAATAGTTTATACGCTTAATATTCTTAGCAAATAATGATTATTTGATTGGAAGTTTAAATTATCTAAATTAAACAAAAAAAAAAACACGCACTTACTTTCTTTACAAATACACAAATTAACTTAAGTTGAAAATTAAATTAAATAATAATTTATATGCATAATATTTGCACCAAATAATGAACATTCAATTGAGTGAATACCCACGATATTTTAATAAGAATATCTGAAGTGAGCTATTTTATGCCGTGTAAATTTGAAATCAATTTTGTTGACATATAGTCAAACAAATTTAAAGATGGCATCGAGCAGGTCGCAATCAAAAATAAAACGCTGCAACTGCAATTCGGGGTGCGCACTTAAACAGTCATTAAAATTTTGCAATCAACCACAAAAGCTGCTGCTGCTGTTGCTGCAGTTGCAGATGCAGTTGCAGTTGTTGCTGCTGTAGCTTTCATTTTTAATTTGCTCGGCCAACGGGCAACAATATGACACAAATTACAAGGAAATGCAATAAAAACAACAAAAATGAGCACAACACCCGCCGGAAATGCGACGGCCCCACATGCTGTCGACTTCAACTCCAACTCCAACTGCGACTGCCATTGCGAAAGCGACTGCAACTGCGAGTATAAGGGACTTCATGATGATTACTGGCATTCAGCGTGCCGCAATAATTTGCTTATAATTTGCCAAGCGAAAAGTGAAAAATGATCAAGTAAATGAAATGCAACAGACAGCAGCAATTGCAGCTGGGGCATGTGGCAAGCCATTGGAAATGGCATCGCGTGCCTTCAGGTTTTTATTTCTTTCTTCTCTTGCATTTTTATTATAGTTTCAAGCCGCCAAGTGTGCAAACTGTTTCAGCCACATGGCGTTAAATGCATTGCCGCAGAAATGAAAAACGAAATGTAACGCATACGCCCCGTATTCGCCATTCAAGTGAGTCTCAAGTGCCGGCGGCATCGACATTCGCCATTTTTACTCTCTCTTGTTTTTTTTTTTTTTTTTTTGTTTCTTGTGTATTAAGTGCAACAGGCGCAACAATTGAGGTGTGAAACTCGCGTCTGTGTGTAACACTTGCCGAAAGGGTGTCAATTTAAAGAGCGCTAATGGAGCGCGTCAAAGAAGTTCTTGGGGGCATGCACCAGCCGCTAGCGAAATCTCTTGTCGTTGCCCAATGAAATATGAAATACTCAATATATATATATTTATATTTATGTGAGCCTTAACAGCCCAAGTAAGTCCCCTGGGCAATCTGCTGGCATTCATAACATAGGCAGCTGCCGAGGGCTGACCAAACACTTGTTTTCTATTAGCTGCAGCCGGGCTTCATTTGGCTAGATTGCACCCGAGGGCATGCAGAAAATTATGCAGAAATTACTTAAAGCTTAGTTTCAAGTAGTCAGGCCACGCAGCAGCCTATAAAAGCTCAGCGAGATAAAGCGATTACACCCGCCAGCGTTTCGTTCTTCTTTATGGTTAAGCGCTTTAAAGACACCGCTGGGACCTACCCACACACACACACACACGAACACACACACACAGACACATGCGCATAAACACATGCTCAAGCGTCAATAAAAATCAGCCAGACATTCACACACACACACACACATTGAGAGACCGGCACGGACATTGAGGACGCAGCGACAGGAGCAGGACAAACACGCTGCAGGACCAGGGCAAAACTCGTTCTTTCACACATGGAAATGTTTGCAGACGCCAGCAAAACAAACCAAGCCAGGGCACGGCGAGCGGGCCGGGTGGCAGGAAAAGCTGCTTATAGAAAAATAAAAGCCAAAAGACATACAAATAAATTTTTCGACCCGGTGCAAAGCAATTTGCGCTTTATAAAAGTAAAAAAGAAGAAGACGACAAAAAGGGTTCCTCGTTAAAAACAAAGCAAGCCAAACTACGTTTAGGAAGCACACACAAAAAAAAAAAAAAAAAAAAAAAAAAAAAAAAAAAAAAAAAACACGTATATATAAAGCGCAAATAAAAAGAAAGTCGACTCGATGCATTATTCTTCACTCTTATGACAAACTTGGTTCAATGAAGTTCGAACTGCCAGTAGAAGCAAAAGTAATAGAAAGCAGTTGATTTAGTTGATATATAACATATATATAGTATATAGAGTGGGTAAGGCTAAGCAAATATGAACTTTTCTTATGCAAGTATATATTAGGAAAGGCGCAGAATAATTTTAAAAATAATATAAATAAGAAGTTTTTATATTTAATATTTAATATTAAATATATTTATATATAATTTTACTTTGTTTTAAAATTGTATTTTATATTAATTATATATATTTCATTGTTTATAATAATTAACTGTATTAAATTTGTATTTCATTTTTTTTTTTATTTTTATATTATTTTTTGTTATATCTTCTTTGCGCAATGCTTGTTTCAAATAACTTATTTAATAAATAACTAATTTATTTACATGTATATCAATTCTTTGCAAAAGCATTTTTTAAAATATATTTAAAATTTTAAAATAAAATTTGTGTATAAATAGTCAATACTGCTTAGCATGTTCAATATTAACCAGTTCAGATCAGAGCTGTCTTATATAACTTAAGCAACTTTGATTTTAGATAACAAAAATAGCATAAGGACTTTATTTGCAAATATAAAAAATGAAAAATATCACAAACTTATCAGTGAGCTAGAATGCGTTAATGGAAAAAGCGAAGAGCAGGAAGGCAGATATTCGCTCTCCTGCAGCTTCGACTTAAAATGCAGATTTTGCTTAAATATACAAATAATTCAATCAGCACCAAGAACTCAAGCTTGAATCAGCAAAAATGTTGCGAGCAATGCTGCGTGAGTGTAGAAAATCATATTTC
The DNA here is from genome assembly GCA_030914335.1 of Drosophila borborema. Lineage (NCBI taxonomy): Eukaryota > Metazoa > Arthropoda > Insecta > Diptera > Drosophilidae > Drosophila > Drosophila borborema. Next base: position 53,603 of record JAUESP010000308.1, read on the forward strand.
AAGGTTGCCTTTAATATTTGAATACAGTTTGAGTTGACGATCGCCACGCTACATTCAAAGTCTTTTTAAAAATTTTTATACTTTGTTCCCGAAGGGGAAAAAGTATATTGGGTTTGTGCAATGTCCGTCTTGCTGTCCGTCCGTCTGTCCGTCTGTCCGTCTGTCCGTCTGTCCGTATGAACGCAATATTTTTCGGCGCTATTAGAGCTAGAGACTTGAAATTTTAAACATATACTCATATATGTTCCCGAATTATAAAGTGTAAAAATTTTCCCGATCCGCCCACTAGGGGCGTGGCAAATCGGAAAACTCTTCCGCCCATAGTTAAGTTATCATACTAGATGATGAGCTAGAGAGTTGCAATTTGAAATGTATACTCGGGTGACAACCCAAGTTCAAAAAGCTATGGCGGATATATCTACGCCCATTGGGGGCGTGGCAAAATCGGGAAATACGTATCTTCTACACCGTTAAAGCTAGAACGCTGAAATTTTGCATGTGAGTTAATGTTATGATTCTAAGAAGATCGATCAAAAAGTTTTATGTCTACGCCCATTGGGGGCGTGGCAAATCGGACCTGACATATATAGTGATTTTCCAAATTGTGCTATATTTTGAAAACTATTGACACTAGAGACTTGAAATTTTGCATGTATACTCGGGTTGGACAACCCAAGACTAATAAGCTATGGTAGATATATCTACGCCCACAGGGGGCGTGGCAAACCGCAAAAGTTTATATCTCCTACAGTTTTAGAGCTAGAAGCTTGAAAATTGGATGGTTGAGTTACTAATGTTCTCCTCTATCGATCCCCCAAAAAATAATTTTTCAGCCTCTTTGGGGCCGTGGCATATCGAAAAATACCCTGTAATTTTCGCATTTTTGGAATGTAAGCAACCAAATTTGCAGGCATGTTAGCCTCGGCCCTTTCTAAGAACTGGCAAAAAATTATGCGTCTACGCCCCCTGGGGGCGTGGCAAATCGGCAAAGAAGTTTGTTGTGGCCAACTGCATAATTCATGCATACAATAGCTTAGTAGCAATTGCTAAGATGGCAAAAAGCATTTTAACATAAATATAATAATATTAATTAATTTTAAAAATAAAATTCATAAGTTTTTGATTAATAAATAAAAAGTTTCCAGCGGGATTCGAACCTGGGTCTTTTGAAACAACATGTAATCGTTAGCTACACCTAAATAAATTCACAGCTGATCAGCTGACCAGCTGATCAGCAGCTTGTGACGTCACAAAACAATACAATCGCAATTCTTGCAATATGTATACACTTTTGGATGTGTATACACGTACACATGCATACATACATATATGCATGCATAGAAAAGCTGCCTGCCACACAGCGTCGCAAATCGGAAAGCATAAAGCAGTTTTAGTTTTTACTTAAATGCACAATTCATATGCGTATGTTATAAATGATTATCAATTGGCAGCAAGCATTTATAATAAATATACAAATATTAAAAAAAATAAAAATAAATCATTTTGAAAAAAAGTTTTTCTGCGGGATTCGAACCCACGCACCTATGCAAGTATAGTTTGCATAGCGCTTACCACCAGCGCCACTGTCCTGACTCGGATTTCGTTAACTAAAACCAAATAAGGCATTGCTAGAGCGCCTTTTGACAAAACTAAAGTAACGATCGAAAAATTCCCAATTCAGTCACACTTCTTAGAATATTCTGGCATCCAAACTTTTGTATGCATACATAGAAAATTGTGTGTATACTCGTATAGTGTGTACATGTGAAAATCTGTATGTATGTGTAGGAAAAACGTTTTCTAATTCCCGAAATATTTCGTTAATTAAATGTTTATTAAATAAATAAAACGTTTTCTAATTCCCGAAATATTTCGTTAATTAAATGTTTATTAAATAAATAAGATGCACCTATGGGAACAAAGTATATCGCTGTTAGTTGCGCCTAACTGCAACGTTCTTACTTGTTTATATATAATATTTATGCAATTTAAGCAATTTATGGGTACAGGCAAAGCAACACCCTTAAAAGTCCCTGAATAAATTTTAGTATATTAACTTGAATAAATATGAATATATTTATATAAAAAAAAAAAAAAAAAAAAAAAAAAAAAAAAAAAAAAACAGATTTTATTAATATGAATAGATAGATATAAATGTATTAATATAAATATATGAATTATATATTATAAATATAATATGAATATATTAAAATGAATTAATATCAATATATTGATATGAATAAAAAAGATTATATTAATATGAATTAATATCAATATATTAATCTGAATAAATTTAAATAAATATGAATATATTAATATGAAATAAACTATTAAATAAATAAATAAAGTTTATTCAATGCCCCGCTGTTGAAAACTCTCCTTAAAGCAGCTTAATTATGCACAAATAAATGTCGTCTCTTTGTCATTAAATCTACCTTTATTTACTCTGAAACTTGTCGTCCGACCATTGCTATGAATTTTTAAATTCGAGCTGAAACTAAATGTGTGGAGCCACAGCTCCAGCTACAAGCCACAGTCGTCCAGCTCAACCGCAGAGCTCGAAAGCGAAGTGCCTAATGACCAATTGCTGCCTACAGCAGGCCAAATAAAAAACAAACAAAAAATGAAAAAAAGGGGAAAAAAAAGAAAAAGAAATACAAGAATTCGTCGGCAATTCAAGCGCCTAGTGCCCACTCCTGCTCACCCGCTTCCTGCTGCCGTCACATTTGTAACTGCAGCACACAAACAAATGTCCAATGAAACAGATTGCCAGGAAAACAAACAAGCAGCCAAAAAAACAACAAGAAAAAAATTGGAAGGCAAATAAAAAAAGGAAGAAAAACTAAAACAGATATGTAAAGAAAAAATAAGGGCTGCAGGATAAATTGATGGCAAAAACAATACAGAGTATACCACTCTCCCCCTCTCTCTCTCTGCAACGAGTGTCCCTGTATCAGAGACCGACACACACACACACACGGATATACTTGCCACGTTTTCTCCCCTCTGCTGCTGCTGCTTGTTGTGGAGTGCATGTCCTGGCGCGCAAGGGTTTAACGCACTTAAGCAATAAAAATCGAAACAATTTTTGGTGCTGCCAAAGTGAAATTGAAACAAAATGCCGCCAGAGGAAATACTTTCGATTTTCAGCCAAAAAGAGAAACTAAAAAAAAAAAAAAAAGAAATGGGGCTGTATAAGTGCGAATGTTATAAATAAGTGGAGCAGTTGGGCAATACGAATGAAAGTTGTGTCCTTTTATATGCAATACGTTTCGCAAACGGAACGCCTTGACAAACAGTTTGGTCTACCATGTCTCTCTCTCTCCCTCTCTGTATTTCTTTCTCACTCTTTCCCTCTCTCTGTGTGTATGTGTACAAATGACTGGGCTATAAACGCATCCTGTCTATTGTTTATGCTCGTTGGCGTGTGGCAAGCGCATAATTGAAAAAGGACATTCGATTGTCAGGCCCCAACTGCCGTTGGAGTTATGAAAGGACACATCATAAAAACCATGCACGTAAAATAAACGTATATGGCTTTTGATTAAGCAACACGCCAGACCCAAAACAATAATATCTATATATATTATATATTATATATCTATCTATTTATCTGAGTCCATATATAAAGTGCTTTCAATCAATTGAATTGTTTTCATTGTTCGATCTCTATTCTCTTCACTTACAGTGCCCGATCATGGCGCCACCTATCGGACGGATGGCAAGAATACGCCATTGAAACACGACGCGAAATCTCTAACAGACGAAATGGATCGCATGCAGGATCTGAAGAGCTCAGCGGCTGTGCCACTGCATGGCCTAGTCTTGCACAGCAACATATTACACTCTTTATCGTTTATCCTTGTCTACCTGGGGGCGTGGCAGGCCTAAGAATTTAGCAAACATTAAGTAGTAATTTGTACAAAATAATAAAAGAAAAGTGCGTAAATGTAAGCTAAATCAGTTGTAAGCAATTAGCCAGAGAGATGCGATGCGATGCGAGAGAAAAATGTAAAAAGTTGTTGTTGCTTAGCGCGTAAGTTGAAAAGAGTTTTCGTACACACACACACACACAGAGACACTTACAAACACACACACACAGACATCACACATAATGCAGACAGGTTTATAAACATACAACGGAACTACAAAGTATTAGCATGTAAAATTGAAGCGATTCGCATAAAAAAAAAAAAAAAAAAAGGACATCTTAAAGCTTAGGATTGACATGTGTTGTATTAGGCACAGCAGCTAATGAATTACAACTAAAAATAATAATAAAAAGTAAAAGAAAAACAACTCAAAGCTACATTTAAATCTAGGCTTAAGTCAAGTGGTCGAGAGCAGCCAACCTTCGTCTGAATTGTTGCAAAAGCGAAGGATAAAAAGAAAAGAAAATATTTACTTTAGACTCATTTAGGCTTCTCTTTCGTGCACCGCTACATGTTTATAAATAAATATAAAACATAAATATAAATACAGATATATATGCATATATATATATATACACATATATTGTAATTGATTTATTTGATTTAACAAAATGGAAATAAAATGCCGTCTTCAATTATTTCAACTTTGACTTTTCACTTGTATAACATTTTTCTTTTAATTGAACGAATTTCCAGAATTTATATAATTTTTGCAGCAGGAGCATTTGCTACTTTTGTTGTGGCTACTCAACTTACACAATTTGATGGTCAGTTGTACATGAAATCCCCAACTAAGTTCATTGAAAATACTTTGCTGGCTTTAAATCAATAAATAAACATATCAATAACATCACAGCTGCAAGTCGAAGCATATACATTTTTTGTTTAGGGCTTAGAGCTCTGCTTTGACATTCAGCAAAATTGTCAAACAGAACTTAAAGCAACGCAAACAAATATTATTTGTGTTGAACTGAAGTAGCCTTGAAAAGTGTCTACTTTTTGTTATATTTATTTATTTATCAATTGCAAATGCTGAGGTTACAAGTGAGCAGAGGTAAGTTTACGTAAGTTTAAATCCTAGTAAAAGGAAATTTTTTTCTCAATTGGCAACGCGAAGTGGCTTCTTAGATAGGTATCTGCGATTTGGTTGAATCTTTAGCTAATATCTAGACGGCGTTTAGTTTGAAAAGAAGCAAATGTAACTTACTATGTATATAGTATTTTCCTCATTTCATACTAAAAACCGACTGGACATTGAGCTGAAATCCAAGTGAGTGTACTCAAACTCATTTTTACTAATCCCATGTGAGTAATAAAGGCAAAGTTGATATTTATGAACAAATAAGTTAAATTTTTGCTACATTTGTAAATTTATATTCATATGCTTTCACAGTCGTTACGTTATTCATGAGTAAATGACAATTTAAATAAATTATATCAGGAGTAAATCTTATTATTATTATTTATTTAAATTGCTGTCATTCTTCTGTATAAAACTCTATTCAGATATAATTTAAATGTGTCAAAAATATTAAAATAAATAGAAATACCAATAGAAATACTAAATATGATTTATATATACATATATCTAACAAATTTAAAATTTAATAAATTCTCGTTGAAATATATTAATTGGAAGCAACGTTCCTCTTGTGTAATTACTTTCTCATAATTTTATATTCAAATATAAGTTAAATATACCAAGAATATATTAATTAAATTGCTATAGAAATAAAATATATATTCATTTAAAATAGTTTTTCCAAATAAAATCTAAATATGCCTAAAATATAAAAATAAATATAATCAGATATAAAAAAAATATTTATAGAAATATATATCAATTAAATTACGATTGAAATATATTAATTAAACATAGTTACACTTTTATATCAAAATAAAATTGGGGTAAGCCAAAAATATAAAAATTAACATATGTATAATGTATTAATTGGTGACTTGCAATTTGGCAAATAAACACAATTCATTATATTCTGAAAGTTTCATGAAGATCATCCCTTTAGAAATGGAGTTATAAGAGTTTAAAGTATAGCCCAAGCCAGGGCAGGGTTCAGGGTATCTCGTAGTCGAGCAGTCTCGACTAGAGCCTCCTTACTTCTTATATTTACAGGTTTGAACATATTTGTTTAATTATATATGTTTTATATATTCTGAGATACACATTTTTTGACAAATGCTAAATTTATAAACCAATTTTTTTATTTTATTTTTTTTATGGTACTTAAAGTTTATTTGAATGTCTTCATTATATTTATATTTATTAACAAATATTAATTCATTATTATTAGTTCAATTAATGGCACATTCGTGTTTGAAACTTTTGAAATAATAAATTAAAATTGTGCAAGAATTAAAATATATTTGTTATATAATGCCAATGATGCATGTGAAAGTGTAATTGGCGTTAAATCAAATATAAATTAGAAGTTTGTATTAGTAATCGATCTATTCATTCAAACTAATAGAACTTCAATGAAAACATTCTTCAAGTTATTTTACATATATATGGTAAGTAGATAAGAGTAATCAATGAATGTATCGACATTATATATTACTCTTTGTAATTGAAAAAAAAAAATAAAAAATAAAATAAAATCACCATTTCTTACATTTTAAAAACTGTTCAAACTTGCTAAAGAAAACATGATAAAAGACTTTTGAGCAGTAATTCCTTGAGGTCACAATCAAATTAAATCAAGAGCAAGCTCAAGAATCGATTTAAGTAATTGATATGTGAAAAGCCAAGGCTCATCCCATTCGATTTATGCTACTTCCGCCTAGGGGCCACACCTCTATCATTTCTTTTTTTTCAGCATCAACAATAAAGTGAGCTTAACCACACAATTTGTGCCCAACTACTGCTGATGCTGCTGCTGCTGCATATCAGATTCTCTATCTCTGTTAAAAGTTACGTTTACCATCAATTTTTTACGCCAACATCCCACATGGCAAAAATGTTTCATTACAAAGTCAGCACTAGGCAAGAAAAGCAAAAAACCAAAATAAAATAAAATAAAATAAAAAATATCTGCGTAACGCCAGAGAGTTTATAATTTAATTTAAAAAGCGCAGAGCAACTGAAAAATTAAAAAAACAAAGCAAAAACAAACGAATAAAAAAACGAAGCAAAATAAAATATATAATTATTAAAATAAATTAAATGTCTGCTGTTGCCCTCATAAACTCACGAGCGGCCAATTAAAAGCACGTCGGATGTGGCTAGTTTTTTGCTCAAGGGCTTAAGAGAGTCCATATTCGAAATTGGGCGAAATGAAAGCGTATGTGCTAAGAGATGCCCTGTAAGGACATTATGCTTAGCTGATATTTACAATATAAGATCGGGATTGAAATGAGGTGTATATATGGATTATTTATATATATCTCTGAGATAAGAACTAAAAGTTATATATATATATATATATATATATATATACAAAAATGAAATTAACAAAATAAATTAAATTTATTACATTTTATGTAGAATTTTCACATATAATATAAGCTGACTTGTTCAATAAATTTGCAGCTTATAAAATAAGTTTTTCTTTTATATGCAGTGAGCTAGAAAAAAACAAAGTGAAAGAGACCTTGTGCAGTTTTTAATATGTTAAATGAAAAGTTAAAAAAAAAATTGCTTATGAATATTGATTTGCTGTCGAAAACATTACGCATTAAAATACAAAAATAAATATATAGAACGTGGCTTCCCAGCAACACAAGTTTTTAGTTGATCAACGTTTGGAAACTAAAGCATACAAAAATGTTGAAGTGCCTTAGTTTGCTAAGAGGGTGCATGTTATAGAAGATATATATAATTGGCTGCACAAGTTGTATATGCATGAGTTTTATGAAATAAAAGAAAAGCTAGAAGTCTTAGAAATATAAGAAAAGTTTAATGAAACTCGCTATAGACATTGCAAAGAGAATAGAAAAGTAAGAGAGAAAGTGAAAAAAGTAGCAAAGAAAGGGGAAAACTGTGAAGGAAACAAAGTATAAGACTTTCGCAAGGAACAGAAAATATGAGAAGAGAAGGGCATAGAGAAAAATGGCAGAGAAACAGTGAAGAAGATGTAAAGAAGAGAGAAAAAGATGAAAGTAAAGAACAAATTACGGAAATAAGAAATAAAGCGAAGCGAAAAGCGGGTAATAAAATAATATAGAATGAAATAAAGTACAAAAAGAGAAAATATGTGAAGACGTTAAGAAAGAATGAGTGGAAGAGAAGATGTTAGAAAAGCATAAGTGGATAAAGTGAACAATAAAAAAAAAAAAAAAAAAAAAAAAAGTTTAAATAAAAAGTGAATTGAAAAAAGTGAAAGTTAATAAAAAAATTAAAATATAAATGGAGAAAGAGAAGAAATTGAAAGCAAAGTAGAGAAGAACCAGAAGACAATAGGGGATAAAGGATTAAAAGAAATAATATTAATATTAGCAATGAGAAGAACCAGCAAAATAATTAAATAAATTAAATACCTTACAAAAATAAAAAGAAATAAGAAAAGCAGGCAAGTTATGGAGGAGAAATTATAAAAGAGTAAATGAAAATTAAGAGAATGCAAAAGCATAATAAAGATATAAGAAAAACTGAAGAAGTTCAGAGATGATAACAGAAGAGAAACAAAAATTGAAAAAAAAAAAAACAAAACAAAAAAGCCAAACTAGAGAAAAATATAGAATGCCAAAAGAGAGAAATAAAAATAAAGACTATTGAAAATTGAAAAAGATTACAGAAAAGGGCAAAAAATAAAAGGATGGAAAATGAACCCAAGACGAGCAAAAAAGTTTTGCTCAAGCCAGCTTCCGTTTCCACAACTCCAACTGCTTCCACGACATCCCCCACAAGCGTAATATACCCATTTGCCAATGCAATGCTTTGGTCTTGTAAAAATCGCTACCGCGGCAATTTGGTTGCATTTTCACACGCGTTGCGCCGCAAATGGCAAAAAATTGGCATGTGTGTGGGTGGTAGTTGTAGTTGTGGGGTTATGCAATCACCCGTGCCTTGCACTGTGCACTGTAGTCCACACACACACACACACACACACACACACACGCTCACACAAAAGGCAAGTTAATAAGAGCATGTGCCGCATGTCCACAATGGCGAGCAAAATCCTCGCTACCTAACCAAAACGACAGGCGAGACCACACACACACACACACACTCACACACTCACACAAACACACACACACACTCATCTACTTGCTCACACACAAACAAGTTGATGCTGGCAGACCTCAAAAGGCAAAAGCGCTGACAACTGGCCTGGGTAAGGTTTCGATTTGCCCTCAAAGGTAAGCAAAAGTTTTTGTGCATTTAATAAAACTGCATTTCCCTCTGCCTATTGAACAAAATTTACAATTAATTCACAATTTATTGAGGTATGAGCTTACAGAGTCATATATTAGACTGTTTATTGAGCGCTTTTCATGCATCATATGCCATATGACACATTCGTTATTTAATCGTGTAATTGATAAAGTCAATTTGCAATGAAATTAAATATATATATATATATATATATATATATATATATATATATATATATATATATATATATATATATGTGTAGATAGTATCTGTGTGTGTGCGTGTGTGTGTGTGTGCATTCATGGCAATTATTTACAGCTGCTGTCATTGATCAGTTTAATGATGTGAAACTTAAAATATTTTAATTAATTCTTTGACTTTGACTGCTTTGTATCCAATTGAAAGTGGCAATAATCAAATATTTCGTAACAAATTATAAAACGTATATATAAAATGAATTATATAAATAACTTGAAATAAATATAGTAAAATGTCATTTGTTTAAACTTTTTAATTATACTTATATTTTTTATTTACTCAATTCAATTTACTTAACTTGAATTTAGTTATATTTTTTATGATTTATTCTACTTTTTATAATGAAAGCTAAAACTTACTTTTACTTAAAATCCTGCAGTAGTAAATCTAAATACGCTTAAACACTGCTTAAGTTCTTATACTCGTACTTATATCTTAATCTTATACTTGTATTTGCAACAACAAGGAATATCTCACCACGTGGTGAGTTTCAAGTACAAAAGCTTCAGCAACTTTCTTTAAGCTCTTCGAACTCCTCTACTATTTCTATTAAAAGCATATCAAGGCAACTTTCAACAGTGAACGTAACAACCATGAAAAGCTTCTACGCTCAAAGCTTTTCAGATAATGTTCAAAATAACAGTAAGCGGGAATGTTAAATACTTTACAGATTCATGTTTGAATGCATTAGACATTTACGAAATGAAATATTTGATTGGTTTTATGCAATATATGTTATTCAAACAAGTTTGATAGCTACGTTACTGAAGACTCTTGGAGTAGAGCATAAATAATACCTGTACGCTTACTACGATATCGTAAAGCCATTTCCTAACAAGCTTTGAAATTAGATACCACCCTATCGTGAGCAATTATATTAGTACAGAGTTTCTTCAATTTATTAAAAATAATTGAAATGTTTCTGAGTCGTGAAAAAGTTTTATGCTGTCAGGTGAATAATAATACCATTACAAATACTCTCCACATTTAAAATGCAGTTCAATGCTCTGCAATCTCAATAATTATAGTTATTCTTTTCTTACACAAAATATCTCAAATCATTATGTTCATCACAATCTATGTAAACCAAATCATAATCTTCGCCATCTTAGTCATTATTGCCCTCATATTCATTATATTAATTATATAGCAATAATTATAATATAATATAACAATAATGTATTTATTTTTATATTCATAACATTTTTTCACTTTATCTTCTCTGTAGCAGGTAATAAATGCGACTGATTCAGCGCTGCGGCATGTTTCTCTTTTATAGCTAAGAGTATTCCATTCAAGTTGGACCATAATCACTTGCGCTCATGTTCCACTTTAACAAATTGTCTCAATCTACAGAAGTATTTATACTTATCTCGCTATTGTGGAACATGCTTTTTGTTGCCTGCTCTTATCACTGCGTGGGTGATATAAGCGCCGCCTCAGCAATTGTGTGAAAAGATTTATTTACTCTTAGATAATGCAAATGATCTTCAGAACTACTCGTTTATCTAGCGACGACTGAACGCTCTGTGAGATTTGTAGCTTAAATATTTAATGTTTGAATTTGAATTTTCTTAAAGTGCAACAAATTTAAAGATATGAATTTATTTGACCTATATATACATATATATACGCATGATTCAGACAAGCAATGCTCATGCATATATTTACGCATTTTTGTTATTGCAAAGTCATTGTGACTTTTGCAGATAATGAAGAAGTTGCGGAGAACAACAATTCAAGAGAATACATATCTTGAAGCTAATGAAGATTTAATAAATAAATAGCATAAAGTATATAAATAAAAAATATAAAAATATAAATATAACAGATATATAAAAATATATGTATATACATTTAATTAAATTAATACAAAATTAAGTAAATATAAATATATTTAAATAAATAAAAATATAAAGCTAATATAAATTTAATTTAATAAACAAATCAAATTATATATATATATATAATAATTCATTTAAATAAATAAAAAATAAAGGTTTTATAAATTTTTGTTTTTAATATATAATCAATATTATCAGAAATATATACGATATAAAATATTTATATATTTTATAAAATTCAATTAAAATATATTAAGTTAAATAAATTAAAAATATCTTTACAAATATCTATTATATATTTATATTTATTTATAAAACACATTTAATATTTTTGAAAATATGTACTGTATTTATATAAATTAAATAAAATAAATTTTAAATATGTTTACAAATATTTATTATACAGTTATATTTATGAATTGGCGAAATTCATGATTATCAGACATATATATTATATAATATATGGATATATTTTGTAATATTTAATTAAATCAAATACATATTTATATCAAAATAATTTACTCCTTTAATGTGTTAAAAACATATATTTTTATATATGTAAAATTTTGATATATAGTTAAAATATTTTCTTTTCGCTTAGATAATAAAATATTATATAAAAATGTCTTATATTACTGATTAATTACTTTACCTTCTACTGGATAATCAATCTTATGTCTGTTACTATGATCTGATATGGCACAAATTAAGATTAAATATTATATAATTCTCATTAAGACGCGCTGAAGTAGAAACCGAATGACTCACACTAAGCGCATAAAAAGCATTGTCATTTAGTAAAATAAATGATAATAAGATTGTCTTCGCTTATCAATGCCTATAAGTAGAGTCAAGAGTAGAGTACTAAGTCAGTTAGTCTTTGGATAGTGCCAGCAACTGCAGCTTCAGTTCTAGTTCCATTTACAGAATGGGATTCATATTAATTTTGTTTTCCGTGCTGATCGCCTGGCTGTTTGGCTATTTGAGGCATTGCTACAGCTACTGGGAGCAGCGTGGAGTGCCACAGCTGCGCACACACTTTTTGTTCGGCAACTTCTTCAAGCTCAAGTCTATACATCATAGCGATCTCTTACAGGAAACCTATGATGCCTTCAAGGGCAAATCTCCAGTGGCTGGCACATATGTCTACACACATCCCATTGCCGTCGTCACTGACCTGGATCTGGTCAAGGCCATTCTCATCAAGGACTTTAACAAGTTCGTGGATCGTCTGAATGCGCCATTTAATTTGGAAAAGAATCCGCTGGCAGGTCATCTATTCAATTTGCATGGCGAACAGTGGCGAGCACTGAGAACGAAGCTCTCGCCCACATTTACGAGCGGAAAGATTAAATATATGTTCAGCACAATCACGAACGTTGCTCAGCAGCTGAGCGAGACCTGCGAACTGGAGGTTGCAGCCAGTGCGAGCAGCGGCAACATCTTGGAGCTGCACGATCTGCTGGGTCGCTATACAGTCGATGTGATTGGCAATTGTGCCTTTGGCATTCAGTGTAATAGCCTCAAGAATCCGCAGGCCGAATTCCGAGAGGTGGCACGTCAACTCTTCACACAGCACAAGCGCAATGTACGCTGGGCTCTCTTCAAGACGACCTATCGCAAGTATCTGGACAAAATGCCAATCAGACCACGACATCCGCACGAGAACTTCATCAGCTTCTTTCTGCGCCTCGTGCGCGACACAGTCGAGGTGCGAGAGCGTGAGAATATCAAACGAAATGATTTCATGGATCTGCTGCTCGGTCTACGTCAAACGGAGGAGAAGGATGGCCTGACCGTGGATCAGCTGGCTGCCCAGGTATTTGTCTTCTTTGTTGCCGGCTTTGAGACGAGCTCCAGCAACATGAGCTATGCCCTCTTTGAGCTGGCCAAAAATCCAGACATCCAGAACAAACTGAGAGCCGAAATACAAAGCGTTCTAGAGAAACACGGCAAACTAACCTACGAAGCAATGATGGAAATGTCATACCTGGATCAAGTTGTTAATGGTGAGTGCTTAAATCAAAGTCAAATCTCTATCAAACTGATAAGCAACACTTGCTTATCTAACAATAAAATTTAAATGATACAGTCTGCTACGCAGTCTGTTGTAAAGGCAAACAGCTTAGTTCGCTTTGAAACAGCTGGAGCGAGAAATAATAGTAAATAGTGTTGATACAGTGTAAACAAAAATATGCAGTCATAACATTTGTTTATCCTATACAAAATAATTATGATAGAGAATGTTTATAGTCTCAGTCTCAGTCTTAGTCTCAGTCTCAGTCTCAGTCTCAGTCTCAGTCTCAGTCTCAGTCTCAGTCTCAGTCTCAGTCTCAGTCTCAGTCTCAGTCTCAGTCTCAGTCTCAGTCCTCAGTCTCCAGTCTTCAGTCTCTCAGTCTCAGTCTCAGTCAGTCAGTCTCAGTCTCAGTCTCAGTCTCAGTCTCAGTCTCAGTCTCAGTCTCAGTCTCAGTCTCAGTCTCAGTCTCAGTCTCAGTCTCAGTCTCAGTCTCAGTCTCAGTCTCAGTCTCAGTCTCCAGTCTCAGTCTCAGTCTCAGTCTCAGTCTCAGTCTCAGTCTCAGTCTCAGTCTCAGTCTCAGTCTCAGTCTCAGTCTCAGTCTCAGTCTCAGTCTCAGTCTCAGTCTCAGTCTCAGTCTCAGTCTCAGTCTCAGTCTCAGTCTCAGTCAGTCTCAGTCTCAGTCTCAGTCTCAGTCTCAGTCCTCAGTCTCAGTCTCAGTCTCAGTCTCAGTCTCAGTCTCAGTCTCAGTCTCAGTCTCAGTCTCAGTCTCAGTCTCAGTCTCAGTCTCAGTCTCAGTCTCAGTCTCAGTCTCAGTCTCAGTCTCAGTCTCAGTCTCAGTCTCAGTCTCAGTCTCAGTCTCAGTCTCAGTCTCAGTCTCAGTCTCAGTCTCAGTCTCAGTCTCAGTCTCAGTCTCAGTCTCAGTCTCAGTCTCAGTCTCAGTCTCAGTCTCAGTCTCAGTCTCAGTCTCAGTCTCAGTCTCAGTCTCAGTCTCAGTCTCAGTCTCAGTCTCAGTCTCAGTCTCAGTCTCAGTCTCAGTCTCAGTCTCAGTCTCAGTCTCAGTCTCAGTCTCAGTCTCAGTCTCAGTCTCAGTCTCAGTCTCAGTCTCAGTCTCAGTCTCAGTCTCAGTCTCAGTCTCAGTCTCAGTCTCAGTCTCAGTCTCAGTCTCAGTCTCAGTCTCAGTCTCAGTCTCAGTCTCAGTCTCAGTCTCAGTCTCAGTCTCAGTCTCAGTCTCAGTCTCAGTCTCAGTCTCAGTCTCAGTCTCAGTCTCAGTCTCAGTCTCAGTCTCAGTCTCAGTCTCAGTCTCAGTCTCAGTCTCAGTCTCAGTCCAGTCTCAGTCTCAGTCTCAGTCTCAGTCTCAGTCCAGTCCAGTCACAGTCTCAGTCTCAGTCTCAGTCTCAGTCTCAGTCTCAGTCTCAGTCTCAGTCTCAGTCTCAGTCTCAGTCTCAGTCTCAGTCTCAGTCTCAGTCTCAGTCTCAGTCTCAGTCTCAGTCTCAGTCTCAGTCTCAGTCTCAGTCTCAGTCTCAGTCTCAGTCTCAGTCTCAGTCTCAGTCTCAGTCTCAGTCTCAGTCTCAGTCTCAGTCTCAGTCTCAGTCTCAGTCTCAGTCTCAGTCTCAGTCCTGTCTCAGTCAGTCTCAGTCTCAGTCTCAGTCTCAGTCTCAGTCACAGTCTCAGTCTCAGTCTAAGTCTCAGTGTCAGGCCCATGTCTTCTGTCATAGCCTCGCCCACACACCTGACGAGGGTGTTTATTTAATTCTTCATTTAATTAGCCTATGGCCAGCTATTCAGAGGCCCTGAACAGTACAGTCTAGGCTCGTATCTACTACTGTTTATATCTTATTTAATAGCGATTGCTAATCTGTCCAAGGTTTTACAACTATTTGTGTATACTTGGAATACAACTCGTAAGTTGCACCTATCTCGATTCGCACCTTACGTTATCTGTCTTAGGGTTTCATATTTTTGATCTATCATTTCATTCCCTCTAATCACTCTCTTCTCTTCCCACTTGCAGAGACCCTTCGCAAATATCCAGCTCTGGCGTCTCTGACACGCGTTCCCTCCGAGGACTACAAATTGCCTGGCGATGATGCGAATATAGTGCTAGAGCGTGGCATCAGCGTGCATATACCGGTGCGTGCCATACATTACGATCCGGAGATCTATGCAGAACCCAATGAATTCCGGCCGGAACGCTTTGAGCCGGCCGCCTTGCAGCAGCGCCATCCCATGTCCTTCCTGGGCTTTGGCGATGGACCGCGCAATTGCATTGGGCTACGCTTCGGACGCATGCAGGTCAAGGTGGGACTCATTACATTGCTCAGCTCCTATCGCTTCCAGCTGCCCAACGATTCATCCAGCAAGCTGAAAATTGGCAGCAGGAATTTCTTGCTAATACCCGATGAGGGTGTCAGACTACGCGTGGAGCCACTGGCTGGCTAGCCGAATTAGAATTACAAGTCGCGACGAGTGTCAATAAAACGATAATCAATAAACAATAATATTAATAATAATAATAAGACAGAGCAGAGAAGTCTAGCCATATAGCTGCATAAGCAAATTCTGCGTAAACTGAAACTGAAAACTGTCGCCGCCTGTTGTTGCATAGTTTGCAAATTCAATCAAAACTGTCGCGTTTGGCGGTCGATTGAAAGGCAAACCAGAATTTATAGATGCCGCAGAGCTCTGTTGCCATCCACTGGCTGACCAACAGCTGCTCAGTCGTTGTCAACCGACACCGACGACACCTTCGGTCACTAAATCACACAAATGACACCTAAACACACAGGGAGAGAGAGAGAGAGAGAGGGAGAGAGGGTGAGGGAGTGAGAGAGATGAAGCAAGGCTACGTGAGCTGATCAACAAGCAGGATGGCGTCGCACTTGATGCACTGCTTAAACCTGCAGCAATTGGTTTCAGAGGTGTGCGTGTGTGTCCTTGTGTGTGTGCCGTCGTCCACATAAATCCAAACATTTACAATATTTTGCTAATTAGCAGAATATGTGTGAATAATGAATGCACTTCATATGCTGCAGCTGAACAAAGAGTGGGAGAGAGAGAGAGAGAGGGGAGTGTGGGCGTGTGGGCCTGTGGGCATGGGGTGTGGCAGCTGCCATAGATTCTCTAGTAGGTGTCATATTTAATTTATGACTGCATCCGTGTGCCAGCAACAGCCAATAAAGGCAGCATGCAAAGCAGGCTCTGCATTTGCTGAATTTTGCGATTAGTTAGTTAAGGAAGTTGGGTGTCAATGGCGAGAAATGGAGAGAGCGAGAGAGGGAGCGCCTTAGCTACTGTTGCAGGCAAGTGAAGTAATGTGTGTGACATTAATCAAGGTAAAATCTCGGCCGCGCGGGTGTGAGAGAATCACAGGCAGCAAGACTGATTGATTGGGAGAGAAAGAGACAGAGTGAATGACTTGTGGACTAATGAATGATGAGCGATAAGAATGACTGATAAATGATGAACGATGAGCAATGACTGATGATTGATAAATAATAGATTGGGGACGGCTGACTGATGTTTGATAACTTAGATAACTGATGATTGATGGGTAATGACTGACAACTGATGACTGACAACTGATAGCTGATGACTGATGTGTGATGACTAATGACTAAATGGTAATAATAATGGCTAATGACTGATGACTGATGACTGATGACTGATGACTTATGACTGATGGCTAATGACTCATGACTAATGACTGATGATTAATGACTGATGGGTAATGACTAACGATTGATGGCAGAACACTGATGACTAATGAATGATGAGAGACGACTAACTATTGACTGTTGAATGAGTGATAAATGATGACTGATGAGTGATGGAGGATGACGTATAACCGATGGGTAATATATTAGAACTGATGAGTGATGACAGATGACGGATAATCGATGAGTGATAAATTAATAATAACTGAGGAGTGATGACTTATGACTTCCAGCTAAAGATTGATGACTGATGGATAATGTTTGATGACTGACGACTAATAGTGAATGTTTGATAAGAGATGGCTAATGTTTTCTGAGGAATGATTCACATATGTATGATTGAAGACTAATAACTAACTAATGGTTGATGACAGGAGGACATTTAAACAGGTGAAAAATGAAAATATTGCTGGCAAACAGATTTATTGTCTGACTAATCAACGATTATTAACTGAAGACATTTTATAATAAAAAATAAAAAACAAAAACGATGATCTGACTAAAAAAAAAAAAAAAGTTCAATCCCAAACAACAACAAAATCAGAATACTCTAAAAACATTTCAAGATTCATTACATTTGTTATAAAACAACAATAAAATCGGAATACTCTTAAAACAATTAATAATCATTGCATTTCTTGGAATTAATATTTAAATGCAGCACTGAAATATGATTAATAAAGTAACTATATATATTTTTTTTTACTTTTTTTTTTTTTTTTTTTTAATTTGGTATATAAGGAAATTATACAATTTAATTTAAATTAATTTTGTACTCACAGACGATTAAACACAAGTCTTTAATTTCGTCGCACATTTGCTAATTTTATTTATTTTCTTTAAAATTTTAATAAATTTTATATTTATTCACTTTTTTTAAGGCGTTTTGCACATTGAATTGGAATTTTAATTCATAATTGAGCGCAACAGGTTTAATAATGAATTACATAATTTAAAGGACACTTTGAATATATAAGTAAGTAAGCCAAAATAGAAATTCAGATCATTACCAACGCACTTGAAAATCTTTGCCGTGAAATGAAGGCACAGACAAATCAAAATTACTGTCAAATAAAACAACTCCATCTGGAAGGGAACCGATTCGCTAGGCGACAGCTAAGCAACTGATCAAAGTTTTGCTTGCAGTGACTATGAATAATGGACTTCAATTCATCGGTAAACGACAATCGAACGCATAAATTGCTGAGCGCAACTTTTTCAGAGAGAGCGAGGGAGAGAGCGGTAAGCTCTTAAGCTGCAAAGTAGTATATAGTAGTATATGTATATATACTATATAAATATATATGTATGTAACTATATTGGGTATGTATGTATAACTGCTACGCAGCTTTGGTGGAGTCTACGTTTTGCTCTTCACGTAGAACTTGATTTTTTTGGAAATATATTCAATAATCAAATACTTTCTAATCAATTATGGTATACTGGTAATTATGTAATTCTCTGTTAGAATGTTGTAAGTATATTTTAATTAAATCATAGCTATGATGATGAAATTAATAATAAACAAAAATTGTTACTAATACTAATTAATATCATTATAAAATCTTAGAGATACTAAGTTATATCTACAAATATTTAGTCATATTTATACATGTTAATATGAATCAGATATATATAAATATTTTGTCTGTTTAATTACTGAATTTGCATGAAAAAGCATTCCAGAAATGTAGCAACAGGTATTAAAATATATTTCAGGTATAATATTAAATATTAAATGTAGCAAAAGATATTAAAATATATTTTAGGTATAATATTAAATATTTAACAGTTGAGAATATTGAAAAATGTTTATATATAATATTGCGCAAAAGAAATATTTAAAATCATTAAGTAATTAACTTCATTTTAATAAATAAATTTTTATGTTTTTTATTTGACAAGCATTCAAATTTTATATATAATATTATATTCAATTATAATAAATTTGAAAAAATAAATCACTTTAAATAGGAATTACTAATTTAAAAAAGTTTTATAGCATTTCTTAATCATATTGCTGATCCTGTAAACAAAAAGAAAATTTTTTAAAAATTCAAAAATGAAATTAGAAAACAAGCATTTATAAACAAACATTTAAAATTGGGTCGTTCACTAAGCAATTTGGTTTTATGACGTCGGCTGACTTAGCCGCTTTACCGTTATAAATTTCAACAGCTGATATAGTGAAGCTTATTTGTAATAAAGTTTGTATTACTAATTTATATCTATATTACTTAAAAAAAAAAAAAAAAAAAAAAAAACACTTAAATAAATTATTAATAATAAAACAAATATATATTTTATATATTTCTATTTCAATTGATAATAAAGAAATATTTCGTATAATAAGAATATTTCAAGTATACGCTAAATTATAAAACCTTAAATAAATCAATTTTTTTCTTATTTATTTAAGCAATGAACTAAATAAGTCAATAAATCAATAAAAACAAAAATAAATAAATAAATAAATAAATAAATAACGGATTGAAACATTTCATTCCAAATAGTAAGAGCTCAGTAAATCACATTAATGTTTCCATTTAATTGTATTTTAGTTTTCAAAGGAGAGCTTCGAATTTAATTGAAAAACTCTTTTAAAAAAGTTTATAAATTAAAAAAAAAATATATATATATATGTATTTATAAAAATTAAATAAAAACTGTGTATAAATAAAAACTTAAACAACAATTATAATTCTCTCAAAAATAAATATACAATATTTTATCCTACTTTCTCGATTGAAACATTTCACTTCACGTGTTAATGTAATTCGCCTGGCTGACACTGTTTGATGGAAATATCTTGTTTTATGCACTTTTAATTGCCAATTTCCGGCTTATGGGCTAAATGCCATCGGGGCTGTGCCAATAATTCAGGCTAACTTTGTCTATTAAATGCCGCGCATCGTAAAAATGCAAAAGCGAGAATTTAGTTATAATTTATTGAAGTTCCACGTTGGCTACCTGCCCCAGCCACAGGTCACAGCTCACAGCCAAGCGATCAGGCTTTGCATGTTCATCCACAATTACAAGGACTGAGAGGGTGGCGAGGGGAGGGTGGAGGCAGCTGCTGCAGCTGTTGTCGTCGCATCTAGCACACAAAAAGCGGAAGCGAGTGAAAAGCAATTATCAGGTGTCAAAATTTATATTAGTCTATGCCGAAAACGGGACCAAAACACAAAAAGCAAAAGCAAAAAAAAAACAAGAAAAACAAGGAAAAGTGGGGAAAAGTTGCCAAGGAAGCGAAAGAAACTTGAAAAACAAGTTGGAAGCCGGCGTCGATGTCCTGCGAACCCTTTGGCGCCTCAGGACTTTTCAGGCACAAAATGATTTGTGGCGCAAGTGCATTGGCACGCAATGCAAAGCCAGGACACAAGCAGCTCCTGACGAGCGCCGAGGACAACAAGGACGTGGAGCATGGGAACGCGCGCGCGGATATCCTTTTCAACATTTTCGCTTCATAACAATAATTTTTACGCTGCAGACATTTTTTTTTTTTTTAGTTTTAGTTTTTTGCTGTTTTTTTTTTAGTTTTGGTTTCTGTGTTTTGTTTTCCATTATTTATTGGCCGTGTGCGTGTGCTGTGTGAAAATGATAGGCTAACCATGCCGCACAGGTGTGTGAGAGGCGGGGGTGGGTGGGCTTTGATTAGAGCCACCTGCTCGACGCTACAGCGAACTAAAGCTGATATATGCGCGCAATTAAGCTAGCAAATGAGACGGGCTCGAGGGCGACTCTAACAACAACAACTCCAAGCCAAACAGAGCCTGACACAATCTGGTACCGTTATTGAAAACTGCCAGCTGAAGCAAAGTGTGTGAATGGGCATGGAAGAGAGATATATAGAGAGAGAGAGAGAGAGTGTGTGTGCGTGTGTGTGTGCCTAACGTAACGCTTCAAGTTTACTTTCAAGTTTTTCCTTGCAGCTGCCTGCAGCTGGGCATAAAATTAATTAAAAGTGTCGAATAAAATGTATAGCATGCTTATTGGTGGCATAATTCATATAAAAAAGAATCTGAGGAAGTCTTTATGTAGACTTCATATTAATTGAGCTTGGCTAGAAAGCTTTGTAGATTTTACTTTAGTTGGGCAAAACTGAAAAACAATAAGATAAAATATAAGAGTAAGGGATTAATTTATTGCATTTATTTTAAAACTCGCATAAACTTCCATATATGCTTGTGTCATAATATTTTAAGTTGAAAGCGATTTGCAATTAAAAAATTAGAAAAAAATAATAATAAAATAAAAAAAAAAAAATAAAAAAAAAATATATAGACGAATTAATAATTGGTTTATTTAAAGACTTGTTCAATTTCTTTGTTGTTTTTCCCCCAAAAATGTATGTTACTATATATACCATATGTTATAATTGTTAATAAATGTCTAGACTCTTAATTATTATAAGATACATTCACAACAAAAACAATATCTGTGTGAAATTAATTGAAATTGAAATTGAAAAAAACAAATTTTTTTTCTAAAAAATTAAAGGCACTTTTTAAATCATTTAAATAAAAATTTGCAAAATTATTTACAGCACAAAATCTCTATTTGCCGTAAAGAAAAAATAAATCTATAAATATGCATCCAAAAAAAAACATATTTTTTTGTTGTACATATTTTGCATACCTAACTCCATGCAATAGCAAAATCTAAAATCAAAAGCATTTACAAAATCGAGCAGCTTATCAATAAACATCAAAGTTATTCAATAAAGGCTATGCTATTCGATTTGGTATAGAAAATACATGAAAATTAATATGAATTAAAAGTTAAGGCAAGCGGAATTAATGCCTGCGTGTGTATATATTATATGTTTATACATTATATTTTATATGTACATACATTTCTTTCAACTAGATGCTAGATTACAAAGTGTTGAGTGCATATTGGCCAAGCGAATATATAAATATATTTACTTATGTAAATGTAATTTGGTTCATTTAGCAAAATCTTGTAATCTGATGAAAGCCTAAACCCATAAATGTTTTGTATATTTGCTTACACTTTTTTTTTTTTTTTTGCAATAAATTCATTGAGAAATTTTATATATAACAAAATTTAAATTTCATTTTATTTTATTTTGAAATAAATATTAGAAAATGTGTAAAATTTATAAATAAAGTATTTATATTCAAATGTTCAATTTGAAAGCACTTTATTTATTTCTTAAGAAATCATGTTATGTGAGTGATAAGTGTATTTATTATAGTTTTATACTGATCAAGAATATAAATATAAAAAAAAAAATATATATATATAAAAAATATTTAAATTTATAATAAAAATAAAAATAAATAACAAAATAAAATTAATTTCCCAACAATTGTTTTTGCTATTTTTTAGCAGCTGGGCAGCTCATGCCAATGCCATGACCAATGACAATCAATTTTTGCTTAACACGCACTCACCAGCAGGCAACGGCAGGCAAACAACAAATTCAGACACACATTCAGAGCTCACGTTGTAAGTGTTTTACCCACACAAACAGACAGAGGTGCGCACACACACATAGAGTTCAAATTCATTCATAAATTCGCAAATGCCGCGCTCCAGTGTATATGCTGAGCAAATTTCCCTCAAAGAGCGGCATTCAATTCAATTCGCTTTCAATGCGAATACTGCACGAGCATTTCAATCGTGGTGAATTTCAACAGCAACCCCCCATTGGATAATGCGCCAGCACTCGCACACTCGCACTCACACTAACACGCACGCAGCGGGCATTACAAATAAAACAAAAGTTAGAAAAAAGAAAACGTGAAACGTGCGCCCACCAACAAAAAAGCCAAATAATATGTAGCCAGCAACAACAAAAATCACAGTTGTCTGATTCGTTCGCGACGCAACTGCCACCGGTAAAAGCCACCCCAAACCCACCTCAGCCATACGAACACCCAAGCTGTTCGACTGCCACGACGTCAACACGACGACGACGACGGCGACGGCGACGCCGACGATTTGCTGCGTCCCATTGACATGTCTTCGGCTTGCTGCCGCATTGCTTCGTGCAGGACTCGCTGCGGCCGCCAGTTTCAGTCTAACGACGACGTTCGTGGCGAGCGGTTGTGTTGCAATCAAGTTTGTGCGGCGCGCAAATCTCAACTAAAAACTCGAGTGTTTCACGTTTGCCAAACTGTTGCTGTTTAACATTGACAAAACAAACAACATATTGAGATAAAAAGTGAATTGTAAATGTTAAAAAAAAAAAATAAATAAAATAAGAAATGCAATGTTAACTGAAAAAGCTTGAAATTAAAACAAAATTAATACAAGAAAGTTTGTAAAAATTATAATATCTTTAACAAGCTATACAATTTATGAGTATGTTCTTCAATCGCTGGCATAATTAATAAGTAATTAACAACAAGTTGCATAAATGCATTGCAATAGCATATGTAACAAACAACAACATGAATATGAACAATAATCTAGTTTCGAGCACGCTAGCGTTTCGCTCGCGTGTTTAGACGCGCATCAGCTGCAAACGCGCGCGTTTTTTGCCGCTTGTTGGCAATTTAGTGTGGCGAATGCTTTGCTGCGTGTTTACTGTAATTATATTTAAAAAACTAGAATGAAAGCAAGAGAAAGATGAAAAACTAAAGCCATGTTATTTATGCCCAGTACTTATAGTTGCCCTAGCCACACCCACCCAAACACACACACAAACACATACACACAGTTTCAGCCCAAATGGCTGGAGACGGTCAATGGTCACATTTTGTTGCTGTTGCTGTTGTTGTTGTTTCGTGGCTGAACGCGTGTTTTTGATGTGTATATGAAATATGAAATTTGCCTATAAATGTGTCTGGCACTCTCAGGCGAATGTTTATTGTCAGGCCCCCCGCTCCTCACACACACACACTCCACACACTCCAATTGCCGCCTATGGCATGTGTTGCATAGTTTTAGGCGTGCACAATTGCAATTGCATATTTCATGTTGGCTGCAATTTAAAGTTCATTGATATCCATAAACCGCACTCGCTAACGAAGCCGGCAAATGGCTAACGACATATCTCCAACAAACATCACACAGACAGAGACAGTTATAGAGTGAGAGAGAGAGAGAGAGCGAGAGAGAGGGAGACACTCTAATGTATTATACATGCTGCCACATTATTACAACATTTGTTGCAAAATATGTTTGCAATAGATTTTTATTTTGATTCGTTTGTTCGTTCGTTCCCTCTCGAACTTTGGCCATGTTTTTTGGCTGCTCTTTTTGTGTCATTTGCATTTTACATAAAACTTTGTCTGCATTCGATTGTTTTTTGTTGTTGTTGTTGCTGCTGTGTTTTGTTTCGCTATCGAATTGATTGCGATCACATTTGATTTTTGATGATGTCTGCCCGGTATGAACAGGTGTGAGGCCGTGCTGCAAAGGAAATACGATTTCCCAAATACTATAGAGGACCAACATGTGCAAATGCATGCATAATTCAATTATAGCAAAACCAACAAAACTCGTTCGCTCAGCTCTAAATATTGCATCGCAATCTGTTGGGCGCATTACATGTGCTCTTTGCTAATAGATGTTGTTTAAATTTATAGCAATTTGCTATAAATGATATATATGAGATTAATATAGTAGAACTAAATATAAATGACATAAAATTTAATAAATGTTAGAGTTAGAGTTCTTAAATGGCATGGCAAAATATTCTATATATTTTAAAGAGTAAAAAAAAAAAATAAATTACTAAAATTGCCTTTTGTCAGTTATTAATAGAGGAATTTTTTTGAAGATTATTTATGTTTATTCAATTTTTTTAAGAACATTTTTTTAGAGAACTTTTGTCTCAAACTTCTCTAAAATTGTTGACGTAGAACCAGAGCTCTTCAAACTATAGCTTGAGATTCGTATATTCATAGGCTGCATGAAGTTAGGTTAGTTTAGCTTAGGCATTGTAGCCCAAAAGATTTGTATTATTTATAATAAGAGAAAATTCTAAATCGGATTTAGCTCTAAATGTAATGATCAAGAATGTTCTCAAGGATAGCCTTCAAATAAAAAAATATATATATATATGTATATATTTAGCCTTCAATAAAAATATATTTTAGTAAAATATATATTTAGGTTTTATTGCCGAAAGGTTAGCAGGACACATAGTATTTATAAAATAATTTATTAAAAAAAGAATAGGATACACATATAGCATAAAATAATTTATATTTAAAAAAGGAGCTCGGTGCACATATATTAAAGAATTAATAATAAAAAATAAAAAAAAAAATAAAAAAAAAAAAAAAATTCACTTTTGATACTGAGCTAATTTTGTGACGTTTAGTTAGTAATTAACCAAGGAATGCTCATCATGCTACTAAGCTATTGTTTATGATGATTTAAAAAATTAACAAATTCATGAATACGATTTACTTTGGATTACTACTACTTACTAGATTAAGTAATCAAACAAACAAACGGAAATTTGCGCTTTAATCCAAAATTAAGATATATATATTTTGCTGTTCTCTTAAGCGAAGCCTTGCTTAATAATTCTATTCTTGTTTATAAAGCAGAATTGATAAATATATATCAAAGATCAAAGGGTATAAAAAGAGTTCCGAACTGAACAAGAATTTCAAACTTTGATTGATAATATTTAAAGGCCATGATACACTAAACACAACTGACAGCCATTTGAGTAGAGGAAGCTACAAAACAGCAAGAATATAACACACACACACACAAACGGACACACATTCACATATCTCTTATACATATATACCCATATGCATATCAAATTGCTCAAGCTCCATTACACTGGGCGTAACACATCGACTTTCAAGACCGACTGCGAGTCCACGAGTTCTCTCCATTGATATCAGTAAAAATTCGCTCCAGTATTTTGACAGAAATGGCAAAAAAAAAAACGGCCCCACCTCTTGCCCTCTTACCAGCTCCATCCTCCTCACTTATAAGTACAGAGCTGGACTCTTTGGCAGGGCACAAAATGCAGTCAACTCCCTTGGCTTATTATGCCACTTGCTGTCGTTGCTGTTGTTGTTGTTGTTGGCGTTGTTAATAACAAGCGATAATAATCAACTTCCGTGCTGAAGGCGCTTGTGTATGCGCGCTAGAGTGAGAAAGGGACAGAGGTAGCGAGAGAGAGAAAAAGTGGAAGTGAGCAAAAAACGTTGCATACCTCAAGGCGCCAGCGGGCAGTAGAACATTTATGCCGACCATGCATATAGAGAGAGTGAGAGGGAGAGTGTAGGAGAGAGTGTGAGAGAGAGAGTCGAAGCGTATGCAAATTATGATGAAAATGATTTTTGAAAAATGTCGAAGTTGCATCGCGATAAAAACGAAATATATCACGTGCTAATTAATGTATTTATGTATGTACGAGAGTATGCATGAGTGCATGCAGAGTGTGCATGTGTGTGTTGCAAATTGAAAATGTATGCCATAAGTTGTACTCAATTGAATATTTGGGGCATATGCTTGAGGCATTTGTGGAGCAAGTTGGAGTTTTTTATGCGCTCACACAAAAACGCCTCAGCTTGACCTTGGGTGTCGGCTGACAGCAGCAACAGCAACAGCCTCAACAACAGCAACAGTTCCATCAGTTTCTTTCGCAATCACAATACTTGAACACACACACACACCATTTGCACATCATTTAGCAGCTGATTATACAAATTGTACGGCATATACATATAGCTGAGCTCTGGAACGGTCTCTCGACTTTGCATGCTCGAAACAATAAGCATAATATACGAGCGAACAGCCCATGGCCAGTGCGATATACAAAATTCCATGAGTAGCGCTTATTACAAGCCATAAATTTGACCAAGAAGAGAAAAAAAAAAAAAAGAGGAAAGGAAATTATGAAAAAAGCTGAGCTGCGCGTGCTTTGATAGGTTTGCTTATATATGTATATAAAAAAAGACTAAATTTATTTCTGCCTTGGCCACAAAAATTATAGTTCAAATTGAATTTTTAAACAGGCCAAGTGTACTTTTTGATTTGAAGAGTTTTTATAGAATGTGAGAATTTAATGAATTATTATCATGTTAAATGGAAAATATTAGTATTTGTAGGCTTCAGTCATTGTACGTAATTTATTATAGATTTCTTAACTAAGTTTTTCAAAGTGTTGTCATATGAATTTAAATAATATACATATATTTATTTTTATATATTTCCATTTATTTAGTTTTATTAAAATTCATATTTTTATTATTAATTAATAAATTTCAAATGTTTTCATTCATATATTTGCATTATAATATACAAAAATTATAAATTTAAATTTTTAATATTAATATTAAAAATTCACATTTATTAATTTAAATTAATAAATTTTAAATAACTTTATATAATAAAATATATGATATTTTAAATGAATAAAAATGTATTATTTATATTAACAATTTTTACTTATTTAATTTAACAAATTATAAATTCAAATTATTAATATTAATATTAAAAATTCCCAATTAATTTAAAATAATAAATTTTAAATTAATATATATTATTTTACATTTTTTATAATATTTTAAATGAATAAAAATTAATTATTTAAATTAAATACTAGAAAATTAATTATTTATATTAACATTAATAATTAATTTTTATTCATTTAAACTATTATATAAATATAAAATATTATATATTCATTTAAAATATAAATATATTCAATCATTTTAATAAAAATATTATGAATGAATTAAGTTGAATATTTGTCATTCTAATAAAATTATATGGTAGAAGTGTTAAAAAAAATAATATATAAAAATGTTAAAAATAATTTTTTTTTTAATGTTAGGATCTCTCAAAACTTTTTGCAAAATCAAAATTTTGAATTTAAAATTTTTAATTTTTATTTTTATATTTATTATTATTATTTTTATTTAACAAGTGTATGTAGTATCTTAACAGCACATATATAATAAACCTTTATTGAGCCAAACCCCATGATGTAGCATGAGAGTTTAATAAATTTCATACAGTGTCTTTGAATAGTTTCTGAACTAAGGAGAGAGTTTAAGCTTGACTAACATTTGTTCCTATAAATTATAGGTCTATGTTGATTTTCTCAGCAATAATTTAAAATTTTCAATTAAATATTTATATATTAATGCATATAATTTAATTTGTTCCATTACGCACTTCTTGACAGACCTTTGAAATTTATTCATTCCATTTATTGTTGCCTTAAATCAAACATATCAATATATATCTCTGGCAAGCTTTTGACAGCTAATTGCTTAATTATAAGGTACTTTCATTATAGCTATAGATAATTACAAGTTTTTACTTCAGGCCTCACAGGCCATTCACTCACTATCTATAGATAGATACACTCGCAATCGCCTTTGCATGTGAAAACTCTTAGCTGGCATTAAAGTCAACTTTCTACTCGAAGGCCGCAACTGACAGAAACAATTTTAAAATGACATTTCATTAAAATTCTTACTGTTGTCTTATATATATCTTCTTTTTTTTCTTGCCTGTGCTTTGTATTGATTTTCACCTGCAATTGAAAGCAAAGTTTCTCCTGTGTCTCTCTCTCTCTTTCTCTGTGTGTGTTTGTCCTTTGTTCACACTGCACGTCCTGGCCTGAGCTCACACTGCAAACTCAGCCAAGGCAAGGCAAGGCAAGGCAGCAGTCGAGAGACCATACTAAAAATGTCTACTAAATAGGCCTAGCAATATTATTAATAATTTAGAGCATGCGGCCCATGTCAGTTTAGATGTACGGACAGGCGGATAGGCATGTGGGCAGGTGAGACGGGCAGGTGTAGCTCCAGCTAATACCCTCGCTATTAGCTGGAAATATTGCCCATGTAAATCCCATTTGCCGAAGCCCTAGCAAGGCTTCGTGTGTCGCCTGCGGAATCTGTTTGCTCAGCTAATTGGCATTGCGGCTTTATTTATTTCTTCCTCTTTGACTTTTTCTTTATTCATGTAACTAGAAATTAAACTTAATTTGAAGCAAATTGTCAATGTGCAAGAGAAACGGAAAATGCTTGTTCGGGCTGTTGCATAATACATTTCACTGATTGAACATTCACATGCAATAAATGCAAAATAAAATTCAGCATAAAGTTTCACTGTACAGTCAAATATCATATGTTTAGTTAAAAGCTTGTTCAAAATGATGTTTACATAGAGAAATGTTTAAACTTTGTTTATGATTGACTGCATCTTTGATTGAGTGTCTAATCAACGAGCAGCTCAAGCTGTCTGAGCTATTCGAGTGGAATGGCTTATATGATATTCGAGTGGAATAGATTATGCAACTTAATATTATAAAGACATAACTATGCAATAAATTTAATTTTAAAGCAAAATGTCATATTCTTGTGCAATTGGAAAATATGCAAAAAGAATTTCAAGAAATCTTTATTTTTTATGCAATACAAATTCATATATTTATATATACATAAATTAGTATATAATCAAACTTTGACTAAAATTTGACTTTTATAAGACTTTTAGCGTATTAAATCTAAATCTGAAATCAAAATAAATTATATATACAGCTGTGTTCGCAAAAATAGCAGTGCAGTAGATGCTAACAGGAATTCAAAAAATGTTTTTATATTCCTTTTTATAGATTCAGTTCTTATTTATTTATAATTTAGTCATTGAAAAAACGAAAAGGTTCCTTTCAATTTATTATGTTTTGGAGCGATTTCCGTACTTTTATGTTTTTGTATACATTCATGTATAAAAAAATTGTTTAAATATGTATATTATAAATATACAAAAAATATATGTATTTATATTTAATATATTTTTATTACTTATTTCAATTTTTATAAATAAATAAATATATATATTTTATTATAAATTTTTATTATTATATATTATATTATTTTATTATAAATTACTATATTAAAATACGAACGTCTGAGCCAAGATTAAAATAAAAATAGTCGCATCTAAAAATAATATAAATATATTGTTTTTTTTTTTTAATTATATATTTTCCATATGATTCTGCAAATCAATAAATTCTTTCTCCTTCTTACATTCACTAATAAATAACTAACTAAATATATAGAAATATTAAGTTTTTTATTTATTAATTAAATTTTATTTTTTTTTATTTTGATTATCATAAATACTAATTTAACATTTTTTTTTTTATTTTATTTATTTATTCATTATTATAATTATTATTATTTGTTTTATTTATTTATTTTTTTTTTTGTGCCAATAACTTAAGCATATATTTTCATTATATTAATCCAATTAGAGCTTCAAATTAAAATAGTTAGCAGATAAGTAAGCAGTAAACTCTATAGTTTATAAATATTCCATGTTCAATGAGTTTATAGAGGTAGACAAATTAATACATTCAAGAAGGCTACATCGACTTGGCTGTATAGAATATACACACAATACATAATTATGAACGTCTTCTTTAACTGTTATATACATTTATATATTCCAATTCAGAGCTCGCAAATATCTGTTAACCGTTTCTCAATGTCTGCAAATAAGTGTCGCTCACTCACACTTTAAGCAAAAACTCAGAGCGCAATCGAATGAGTCGATTCCACAACGACTCACGATCGTCTTTGCTCACAATCGGAAGCAAAAAAGTTTCTATGAAACGAATATATTTTTTTGTATGTATTGGCATGTAAGAGAGAGTCGTATTCGCTCAGCATATCTTTATGTGAATTGAGATCACGTCTATGAGTGTGAAGACGTTTGCATAGACTTTTTGATATATAAATATTCTTGGCAAGCAGAACCCAAGAAATATTTAATTAATGTAAATATAGAAATTCCATCTTGAAAAGATAAACAGCAGAAACTGACTATAATGAAGCTCAAGGGATTGTCAGAAGACGATTTAAGCATTTGCTACGCCATAAGCGAAGTATTCTACTTTATTTATAATATAAATAAGATATATATGTATATATTCATAGCCTCTACGATACATTAATTTCTTAAACATATAAAATTCTTATAAATAAACATATATTTGCACGCTCTAAACTACCAAAGATCAATTCAATATTCATTCAAACACTCTCTCGAACTCACTCGAAGTGCCTCATGCACTTTGACATTCATTAGTCGACTGCAGATAGCATCAAATGCCAAGGCCATCAAATTGAGCTCCATGATAATTTTCTACTTAGATATAATTCTATATCTATATATATTGAACTTCTATGCAACGGAATGCAATTACAGCTGCATTGCGTCAGGGCTATATCTATATATGGCTAACATGTCACATGCACTCCAAGGCTGGCTAAAAGCAGGCAATAGAAACGGCGATGGCAAAGGCTATAAAGCGCAACTATTTTCAGGCTCAGACGAATGTCGACTTCTATATAGAGTGCTGCACGATTTTATGCTTTATTTACGATCCACACGATGCAGCTAGGCACACACACACACACGTGTGGACGATGCGGCACAAACGAAACATTTCATTTCCGTTCCATAAACAGTTTGGGCCCCTGGCTAAGGCAATGGCAAAATGAAATGAGCAGAGGCAACAGGAATATAGAGGAGGCCCGAGTCGAGCAACATGCAACACCTTCGCCAGATAGTTGCACAGGCCGGAGTTAATTTCAAGCAGCTGCTCGCCTATACAATTTACAGAGCCCGAACACGCAAAACTCTTTTACAGCTGGCAGCTTCAAGTCCTCGACCAAAGCTGATAGCCACGGCATATATTATAGCTAGGAGTCAGTGGCAGGAGGAAGGCGGGCCACGGGTACCAATGGGCGCTTTAAACTTGAAACTTTTTAATTTAGCGCATTTTCGACGGCATTATTGCGATTGTTTACCCTGCCAGCAGGGCAGCTTGGTCCTGGAACCGGCTGAAACCTGTTTGGTCTTTGCCCGGCCTTTGCCTTTGCCTTTGGCTTTGCCATTGTTTTGTTGAGTTTCGATTCTATTTTCAAGTACTTGCTGTTGAACTTTTCACTGTTTGCACGCATAAATAACAACAGCAAAACCGAAACTTTATGCCAATAGAGGCGCGCTAATGACTACCAATTATCAGGTCGGAAATGTTTATAGAGAGCAGCCTTAACGGATGCCTAGGTCACTGAGCCTAACGCATTCCCCGCAGCGCCGGACATCAGAGCCAGAGCGAGTTCAAGTTTACATTTTCGCATTCAATTCAGTTACAGCTGTGAATAATTCCAATTGACTAAACATGTGAGATGTGTTTCAATTTTAAATAAAATCGAATAACATGCAAAACTACGAAATGCCCATTAAATATATCCAGAGACGTGCACCGGCTAATGCTTGGGCATATGCAATAAATACTTTTGTGCTCCTCTCGCTCATGTGCCAGAAATGCTATACGCAGAGAGTCGATGTGCCAGCCGAAGTAATTGGTAAGTCATTGTATAATTCTAAATATAATATTCACAAAAATAATAGTTAATTTCAATATATAACATCTCTGAAAAATTTTAAATCAAAGTTGAAAATTGCAAAATAGTAAATAAAATTAAATAGTAAATAAATTAAACTATTATTACTAAAAAAAAAAAAAATAATAATTACTATAAAACATTAAAAGATGTATTCATTAAAAACACAATATAAACTCAAAAAAAAAAAAAAAAAAAAAAAAAAAAAAAAAAAATTAATAAAAATAAATAAATAAATAAAACAATAATAATAAAAATATTAAAAAATAAATATATAAAATTAAAATTAAAAGAAAATTAAACATAAATAATTAAAGCGTAATTTAAAATAGAATAAAGGGTTAAACATCATATTATAAAATAATGTACTTATTTTAATTATATAAATACAAATAAAATATTTATATAATGCCCTTTAGTTATTTTTATTCTTTATTTAATTTTTATTTATTTATTTATTTTTTTTTTTACTTTAATATTGAATTAAGTATCTAAGTTAAGTTTAAAATATTTCATATTTATACACACATTATTTTGTTTATTTAATATTAATGTTAAATATTATTTTTTTTAAATATATGCGTAAATTAATAATAATAAAAATAATATTTATTTTATATGTATGCATAAAAATATAATTAAATTACATGTAATATAATGTAATATAATTCAAATATTATTTACATAATAATAAATAATTCAATTTATTAATTAAATATTATTAAATAAAGACTCATTAATATATTTTAAAATCCATTACTAAAAACTTAGATCAACTAATAATTATACCTCACATTTTATAACCCAAATTATTAGGAACACTAATAAAGGCACTGAAATTAAATTACATTTTTTTAATGGACGTAATCTTATTATATTAGTTTGAGGATCTTTTTAAACTTTTTAAAATTTAAAGTGTGCTATCTTCATCATCTTTTTATTTTAAAACGGAGTCCCATAAATGAATTAAAAGCTGTATTCATAATTTTCAATTTAAAGCCATAAA
The DNA here is from genome assembly GCA_030914335.1 of Drosophila borborema. Taxonomy (NCBI): domain Eukaryota; kingdom Metazoa; phylum Arthropoda; class Insecta; order Diptera; family Drosophilidae; genus Drosophila; species Drosophila borborema. The sequence continues at coordinate 87,091 of JAUESP010000308.1, forward strand.
TATTCATCCATCATTTGCGTTATTCTCTTTAACAATTACACCACAATGACTACTTGACTCAATTACATCAGGCAGTTAAACTGTTGTTTAATCCGTCAATATACATAACAGTTTTATATATATAAAAACTTTAATATACAAGTTTTCGTATTGTTGAAACAAAATTAATAATAGATAATAGAAAAATTCTAAAGAAATCCACTTTGATAAATAGAAAATCAAAAAATATCGAAATTATTGCAAATCACAATATTAATATAAATAAATTTGTATTGATTATTGAATAGACTCAACAGAACTTTAATTAATTAATACGCATATAAACTTTTTTTAATTTCATTCTATTACTAAGAGTTCGCATCATAATACCATGCAAGCGAGTATAATCCTACAATAAAATGCAACAATTAATACCATAATAAATATCTGAAATTCACTCTCTCAATTGCCGATTAACACACAATGTGAATATTATAAAGCAAATAAATATATATATATATATATATGTATGTGAATCCAAATATGTGATAGCAAAACAAATGAAATTATTTCTATTATAATAGGCTTTATAAGGCGCGCACCATTCATCTTTGAATTCATTTATTTATATATACACATATGTATATCTCTTCTTTTTTTTTCGTTTCGCCCACTTTATTATATAGCAATTAACATTGATTCGTTGAGATTATTAATATGACAAAAATGAATCCTCTGCTCTATTACAGTTGATCCCAAATTCAGCTATCCAATTGCAAATGTGACAGCGCCGGTGGGACGTGACGCCTTCCTCACATGCGTTGTGCAGGACCTGGGACCCTATAAGGTACACAAACAGCTCCATCAAATCAAAGATAACCCCCAATACGCATGCACATATATATATATATTTATATACCAATTCACGGCGCCCTCGGCATCTGCCCTCTCAGCTCAATTACACACTCAATAAGCAGCCACAAAAACCCAACCGTTCGCATTAATATTCATTAGCATTTTAGCTACAGCCAGACGGTCGTACAACCATATAATCTCAAAGACCAAATCTCGACACCCGGACAGCGCGACACGGACACGGGCAGTCCAATTGAAGGGAATGGAAATGAAAGTGAAAATACAAAAACAAAAACAAAAACAAGAAAAGAAAACAAAACATAAATAGAAATATGCAGAGCTTAGCAATAACAAAAGCGAAAATCACATAAAAAGTAATTGAAATATGAATGCGAATGTGTTAAGCAGCAGTAAGGGGAGGCACGAAGCAGTGCTCTCTGTAAAGGGAGAGGAGTTTAAGGTGATGATGGTTGTTTAGGGGTTCGACTCATGCTTCATCATTTCAGCTGTCTCGCTCTCTATCTATTTCGCTCTTGCTGCATGGCAGGGAATTGTGTGATGTCTCAAAAGCCACGGCTACAAAGCCAAAGGTAAAGCAGCACTGAAGCGCAAAGCTTTGTTCTATCAACAACAACAACAACAACAACAACAAGAAGGTGTAGCTTCCCCTAGCTCAGCGTCAGCTTCTCCACCCACATGCACAATTAAGCGTTATGCTGCTTAAAGATAATTGAGCAGGCACTTGGGTATAATTACTTATTTTATGCTGACATTTATTTCGGTTACTTTCTAGACCCAAAAGTTAAATTCAATGCTCAATAATTGATTAGCCATCGATATCTACATATGCATGCATATATATACTTATATATATATTTGTCAACTGAAATTGAAATCGAAATTAACTAAAATGACTTGACGTGTTAACATGTTCGCTCAGCTGAGCCCTCAAATTGTTTTCCGACTTCCGACACATTTACACACATGCAAAGCTATATATGTGCCTCTCCCTCTCTCTCTGAAAGGGTTAAGGAATTTCTGGGAACCTGTGAACCTGACTGCCTATTAAATGTCCAATGTATATAGGTATATAGCAAGGCTCAGATTGCATGCTGCGTGCTTTATCGCATAATAATTTACCCGCGTAATTGTACAATTACAAGCGTGTGTGTGTGTGTGTGTGTGTGTGTGTGTGTGTGCGTGTGTGTGTGTGTGCGTGACAAAGTCAAGCAGCTACTTAATATGACTCTTAAATATTTTGATAAAGTTCGTGGAATAGATTTTCAAATAATTGTGGTGCAATGCATGCCCATGATTTAATAGTGCTAGAGGAATGTAAATTCGACAATTAATTGAGGATATACGAGCTGAATTTAAAAATATTCATGCTATAGCAGCAAAATTTAATAAAATGAGTGTTGCAATAAGAATGTAAAAAATAATAATATTAATAATAATAGCTATAAATATTAAATAAATAAAAAACAACAATAACAATATTTTATAATATTGTAAAAAATAATTTGAAAAATAATAATATTAATAATAATAATTTTAAATATTAAATAAATAAAAAATAATAAAATTAATAACAATAATATTTAATATAAAATTTCTATAATGATGCAATAATAATAAACAATAGAAATAAGCCAATAACAAAATTAAATGTATAACTGACATTTAATAAATTATTATTTAAAATAATGCAATTTATTATTAAAATAATACAATTTAAATTTCCATTTTAAATTGTGGTTAAATATAAAAATCAATGTACATTTATAGTTGACATTGCTTCCATTTCATATAAGCAGAACACTCGCTCAAGCACCAGCTGCTGGCTGCTACATAATATCTTAGCATATAGACAAAACTTACCCCCAAATACATAAGCCACACGAACCAGCTACATATATGCTATAACTAACTGTCAATTAAACGCCCACTGATATAATCAAATTCTCGGTTATTTCTTCCCTCACAGGTGGCGTGGCTGCGTGTCGATACGCAAACGATTTTGACCATACAAAATCATGTAATAACAAAAAATCAACGCATTGGCATTGCCAACTCGGAGCACAAGACCTGGACGATGCGCATTAGGGATATCAAGGAGTCCGACAGGGGCTGGTAGGTGGACTTGAATCGAATAAGAAATTAAGTAGCTAACTTTATGCTATGCAATATTTATAGGTATATGTGCCAAATAAATACGGATCCAATGAAAAGTCAAATGGGTTACCTGGACGTTGTGGGTAAGTGAGCAGAAGAAGACAATTGCAGCAAAACAAATCCAGGAAAATAAGAGAAAAAAAAATCACTTTTTTCACCTTTTCCATTTCGTTTGGCAAACAATCATACGCCTCGTTGCCAGGGCGGCACGCGCTATTGTTCGCACTCGGATTTTCACGAATAAAAACTTCAAATAAAAAGCGATAAAAATGAAATATAAATATAAATATATATGTATGTATATATGCATATATATTTATTCATATATACGAGTGCAGCAACGGTGCCAACAAAACGTTTCCGCGAGAACGCAACAGAGTTCGCTGCATGGTTTATGAAATTTCACTGGCTAATGCCAAGGCCCGCAGCTCCTCCCATCACTATTCCCGCCTTGGTTGGTTTCTGCCCCAGCTGGCCCTGTTTAAACATGTTTAACCGTCCACTGAACCGCAGAAATTGTTGATTTTGAATTAAAACAGCGCCCGGTCTGCAAAAGCAGCGCCGAAGAAATGCGTCCGGCCTACGAAATGGCAGCTGCTGCTACAGCGAATGTTGGTTGTCCATTTGTGGTCTTCAAATTGAACTCTGACTACACCACCCACTCCCCCCATTCCTCGCTTTGCCTAACCACACTCAACCTCATCTAACACTAGCCACGCTGGCTAAATACCTTTCGCTGGCAAATCTAAATCAACGCGCTAAATATTTTAGCCGCCATGCAGCCAGGCACTGCACGAAAAACTATAATCAACTGTGTATGTGTGTGCGTGTGTGTGTGTGTATTTGCAGTGGATAATCAGCGCAACACAGCAACAGGAAAAGGAACGAGCACCGTTCGATAGGGGCAGCAGCAGCAGCAGCAGCGACGGCGGTGGGGCGACAGTTGGCGCTGATGATTTTCGTGACCAAGTGCAGTTAAACAGCCGACGACAAACGGACGGCAGCGGCCGCACAGCTTGGCAGCTACGTCCGTTTGAATGCCGTTTCCCAAACACACACACACACACACACAGACAAACACACACACACATACACACACACTCGCATACTCGCTGGCATACAAAAGCTATTCGACTCTCTCTCTCTCTCTCTCTCTCACTCTCTCTGGCCGGCATTTAAGCTGATGAGCCCGCGCTGCTGTTCGTACAAATTTCTCCAAAAAAACAATTTCTGCTTATTAAACAAACATTAAATATGACAATTGAAAAACAAGCAGAAGCCATGAAGTCGACCAAGACTAACTGCACAATACTCGCTCAAGTCAAGTTTATTTTTACAAAAATATTTAGATTTGCCAGGCCTCTAGGAGGAGATGTTTAAGAGTAATCCAAGCTGATTTAAGTAATCACAAGCTGTCAATGCTATATAAGTTTTAGTTAAACCCAAGACGAGATCTATTTTAGGTTAACAAATTTCATATATCAGAAAGTTACAGAATATATCAGAATCAATTACTTATTTATTTATTTATTAAGAAGTTACAGTTAGTATAAAATTAACTCTAACTTAAGACTAAGCACTGGCAGCAGGGGCCTTCGGCTGAATTACTTATATGCCATTTATGGTCTATTTTCTATATGATGCGAGCTAAAGTGCTTAAATTTGTTTTCTATAAGGCGTTGTCTAATTCTTTTTATAATAAGTCCAAACTAGTGTCTGTATAAGTAAGTATTAAAAAAAAAAAAATAAGAACTTTTAAAAAGCTAAAAGTTAATGAAAGATGCACCAATTGATTAGGCGGCATAATACATTACTCTAAATATCTCTCTTTAATTAATAAAATAAAAATAAATTAAAAACTTACCTCTTCCACTGGCTGCTGAAATAATTCGCATATTATTATTGAGTGCCTGAAAATAGAAAATAGAATAAAAAATAATTAAAATAAATTAATTCATATTTACTATTATTTATAAAATTAAAATTATTTTTCAGATTTTCTAGAAATTAAATTATTGCTATTCAAATGGCATATTGCTCTTCATTAAGAGTCAAGCACTTCTTCGACATAATATAGATTATTACAACATTTAGATTACAAGATTCTATTAGAGTCTAAATCAACAGTACTATGAGTCTAGTTCAACTCCACTCTCAATCTTGCTCAACTTCATTATGAGTCTGACTCATTTTCAATCTAAATCTGACTCAATTCCACTACAACACCATTGATCGTGAATCTATAGAGATTCACACGCCACAATTAATGTTCAATATAACGAGTCTATATCAATGCATCTCTATATCAATTATTATACTCTAATTTACCAAGACACGCTTAATAAGCCAAAGCCTTTAATTACGATGAGCTATGTATGTGAACGAATGAGCTGCCACAAGAAAAGAGATTAACTGTAAATGACCAGAAAGTCTTTGCAACGAGCCTCTTTTAACTCAAACTACTGTTCGTAGTCCCAACTCTTGAGCCCAATATATATAATATATAAAAACATTTATACTGATTTTATATACTTTGAAAATTCACCTTCTACTATTCTTCACTTTTAGCATTAAATTCCCTTGTCAAAATAATTATAATTTTATATTTACTAATTATTTATTATTCAACGAAATATAAGTTATTAAAATTTGTTTGCTTAACTAAATCACAAAATTTCGTAAAAGCTGCAATAAACATAATTCGATCACAGCTGTGAAGACTTTTAGTTAAACTTTAAACTTTTCCTTCTTTTGTTTCTCATAATTTACATATTTAACATATTTCACAACGAAAAATTGTTCATTTAAATGTGTTTATTCAATAAATAAACAAAGAATTGCATATTTCACATATTATTAAAATAATTCGTATGACTAACGTGTGCAAATTTCATAGTTGACTTTGTTAACATAGTTTATAATAATTATTGAACAAATGAATTATTATATTTTATAATTTTTTAGTACAAATTATTATTTGTATTATGTTTTATTTCTGCCTAAAGGCCTCTGTTGCTCTGGCTTAAAAGAAAATTGTTATTTAGAATTAATTCTTGCCAACAATAAATAAATAAACAAATAATTATTGTTTTATTAAAAATTATTTTTTGTTGTTATTTTTTAAATCAACAATTAATAATGAATGTTTAAAATATATATTAATAAATTTTTTTTCTAGTACTTAAAATATTTAACATTATTTTATATTCTTCACTTAATTCTTAATAATTGCTAACAAAACTATTTTTAAAAATTTTAATATTCGTTTTTTTTATTATATTTATTTATATTTTTTGTTTTGTTTTGTGTGTTTAAAATATTGCAAATTTGTTTATATTCCAAACTTAACTCTCAGGCAGTACAGTTGCTATCAATAATTTCTATTAAAATTATTATATATATATATATTATTATTATTATTATTTATCATCTTTTTTTGTGCCTAAAATATTGCTTATTATTGCATATTCCTCACTTTATTCTCAGCCAATTTTTACTGCTGTTTCTCTGCCCGTTCGACTATATAGTCGACTGTTGCGTTCTGCTCAAAGCGAGTCCTATTGAATTTCGATCCCTTGTCATTCAGGTCTTACCCCTTGCTCTGCCTCTAACATTGGCCACTTAATGACCGTTCAGTGGTTAGCGCAGTTCCGAGCCCACAGTTGGATATGTCAGAGCTGGGCTCTCTCTCCCTCTCTCTCTCGCTTTCTCTCCCTCTGTCACTCTCTGTCTCTCACCATACAACATGCTGTTTGTCAACACCAGCACATTTTTTGGTCATTTACTGACCACATAATTGCGGCATATTATATCCCTATACAACAGGCGCCTATTCCCCCTTGCACCCACCACATCCCCAGTCGCTCCCTTATTGTTCATTTCAGCAGCTGCCCCACAGCCCAACCACCTTGATATTTCAACGGCATTATTACGTTTTCCTGGCTCATAGGTTTTCCGCTGAGGTCGCAAACATTGCCCGCTGTGGTCGTGGTCATATTACGTGTATAATTTTTTTTCTCTTTCTCTGCTTTTTTTTTTTTTGTGTGAAAAAGTTTGTCCTTTTGAACAAAGGCGCAGACAAGGACGCATTTGTGCCATGGCAAGGATATCTTTTGGGACGCATGAATATGAATCAGATTGCCAGCTGAGTGAAAAATGAGTGCAAATTATTTAAATGCAATATAAAGAAAACATTTTTAAATACAATACGAATGCAGTTCATATTATATATGTTTCTCTCTCTCTCTCCCGCTCTCTTTTCATGTTTTATGCAATGGCATTCTTCCTCTTTTTTTAAATATTTGTTATAAACATTATCTGCAAACGTCGACCGTCTGGCGGCCTCGATTGGAATGCCAAACCCGATTGCTGCCACTGCTGTTGCTGCTGTGGCTGCAGTACCGCCGGATATCCTAGATTATCCTACAAGCACGGACATGGTCGTACGGGAGGGCAGTAACGTGACGCTCAAATGCGCTGCTACCGGTTCACCAGAGCCGACAATTACATGGCGACGTGAAGGTGGAGTGCCCATTGAGTTGTTCAACGGCAAGGAGGGTAAGTCAGCATTGGGACAAAGTTTTTGGGTTTTGAGTATCGCCATGGTCATATGCATGCATGCCACTCTCTCACTCTCTCTCTCTCTACACACACACACACACATATATACACATATATAATAAACCAGTCTGTGTGAGTGGTAAGTACTTTCTGCTGTTGTGCTGCCCGCCGACTACCGACTACTGCATGAGGTTCGCCAGCCAACATTTTGGAGTACTTTTACACAAAAAGGTAGCCAACGGCTGGGCTATGGCCCAGCAGACAAGTGCACAACAGTTAGGTAGGCAGGCAGGCAGTCGCTGGCGGCTACGTGGCCAAAGCACCTGAGCACCTGTTCCCAGCCAGTTTTCAAACCTGCATATTTTCGCGAGTGTCGATGTATTGGTGTCGACGCATACGCTGCCCCGTAGCTTATGCTGATGATGACGTTTGATGGCTGCACTGACAGAATTAGCGAGTGGCCAGCGACCAGCAGATCGAACCTATATATGCAACCATTGCAATTCTAATTGGCCTTGAATGGGTCTAGTGTTGTGGAATTTAAAACCTTAATTGTTTGTCAATGATTTGATTTGATTTGATGCAATTTAGTTGTTATACAGCCACATCGAATCAATGATAGTAGCTACAATGAATCTAAATTAGTTCAAATTGGCATTGAATACACTCATGAATATTTGAATAAGTAATCATATGTGTTACCTCAAGTACACTTTCTATTTAAATAAGAGTAGTAAATATTCAATGAATATATTCCTAAACAAATATATTTGCAGTGTATTTATTCATTCAGTTTAAATATACTCATGAATATAATAATGTGAATACTAAATAATTAACTCATATATTTGTTTCGAATAGCAAATTGAATAAAAATACTGAAGAGTGCTATCAAAAATGTATTCATGGCTGCATTCACGTATGTAGTCATGAATACATTAAGCTGTACATCTTTGAATAAACTCATGAATACACTCAGCAAAATATTTATAAATCTTTTTGAGAATATCTGCATGTATATTTCCATGTATAAATGCACTCATGAATACATGAATGAATTCACTCACGTTTTCTTATATGTATTCATTCGTATTTGTATGTTTATATTCATTCATGTATTCAAGAGTATATTCATATAAACACGAATGAATACAATATGAAAACAATCTTGACTGCATATATATAAAAGTTTCTATGAATACATGAATGAATACATTCATGAATACTCTTATGTCTACTTATCTTTCCGCTGCAATCAATAATATGCACTAATTTATTCTAAAATACACTCATCAAATATGAATACACTCATGAATATACTACTATTATAGATATTAAATACTAAAAAGTAAATTTTAAATATAAATACATAAAAATACACTCTAAAACCTTGAATTTCCTCATTAATTTGAGTAAAGCATTTAGAAATCTTTATAAGTTTCTCGTTATGATATATTATATATATTTATAAATATTATCTTTTGAACTACGATAAGTGCAGTCTTATCAGATATAAATATAGTTAAGCATTCCAAAACACCCCAACAAACACTTTCGAATAGAAATGAACTCTTTTAAAAACATTCCGGCAATATTCACCAAACTCATTCATAAGCCACTTGTTATTCATATACTTTGCGACTTTAATAGACATGCTTATCATTTTTTTTCATCTTGATGTTCTTTCATCTGTTGTCGCGCTGTGAATGCATTGCCGCTTCAATTAGCTGGCAAACATTAACTAAGCTCTTAAGCTGCTAACTCATTAAGATAAACATATCATTTGGGATTATTAATTTCGCTCAGTGTAGTCCATTGCATGAGCTATGCCACATAAACAGGTCGAGCCCCATCAAAGTCCCACACGAAAGGCCGATATCAAAGGTTGCCTAGCACAAAAAAATAGAACCACGGAATGTAAAAACAAAACTGTAAAAAAACGAGAAGCGGTCAAAAAATCAGCATTAATAGAACAAAAGTTGGCAAAATGACCTTTTCAGTGGAGCTTAAATGTCTGCTACCCTATAGAGGGCTGTCCAGTCGCACCATTGAGGTGCCCGCTATGCTTTTTATTATACCCTGAGCCCATTGAAAATGGGAAATCAGGGTATAATGGTTTTGTTAAATGTATGTAACAGGCAGAAGGAGGCGTGGCAGACCCCATAAAGTATATATATTCTTGATCAGGGCGACGAGAAAAGTTGGTCTAGCCCTGTCCGTCTGTCCGTCCGTCCGTCCGTCCGTCCGTCCGTCCGTCCGTCCGTCCGTCCGTCCGTCCGTATGTATGAACGCGTCGATTTCCGAAGATACAAAAGCTAGAGAGTTCATTCTTTTTGTGTTAGGTTCGTATATTGCACGCGCAGTACGAGTTTGTTTCAGAAATTCGATAACTTGTATATTTGCAAAGTTATCGATAAACGAAATTATCGGGAACCAGTTATAAAATTCTAGCTAATTCATCTTTAGAGATAGAGTCTCTGAGTCTTCTGCATATATATAGATACTAATTTAATACAATTTCGGTTTTTGTCAGATTTTGGATTCCGGTCCCCACTTCACCCCACCACCCCCAAATGTGAAAAAAAATGCATTTCAAATACTAGAGACATGCAGTTTGGTTTAGCATATAGATATGAATATCATAATCATAATCTGAATAATCAATGCGATTGTCCATCTAGAAACAGAATTATTAACCATCAAAGTTTTCTCATCAAACCCCATGTGGCGCAGCAACAAAGGCAGCGAGACAGCAAGCCGCCTGCATTGCTCACACACATACATGCTTACAAGCGTGTGTGTGTTCGTGTTTTTGCATGTATAGTTTCTTACGCGTAGAGAATCGAAACGAAGCATTCTTGGAATATGATTCGTTCGAAGAAGGGCTCAGGGGATTTCGTAGTCGAGCAGTCTCGACTACAGCTTTCTTACTTGTTTTTAATCTGCCTTAGATGATTGTGTGTTGATGTTTATCCATTATATATACATACATATATATGAACTTAATAAGTCGGCATGGCTTAAAGCACGTTTGTTATTTAAAAAAAAAAAAAATAATTTGGAAATATTCATAAATTCAGATAATGTAAAGATCAAATGAATAAAAAAATAAAAATAAAAAATTTATAAACAAATTTTTTTTTTATATATTAATAATAAGGAAAATACAATTAAAAAAAAATGTTTTTAATTATGTTTGTTTAGTTAGACATTAAAGATAATTTTTGGCTTTGATAATCTTTTTATTGTATTTAATTATTTATTTGAATTTATTTTGCACTTAAGAGACGTTTAACATTTAAAAAAAAGCAGATTTTTGAAATATCAATAAATTCAAATAATACAAAAATCAAATTAATAAATAAAAAATATATATAATATTAAAAATAAATAAAACAAATAAATAAATAAAAAACTTAAATATTTAAACAATTTGTTTTTAAGTAAAAAATTGTGTTTAGTTAGTTAAATATCAAAGATAATTTTTGCCCTTGACAGTCTTTTTATCGTGAATTCATTTCAAACTAAAAGATTCTGAAATATCGGAATAGAAAAATGGATAAAAAAATAATTAACAAATAAATAATGAATTAAATAAATAAATAAACTTATTTATGCTTTAGTTAAAAGAACATATTTTAATAATTTTCAAAATTATTTCTAAAAATTTCTATTTTTCCTTAAAATAATGCAGATTGCAATTTAAATAAATAAAATTTAATATTTTTAAATTAATAATTTCATTTAAATTCTGTAATATTGTATTTATTGATATTTAATTGTACTATTTATATCAAGATAATTCAAATGTTTTCAGAAAAAAACTAAGAATAATTTTTTAATTTATCTGTGCTACTTAATCATGTAGTTACAAAAATAAGTCTCTTAAATTTTAAGCGTATTTCGAGTGCGGTATTTTTTTATTTTTTATGTCATTCAAGAAGTTCTTTTTGTTTTCAAATTGCCTGCACCGTTAGTGGGGTAAAAGTTTCGTTTTTCATTTCAAATTTGATTATTTGGTTTGGCTGCTCAAATGAAATCGTGGCGCCCGACTACAGTTTTTCCAATTTTTGTTTTTTATGCTATTTTAGCGTGGCGCGACTTTGCTGTTCATTTCAACAAAATTACACGTTTTTTTCGTGGCTATTACGTTTAATGACCGCACAAAAACTGTGGCTAATAAGCAATACGGCGGCTCTATACCAACATTAAAGTCAAACTCTGAACCGGCGACCGGCAACCGGCGACGTGTGACCTGAGCGAAATCAATAAATGAAATATCAGATTATTAGCCCTCTGTGCGCTACCCACTTCAAACATAACAATATCAAGCGCAAACTAGCCAGCACTTCCGTTTCCGTTGCACCCAAACACACACACACACGCACACAGAGGCAGACACAGATAGAGGACATAAAATCATATCATGATCATGATGCACTTGCAGTCTGAGCTGCTACCGGCTTAGCCAACCAACTACTATGTAATTTATATAATAAAAACCGAGTTCGACTATCAAAACAGGATATTTGCGTAAACCTTGCAAACCAACCATCTAATTCCCCCGTGCCTAGAGCATCGTCCTTTGCATCGGGCAATCTGCCCCAGCATCATAAAAGTCGCTAAAAGTTTGCGCTTTTGTATCCAACTTTTTGTTGTGCAAAATAGACCCAACTGCCAGCTACTAGTTGGGCGTACCCCAAATGTATAAAAGAGCTTAGCAAAATGTAATAACTATCATTACATGGCTAAACATTTTGTGTAGCGGTACATCCCGTAGACACATTTCCAGTTACAGCATGGAAAGGATTATTTGCGACAAGAACAGTCTGACAGATAACTGACCAAACAGTTGTTCGACACACTAAATGGAATCAATTTAGATTTTAATTTGTTTAATTTACGGGATTTAAGAGAGAGCAAAATAATATGCATTAAAATTGTTAAATCATAATGAAAACACTATTTGAAGATAATAATAAAACTATGTTATGTCTGTTTGTTATGTTCAAGTTCTAGATCATACGATTATTAAATTTACATTTTATTAAAAAATAAAATATTTTTAATAAATTATTTTTAAGCATAATCACAGCATATTTTAATAAATATGTTTAAGTATGTTAAGTAAATCAATCAAGAAAAAAAATATTAAATAAAAAAATATATATATATTATTGAAAAATAATATATTATTAAATTTTGTAAATATCTGTTATCTATGTAATTGTTATATAGTTTACAAATCTTATCAAAATTAATAAAAATAATTGATAATTTTAATTTTTTTATTTAAATAAAATGGTGGATTATTTTCACTTTGTTTATTTATTTTTAATATTTATTTTTATAATTGTTTATTATATACATATAGTTTCTATACTATATAATTATGTAATATATTTAATTACATCACATAATTTTTAGATATTTATTTAATTAACATTACCTAATAGTAATACATTCCAAAATTTAAATTTAAAAAAATTAAATAATAATACTAAAATAATTAATATTAGATTGATGGAGACTGTTAAGTGGAATTCTATATGAAAGACAAATAAAATAAGACAAAGGCTAATATTAATATATGTATATACATATATAATACAATATAATATATAAAATTCTAATATTGTAAAAATCGCGCACAGAGCAAGGTTTAAGAGCGAGAGAGTTGGCTTGACCGAGGTTGGCGGATTGGGTTTTGATGCATGAGAGACAGTAAAAGAGATAATTTGAGCCTAAATAGATATAAGAAATAAATAAAATATAATAAAGAAATAAAACAAGTAAAATAAGAACGCCTTCTCTGACATATACATATGTATATATTATATTAATAATTATATCATAATTATCTCATATTTCCTATAAATAGTGGCCAGCGTTGAGGGCACTGATCTGATCATACCTCAAGTCAAACGTCAGCATATGGGCGCCTATCTATGCATTGCATCGAATGGAGTGCCGCCCTCAGTGAGCAAGAGGATAACACTCGTGGTGCACTGTAAGTATGACAAATTGAAAAAATTAGATTATAAATCCAGAAGAATCATTGCTAAACAAAATTAAATTAAATTTGTTATTGTAAATTATTAAATTGCAGTTCCTCCTATGATCACTGTGCAGAATCAATTAATTGGCGCTGTGGAGGGCAAAGGTGTTACACTGGAATGCCAATCAGAAGCATATCCCAAATCAATTAATTACTGGACACGTGAGCGCGGAGAAATTGTGCCACCAGGTAAATAATGAACAAATAAAAATATGTAAAGATATAAATATATCTATATAAATAAATATTCCCCTTAGAGCCAGTTCAATTTTAATTGAATAAAAATTTATTTTATATTATTCAACTCATTTTTAGTATTAATTCCATTTACCAATGCCATCTATTCTAATATATACCTTGACAGACTTTCATAGCATCAAAATTCAAGCGACGTGTTATACGTGACGTGAAATAGCTAAAATGGTTTTCATAATGTGACTAGCTTTTCAGCTGGCGAACAACTTCTGACATTTTACTGTCAAATATGCTAATGAAAATTATCATTAAGCAATTCATAATCCGCGACAACGCATTACCAGGCGACAGCTCATATATGCATATGTAAATGTGTGCGTTTGCATTACAGTCCCAATGGATAACGAACAATAACAGGCTAAAGCTAAACCAAACTGAATTACCAGCTGATGACCGTTGAGTGCACAGTTCGCGCGAAAAAAAAAACTTTTTAATTAGCTGATTTAGTAATACGACTGCGAATTACATTTGAAACCAACCCATATAGGAGTCCCGTATAGTGGATTCCCAGGCAAACCAAACCTAATGACGGTTGCCAGCCACACTTCAGCGGTTTCTCTGTCTGGGACATGTGTGCATGTGTCTGTCTCTGTCTGTCTGTCTCTCTCTCTCTCTCTCTCTCTCTCTCTCTCTCTCTCTCTCTCTCTCTCTCCTCCTCTCTCTCTCTCTCTCTCTCTGTCTGTCTGTCTGAACCTGATCGTCGACAACTGAAATGTCGAGAAGAGCAATTTATGACTTGTTATACCTTAGTTTTCTTTTGAAATAGAGTATATATGTTTATGTTAATGTATGCAATGTGAACAGATGATTTTAAATATGCCTTTAAGATAGAGTTTTCATAAATTTGCAATTACAAGATTCGATTAGTTTAAGAGATTAGATTAGATCTAATTTAGCTTAAGCGATAAATCTTAGTAAAACTTTCAATTTTGTTCGTTGTGCGAATCTTTCGTGATCCGTTTGCTAACCGAGGGTCCACAGTGTATATATTTTTAGTACATATAGTACAGATAGCCTGCAATAATACTTCGAGATTCTAGATTCTAAGCTAGTTTAGTTTAGTTATTGAGGCTCAAAGATATCCTAATCTCCGCTCTAGAGCTAGGAGAAGACTTGGACCCATTAAGACTCAAACGTTACCGCCCTTAACACTTAAAGTCCATAAAATATCTCCTTGCACTTAATCGGTTATATTTACATCCTTAAACTCATCCTTTCCTTAAGATAATAAAATAAAAAGTGCAAAAACTTAATCATTATATAAATATATATCATTTTTTTTTAATAATTTATTTCCTTTCTTATTTATTTATTTTTATTTTTTTTTAATTTAAGAAATTTCATAAATTGCTTCACATTTTATATGATTTATTTTTATTTTTTTATTTTATTTTATTTTTTTAATCTATGTAAATTTGCATATTATAATTTTGCCACTCCCATTCTGCAAAATTTCATAAACTATTAAAAATATATACGAATAAAATAAAATAAATAATTAAATGCTTATCTTTGCCAATTCAGTGAATTTGCCAGTCTGTCATTCTCGTCCAACGCGATTCTCAATTGTTTCATTGAACATTTACCATTTTTGCCATAAATGTAAATAAATAAATTTCATTTGCACTTCATTCTGGCCTATCTCTTAACTGCCAAGACCCAACTCCTACCATTGACAATCATGAAGTTCTGGCATTTATTTTCACAGTTCCATTTCGCCTGTCAACGACACTTTGCACACTTTACCTACTTTTTCGTTGTGCAGTGCGCGTGACATGCATTTAATTATTTAATAAAGACAACATTTCAATTAAATATTAATTAGTTGATTATTTTACTGAATTATGCAAACGATTTTTGCAGGCGGCAAATATTCGGCAAATGTTACAGAAATCGCCGCCTATCGCAGCTCCATGAAACTTCACATCAATCCGCTCTCACAGGCCGAATTCGGAGCTTATCGTTGTGTGGCCAAAAACTCGCTGGGCGACACAGATGGCACCATCAAGCTCTACAGTGAGTAACAAGCTAAAGTTTTATTTATAATTTAGTTAGTTAAGAGTTGCGTATGAATCACACACAGGAATTCCACCAAATGCCGTCAACTATGTGGAGAACTTTGAGGCGAGGCATAAAGGTGAGTGACAAGATATCAATTTTTATATACAACCCTAGGAATGGATGTGGGAGAGTGAGCAGAGTACGAGTTGGAGTTATTTAGTTAAGCAAAAAATTTATCAAATATTTCAATTTCCATTTCAAGTAAAGATGTGTGTGAGAGTTTGAGGAGATAGCAGGGGAGTTATTCAGTTATTGAATACATTATACAAGATTTCAGTTTCAATCCTCATTTAAAGAAGACATAAAAACAGGAACTATGCTGATAAAGTAGAGATGGGGTTGAGCGGGTGAAGAGAGAAGCTTAAAACTATTCAATTGAGTAAAAGATTTTAAGAGATTAAAGATTTTCTCATTTGATTTTCGAGCTGAACAAAAATACATTTCAATATTAGACATTTACTTTTTTTTTTTTTTTTAATTTATTAATTTACTTATTATTATTATTACTTTTGTTTTAATTTGTAAATTTTGCAAACAATTTTACTGCTACCTTTAGTAGTTATTAATATATTAGACATTTACTTTTTTATTTTTATAAATTATTGCATTTTTTATTATTATTATTTTTGTTTTATTTATTTATTTATTTTTTTTTTATTGGTTTACTGCTTTAGTAGTTATGATATTGGTAATTTACTTAAACAAAAAATTATTTTTATTTTTATTTATTTATATATTATTATTGTATATATTTTGGCTTAGACTTGTATATTTTTTATTTTTTATTTTTTTGTTAAAAAGTTTATTGCTTTAGTAGTTATTATATTAGGCATTTACTTACTAAACAAAAAATTTTGTATATTTATTTATTTATTATTATATTTAAAAATTTTTTTAATTTGTAGTTTTTGTTAACAAGCTTACTTTTACCTTTAGTAGTTATTATTATATTAGGCATTTACTTTTTTATTTTTATACATTTTTTTCTCATTTATTTTTTCTTTTATTATTATTAATTATTTATTATTATTAATTATTTTTTGTTTTGTTTTTTAGTTCTTGTTAACAAGTTTACTGCTACCTTTAGTAGTTAACTTGTTAACCAAAAAATTCAAATTAAGAAAAAATACAAGTTCCACAGCTTCAACGCTTTCAATTTGAAGCTTCAGTGAGTCATCGCTCGACACAAGCGCAACCCTCGTTGTCTTGTAGAAGCCAAAGCATAGCTGAGTTCAAGGGTGAGAGATGGCGCGCGAAAAGCGAGATTTAATAGCCACTCGGCATAAATTTAAGATGAGCGGCAAATATTTCACTTTGCATGGCTGGAATCACACACACACAAAACAGACAAAAAAGTAAGGAATGGAAAGCAAAATAGAAACAAAACTGGGAAATGGAAGCAAAAACAAAAAAAGCATAAATAATTCATTTGGCATGCAAATCCGTTTCAAATCGTCAACGCCACAGAAACAGGTGAAGAGAGAGACCGCAAATGGGTTTAGGGTTTGGGTTGTAGCAGGATTGGGTGCAAGAAATGCAAATGGAAATTGGGAATGCAAGAGCAACAAAACTTTGCCACAAGTCTACAAGTTTTATAAATATGCATTAAATACAGATACTTTTGAAAGCCGCTCTGAAAAAAAATCTTTATAAAAATAAACTAAAACGCAATTTCAATATTTAAAAAAAAAAAAAAAAAAAAAAAAAAAAACTAGGAAAAAAGCGCACGAAAAGCTCCGAAATGTATCATTCGTCCAGGGCGCAGGAGCACAGCGGCGAGGACACTGAGAATCCCGGTAAGCGAAAAGGTAAGCCAAGTCAATGTGCTCATCTCTTGGGCTTCTGTGGGTGTGTGTGTGTGTGCAGCGCACCGATTAGGGTTACGGGCCATATTTCAAGCATTTATGGTCGACTGGCCACGCCCACACTGGCAAGCAATCTACAGTTGCTGCCCCTGCTGCTGCCCCTAACAGCTGCGGCTTAACAGGCCACTTGAGACGGAACAAAATGCCATAAAAAAACGTAACTCTGGGACATTGTGAGCTGTTTAACAGATTTTCACACTAATTTGCAAGCCGCAAGAGCAGCAATAAAAAAAAAAAGCCAAATCAAACCACCAAATTTAAGGCAAACGGTTGTGCAAATAAATGGAAATAGAGAGCAGAGAAAGAAAGAGAAAGAGAGAGAGAGTGAGGGAGAACACGCCGCACAGGTAAAACTTTTGCCCTGCATAATTGTATATCAATAAACACGCTCGGCTTGGCTTTCGGGCAATTTAATGATTTGTAAATACTTGGCCACAATCAAATAAATTCTATTGTGGGCCAACTGAAGGCAGTAAAATGTGGGCTTAAGAGTGCTGCAAGTTTTGGTTGTTTTTCTTCTTCCAACTTCCTCTGCTTCATTCCTTTTCTATTTTTATAGCCTAATTGAGCTGTGTAGTTGAATGGAATAAAAAGTTGAGAAGTTAAATTAAATGTGAATTTGAATTTGTTGAGGTAACCCAAGGATATTTGTTTTTTTTTTTTTAGTGAAATGTGAAGGCCAATTACGTAAGCTAGTTAACTAAAAAAAAAAAAACTGTTTTCGTGTCTGTCTGATTCCTTGATAAATGTACTTGCTGAGCTTCTTAGCCGCAGCAAAGTGTTGGCATATGTCAGTTAACAAAGTCATGAAATCACAAAATCACCGCCCAGCTAATCACTTGAACGCCACCAAATGCACCACGCCCCACGTCACACGCCCCACGCCCACAGAACATCACTCGACAAGCTTAGCCAATTTCCGCTGTTAACCCGCCAAGCCCATTAACAACGTTTCTACACTCTTTTCACATGGCGACCCCCCTACCCACCCTGCCCGTTCCTTAGCCGATTTGAGTCTCAGTGCAGAGGGTATTGACAACATGTATGGAGCATCGGCAGCTGTGTCCCAACATCCCAGACACACTGGACAGGCTGAGCTGAGCTGGCTGTGCCCCTTGCTGCTGCCGCTGCTGCTCTTGATGTGGCGGCAAACGATGACATTGACGAGGCAACTGCGAAAAACTCAACTGGCATTGTTGCCACAAACACTGACACATGTTTGACATAGACGCGAATCGCTAACAGAGATTAGGCAACAGCAACCGGAGCAGGAGCAGGAGCAGGAGTTGATGCTGAAGCAGAAGCTGGAATTGGAGTTGCGATGATGCGGCGTTGTTTGGCTTGATTGAGTTTGTCAATTGGCCAAAAGCTGCTGCCCTGATTTATGGCACGTGGCTTAGTTAAAGTTAAAGTTGATATCATATGAAAATATATCATGCAAATACCAAATAAGAGTTGTAGCTACTATATACACACATATACATATACATATACATACATGTAATAAGTCAACCAGGCTTCCTAACTCCCCATACGCGTGCATGTTTAAGCTGTTAAATCTTTAGCTCTAAGTTTAGCCTAAATTGCGCAGAATGTAAAATACACAAAAAATAAATCAATATATATATATATATATAGAAAATATATAATATTAAATTTCGATGGCACATGTACATAGACGTACAGCAATGAGAGATTGTCGAGTTAAGAGTTCGTTTATATTGTACATTTCTATAGGCCATGTGGAGAACGTTTATAAAAAGAGACTGTATGTGTGCAAAGTAATATTTAATTGCGGCTAAATTGAATGCAAAATTACAAAAGTATTCAAATCAACTAACTTCTAAGGCAACACACGAAGCGGACGAAGCAATTAAATGAATAAAATTAAAAATTAATAATCAAGCAAAAGTAGCAACAAGTTAAACCTTGAAAAAATTAAAATTAAAATAAATATATATATTTATATGTAGTAAAAAAAAAAAAAATATATATATATATATATGCACTTAGTACTATATTCCATTGAGGATAATATCTCAACAACATTTTGTTAATTGCATTAAGTTCAACTCTTCAGCTTCCCGGCTCAACATCCGTTCCACTTGAAAAAAAAAGCAAAACAAAAAAAAAAATACTGCATACATATCATTTATAGTTAATATAAAAAAATATATTTATAAATATATATAACGCGTTAATTATTTGTTCGGCAAACAATAAAGATTTCACTTATAAATACAGTCTATAAAAAAATATATATATATAACTCGATTAAAAATGTAAAATACGTAGTACATTAAAAACACACGCAAAAATATCTTTACAAAAAAAAAAAAAAAATTGCAGCACAGCTTAAATAAATAAAAATTGAATGCAAGTAATTAACCAATTAATAAATACATATAAAAATATTTATTTATTGCGAGTCAAAGGAAAAATAAATTGTTATATAAAAAGCAAATAAAATGAGTTGAACAAATAAAAAAAAATAATAATAAAATAAATAAATATATATATATGGTAATGCTACTCCAATGTATATGTAAGTTTAAGCAACACATGTAAATGGCAAAACGACAGGAATATTTATAAAATAAAGAACAAGAAATAAACTTTAAAAAGTTGAATGAAAATGTTTTTTTTTTTTTATTGTGCTTCAGCGTAATGTGTTTGCGTTTCATATTAACCAAAAAATACTTAGTTATTTCGAACTACTTACAAAACGAATGGCAGCTGGCTTGATTTGCTTGAGCAGTCCATCAAAATGCCAACGCGGCCGCATAAATTTGAAATATATCCCTCGACTCGGGTAAAAAAAAAATCAAATTAAAACAAACAACAAATGAGAAATAAAACCAAAATTCTTTCATTAAGAACGCTTTAAGTGCAAACCAGCACGCAAAAACAAAACATGGCCAAAAAAACAAATTTTTACGAAAAAAAAAAGCTCTTCAGGCTCGCAGCTAATAAAAACTCGAGCACTTTCAGTGAGTGTGTGGGAGTATGTGTGTGCGTGGGTGTGTGTGTGTATTACGAGTAGTTTTTATTACATTTGTTTCCAGGAATTTTCAAACATGCCAATAGCTGCAACCACAACCCACCTTAACCAGCTCTGAGCGGGTTACGTGCAATGTTTTTGTTTACCCAACGAAGCCAACGCGTTTTTACTGCATTTTCATGGAGAGTGTGCGAGTGGCAGTGAGTATCATGAACCCATGTATGTATATTGTGTGCAAATATCTGTCAGTTGTTTTTTTTTTTTTTTGCTTTAGTCCTCTTTACACACTCACACACACACGGGTGAGTATATGCATACATGTAATACATATAAATCTCAAGGTTAAATTGTTGTAAATATGCATCATAGACGCATGCATGGCTTACTAAAGCGATTTTCCAGCACTGAATATAGTCCATACAACGTCCACCACACCTCAACCGACTGACCCCGCATATAATGTACATTTTAATAATGTCAAACTACTGTGGGGCATTAAGCCTTGCTTCCTGATTGCAGAGTTCAGCAACTGCAACAGCAGCAACAACAGCAGCAAAAAATTACTCAAAGAGATCGATTTTTATTTTTTGGTTGATGCAAAGTTGAGGTATCAAGCGATTTTAAAAATGAAAAAAAAAAGAGCAAATTGAGTTCAGATATATATGTAATTACGAGCGGATGGACACAGCATTTGAGCGCAGTCAGCTCTTTTTTATTGCCGTACAATTTTTATTTAAAATATGTGCAATATTTATGCATTAAATTTCAGTTCGTTTGAATAATGCGATAAATAAGAATATTTGTGGCTTTCCCTAAGCTCAAAATGCAGGAAAAGGAATACAAATTTTAAAGCCAGATCAATAAGCGGTGTTCAGGTAGTTGCAATTTCAATGAGTTTATAAATTCAGCAGCATTTATAAAAATAAAAACTTAATAAATAAAATACAAGTTAAGCAAAAATAATATAAAAACATGCAAATATCAAAACCTATAAGAAATGTTTGTATTTAAAAATATCAATATATGATTTTAATAGTAAAAAAATTAAGATTAAAGAAAATAATAAAATAATTCAATAAAAGAGTTTAAATAGAAAAAAAAATATTATTATTATTATTATTATTATTTTTTTTTTTTTCATAATACTTTTTTTTAATTTCTTCATTTAGACAAATGTCTAAATAATAAAATAAAAAAAAAGACAATAAACATTATTATAAAAAATTTTTGGTTTTTAGCAAATTAAAAATAAAGAATTTTATACAATATTTATTATTATTTTTAATAGTTTCATTTATTTATAAGCAATGTAAGTCTTAATTCAAAAAATGTTAAGCATTAATATTTTTTGCAATATATAATTAAAATTTAATAATATATTTTTCTATTATTATTATTATTATAATTATTCTTACAAGTTATTTTAAAATTTTTCAAGTTAAAAGTAAAAAAGTGAAAAGCAAAATAATTTTTTAATACAACAATTTTTTAAAAATGTTTATTTATATTATTATACATTACTTAAATTTTATTTGTTAATTAGTCAGCAACAACCGTATTCAATTAATATTAAACAAAATAGCCTTGGGCTAAGGCTAATTGTTAGCTTGTGCGCTTCGCACTCGAAATTCAATTAACAACTAACCAGCAATTATATAACATAAATTTAGCGAACAGAACACACAAGTTTTGAGATACGCTGCCTGGGCGAAATGAAAGCGAAATTAACATAATTACAAGAAAAGAATGTGCCAAAAAGGAAAAACAACAATGCAAAGGAAATGCGAAATCGTGGCATGGCAGCCACCTGGCGACAGCTGCCAGCTCTCTACACACACAATTAACATTACTTAAATACACATTAAGGTTAAAGACGCGCAATTTTTTCATGTTCTGGGGCTATTTTTTTTTTCGTTCCTTTTCTTCGTCTTGTTCCTTCTTCATTTCTTCACTGAGTTTGTTTAGCCGAATTTTCGTCCAGCAATATCCGAAGGGGGCGAGCGCTATAAAAATTGCGTGACGCAGCAAACAAAAACATTTGAACACAATATACGAGAAAAAAAATGAGAAAAAAAAACTAAGAACAATCAAAATGAATTCCAAGCCGAAGCTGAAATACTCTTAGTACTCTGCTTAAGATTATGAAAGTACTATTATATGTATTTGATATGTATAAATTATATTTATATATAGTATATATTAAATACGACTTAATTGTTTAGAAAGAGAAATAACAATACTTGAATATATTTTCCAATTTTTTACAAAATAATTAATAATTTAATTAATTTTCAGGTTTATTAAATTTATTACTTTCTAAGCTCTCTTCTTATATTATTGATACGTAGGCAAGTAATAAGAGATTATTCTAATAACTTCAAGCACTTTAAACTCACTTTAAACTTAACTTTCAAAAATAAGTTTTTCATTTTCGATAATTTATATTTATCAATTTTTATATAAAGCTTTTTTTCGATTGACTGAAAGAAATTTCTCTTCTGGCAAATTTAAATCTCTTACAAAGCAAATATATTGGAGCGAATGTTGCTCTTAAAGTAAAATAGTAGACATAGCTTTGGTCTGGTCAGAATATATATTATAATTATGAGTCATATTTATTTAATATATAATATATTACAAAATATATCAAATACGTCATTGATAATTATACAACTAATATAATAGTCAATAAGTTCAAGTTGTAAATAATAATAAATAAATAATAATAAATATAAAAATTTGTAGAGAAACAAGTAGATTTTGTTAATTCCTAGATAGATTTAGATTTATTCCTATATTTATTAATTTATGACTTGTATGTTTAATATTTTATTTTATTTTTTTTTTTAATTTTAATTTAATTTTTAAATTTTAAAATTTATATTTTATTTATATACTTTGCTTTGGTTTAAAAATATATTTCCTAATATTTTTAACTATGCGTACTCCAAGCCAAATCTTTGAAAAGAAATAAAAGTAAATTATTTACGATTAAACAATTCGTAAATTAAAATAGAGCAGAAAACTTATTACTTAAGAGAAAATAATCATTTAATGGAACCTACTAAGCGGAATTCTTAATCTCATTTACATATTCTTACATATATTAATATAGATTTAAATGAAAGAATATTTTAAAATATCTTTCTCACACATGTACCTCTAGATTTTTTAATATATGTAATTTCCATAATCACATTTCATTAGAGCATGAAATTAACTTTTGTACTGTCTGCAAAGCAGTTTCTCATTGCGCCTTATTAAAAATGATATATAAATAAATATTTAAACTCTTCACAAAAATGTTCCTCATGCAATTTCTAACAAACTCAATCTCTTTTAGAGTATATGTCAAAAAAAAAAAGTAACAACAAGAACAAAAAGTGAAAACTGCCAAAACTTGGAAACGAATCGAAAAGCGACGACAATGCCGACGACAGCGACGAGGCTGACGCGTTGCGACGTTTGCGGAAGGGCAATGAAAATAAACACAGTAATTAAGTTAATGAGCATTTTGAGATTTATTATTAATTTTCTTTGTGCGCCGATCCCAACACAGTCGCCCCGCTCACAAAGCGAATCATTTCGAATTTTTCGTGGTTATTTATTATAATTGTTGGGCGCTTCGTAATTGTTGTTGTTGTTGTTGCTGATTTGCATTTAAAATGCGCAAATTCGCGTTAATTCTCATGCATTTTTCTCTGTTTTTTTCTGTTTGCTTTTGTTGCCCAATAATTGTTTTATATTTGCCAAAAATACAGGATACAACGCCTTAATTGTTATTTAAATGTTTGCAAATTGTTTTAAATGTTCGCTTTCTTGAGTCCTTCATTAGTTTGCGACCGAATTTAGCAAATTGTTTTTTAATTTATGGCTGACCATAAAAAAATACGAAGCAAACAAAATCTGTGCCGAGACACATTAACATTTTGTCATTGTCATTGCTGTGATTATGGCATCATATGAGGCCACGGGCCACTCGCTCTATGACTATGTCTACTGCCCCCCTCTCCATGCCACCCATTTAGGTATTTATACTCGGGTCGCAGTCGTGCTTACATTTTACGATAGCACATTAAAGTTTATAACCCGGGATAAAAGAGAATGTGCACAGGCACACGACACAACAAAATGCTAAAATGTAAATAAATCGCAATTGCTGTGGCCGACTTCGTAAATGATTTGTGAGCTATGAACGAACAGTTTAAATTACATTTCAATAGAAAGGGGCCAGTGAGGTAGTTGGGGAATTGAATGAAATAATTTATTTATATTTTATAAATAAATAATATAATATATAAATAATTTATCTATAGTATTAAAAGCCAAAATATTTATTTGAATAATAATTAACTTAATAATAATTAGCTTAATTTAACTTATATAAATTGGGACTCGTTTAGGGATTCGTCTGATGAAGTTTAACAATTTCTACAATATAAAATGAATTTTGTGGGCTACGAACAAACTGCTTAGTAGAGGAAATGCATTTAAGTAGTGCAAATGTAATTGTATTAATTATTAATTCTACTAAATTATACTATATATATAGTTGATAGAATTTAATTTGTATACAAAATCATGCCATAGGCATGGGATTTTTAATATAATTTTTTTTATTATTAAAAAAATGTTCTAGTTATTCAAATTGTGTTATGAAACTTCTATCGAAGCAAATTTTTAAATTTAATTTTTAATCTTTAGTAAATGTTCTACAAATTCAAATAATGTTAAGTTAAAAGTTTGTCTTTTTCAATTTTCTAGAAATATTCATATTATATTAGGTTAGTTTCAAATAACCCCACATGCCTATAACAAAACTTTAAAATTTTTAATAAATTTTTTAGGAATTCATATTTTATCTTCATATTAGATTTAGCAAAGAATAAATTAAACAGCATTCACATACATCTACTAGAACTAATTGGAATGGCAGACTGTCATAATATTAACCAATCTAAATCTATCTAATCGTTGCTTTTCGATTTCTTTCCAGGTTTTTTGGCAGTTTTTACTTTCTGTAGTATTTTTTTTTTATAAATATTGTACACAGCGCAGCTCAAATTAGTCAGAAAGTATGTAAAGGAGTCTATAAAGAAACTTTAATAGATCAAAGGTGAAACAGCAAAAATGCTTATAAAAGAGTCTTAAATATTTACCGAAAATTATTAAGAGTGAGACTTGTAGCTATAGCGTACAGAAGGGATTGACTTTATAGGTCAATAGAGGATGGGAAAAGGCAGCTGAAGAGAGACGAGTTTGCATCGTCCGACATAGTTTTATGATAATCACTAGCATCATCACCTCTTTAATAAACTTATCATTCATGGAAAGATTATCATTTTTTATCATTCACAAAAAGTTTGCTCTCATCCACCAAAGTTTTCTACCCACGCTCAACTGAATCAGTATAGATAAGAGCATGGTAATGATAATGATTGGGCATGGAAAGTGATTAAGAAAACACGGCATGTGTAAACAAATTCCAAAAACTGAACAGAGTACAAACAAGGACGATACACTAATCACCTGTTCAGGCAGTTGGGCGCCAGGGCTGATACACTTGCCATAAATTAGCTTTGAGCCCATATAATCAGGCGTAGACTTTGGCCTCTCAACGTGTAAACAAAACTACAATTAATCAAAGATTTTACTTGCGCGACCTGAACTTTATTACACGCAGCTTTGCTTAATTGCATAAATAAAACTCTGCCGTGTAAGGGTAGAAAAAAAAAAAAAAAAAAAAAAAACAAAGAAGAGCAGCAGGGAAGAAGAGACGAAAGCTTAATTAGGCCCAGTTGTTGGCCCGCTCCAGCCCGCGCAGCTATATAGACTTAAGCTTAAACTCCCCATGGATCTAACAAATAAATAATAAAAGCACAAATTGACACACAAATGGGCACTGCTGAAATGGGTAAATATAGAAAAAAAAAACGTTCACAATGGACAGGCAGAAACTAGTAAACAAGGAAGTGCAACTAATTCGGACACAAAATGCCACACAGACAACATGAACAAAATGTTGTGGGAAAAAGCCATTAGAAAGCAAGGCTAAAGGTTATCGTATTGCCAGAGTGCCATAACTTGGGTTTGGGTATACGCATGTGTGTGAAAGTGTGTGTGTGTGTGTGTGTGTGGATGTGTTTGAGTGCCCATACTCCTCTCAAGGGTCACAAACGCTGGCTTCTATTAATAATCAGCACAGCAGGAAGGCAGAGTTGAAAATATCCACTTATATAAAATGTCCGTGGTTTGTAATTAAAATGATTATAATTGCTATTGCTGGGATATGTAGTACACTGTGCGAAAGTTTAGTGTATATATTATTTAAAGTAAAAATATTATTTTGTATAAGTATTTAATTTGATTTTCATACACGAGTCTTATTAAATTATTAAAAAAGAAATGAAAAATTATTAAATATTGTTTAAGAAATTTAAAGTTCTGAAAGCAGCTCTGAAAGTAGCTCGAACTAAAACGCTTTATGTTTATATGCTTTTGATTATGCATATATTTGTTTTTCTATAATTTGACTTATAAGAGCAACAATTTGAAATTCAATGAATCTGATTCATCTATATAAATATGCAAATAAAGATACATTTTATTAGGCCTTCAGGTTTTAGGAAATCAAATGCTACTTTGAATCAAATAAAATCGTTCATTCTAAAGAAAACAAAACTTTGTTGTGTTTGCAATTGACGGTTTATTGAAACATCGGCGCTCAAAATGTAGTAAGCCATCCAATATAGCAGTAAACAAATATATATATGTATATAAGCATATATATAGACACACAGACACGGATATTTTAAAATTTTTTTTGTTTTTTGTTATTCTCTCTCTCTTGCGCTGGGTCCAACATCGCCAAAGAAATAGCAAATATGTGTTTGTTGTTTTGTTTGGCAGATAATTGGACCTATTCAACATGCGATAAGTTTTTATACTTTTTTTTGGGGATTTCTTGAAATGCCGTTGAAAACGGCTAAAGCTCGCGAGAATTGTGCATTATTATATGCATTGCATCAATTGCCGCGAGAGTCTTTGGGATCGATATTGGATACCCACTGCACGGGATTCACATATATATTGGATATGGTGCCGCGCAGTGTATCGAAGCCCTGATTGAGTGGCACCGGCTTGGGTCGCTTGCTCACCGACTTCATCCAGTTCTGCCAGGCGCCCTCAGATTTTTGCTTGCGCTGCTTCTCTAACTGCTCCTTACTCTGCTGCTTCTGGCGTTCACGTTCGCGATCGCGTTGCTGCTGCTGGGTCTTGATGCGATCCCATTCAGCTAAACGCTTTTTGGCCGCCTCTGGCGTCTCCTTGCGCTGCACACGATTGTTGGCACTGCCGGGTGATAGGCCGGCGAAACTTGAGGTGCTCGAATAGCTCTTAATGCTGCCCGTGGCCGCCTTCTTCTGCTGCAACTCCTTCTGGCGCACCCATTCCTGATAGCGCTCCTTGGCCAGACGCTGACGCATTGCGGTCTCAGCATCGCGACGTTCACGCTCCTGTTTGGCTGCCTGTTGCTTCTCTTGCTTCTGACGCTCCTTGCGCTTCACCCACTCCTGATAGGCCTCCTGGCCATGACGCTCCTTCTCCTCATCCAGATTGCGAAAGTAAGTAGACGACCCAGATGATGTGGTCGATAAGTTCAGACTCAGCGATGGTATTATATTGCTGCGACTCTCCGACGGCTTCAGTGCTCCGCCATACATATCGGTCCAGCTGCAGCTGGATACGGAAGTGCAATCACCACGACGCACTGCCGAAGATTTCATATTAAATGTGCGACTAGTCAACTGACTCTGATTATCTTCGTCCGGCGCCTTGCCGCTATCCATGAGGCGATAAACCGAGCTGCTGTCCACAGAGCTGAGGCTAAAGACATCTTCCTGAGCAGCTGGTGGGCAAATCGTAGCACGGCCCAGCGTGCTGCTCTCAATAGAACAAAGACTTTGAATATCCTCTTCTGGCAGCTGATTAAGGCTATCTAAGGAGCCCAAACTAAGCACATCCAGGCTCTCCTTGTCGAATGCATTTGGACTGCAAACAGTCTCGCCATCAAGCGAATCCAGATCATCTGCCTTAAAATTGTCATCCTGGCGATTGGCTACGGCATCTGCTGTCGGCATATAGTCACACTTAACTGTCGCCTCATCACTGGCCGCGTCCAGACGAAAGTCACTCAAGGTGCCAGTATCTGTCTCATCGTCATCTGGATTGGCCTTGACAGAGTCATCGAAGTGATCATTGAATGATATCACTGAATCAAGATCGGGTTCCAAATTGTTCGAACCACGTCCACGAATGCCATCAAATGTGAAACAGCTATCGAGATCATCATCGTCATCCTTGGACGACACATAGCGCACAGTGGGCGAAACATAGGAGCGATTGCTATAGCCCTGCACTGTGCCCGAATCGGTGTCCTCGTCACTCAGATCGGACATGGCCATTGAGCTAGTACCATGACTAGAAATCACCTGACAATCCACCAATTGGCCCTCAGTATTGCGACGAGCTACGAATGCCATGCTTCAATAACGACGAATAAGTGTTCTGTGGAAGAGCTGAAGGTTTTTGGGGTTTAGTAAAATGATATTTTTTTTAATGTTCTTTATGTTTATGTCTATGTTTGTAGATTGTTTCCAGTCATTTGTGTTAGCCCTCACAGCTGTGGACTGAATAAACGAGCAACGCTTGCTGGCACACAATCGAAAATATTAAACGTGCAACGGTTGCTATATAATAAATTTGTAAATTTGAGTACGAAAATGTAGTTTTGAATACGCAAAATAAAATAATAAAAATAAATAAATAAATAAATAAATAAACTCTTTTTGAATACGAAAATGTAGATTTGAATACGCAGAATTGAAGTAAAAAATAAATTTAAAAAAAAATAACAAAAAATAATATTAATAAAAAAAATAAAATGGAACATTGTTTTATTATTCATTTCTATTTTAAAAATAAAACTATTATTTACTATTTATTATTTAATTTTAAATATTTCATAAACATTTTGCAATTACTTAAAACTAAACTAATATAATTTATATTATCAAATATACATTTTAAAGTTTAAGTTACAAAAAAAAATAAATAAAAAATTAATAAATACCTTTAGAAAATTTTTTTCTTATTTTCATTTGCAGGGAATTAATTTAAAATATTTATGGAAGAATATTTTTTATTTATATTTATTTGTTTTATTTTATTATTATTTTTAATTTTTTATTATTATTTTTTTTTGTCACAAATTAAAATATTTAAATTATTTTTAATATACACTAAATATAAATAAAAATATATAACATTTTTACACATTCACAAAAAAAATCAATTCATCTTTTGTTCAGTGTATTTGTTACACTAGACTACACAAAACGTGGCCCAATTTGCTCTATGAAGCAAAATGAAAACATTTTAACTAATGACAAACAATTACTTAAACAACGAGTCGAACGAGTGGCGCAGCACACGACGACAGCGAAAGGTAATTAAAACTACACTACACACAGATACACACGCACACGCCCACACACACACACACGAAGACTATATAAGTATATGTGTGTGTGTGTTTGGGGTGTTCAAGCGAAAAGTTGCCGACTCAAAAATCGTTTGTCGTGTGCGAATGGCTGTTGTTGTTGTTGTTGTTGTTTGCAGGTTGTCTGTTACCTGGCACAGTTAATGAGTAGCGTTTTCATTTTTAATGAGACTCACCCACACACATACACCCACACACACACACACATACATGCCAGCCGAGTGAGGTGTAATAAAAAGCTTATCGCTGCGCTCTTTTAGGCGCCCGTGTGCGACATTTGATAGACATAATTAAATGATTTTTTATGTGCTTAATTGTTGTATCTGGCGCCGACATCGGCCTTATATTAAAACAAAAAACAATTAAGTGGCCCTGTTCGGCGCAGCAGCTAATAAATACTCTTAAATAAGTTTCTCTTAAATTAGTCTATTCTCTATATCATTTCATTCGCTGTTAATGCACTCATACACATAAGAAAGCATAACAGACATACATATGTAATTTTCGCCTTCCTTTTACTTGCTTATACTTGTAACTTTTTTTCTTTAAATTCTCTAATTCTGTACGAAAGTTGTCTGCAAGCGCGCAACATCTCTCTTATCTTTTCGCATACAATTAACTTTGCCTAAACAAATATCACGGACTCGGCATTAAATTAATAAATAATAAGCTAAATTAAATCGTATTGGCTTTTTATTTTGTGCCTTCGTAAATGATTGGAGCCAGAGTTGCCGAAAAAGCTTGGCAGCTTCCAACATTTTGGTGACCCCGACGTGATTTATACACTTCGTGATGTTCGTTTAGTGCGCTAAAAGTTATTAATCTATTTCGTCGTCGCTCAACCGTGAAATTTATAAACATTTGTGCAAAATAGTGCATTCAAATTAACAATCAATTTCATCGTAACACAACAGTGTAAAACATTAGCCTTCTCCGTGAAATTTATAAACATTTGTGCAAAATAGTGCATTCAAATTAACAATTAATTTCATCCTAACGCAACAGTGTAAAACATTAGCATTTGTGAACAAATAATTTTGTTCAAAGTGCATAATTCAGTGTATGCAGTTGTGCGAGCATTATCTTTGTCTTTCTCATTCTCTTTTAATCGTTCGCTTCGTTCGTCGCCGTTGGCGCCTTTTGTGCAGCGTCTGCATAGAAGGCCCGCTAATCCGAAAATAGCTGTGTTAGATCACACACATACAAACATACACACACAGTGAGCTTGCATATAAAAGGTGCAGCTAAATTGGAAGTGCATTAGTGAGTCTATTAGCTTGTGCATCAACTTTGCAATTGAACTTGTGAATTGAATTGAATTGAGCATAACTTAAGTGAATTTGTGACGTATCAAAATGAATAACTCAGAATCTAATGCTGATGGAGTGCCTGCATCTCAGGTCACTTATTTAAGGCTTAAAACGAAAGCTCTTTTCGACAGACTTGAAAGGTTATATGCCGAATTAGACGTGGAAAAATTAAGTCATATGGATTCGTGTGAGCTACGTGTGCTGTTGGATTCGATCACCAAGTTAGAGTCAAATTTTGAAGCGGTTCACACTAGCTTAGAGGAATCAGATTTTGAATCCATATCTAGTGATTTACCTGCGAAATTTGAATCAACTCTACTAAAGTTTAAGGCCTTGCTTCAGCGTGAACTGGGAAGTCGGCCGAATCCACAGCTATCTTCAACGCTCAATACAAGTTTTACAAATGCTCATCCAATGGTCGTCATGTCTAATCGATCGCGTTTGCCGCAGCTGGAGCTGCCAAAATTTAATGGAATCTACACTGAGTGGGAAAACTTTTACTCTATGTTCAAAACGATCATAGATACTGATCCTGATCTCAATCCTGTTGAGAAGTTCCAGCATCTTCGATCTTGCTTAAGCGGTTCTGCTTTGGATTCCATCAGCTCTTTGGAAATTAACAAGGCTAACTATATCGTCGCTCTGGATATTCTTCAACGTCGTTTTGATAATAAACGTTTTATCTTACAGGCACACATCAGAGCGATATTTGGGCTTGAGAAGGCTGATACCTCTGTAGGTAGGCTGAGGCAATTAACAGATAAAGTGACATCTCACCTTCGTGCTATGGATTCTTTAGCGTCGAGGGAAGAAGTTGCTGATATTATCATCGTGCAGACAGTGTTGCAGAAATTGGATAAGTCAACTCAGGTCAAATGGGAGGAAAGCTCGTCTGCTAATGAGTTACCATCGTGGGCCAAATTGTCAGCTTTCTTGCAAGGGCGATGTCGAATGCTTGAAAATGTGGATCAAGTTTTGCAAGATGGTCAGGTTGGCAAGTCAGGGAAGATCGTGAGTACACATTTAAGAAAATCATTTGTTGCTTCCAAGATTCCTAGTTGTTGTGTATTCTGCGAAGACACAAGTCACATGATATTTCAATGTAAGCGCTTTGAGAAATTGTCGCCAATGGCAAGACATAAGGAGGCCAAGAGACTCGCGCTTTGTCTTAATTGTTTGAGAAAAGGTCATCAGCTAAAGGATTGTAAATCTAGCTCCTGTCGTACTTGCCAATCGAAGCACCATACTCTATTGCATTACAATCAGTCTTCGATAGCTACATCCAACGCTGTGTTGAAACCTGATCAACAAGCACATACAATACACCCCACTGCCATGGTTGCAATGTCACCTTCTCTGCCTCAAGCCCACATATCGCCTAGTTCGTCTGATGTTGTGTTTCTAGCTACTGCAATAATCCTTGTCAAGAATCGAGCTGGAACATTCGTTCCGTGTCGTGTACTCTTGGATTCAGGATCTCAACTTCACTTCGTCACCAGTCGTTTCGCAAATCAGCTTCAGCTTCGAAAAAGCAAATCGCTCACTGCAGTTTCTGGCATTGGAGATGCTAGCTTCTCAACTGAAGGATACTCAGTCGATCTCGTTTTGAAATCGCGGATTTCAAATTATTCTACTACTATCACTGCAATCGTTGCCCAAATGATTACTGACAATCAGCCTGGGATGTCAATGTCTACTAATAGTTGGAATATACCCTCAAACATACAGCTAGCTGATCCCTTATTCCATAAGTCACAACGGATTGATCTTCTCATCGGAGCTGGTCTTTTCTTCGAGCTGTTGTGTGTTGGTCAAATTCTGTTAGCACCTGGTTTACCAATTTTGCAGAAAACTCAACTCGGCTGGATCGTGTCAGGTGGCGGGCAATCAGCCCCCAAACTCTCATCGTTCATCGCAACCCAAAGAGCTTCGGATGACACTAATCACAGCACTCGGCTTGATGAGTTAGTGCGTCAATTTTGGGAAGTGGAGCACGTCTTCGAGCCTATAGCCAAGGTAACAACCGAGGAGCTCCATTGTCAGCAGCATTTCATCGCAAACTATCGTCGATTGTCATCAGGGGAATATTCAGTTTGCTTGCCAAAAAAGCTAGGCGTCGAATCTTTGGGCGACTCTTATTTGCAGGCCAAGCGTCGACTCGTAAACTTGGAGCGTAAATTCGCTCGAAATGAAATTCTCAAGGAGAAATATTCAGCATTTATAAAGGAATATATTGACCTCAAACATATGTCACTGGTGCCCAGCGCAGATATCAATAAATGCAAATATTTCTTACCCCATCATTGCGTATACAAAGAAGAGAGTTCGACAACAAAGCTGAGAGTTGTCTTTGACGGCTCAGCCATTACCACATCTGGGCTCTCATTAAACGATTTGCTTATGTCAGGACCGACTATTCAAGCTACATTGTTTAACACGCTCGTTCGTTTTCGCACATTTTCCATTGCACTTACAGGAGATATCGGTAAAATGTATAGGTGTGTTAAAGTCTCAGAGCCTGATTCTATGCTTCAGTGCATTTTGTGGCGAGACTCTTCAGACCATGATATTCAAGTTTTCAAATTGAATACCGTCACGTATGGAACCAAACCCGCTTCCTTTTTGGCAATTCGTGCAATGCATCAACTAGCAATGGATGAGTCTTCGTCGTACCCATTAGGATCTAAAACTGTCTTGCGAGATTTCTACGTTGATGATTTGATATCAGGAGGCAATTCAGTTGAAGAAGTTCGAGACATGATGCGACAAACTACAAATCTTCTTGACCGAGGAAATTTTAAATTGAGAAAATGGTGCTCTAACTCAACTGATATACTTCGCGGAGTTCCAGAAACTGAGCAGGAGAGTTTTCTCAAACTCGACGACGGCAGCGATGTGACAAAAACACTTGGACTCATCTGGGAGCCTCGGAAGGACAGCTTCGTGTTCACTTTCGAGCCCAAAATTAATACTGGCACACACACAAAACGCTCGGTTTTATCAACCATTGCGCGATGTTACGATCCGTTAGGTTTGATCGGACCAACTTTAACTAGGGCCAAAATCATCTTGCAACGCCTGTGGAGAGACAAGCTGCAATGGGATGAGAGCTTACCGCAACCATTGGAAACGGCTTGGAGCGAGTTTTGTAAGGACTTTCAGCAAGTGAGCCATGCAGTATTTCCTCGTTATGTACTCCAACTTAAAGCAAGGGTCGAACTGCATGCCTTCTGCGATGCTAGTCTTCAGGCTTATGGCTCTTGTGTTTATGTTCGCTCATCGAAGAATGCTGTTCAAGTTCAGTTGCTCTGTTCCAAAGCCAGGGTCGCCCCACTAAAGACTCTTACTGTGCCTAAACTTGAGTTATGCGCTGCATTTCTGCTTGCGAACTTGGTAAGCGAAATAAACAAAATGAACTTGTTCGAGTGTGAGATGCATTGTTGGTCAGATTCAGCCGTGGTCTTGTCTTGGTTAAAGGAAGAGCCATCCAAATTCAATGTGTTTGTCTCTAACAAGATTTGTGCCATACAGCAGCTCACGATCGGCATGGAGTGGCATTACGTGCCAACCGAGATGAATCCGGCGGATATGTTATCCAAGGGAGCAGCACCGTTGGAACTTTTGCACTCAAAATTATGGATGCATGGACTTTCTTTCTTGCAAAAGGAGAAATGTTATTGGCCATGCTTGTCTGAAGCATGTCTTCCTGAAATGCGCCAAAAGGTTTTATTCTCAGCTGAGCACGTAGATATCTCTTTGTCATTCAAACACATAAATTCATTCGGAATAATGAAGCGCATTTTTGGCTACATTCACAAATTTATCAGAAAAATAAAGTCAGCTGAGTTGTCATCAGACGATCTTCGTCAGGGATCGTTCCTACTATGCCGTCTTCTTCAAAGAACTTCAGTTGCAGCCAGAATACTCTGCCCTACAGAATGGAAAGAATATACATTCGTCAAGCTCCACTCTTTCGCTCTCTCCATTTATGGATGATTTTGGTCTACTTAGAGTCGGTGGTCGTTTGCGACACTCTACTCTCGGCTTCGATGCGCGCCACCCAATTATCTTGCCCAAAGAGCATCCCCTAACCTTCGCTATAATCTCGCATTTTCATCAGAAGTATCACCATGCAGGACCGCAGGCTTTGCTTGGAATAATTCGACAGCAATTCTGGCCCATAGGTGGCATGAAAACGGTTGCCCGAGCATTGCGAAAATGTATAATTTGCTGCAGATCTCGGCCTCGTCTCGTTGAGCATATAATGGCGGACTTGCCCAAGGATCGTGCACAGTGCTCACCGGCATTTACAGTCACTGGAGTGGATTATTGTGGTCCTTTTTACTACAAGCCTGATGGACGAAACAAAGCCTCTGTAAAGTGCTACATCTGCGTGTTCGTTTGCTTCGCAACCAAGGCTGTATGGTTGGAACTCGCAAAGGATCTTTCGACAGCTGCTTTTTTGGGCGCCCTCAAGCGTTTCATTGGTACGCGTGGCATTCCAAAATGCATTTGGTCTGACAATGCTACTAACTTTGTGGGTGCACGGAACGAGTTGGCGGATTTGCGGCGCCTATTGTTGAGCCAGGAACATCGCATTGAAGTCCACAACTACTGCATCAACAACAGCTTCGATTGGAAGTTCATACCTCCTCGTTCGCCACACTTCGGCGGCCTATGGGAAGCAGCAGTGAAGACAGCTAAAAAACATTTATATCTCTCTATGAGATCGGCACTTCTTGGCTTCGACGAACTGCGCACTTTGGTATGCCAAATTCAGGCCATAATCAATTCTCGTCCTCTTGTTGCAATTTCAGAAAATCCCGATGATCTTGGAGTTCTCACTCCAGGACATTTCTTGATTGGTCGACCACTCATCAGTTTCCCCGAGCCAGACGTAACTGGGTTGGACCACAATCGCCTTGATCGCTGGCAACGCATGACGTACATACAGCAGTTGTTTTGGAAACGCTGGAGTGATGAATACCTCACCATTCTCCAACAGCGTGGAAAATGGCGCACCCCGCAGTCTTCTATCAAAGTCAACGATGTCGTATGCGTGAAAGACGAAAACTTGCCACCTTTGAAATGGCCATTAGCCCGGGTCGTTGAGATCATTGCTGGAG
Source organism: Drosophila borborema (assembly GCA_030914335.1). Classification (NCBI taxonomy): domain Eukaryota; kingdom Metazoa; phylum Arthropoda; class Insecta; order Diptera; family Drosophilidae; genus Drosophila; species Drosophila borborema. Next base: position 123,895 of record JAUESP010000308.1, read on the forward strand.
CTGATGGTGTCGTGAGAGTTGCTGTTCTACGTACGCCCACTGGAACTACACGTCGAGCTGTCAATAAGCTGTGCGTCCTTCCGGTTGATGATCCTGTTGAAAGACTTGGTCTTTCAACGGGGGGGAGGATGTTCGGCGCAGCAGCTAATAAATACTCTTAAATAAGTTTCTCTTAAATTAGTCTATTCTCTATATCATTTCATTCGCTGTTAATGCACTCATACACATAAGAAAGCATAACAGACATACATATGTAATTTTCGCCTTCCTTTTACTTGCTTATACTTGTAACTTTTTTTCTTTAAATTCTCTAATTCTGTACGAAAGTTGTCTGCAAGCGCGCAACATCTCTCTTATCTTTTCGCATACAATTAACTTTGCCTAAACAAATATCACGGACTCGGCATTAAATTAATAAATAATAAGCTAAATTAAATCGTATTGGCTTTTTATTTTGTGCCTTCGTAAATGATTGGAGCCAGAGTTGCCGAAAAAGCTTGGCAGCTTCCAACAGGCCCTTTTCTACGACCTGCAAATGACTTGTCAAATGAGCGACAGGCGCAGGCATCGGATTTTTCGGATTCACAATAAAGATAATAGACATATCATGTGTGGCAGGTCGTTTTCTTGGAACTGAGCTGGGCTGGGCCACACGTGATGAGCTGCTTGAAGAGAGAGTTTTAAATCTGGGTGGGTTATTTAATATATATAACTATATAGCTTAAAGTATTTTAATTTTGTCTAGTGAAAATTTAAATTGAAAAAAATATTATATTGAATAAATTATATTATTCAGTTATTATTAAAACATTAAAAATTATTTTAATAATTGATATATTATTTTTACGTGACAATTTTATATTTATTGATAGAGCTAACTGTTTAAACTTATTAAAATTTATAAGCATTGAATAATATTTGAATGGCATGAGTAAATATAAAGCAAAGAGCAATTTGTAATCTTCAAAATTATTTTTCACTTGAAATCAAGGAAAATACCTAATTTGTCGGCTCTTGTTTCTAAAAAAAAAAATAAATAAATAAAATGCTACTACAACTAAGTGCGCTTTTTACAAAGTTAAGAATATATTAACTAAGTGTAAGATTTGAAATTATCTTTGTCAATTTGAAGATTAAATTTCACATGTTCACTTCTTTTTTATATCAAGTGAAGTTCAAATTTATTTCTATCACTTGAAGAGAGACTCGTCTCACCTTTATCTGTCTTAAACATAAGCCTGCATTGCTACTCACAATATTTTTCATATAAATAACTGTTAATCGTTTGAATCTTCAGACTCACTCGCTTACGCTCTAAGCAAGAGTCTTGAGTTCTTTTCCGTTGAGCGCCACGAAATGAGCTATTCGTGTAATGCTCTTTTAGCGAGCTTCGTTTAGGGAGCGATTCGATTGATGTTCGCACAATGAGATTTAATAACTCAAACACTCAATGTAAACGATCTTCTAATACACATACACATGCACACACGAAATTCAGAAGCGAAAATGATGCGTTGAGCGAACAGAACTCTCGCATGCATACTAATACATACACAAAACACTTTTTGCTTCATAAGAGTCAACTAAACGTTCGGAGAAAAATACATGTGCGAACGAACTCGTTGTAGAACCGATATAATAAATGATTTTTCCGAGTCTCTTTCTCAAAGTATGACAGAAAGACACTCATTTGCAGACATTGAGAGACGTTCAACAGATATTTACGAGTTCTGATCAAAATATGCAAAAACATATTTAGAAATTTCCTTGCATTGATGCTATTACAGGCATGAAAAGTAAATATATATATATAATTATTATTAATAATTTTGCCAAATAATTCTATAAGTCACTTGCCATCAGCAAAATTTTAGTTATTTCAATTCCAACTAAAATAGTCGAAAATTATGTGAAGCAATAAAATAAACGTAATAAATGTATGTATGTTAAATAATTAATATACATGCCTGAAATGTATTTGTAATTGCAAATTAATGTAAAATATATAAACCGATAAATTGCACTAAAAGCATTTGCTTTATGTCTGTTTGCAATGTTTGTAAGCACATCATAAATATTCGCTGTGTAATAAATGCCAAACAAATGCGCATATTTGGTAAATAACAACAAATAAATACTTAATGTAAATAAAATAAAAATTAATTACAAATTTAAGCAGAAAAAAAAAACTGCAGCAACAGGTTGCACTCAATTAACCAAAATTCCCAAGAGAAACCACTTAAAATATTTAAAGGAAAATGCCTGAATTTGAGCAAAAATATGAAAATAAATATTAATTTAATAATAATTGAGTATGAAAACAGAACACTCTACATAGCAAACTCTTTACATTTGAGACCTGCTTTAAAACATTTCTAAATTGAATCGAATTCAAGTTCTGGGAACTTCCGCAGCTGTTCGAACAGCTCCAGCTCCAACTCCAGCTCCATTTTCATGGAGTGTGAGTTATAAATTTCCAAGTAGAAACAAGAGCTGAATGCAGGCTAAAATTAATTATTGAAGCAACAACGACTATGACATACTGTGACTTGAAGGCACTCGCAACAAGAAATAAACTAAATCAATATGGAACAGAAATTGAAATTAAAGTTAAATAAAATACAGAAATTAAATTTTAGCAATTTAACTAATGCAATGGGGATAGTTGAGTGCTGTTGTTGGCCACCCACTGGTTGGCCTATAAAGTAAATACAATAAGCCATTAAAAATCAAGCAAAAACAAACAACAGCCAGCTGGGGACAACAGGTTGTTAGTTTTCGGGCTTCGATTACATATTTTACGCACGCACTCAAATCACTTTTCATTTTTATTCCCATTTTCATTTCCATTTTCATTTTCATTTTGTTTTTGTTTTTTTAATTATAATTTCATTTAAGCATTTTGTTGTTGTTATTGTTTCGAGTATTGGCATTGGCCATTGATTATTATTATTATTACCGTTATGTTGCGCGCTGCGTTTAATTAAAAACGTGACAATTTTACCTGTGGCCAATGCAATACATATTTCATCACGCATACGCCATGTGCACAGCGTAGCTGCGGTCGCGTCACCAATTTATTTATTTTTTTTTTTCTTTTTTTTTTTGGTTTGTTTTTTTAATTTTTAAATAATTCAAAGCCTGTTTACATTGTGCGCATCTCGTTTGCATTACAATTCACCTGCGCTGCCAACCTATTTAATTAACTTCGCATGCGAATCGGCTCAATCGTTTTAAATCACTGAACTGTGTGCTTGTGGAATGCCAGGGATTACCTAATGTGTATGAATGTGAAACGTCTGTAATGGACATATTTAATAATTTCAAATTGTAAAGCTGTTCCTTAAGAACAGAAAATCACAAGAGAATTAGAGGTACCAAACTATCGATGGTGGGCGCTATCGATTGTGGACGATAGCAACATCGATAGTGGTCGATAGTCGCAATAAAGAAAAACAGTGATTGAAAATCATTGATATTTGTAAGAAAAGGCAAATAATTTGAATTTTATTTTAATTCATAAGGAAAGGAAAACAACCACTTTATATTTTCACAAGTGTGATTGATATACATTAAAAAAAAAAAAGAGGAAGAGTACAAGTTATGGGTCTTTTCCGCCAAAATATTGAACTTATAAGTATAAGGAACACTGCTTACATTTTATGATATTACATTTTAAAGGAAAAGCTAAAATACAAAAGCCTTATAAATGACTGAAAAGCTAAAACTTGAAAACTAGAATATGATTTGATAAAAACAACAAAACGTTCAAATTTTCTATCGTCCAATTATCGTTAAACTTTGGACCATCGATAGTTCAGTAGCTCGATAGTGCCCTACCATCGATGGTGACGATAGTGCCATTGATAGTTTGGCACATCTGCTGAGAATGAGAATGAGAACAGCGATCGATGCTGAGCTCAGTTGAAAGATCGTTGTACATCTTGCCATTGCAATGATAAGGGTTACTCAAGAGCACATGGCTGATGTTGCACTTGGTTAAGTTAGGTTAGATTTATCAGGCAATCTCTGCTCAACTGCTTATTGCTCTGACGAGCTCGATCGCTAGTAAATTACATGCATGAGCAATCATATAAATACCTACACAAGTAAATTCGTTTTGGCGCACTCTCATTTATAAGTGTCATCAACTGACGTTAAAACATTAATTTCACATAACCAATATATTCTCTAAACTAAATATAGGAAATACACTGAACTACCTAAAACACCAAACTGAATGAAATTTAGAATTGTCTACATCTTTTAGCATAATTGAAAATTTATCTCTGCTTGCATTCGACTAGATGCAATTATTAGCTTTGTATATCGCACGAATTTCGTCTTGAATGCATATGAATAGTCATTTCTGTATAAATATTATCAACTTTATCTTAGACTCACCGAAAATTGTGGTAATTGTTTATGCCGTTTTCTCCTATCGCAATGGCTCAGCGGTTGTGTACAGACGTTTGCGTTTACTATATTTATATATTTATTTTTTGGAAATGAAAATGTAAGCAAATATGTGTTAATGTCAGCTGAATAAACAGCATTGCCTACTATGTATCAAAATTTATATTTCAATATTCACAATAATTCACAAATTTTATTTTTCAATTTTGACTTTTACATAAAGCTTCCTTAGTGCAGTATATCTTCCAATTAGATTAAACTATTTTGAGCTTTAGTCTACTTCGGGAATCACACAGTTAATTAAGCAAACAAACTTCAAGTTCAAAAGTCATCGTGGCAAAGTTCTTGAAGAGTCTTTCAATCAGCATGCCTCATCTCACAGACCACAGGTACAAAAATCTTTGCGCATTGGCACCTCAGCTACAAAACGAATTGAAGACAGACTTCAGGCCACAAACAAATCAGTTAAGTGCCTCTTACCAAAAAAGGAACAAAAAAAAAAAAAAAAAGGGAAGGCGACGAACAAGATGAAGCCGGGAGACGCGACAACTTTGGCCAAGGTAAATCAATTTACCTAATTGACTTATGGCCAAGCTGAAACTTTGACAGTTGCAGCTTGTTTCTGCGTGAAGATTTAAATTTGGTTGCAGTTGATGCCCAGCGAACGAACAGAGATAATAATATTAGTTGGCTAACAGACAGAGGCACAGATACAGATACAGAAATAGATATAGCTACTGATGGAACTTATTCAAGACAGAAATTAAGTTAATTTGTTGAGTGAATGGTATGCATTGTTCAATACAATTTAATTATAAACATTTTGCTTTTCTACTAACGAGATTGGACTGTATAATTCAATAAACATCTTTTAATGCTAGAATTAAAATATGTTTGTACAAATATATGTAAGCAAATTGTAGAGAGCATCGAAGATGCCTTGATAGATATTATTGATCGAAGGCAAAATATTGTGTAAATCTAACTAATTAGTAAAAATACATAATAATATTAATAATAATTAAGAGCTAATAATTAAGTAAATGTATTCATACAAATATTCAAATATATTTAGCTTTAATACTTTACTTATATACAAATATTTATAATACATTTAATAATATATATTTGTAAATATTTAATTCAATTAATTTTAAAAATTTTCAGCATATATAAACAAAATATATATAGGACTGAAAAAAAATTTATGATTCATAGAAAAATTCTATTTTAAATTGTTTGGGAAAATTTAAATCTTATATTATTCTATTAAGATTTAATATTATTATTTTTTAAATATTATTGATATATTTTATATTATTCTATTCAGATTTAATATTATTTTTTTTATAAATATTATTTATAGATATTTTTAATATCTTAGAATATAAAATTTAAAAATACTTCAAATTTTATTAAAAATATTATAAACATGTAATATATCAAAAATTTAGTAATATTTTAGATTTTTATTATATAAATATATTATACATTTTATAGCCATATAAAAAAAAATCTGTTATATACTTCAGACAGATTGCAAGTCGTTTCTCACCTACTGAAGCTTGCTTAGGAATGATGCTGAAATTTATAATAATAATAATAATTAAGAGCTAATAATTAAGTAAATGTATTCATACAAATATTCAAATATATTTAGCTTTAATACTTTACTTATATACAAATATTTATAATATATTTAATAATATATATTTGCAAATATTTAATTCAATTAATTTTAAAAATTTTCAGCATATATATAAACAAAATGTATATAGGACTGAAAAAAAATTTATGATTCATAGAAAAATTCTATTTTAAATTGTTTGGGACAATTTAAATCTTATATTATTCTATTAAGATTTAATATTATTATTTTTTAAATATTATTGATATATTTTATATTATTCTATTCAGATTTAATATTATTTTTTTTATAAATATTATTTATAGATATTTTTAATATCTTAGAATATAAAATTTAAAAATACTTCAAATTTTATTAAAAATATTATAAACAGATTAGATTTTTATTATATACATATATTATACATTTTATAGCCATATAAAAAAAAATCTGTTATATACTTCAGACAGATTGCAAGTCGTTTCTCACCTACTGAAGCTTGCTTAGGAATGATGCTGAAATTTATAATAATAATAATAATACTATAATCAATAACAAAAAATAAACAAAATTTTTAAAAATATATATCAAATAAATTTAAAAAAAATAATTATGTTTTTATCATGTAATGTCAACTCACTAAATTTTGCTACAATGTCCATAATTCCACAAACCTAATAAAATCATAAAATTTTATATGGAAATATAAAAACTTGTGCTAAATATCAAATTCAAATTCTTAGAAATTACATTTGAAAATAGATTACAATGCTATAGCAAAAAGGAAGCATCTTTGGCTCATTCAAGTTCAGCCAGCAACCGCAACTCAAAATCGAGACAATTGCAAATATGATTATTATTATGCTCGACATGGCTGTGCTCAGCCAAACAGCTTAATCATAATGGTAGTAAAATATAACTATATATATAATAGAATCGTTGTCAAAAGCGTTATGAACTTTTAATGGTTCAACAAACTTGCAGCCACTAAAACTTTAAAGCGACAACACAACTGAACAGAGGCAACACAGGCAACAACAACGACAACAACGCTGAGAACAACGGCAACAACTTTGCACAGCTTGTTAAATAAATTTGTTTTTGAGCCAATGTCGCTCACATGTTTGTTGCACATTTCCGCTTACGTGAATATATTAATTACCAAAATTTCATAGCCTAAACCAGAGAGGGGCAGACAGAGAGAGCGAATAAGAGCGAGGGAGATAGATGAGAGACAGATCTAGTCGGCAATTCAATTAGTGGGCTACTTGCATTTATCCCATTTTAATGCTGCATACTTTCACACACACACACACACACACACACACACACACTCATACACGCACATATACAGTTGGGTTGTCGTCATGGCAACGAGTCGAGCAGGACTCGAAGGACTCATAGGACTTGAATGAACTCGTGACTTATGCACTGACGCAACCAATTATGGCTTGGGGGCAAACTGTAACTGCAACCGTCTCGTCCGCTATCTTTGCCATAGCTGCACACATACATGTACACACATACATATACGCATATACATATATATATACATATATATGTGTGTGTGTCATTGGATAGCTTACGCTGCTACCATTTTCGTCTGCATCTAAACCTATTTTTGGCTTTAACGCTGCTCAAAAACTATGTCAAATGGAATTTATGCGATGCGCCCAGAAGGCAAGGCAATGAAAATACACACACATACACATACTCTCTCACACACACACACTCACCCACAGACCTGGCTTGTGGCATTTCACACGTGTGTGTCTGTTTGCTATCTCTTTTGCACCTCTTTGCACTCTGAGCTCTGATTGACTTTGCGTTGCATACTTTATGGCGTCGGCAGCATTCAGACGCGCCGCCGGTGACGGCTATATTTCATCAGCGATTATTTTGGCAAAAGTTTCCTAATTAAATATGACAGATTAGCAAGCCAAGATTTTTGGCCAGCTAATTGAATTTGCCAAGTTAACGCTGCTTTTGATGTGCAGAGTGAGAGGGAGAGGGAGAGCAAGATAGGTAGAAGCGGAGGATCGCTAAAGCTTGTTGCTAAGAAGCTTTGCTGTTGAGGACAGCATGAAAACTTTTAAAAGTAGCTAAAATAGTCATTTAACATACCATGACTAAAGCTTAGAAAAGAACAATAAAAGCATATCCTATAAAGTACCTAACAAGGACAAGTAAAAAGATGAAGTTGTTAGCCTTTCGCAATTCTGATTAACATTTGAACTCATCGTGGAACGATATTTGTAAACATATTGATAATTTTTCTTAACTACAGATGATAATAGTATAAAAGCTTTTGTAAAGATTGTATTAATTAGACAACTAGTTTCCTATAAAAAGTCACGAGAGGAACAGAGCAAACAGGGAAAAAAATACTTCTGGTATATTAGAAAAGATTTTTAATAAGCTGCTTAAGTCTTGTGATCTAAAATTATTGAATGTTAAAATAAAATAAAATTTAGTTTTAATAATATAATTTCTTTATACAAACGTGAAATACCTTTTCAGCGTCCTTAACTGCAGAAATATTATATCTACAAGATGTAAATATATACATATATGTATATGTATGTATTATGTGATTTTTGTTTAGCTCCTGCAGACTCCTTTTTCTGAGTTGCAAAAAAGATTTAAATATTTGCGTACAATTATTATGCAGTCGGAGGCGCTAGAATGCAACATTCAAGATTAATTCATTATAATTATCCCCAGAATTTAAAAACCAGTCTGATTTCATTATAAAAATAATAAATATTTCACTTGGAGGACTGACAATTAAAACTAAACATTTTATATTTACAAAATGAAAAAATACATCATTTATTTATATTTCATTTCATTTAATTTATATTTATTTTTTATATTATTTTATTAATATTATTATATTTTTAATAATTATATATTTAATAATTATATATTTATTTAATTTAATTTATATTTATATCTTTTCCAATTTTTTTTTTATTTATTATAATTATCTTTTTATGTATTTATGTTTATTATTCTGCATTATATTTATATTTTATATATTTTTTATATAATTATCTCTTTATGTCTTTATATTTATTATTTTGTATATTATTTATTTATGTATTTATTTTACATTTTATATTTTTTTTTATAATTATCTCTTTATGTATTTAGTTTATATTTTATATTTTTTCACTTAATTATCTCTTTATGTATGAATTTATTTTTATATCCATTTAATATATATAATATATTATATAACATGTTTAATATTTATCTACTTATTTTATAAAATTTGTATTGGTTTATGTTTTATTCAATCATTTAAATATTTATAAATTTATTCATTATGCATTATTAGTATCATAAAACTGGCTAATTAATATACCTAAAGTCGATTTCTTTAGTATGCATTATGGCAGCTATGAATATTTCATTTGAATTTCCAATCGACTCATTCACTCTCTTCACATACTTTTACCTTAATCTTAGCAGCTTAAATGCCCACACTCAGCTTACGCTCACGCTCTCATCGCATTTTTAATACATTTAATTTATAATATCTAAAGAGCTTCTCATTAGACTGGCCGTCTCCCCTGTGGTTGCCTGTGGCCGCACAAGCCAAAGGCCAGACAACAACGAGATCGACGAGTGGTTGGCTGCCCGACCCACAAAGGCAACCCAGGCCATCATTTAGCAAACACTTTGTACAAACTGCTGACAAACATGCTGGATTCTATTTGCATGCCCTCGAATGTATCTGCAATCCATGCAGCATTGCTGTAAGCGCATGCTTTAAAAAAAAATGTTGCTGAAATAAAACTGATTTCATTACCTTGATTAGTTGGTCTCTTCAAGTCTGCCCCGAGTGGATCTGTGTGTGCATAAGTCTGCCTGGTTGTCTGTCGCTCTGTCAGTTTGTTTGCCTGGCTTTTTTCAGCTTTTTATTTTTGCCCCTTTACACATTTGAAAATCCGGCACTGCGCTTATGAGCTAAGAGCAACAAAGGCAGTAGAAAGGGGGGGCGGAGACAGAGGAATTGGCCATCTTTTGGCCTGCGCTATTTTGGGTTCAATGCAGGCATTAACCTCATTAGCATGCAACTCTGAATGGAGCTCACAAAAATATATATACATATATTTAGTACATTCATTGAGGATTTGTTTAACTACGCAAAGCGTACGTCAGCATTTGTAGTTGTTGTTATGCATTCAAATGATTCAAATGAATTAAATTTAATGGCCTAAGGCTAATTTTATTTATTTTCAATTGAGTTTCATATTTTAAATGAGATTTGCATTCATTTGATAAGCTTCTTATGAATTGAATGAATTATTGTTTATTAAATTTACATTACAATGTCCAGAAAATCAAGTAATTATAATTGGCTTTGAAGTGTTAAAGGTCAAAATATCTAATTTCGATTGGCAACCGAGTTAGTAGAAATCAATAGTTAATTAAATGAAAGCTTAGCTAACTGTTCGTCTAAATAAATATTAAGAATAAGTAGAAAATAATAATATTTTATAATTATTTTAATTATTAAAAATATTTATTTTATTAAAATTATTTTATTAAAATTCTTTTAATTATTAAAATTATTTACTATTAGTTTTGGGATTGGTATATAATTTTTTTTATAATTAATTTTAATTGTTAATTTATTATACTCACTACCTATTATCATTATTTTCTAATTTTATTACATTTATTTGTATTATTCATATATGAATAAGTATTATTATTTCTTATAATGTCCTTTGACATAAAAAATCAAATACATGGAATACAAAATGTTGTAAATATCATGCAAAAATAAATATAAACTTTGCAGTCTTAAAATACGCATTTGGCCAAAAATAATTGCTTAATTCATTTAATAATTTTGTTTATAATTAATTTTTAATGATATCATTAATTTATTTTGTTTATTTTTGCTATTTTATAAGTTTTTGTTAATATTATAATTTTGTTGAGATATTTTATTTGATATATTTTTGAGATATTTTATTTCTTCATTTTATTTATCAGTTTTGCTAATTTTTTATTTTTTTTTTTTTTTTTATTATATTAATTATTATAGAAATACACTATACTTTTGAGTTATAAAATATTAATTTTTATAGCTATTTCAGTAAAATGGCGTCTATTAAATATAATTAAAAATATATAATTGAAAAACTCTACTTTACTTGAACCTCAACATGGAGTTTATACTTTCTTGTGAAACAATTAATATAATCATGTAATAAATACAAACAGCTAGTTGAGTATCAAACGAGAAAGACGACGGCCACAGCTTGACGCCTTAAAGTGCACTGCGGGAGAGAATTGAGAAATTGCCGATTGATAAATTTGCCCAGCATTAAATTATCGAGTAAATGGACATAATTGAAACACTAGCGCTATGGGAAACCATGGCAACAGATTACAATATTATTTAATAATTCTAAATAGACGATTCATGGTAATACAAGACATTTCACTTCACACATCAGTGTAACTTCTCAGATAATTTCCAGATATTACATTTCAAGCGTTATGCTCCATGAGCTGCTCTGAGTATTATACATCAATGCCAACATGCTCAGAGGCAGAGAATAGTAAAACCTCAACAGTGGTAGCTCACACAGTGTGCTAGGTGAGTGCCCAGATAGGATGCTGAGTAAATTTGCAATGATTCCAAATTTATTTCACACATGCACATTAAGCATAAGTATGCCATGCCTGCGCTTGACCAGCCTTATGGACTGTGAATGGAAAATTAATTATTCAATAATATTGTATAGTTTGTTAACGAAATTTCGAGAGCCTGTTAATGTCATCAAACTGTGTCCATTTTCCTAAGCTCAAGTCTGTAATAGTTGCAATTTAAATGTGCTAATTTATGGGAGGAATTGAGGAAACAAAAGTCTCTGATTTTTTTTCTTTATTTCCTTCTTTTACAATAGCAATACCTACACAGTAACCTAAGACTCTGTTAGAGATCTCTACATTTCTACATTACCTTAATTTAATCGTGTTATTGGTTTGAATAAACATATCGATAAGAAAAAGGCATCATTTTTAGTAGATATAAATATTTATTAAAATTAATGAATAATATGAATGTTAATTATTAAGAAATAAAAATAAATAAAAGTTTATAATTAAACTAAAAAAAAAAAAAAAATAAAAAAAAAAACAAATAACAATTTGAAATACAAATATTAAAAATATATATATATAAACAAAAAAAAATTTTTGTTTCAAAATATTTATATTCATTTTTTTAATATTTATTTCTATTCATTTTTAATTAATTAATTTATTTTATTTATTTATTTATATTATTTATATATATTTATATTATTAAATATATAAATATTATTTATTTATTTATTTAATTTTTTTTTTCATTTATTTATTGATTTTTTTTTCATTTTTTTAATCAACTATTTATTTATTTATTATACCCTGAACCCATTGAAAATGGGAATTCAGGGTATAATGGTTTTGTGAAAATGTATGTAACAGGCAGAAGGAGACGTCGCAGACCCTATAAAGTATATATATTCTTGATCAGCATCGAAAAGTAAGTTGATCTAGCCCTGTCCGTCTGTCCGTCCGTCCGTCCGTCCGTCTGTCCGTCTGTATGAACGTCGAGATTTCGGAAACTACAAATGCTAGAGAGCTGAAATTTCACATGAACACTCGTTTGTTAGCTACGCAATACGAGTTTATTTTGTTTTTTCGATAACTCATCCCATTTCCAAATTATCGATAAAAAATCGAAAATTCGTTTACATTTTTAGGTTTTTAGGGTATAACTTCTACACCGCTAGAGACTTCAACTTTATATATTTAGATAGATATTATGAATACGCAGATTTTATAGTTTTCAGATTTTTGATGCCACGCCCCCCTCGCCCACAATTTGCAAAAAACGCATTTCAAATACTAAAGACTTGCAATTTGGCAAATAGATAGATATAGATACTCTTAATCTACTCTTAAAATTTCATGAAGATCATGCATCTAGAAATGGAGTTATAAGCGTCCAAAGTTCAGCCCAACCCACCCCCAAGCCAAGGCAGCAACTGCGCAGTTAGCAGAGCGCGCGCTTATAAGTGCGTAAAGAAGAAGAGTATCACTTTTTTGTAGGGTTCAGGGTATCTCGTAGTCGAGCCGTCTCGACTAGAGCCTTCTTACTTGTTTCTATATCATTACAATTATCGATCCAAATTTAAAAATCAGAACAATGACAGAACATGACTCAATTTTTTAACAAGTTCAATGTATACAAATTTGTTTTTTTTTTTTTTTCAGAAACCCAAATTGATAGAAAATTTTTCTACATAGTTTTACAATTGCTAAAATTTAAGCTTAAAAACTAAAATGGAATGTAAAAAAAAAAAAAAAAAAAAAAAGTGGTATTATTCTAAAAATAAAATAAATAAATAAAAAATAAATTTTACATAATATAATATGAAATTCCAAACGTATGCACAAATCAAGAAAGATGATGTCTCTAACAGGAAATAGAATCAAATATATCTACCTGTTTCCACTTGCCAAGTGGAAGCCACTTCAAAGTTAATTTGAGCATGAAATAAGCCTAACAACTAGCTATCTAATTTCCATACTTTATACTTGCCGTCACTCTCTCTTACTCACTCTACTTCTCACTCTCTCTCTCTCTCTCTGTCTCTCTCTCTCTTTCTCCTTCTCTCCATATCGCTCACTCTCTCTCTGTTTATCATTCCATTACAATGGCCACCTAATAAGTTTGCTTCACTTTGCCCTCACTTGGCTACTGGCACACAATCTATTGAGGGCACTTCTCAGCACTTGGCCAACTGTGCCTCTTGCCGTTCCAAGAGAACGAACTGCCAACTGGCAGCAAAAACTTAATTAAGCATAATAGAGCTGAGTTCTCGCTCCTTGCACAGCATGCACCGCATGCAACAGAATTTTCTTTGCTATGTTTTACATTCGTCCTCGTTTTTTTCTTTTTTTTCCTTTTTTAATTTTGTTGCACCCGGCTGTAAGTAGCTGTTGGTAATTTGCGCTTAGCCACACTTACAGACCAACACGCCGTGGCTGACAGCACGAGAGAGCGTAAGTAAGAAAGAGAGAGAGAGAGAGAGAGAGATAAAGAGTAAGCGAGTCAGACCGAGCTGTAGATGCTGCACATTTTAATTGCATTTCCACTATTTTTGATGCCCTTTGAATTTATAATGTGAACTCTGCTTGGCGGCACGTCCTGAGAAATATAATTCAATTAATTACAAAGACGACAGGTGCAAGCAGGCTAACACTTAATATTAATCATACGCAGCGAACAAAAAAATACAAAAAAGGAAAGAAAAAAGTAGAAAATCAGCAGAGCCCTGCTGGGGCAGCATTTGTATCTAATAAACATGTTTATTTCATTAGCGCGGACATTTCGAATGTAACACGCAAAAAAAAGCGAGAAAAAAAATATACAGCAAAATAAGATAGAGAGAAATGTTTTGGGTACTCCCGGAGGACATCATTTGCCATGCCGATTGCCACGCATTCGACATGAAAAATGCGTTCGCGAAAAGTTAGCTCGTGCTCCTCATCTTTATGATTGGGATTTGCGGGCACTAATGTGCCGTTGCCTGCCACACGTTTTCATTTTATATTTCCTTTTTTTTTCTGCCTAGTAATACACCTAGCTGCCACTAGAGGCCTCTAAGTTGCCTGAACCTGATGTTTTTTCCCGCTGCTACGGTTACTCCTGCTACTGCTGCTGCTGCTGCTACTGCTTCTGACATGCTGTCGACATCATTACAAATAAATTGAGCGTGAAAGATACATTTCAACAACATGCCTACATGACGCAATGATTTCCTACTTTTTATTATAGATATACTATTCTCGTGCCGCTTAGGCAGTTGAAGGAGGCCAGGTTAAGATATTTACAAGTCAGCTGACTTTAAAATATTTTTTTTTTTTTTCAAATTTGCATCAACTCAAGCAGCTAAAAATTTTATTTAAAGTTAATTATCAAAAATTTTAATAAACACATTATTATAAAATTGTAATATAATAATAGAAATATAAATATAAAAAAAGTATCTTAAATTTTATTTTTACAAATATTTTTTATATATTCTAAAACTTTATTTAACTATGAAAATATTATGCATTTATTAAAGGCATTTAATCTGCAGTTTAGTAAAGATTTATATACCTTAATTTATATCTAAATATTAACAATAGTTTTAACAAATAATTATGTATTTACTTGCATCTATCTCATCTTGCATCGACCTCCCAAGCAGCTAAGCCAAAGCAGAGCCCAAGCAATTAGCCAAGTGAAGAAAGTTAATGGACTTTAAAATATTTTGTAAATTTCTAACAAGTCAAGCAGATTAATTAGCAATTTACTAACTCTTCATATATACTTAACATATTATATAATTACTATTTATATATATAGGTATTAACTACATTCTTAAGCAGCTAATTCTTGCTGCAAAATAACTTTAATCTTTGAAGCAGCTGATGTTAGGCTTTTATCAGAGCCAATGCAATTGCCTTAAACTGATTTAATTAAAATGCCAAAGTATAGCAAAAATATTCGATATAAATTCAAATTTCTCAATTCACACACACACACGCACACGCACACACAGATATATATGTATGAATTGCATGTGCCACAATTTCAAATGAGAGAGAATACAAAAGTCAATTTACTGTAAGACGCTGAGCTGCACATTCCAACAGCACATAAACATAACCATGAGAGATATTTGGTATAATAACATACGTGACCATATTTACAAATTCCAAATCAAAATCTTGCACACACAGTCAAGTGAGTGTGTGTGTGCGTGTGTGTGTAGGCGTGGCCATTTCTATTGTCTGACGTTTTGCTATGCATGTGAAATGAATTTAATGTGTGTGTGTGTGTGTGCGCGTGGCATTCTATTAAATTTGTTAACATGGCTCACATTATAATTTGTGCCTAAAGACATTGAAAGCCAAGCTAGAAAACAAGCCGTATAAGTTTATGTGCAACAAATGCCAAGGCAATTTTCTTTGGCCATGAACAGCATAGGCCGCATAATTGTGTTAAAACTCAAAATGATTTTCCATCAAAATAAATCATATAGAAAATTAGGTAACCGCCTCTTAGCTGTCGTTGACTTGTTTGCAATTGGGCTAATTACAAATGTTGCCAATTTAAATTGAAAATCTCTGTCAAAGACTCCTGCAAATGAATTATGCAATAGCTACAACTACAACGATTTAACTGTCGCAGATGGAGAAATTTATTCAAATTTGCTCTTTGTTATGCAATATTAATATTTAGTATTATTATTATTATTAAATTTTTTGTGCTTTATTTCCCTATTTTATTTTAATATCAATGATTGAAAATAACTAATATTATTATTATATAATAATTTTTTTGCTAATTATCAATGATTAAAAATATATAAGATTTTTTTCTTTTTGTGCTTATTGTTTTTAAATATTATTTTTTTGCAATATGTGTTCATTGGTTAAAAATAAATAATATTAATTTAACTTAAAAAATTTAAGCGAAAAGGTCAATTTAATTTAATTTTTATACAAATATGTAAGAATGTTGTAATCCAGTGTTACGGATTAATTAATACTCAATCATGTCCCAAAACTATGGGCAAAACTATGATAACAAATTTTAGGAACAGTCTACAGTAAGCTAACTATTCTATGTTGGGTTCTAATCGAAATATTTATAAGTTAAATAAATTATAATATAATAAATATTACAAAGAGCAGATGAACAATAAAAAAAAAAAAAATTCGTTAGGTCATCAATAGAAGATATCAACGTCAATATCCCATTTCTATGATTCTATATTTCAAATGTTTAAAAGATGAACGGATAGACACCAAAAAATTACAATGCACAAACATCCTTTCCTTCGAGTAACAATTATTATCATTAGAAGGAATTCAAATTCAAAATCAACTAACTTTTGATAGAAAACTCAAAGCAACTGTAAACAAAATGCCAATACAATAATCTTATGTAGGTATAATGATTACGATCTTTGCCGCGTGTCGACATAATCGAGTAGGCATAGGAAAATGTATTAAAACAAAATTCATTTATACATCTGTACTTATATAAATAAATATAAATCTTCATGGAATTTTAGTGTTGTGCAAAAAATATAGGAGCGTATAACGTATTGTTAAATTATTGAAAATTGTTCATTTTTGTATCATTCAGGCAAACGCATACATAAGTGGATGCGTATCTTTCGATTTTGAAATTATCAAGTTCTCAGCTTAATTGTTAAATTTCCGAGTAAGTACGAAACATCAATTATTATAATACATAATAGATTAATGGGAATATTTTGAAAAAGACATAGAATTCACTTACCTGAATTATATAAACAAAATAGTCCTGCAATGTCAGGATGCCCGATGCATGTTAGCCTAAAAGAAGAATGAAAACGTTAATTAGAAACAATTTGAAATAGAGAAAAAAAATAGAGAACTCTTTTTTTCAATTATCAAAAGAATTTTATAATTTATATTTTTTACTAATGTTAAAAAAAAAAGAAGAAAAATATGTGAATTGGTTTTAAAATAAGTCACATTTATATATTAAAAAAAAAAAAAATTCAAAAACTTAAATTGATTTAAAAATTAACTTTGGAGTTCTACAAGTTTACTTAAGCATCAAAGAAACTATATCTTTAACGAAGGTTTCTAAGCCCCGATATAGTATAGAGTATATATATATAATCTTATCTTTCTATTTCATTAGCCCCATTAAACAAATATATTAAAGAGATTACTTTACAAAGTCTCTACAATCTGAAAAAGAAATTATATGAAGATGAAAGCTTTTTAAATAAGAAATCTTCTAAAATGCCATTCAATACTTTTTTTTACCAATATAGAAAACATATTAGTCAATTAATCGATTAATTTGTCGAAATCAGACCTCAACCCACTAATTGCGCCTATTACAATTTCGGCACTTTATTATTATCTATAATAACTGCAATATGACAGTATTGTCCATTGCGGTTCTTCTATATATGAATTAGTCATATTATGTCCGATTTTTGTTGTTGTTTTCATTGCATGCACAATAACACTTCTGACATGCAGCATGGCAAAGGTGGGGCATTGGCAGCCAACGCGGCGATATAATTAACAATAATGAAGTCGTAAAACCACAATGCAATCAGCGATGCGCAAAACACACAAATTCCACACTCATTCACACTCACACACCAATTGCGGACAGTCAAAAAGCCAGAATGCAAACCAAATAAAGAAAGAGCATGTGCAGATAGAGATAAAGGTCGATGCCAGAATGGGCATGCGGAATTGTGGCCAAAGCTTTCAACTCCAAGTCACGGTCATGAGGCTGTAAAATATTTATAAACCATTTGCACGCATAATTAGACTGTCATTAAATTTTGAGATTTTGGGCATGTATAACAAAACGAGTGCAACTCTATCGAAATCCGTATACCCTTCTTACTTATTTTTCCGCAATTTCTCCAACATGCCGAGAATATTACTAAGTTGGGATTAATTATGTATTGACTGAAGAATGATATTTTATATTATAGATATAGATGATTGTATATATGTTATAGCAATCATTATTCTGTCCGGTTTGGCTTAGCTTTTTTCATTAATAATATTAGCTTTCATAAATTCAAGTTTAGAGCAAAACATATTCCATTTATGAACATTATCTAACTGTTCCCATCGAAAGAGTAACTGTATAAGGCCTATTTGATACTTGATACTGTTTTACTACTGGGTGGGCTTCAAACTGGGCGCTGAAATGTCATGTCATGTCGCGACAGGCGTCGGTGCATATGCATGTATGTGTGTGCCTGTGTGTGAGAGAGTGTTTGTGCCTGCAAGTGTGTATGTGTATGAGTGCGGGACCATAAAGTAATCAGCGGAAATGTCAATGAGCCGCCGCCATTTGCTGATGTGTCGGCGGCTGAGGTTTACACTCGCACCAGCAATAACAAAGTATATTTTTGCCCTGCCAGCCCCGCCGCTACCTTGTGCTGCCCTCTTGTATTGCCTTGCCACACCTCATACTTCCCACACTTTCGTCCTGCTGCTGCGACCATGCACTTGTGTTATTGTTGTCGCCGTTGCAACTGTTGTTGTTTTCTGCATTGTAATTAAACATTTTTCGTTGCATATGCAGGAGCGATTGGCAGCCGTGCGGGTTTAATTGCATACTGACTGAGCGTGTGTGTGTGTGTGTAAGTGTGCATGTATGTGTCAGGTGTGCGCTCTTGTGTATGTGTGTGTGTGAGTGTGAGTGTGGGCTTCTGTTACGTAGGATGACAAATATTTTATGGTGCAGCATTGATAGGCGGTTAATATGAGTAGCTGATGCATTGACAGCTCCGCAATGAAGCGGAAAATACAACGAAGGCAGTTCAAATTAATTTATACCTGACTACACTTAACAACTGTTGGAAAGCTGGGTCTTAAACTCTGCCAATGGAATGCAACAGATTGTAATGAGAATGGATTTTAGTTATTCCAAACGATTAAGTGTAAGTGCATTATTCAGAATGAATTCATATCGTCATTAAAGTACTACATATTACTATAAATATAGTTAAATGTTACTACTGACAATATTTCTACTACTATTCCAAATACTATCTACTACTAATTTTGTTCTTACCTATGTTAATCATATTACTCATTGATATACCCTGAATCCATCGAAAACTTAATCGCTTTGTTACATGTTTGTAACGAGTAGAAGGCGGCGTGGCAGACTGTTCATCTATCCGTTTTTCTGTCTGTCCGCATGTATAAAAGCGGCGATCTCAGAAACTATTAGAGCTAGGGACTCGAATTTTTTTATTCAAGTCCGTATATTTCACTCCCATATTTAGACTAATTCAGAAAATCGAGAAATATTCCCGTTTAAAAGTTATCGAATAAAGCCCTTATCGAAAATTTCTTTTAAAATTATATCTCATTCACTTTAAGAGCTAGAGTATCCCAACCTTATGCATATAAATAAATAATAATTTAATACGACTTTGATCAGATTTTCGATATCTCATTCATCTTCCACATTTTACATATAGGTAAATAAAAATTTAATACAATTTTAATATTTGTTATAAACACCCATTCAAAATGGATTGATTTTTTAAAGATCAAGAATTTCATATGACATTTCATTATGCTGAATATTACATTAAATGTCTACTTGATACATATATGTTATTTACCTTAGACCACTTCCTCAAATCTCTACTCAAATATATATATATATATATATAATTACATCGAAAGGCATGTCAGATAGGTAGCTAAAAAAAAAAAAAAATAAAAAAAATAATATAAAAATTGTTGTACTACAAATACAATAACTCTCTCTTGCAATTGCAGTTACACATACAAGTACGACTAACAAGAACACCAATGGCATTTAGTGGACACATGGATTCCGATGGGGAAATTGTTTTGAATGATGAAATTTATTCGGGACGCACTCGTATTAGCAGCATTTCAACGCCCTCCGAGCGATCTCTCGGAGAGCATTCGGAGCATTCGGAGCATTCGGATCAGTCGGATGGTCAATGGGAGCTCTCCCGTATGCAATGTCACTCGAGTTTATACAAAGATCATGGAGGATCATCATCATCGTCGTCAGCGCCGCTCTCGCTACCCCCCGCCGAGGGCCTCACATATACCCATAGCAAGGCCAATACCGATTCACTCTTCAGTTTCTCCGATATGTACGGCTCGCTGAAGCACATTGAGTCCCAAAGCAATCGCGTACCATCGCTGGGCCTCACCTCAAAGGACAGCACCTTAGACTATATGCGTGAGCTGGAAGGCTTGAAATTAGATCGCGAGCCACAGGTGGCCTACGAGACATGGTATGCCTCCAAGCAGCGGCTGCGTCAGCAGAAGCTACAGCGCCAGAAGAAGGAGCGCGAAAGTGAAGTAGAGAAGCACGAGCTGCGCAAGAAACTGTCCAAGCTCTGCTATGAGCAATGGCTGCGCAACAAATCGCAGCAGGCCGAACAACGACGAATGGAGGAGCATTTGCAGGAGGCGGCGCTGAAGGCAGCCAGCTCGATTGCCAGCCGAAAAAAGAATGTGCGCAATGTATCACAGGCTGAGATCCGACAAGTGGTCCAGAGCTGGTGGCACAAGAAGCAAGAGCAACAGAAGCGTCAACGCTTGGAAATGCAACGTCATCAAATGAAAAAGAAGCGTGAGGAGCAGCGACGCAAGCAGCTGGCCGAGATGGCCTGGCAGAAGTGGATGGGCAACGTTTATGGCAAACCGAAACCGGTGCCCATGAATCAGGGCATGGACTCGCTGCGTGGAAGTGTATCTGCAATGTATGTAAATCCTATGCCCTGGCGGCAGCTCAAAAACACTCACGATGAGCTCAAATATCATAAGTGAATTTTTCGTCAAGTCTTTATATATATATTAAATATATATATCTATCTATATATATTTATATATGTATTTATATATTTATATATATGTATATATATATAAATGTATAAACGCGCATGTATTGAATAGTGAATAGTTTTGATTTGTGAAGTTTCTTTTAGAATTTAGCCAGTCATATAATAAGAAAGGCACTACTACTTAACATTGAAATCTAAATAAAAAAAATACTTCAAATAGTGATTAACCATGTATTCTTTATGGTAAAGTGACTCTATTTATTCGATTTCCTTTGACTCACTCTACTTGTTAAAAGAATTTTTCATCAATTTCAAATTCTTCAGTTGATTATAAGTAAATCTATAAAGTGTTTTATTAAACCTTTATGTTGGCATTATTTTCGAGAATCATTATTATCTGATATGCAAAATATCTTTTATAATAATATATGTTTATGTTGAATATATATTTTAATTTAAATACAAGTTGATATCTAAGCCTGTGAGTTAAAAATGAATTAGGAAAGATAATGGAGCATAAAGAAGCTTCAGAGCTATCTGCATAATACATATTTTATTAGAAAAGGAAGTTTTAAGCTGACTGTCAAGCTTAAAGAAATAAATTAAATTTCGCTTCCTCTCTCTCCCTCTTCGCCCACCCTCTTTCTCTTCCGTCTTCTCTGTCTTTGTCTCTCTCGCTCTCTGCCTCTCTTTATCAATCTATCTATCTATCTCTCTCTTCCCCTCTCCCTCACTAGCTATATATTTATCTATCCTTTCTCTCTCTCTTCTCTCTTTATCTATCTATCCATCTTTTGTCTCATTTCTTTCTCTCTATCTATCCTTTCTCTCTATAACTCTTTCTATCTATATATCTACCTATCTCTGTTTCTCTCTCCTGCCTCACTCTCTCTATGAAACTATATATTTATTTACATCTCTTTTTGTCTCTCTCTCTTTCTCTCTCTCTCTCTCACTCTCTTTTTTCTATCTAGCTATATCAATATTTTTCTCACCTCTCTTACATGTTTCTTCTCTTCTCTTGTTTCATTGTTATATCTTCGTCTTTTTTAATGAGATTTCATTGCACTGTTTTAATCCTTTTGTTTCTTTAATTTCTACTGATCCTTATTATATAGATATATGCTCTTCAACCATTTTCAAGTCTCTTAAATCTGTTCTCTTATTATTTGTACATTTTCCCCACATACAAAGTTCATCAGAAAAAATTCGATGCTTCTAATCTTATTTCAAAACAGGAGGATATATAATAAGAATTTTCAGCCCCTTCCCTAAACAAATTTTTATCAACCCTATCAAGCCCCCTAATAACCGAAATACTGAGAAATTCAATTGGAAAGACATCATTTCATCGCTCTTCCTCCCGCTACCCACTCGTGCCTCTCTCTCTAGCTTATTGGTTGCTATCACTATTTCGGGCAAACATTATCGTCTAACATTTCAAAAGTCAATTTAAACAATTGCGTCAGCAGAGCTTAACCAATTTCGTAAACCAATACGATAAGTGAGTGCAATGTCACAATAGGGGTCAAAATCAAAAGAGATATGTGGCTGGCCAAAAGGGGGTAACGAGAATCGCAGGGAATTGTAAAACTGTGACAGATGAAAACAAAAAACAATTTGCAATAACAAGCAAAATACAAAAGCAAACAAAATACGAAGCACAAACAGTAGTGCGAGCTGAAAATTCAATACACTCAATAGATGTATATGTATGTGTGTGTGTGTGTGTGTGTGTCCTAGAATTTGGCAGGCTGGCAGAAAGGGGGCGTGACAGAGCCGGGGCTATTTTCATTAGATTTTCAACACTGTCTGTAAAGTCACAAAATTATATTGTCAAAAATAAAATAAAGCATGTTTTTAGGCGCAAACACGAGCAGCTGAAGAGTGAGAGAGAGCAAGAGAGAGAGAAAGAGAGATTGCAGCACATGAAGTGCTCTTTGCAAAACTAAAACCGAAATGCAAACAAAATAAGCCAAAGGCCTAAAGTTCATTTGCACAATTTCCAAACCGCTTGCGCTTGCCCTACACACACACACACACACAAGCAGGTACATATATGCACACACACACACACACACACATCTATAGACTACACGGAACAAAGTCAAAGGCCGTGCAAGGCTTGGCAAACAAAAAGACCAAAAAGACGCTGGCAAATCCTTTTGATGAGGTCAACGCTAGTTTGGTTTGCCAGCCAAAGCACACACACACGCATTGGTCAAGTCGATGTTTACATGTGGGGGTGTGTGTGAGTGTGTGCGTGTGTTTGAGCATTGGCAGGATTAA
This sequence comes from Drosophila borborema, assembly GCA_030914335.1. Lineage (NCBI taxonomy): Eukaryota > Metazoa > Arthropoda > Insecta > Diptera > Drosophilidae > Drosophila > Drosophila borborema. The sequence continues at coordinate 147,679 of JAUESP010000308.1, forward strand.
ATTTGGTAGGTATTGAAGCATGTTATTCGTCATCAATGTAGTTTGCACTAACTAGTCCAGCTGCTGCTGTCTGTCTGTCTGTCTGTCTGCCTGTTGATGTTGTTATTGTTGGAATTGCTGTGTGTTGCAGCTGGAATACAAGAGCAGAGTAAAGCAACCATATCCTTGTCCAGAGCTAAGCCAAGCCGAGTCGAGTCGTTTTCATGTTGTTTGCATTGTTTACGCACTTTCGCTTTGATATTATTGTAGTGTGCATTAGGACCAAAGAGACGAACCAGCCCAATAGCCAAAATCTGCCAACACACACACATACACACAATCGACTGACTAGCTACATGTGTATGCTTTCGAGAGTCTCTCTCTCTGTGTATGTGTGTGTGCATAGTGGTCATATGTGCTTGGGCTGTGCACGAGTTGTGTACAGTTGCATGCTTCATTGGTCAACTTCTAGCTTGAGCTTGGCTTCAACATCGCATAATTTGGTCATGTGGTTTGACTATGAAACAATTCGTTGGGCTCAGGAAATTAATACTAAATTTTAATATTTAAATCAATTGACTTTTAATTAAAACGATTTAGCAAATAATTGTTTAAATATTGTTTCAATTTAGTGAAATCCATGATGTTGAAATATGCGTGTTAATTATTATGTAATTAGTATTATGTATTATGTATTATTTTAACTAATTTAATATAAATTTAATAGATTTTTATAAATCATTATTGTTAATAAAAAATTGTGTAAATTTATTTTATATAATAATTTTTAAGTTTTTTTTTTTCGTAATATTTTATATAATATTATAATATTTTATTTATTTTTTTGTTTATTTATTTTGTTTTAGATTTAATAAATTTTTTTAGTTTTATTTTTTACATAAGAATTAAAAAAAAAATAAATAAAAAAATAAATAAAAATAAAATTAAAAAAAAATTTTTTTTCAATTAAAACAATACTTATAAAATCAAAAATATTCAATGTATTTCAATCATTGAATTTTTGATTGATTTTTGATTTTTTACATAAGAATTAAAAAAAAAAAAAAAATTAAAAATAAAACAAAATACGGAATAAATAATAAAATTTGTAAATATTAATTTTTGATTATAATTAAAAAATAAAATTTAATATATTAATGAAATAAAAACTAAATAATTTGTAATATTTATTATTTCTATTGATTATCTAATTACGTTAATTTTTGTAGAATTTTTTTTTTTTTTATTTATTTTTTTTTTTTTTTTTGTATAATTTTAATTATTTCAACACAAAATAAAATGATTTCCCATTTTCAATGGAATCAGTGTATAAAAAATCCTTACACAACTATAAAACTAGTTACATATATTAAACTTTGAAATATAATATGGTTACTACAAATATTCAAATTATTCAAACTCTTTCATATAAGTATAATAACTGAAACATTAACTGATTAAAAATGAATTGCTTACAAAGCGTTTTGCACATGGTTCGTTTAACTAAATGGACTACCCTTAATCTCAATCCGCCACGCGTGTGAACATTTTGCATAAGAAAAACTCGCACGGCCTCCCGCTATGAGCGACAGGCCAGGCGCAAAGATAAAACACATTTGCAGAATGAAAGGTAAGAGATGAAGCAAAGAAAAAGAAAGAGAAAAAGAAAAAGAAAGGAAAAGATAAATCGTCTCATGTTTAGTGGTAAAAACAATGAACACGCCCTCTCCACATGGCTGCGGAGCACATAAATAATCCAATGGCAGCCGTTCACCAAAAGGAGCAATACGAGGAGCAAAAAGCAGCCCAACAATTGAGCATAAGACAAAGCAATTCGCACGATGGCCAGGTGAATAGTCGACAACAGACCGGGCTTTATGCCCAGACAATGGACTCAAATATATCACAGTGATGACGAGTGATCAATAACCAAAGCAGAAAGCATGGTCAAACGGAGGCTCTGAAGACGCTGTTCTCTGTGTGGCGATAACAACTTCAAATGCCGGTTATGATAAGTGATGTATTGAATGAACAATTGAGTGCTGTTTGAACAAAAGCATGTGAATACGTCTATTCGAAATAATTCAAAGAGTTTTTCGAATAAGGCAAGAGGTATGAACAAGATTTAAGACTTCTATAGACATAGAACAATTGAATTTGGAGCAGATTGTATATGAATATCAAACAGAACAAATATCTTATATTTGGTTATATAATATGCAAGTTTTATAAGGAATGGACTTCATAATTCACGTGAATACTGTTCATATGGTTTGTAGCGATTATTCGGCATGTTTTAAGATCTTTTCAGATTTACTTATTTATTAGTTTGATCGATATTTTTGTACACCCTTTTCAAACTGAATGTATAAGGGATATGCTCCCTATACTGTTAACCACAATTAATAGAGATAGCAGGAGAGCTCTAGTTGGGCTTGTTCGACTAGAAGATTTCCTAAACCCTGAAGAGATCTAATTTTGCATTCATTTCGCTCTCCTTTTTTTTGAGATTCAAAATAATAATTTAAGCTTATAATACGCGTGATTTACAGAAATATATATTTTAACTTTTAGCATCTTTAGCAGTCTCTAAAGATAACTTATGAATAGTTATCTTCAACGGACAGATGAATATGAGATCTCCCACGCCTCCTTCAGCATCACAGAAGCATTATAACATTATTATTAAATTCAATTAATTTCACAAATTAATTTACTAATAACTTAAACAACGTTTATCTTTATTTATTTTTTGCAAATAATCAAATGCTTTAATAAATAATTATATATATATTTATATAACTATATGTATGATTTTAGATTTTAGATTCTCTATTAAAGCATCATAAATTTATCAACACAAATTTTTTAGAAATTTCAATGCAGTTTATTACTTACAATTGAATTTTTCTTGTTGATCGATAGCAAAAAAATGATATGGAATCCATCGACAGTTCAGTTCGACAGTCGACACAACAGCTTTAAAAGTTTGCCAAATAAAATTAACGTGTACATATCACATAAAAATGTGATTGATTTTGAAATGTTTAATAACTAGAACATCGGATGCACATGAATAAAATTAAAAAAAAAAAAAAAAAACGTATGAATATAAATTCAATTAAAATGCATCTGACATATATGTATATATTACATTTTAATTTTATCTCAGCTCACTTGAATTTTTTATAGGTATGTTGAAATTAAAAAAAAAAATTGTATAGATTTATTAATATTATTTATACTATTTTATATTTACTGAAACCAACAACATGCTCTACCGGTTGTTTATAAAAGTAAACATAAAAAAACATATTTTTTTTTAATTTCATGTAGTTTTAGGTGTATTTGATATAAAGAATCAATAAATTAAAATTTAAAAAATATTAAATAATATTAAAAAATAAATAAATAAATAAAGATGTAAATAACTTAAATATTTATAACAATAAAAAATACATATAAATAATAACAAAAATTAAATATATAAATAAAACTAATAAATATCATTTACTCTTCCATCGACATCCACTTTTATGTAGATTAAAATAATTTGAATTTATTGAACACTAGCGAATAAACTAATAAGATTAGCTCTTTAATAACTTATACAAAATCAAATTAAACTCCCTCAACTTTAACGTTGCATTATACAAAATATTTCAATACGACGCTCAATATGCAGAGCTTTTCAACTTGGCGACGTCTATGGCTTACTTAAGTCAGAGGCGCGTGCTAATAACTTTTTAGCCCTGGCATGCAAGGCTCGAATAGGTCTCAGCCAGTTGGTGTGTGATGGCCTTCACATGAATTTCTTGCTGCGTGCAAGACGCAGATTAAAGTGACAGACAGGCTACGCAAAAATAACAAAAGGTGGTTAAGTCCTTGTAAGTGTTTAAGTCGACAAGCCGCTACGACTGCGTAACGAGGACAACGTGCCGAGGACTAGCCAAAGGAGCACACACACACACACACATACATGCATACATATTTCTATATATTTATATTTCTATTGAAGAAACTGGTTTTGCTGCGTGTTTATAGCACTGTGAAATGAACATTTTGCAGGTGATTTAACAGTTATTAGATTTCTTTTTAGACTCAACTGTGTGCAAGACCCAATACACTTGGGAGCTAAAACTTGCCTCAGTTGTAATTGTGAAAAGTTTTTATTTGATCGCCTCACATTTGCGCTTGGCAAAGCGAAATGAAAGTATGCTAAACAAAATGTCAAAAGATGCTTGCTGAAGACAATGCCTGAATGCCAGAAACAATTGCCTGTGCGCAAAACTTTTGTGCTCAACTTTTCAACTGTGAGCATATGCCTGATTAAATAAAGATTTTTAGCCAGCACAAAACTTGGTCAAAAGCAGGCAACGCCATTCTGGCGCAAGTAAATATGCAAAATTGTTATCAAACAATGTTGACACACGAGTGCTGGCTCACAGAGTGCCTGAAACTATGAAGTGCATCCTTTTTATTGCATTTATTTAGCAAGTTGCTGAACACAACTAAAGGATGGTTTGCGAAACGTTTTAGCCTGTAAATCGTCAAGTGCATAAGTGAAAGCACAATATCATTTTTTATCAAATTAAATAAACGTTAATGTTTTTGTGTAATAATCATCTTGATTTTATACGAAAAATGCAAAACTATTTATACGAAGCTAGGAAGAAATTTCTTTATGTAATATACAAATAAATGAAATATAAATGAAAAATAAATACATTTCACTGCTTATAAAATTTTGTAAAAACAATATAATTTTATATTGGTTTTTAAGAAAAAAAAAATTATCTATAAAAAAACATATATTTAAGCATTACAAGAATGTATATAATATTTTTCATTTAAATATTCCGCAGAAAAAAAAAATTGTTTGGATGAAACAATATTTTTAAAAAGAATATTAATATTTTTGTAATTTTAAATTTAAAGCTGGGCAGTAAAAAACGAAATAAAATAAAACCTATGATAAAAATAAATAAAAAACAAAATATTAATGAATTAAAAAAAAAGTTTATTTATATAAAAAAAATTTTTAAATTAAAAAAAAAAAAAACATGAATAAAACATGTTTTTATATTTTTAAAATTAGTTAAGCAGTAAAATATAAAATAATATTAGATAAAACTTAAAAAAAAAAAATATATATATATATATATATATTTATTAATTTTAATTAAAAAATTTATTAATTTTAAAACAAAATTATTTTTAAATATATAAATTTTTTTAGATTTAAAAAGTCATGAATAAAAAAAATAAAAATAAAAAATATTTTTCTATTTTTTTTTTAATATAAATTTAAAAAATGAAATGAAATAAAATGAAACTTAAAATAAAAATAATATACAAATATTTATGAATTAAAAACAAAAAAAAACTAAATTGATTTAAATATCTAAAAAAAATTAACCTTGACTTAAGTATATTTGTATGCACAACAAAAATTCTTAAAAATTATTTAACTTATATAAAATCACACTTACATAATTTAAAGTTTTTTTTTTTTACATATTTCAAAATAAATGTGAGCATAAACGACGAAATCAATTCACAAAACACTTGCAATTTCTGTTATATTTTCTAAAGTAAACTTTTTGGCTTATGCCTAATTATATATGCCTAAACTTCAAGTTAATTCAATTACCGTCGAGTTTTTGGCCTCGACACAGAGAACGTTCTGGTTTGGCCTGGAGAGACAAAAGGCGTTGCTTACATTATGGCGCATAAATATGCATTTCGCTTGGCCACTTGTCGGCTTTAAATAAATTTTGGCTGAAGCACGTTCAAAAATTCGACCCAGACCGGGCCAACTTGGATACATTTCTTAATTAGCTTTTATGAGTTTTCAGGTATAGCCACCTGCCGGAGTTCCCATGTGTGCGGTCAGCCAGGTGTTTGAAGGCCCAGTGCGGAGCTAAACTTCTATCTGTATTTTTATTTTATTTTATATTTTTCTTTCGTATGCATGAAGAAATATTATTATGGAAAATGATATTAAAACTTTTGTGAGCGATGCTTTTGCTCAACTTTTCCGTGTGAGACTCACGAATGTGTGCATGAGACGGCCGGTCTTATGGTCTATTGATATAGCAAATGCAACAATGGCCAATTTGTAGCAAGTTTCTTGAGTCGCATAAATTACGCTTGGCCTCTAATTGGAACAGTGCCTAGTGCATAGAAATGACGATGGCAATGGCGTTGACGATGGCGACACTTCAAATCAAAATTCATAGCAAGAAGTGGATCCATAAAGGAAGGAAGTAAGGCGAACAAACTGCCCGGGAAGCTGAGAGCGCATTGCAAAAGGGCAGAGGGGAGCTCTCAGGCAGTTTGCCATAAAAGCGAAAGGCAACAAGGCGTAACATGCGATAAAATTGAGTTGAAAACGTGTTTCAAATCTAAAATTAACAAACTGTAGCGCGGGCAGTCAACCACTCAGTCAGTCAGTCTGTCAATCGCCATGTTTCGCTTCACCGTGGCCCCAGCCTGCATGTAAATGACTTTTTAATGATGTATCCAGTCGTGGGTCGACCAGGAGGGTGTCTCTATGGATAGACCTGTGTCCATTTCAAGTGCCATACTAGTTTGCCCCGCCTAATTGCTAACATAATTTTACACTTTAATAGTTTTTACGTTAGTGCCCTGACCTGGGCCAATGCTTTCGGCTCCCCAATATTGGTTTCACATGTAAATGAAGCTCTGATTAGCGCAAGTCATGAATTTCAATTTCTGCCTAATTAATTGTTGTTTCAAATTCTTTGCGTGCTGCTGTGCACATGTTTAACATGAAGCCAAAAACCTGACAATTTAAATTCTGTTTCTCTTTTTTTTTTTAGTCTTCTTAATTGGCATTACCATAGCGGGCGTATATAATTTCGAGTGGCTAATTGTGTTCACTTACATCTAATTACAGCCTGGGCTAATGCTAAAACATTCCATTAGAGACGAACAAGTAGTATTTAAGCTCAGTTGTTCATTTTCATTGTTGGTCTCATTTAATTCACTTAACTTTTGAGACATTAATTCAAGGTTACAATCGATAGTTGATTTGTATATCAATGCCATGTTTAATCTATAAACAAGAGAGAATTTTGTACCTCATTGAAAGACTATGATTGATTCAATGATTGGCTACTAGAATGTCTGGCTGTCAGTTTAACTGAATGGAACTCTAATTACCTTACTAAATATTTCTCTGGCTAACTGAATAAGCTGGATTGGATCAGTGATTGACTGATTAACTGACTGATTTACTATAAAACTGATTAACTAGACTTACTAATTAGCTGGCTGTCTGACAAAGTAACTGACCAATTGACCGAAAGATTCACTGTCTGAATAACGCTCTGAGTATCTCAATGCATGGCAGGCTGACTAACTAACTGACGCACTGATTGACTGACTGACTATCCAAGTGGCTAACTGATTGAAGGAATAGCTCTCTGAGTAATTAATTGGTTAAGTGATTGACCAACTAATTGACTGACTGCCAGAGTGGCTGACTGAATGTACTTAGTGACTGACTGTAACTTATTCATTATATAACTAATTCATTAACTGAATAACTCGCAATCTGACTAACAGATTCAAAATCTGAATGACTGATTGACCGATTGAATGTGTTTCTGACTAAAAGATCGACTTATTAATTGAAAAAATTGATTCACTGACTAATTAACAGCCTGACGGAATAATTGACAGACTAATTGATTGATTAACTCATTGATTGACTGACTGATTGACTAATCGACTAAATAAGTGACTAACTGATTTGTAGATAAATTGACTGTTTGACTGACTAATTGCTGATTGACTAAATACAACCCAATTACAGTTGTTCAAATAATAATTTTACTATAATATTCCACTAATGTAGACCCTATCAAATAAATTAAAAACTACGTCAATTTGAGTATTAAATCTATACCACATCAAACATTTTCAAGAAAGAAATACCAACAATCTAAGTTCCCAGCTGAGCTATCTGCCCAACTTGCTTAGATAACATCTTCGACATTCGGCATTCGCCGCCTAATGGTATGCTATAAAATTATGCACTCAAACATTTCGCTCGCGCATTGCAAACAATAATTTCGATTTCTATCAATGAAATGCCATAATATGTCTAAAATCGGAATGCAATCCACATACCCAACCTACTGCCTCATATACATATATGTGTATATGTATGTCCTAATGGAATTTCATGTTGGTTAGAGAGAAATTCGTGTGTTGTCGATAAAGACAAATCGTGTAGCAGACGCCGTTGTGAGGCTTGCTTGTAAATTATAAAATAATGTTGGTTGCAATGCCAACGCGGTCTGCCTTTTGTTTTTTTTTTTTTTTTCTAATTTTTTTTACTTCTGTTTTCGCTTGCTGTGACCGAAAAGTGGGCGTGGCCACAGTGGGCCATTGTATGGGTATATGTCAGAGCAATTGACTGCAGTTTTTATGCCCGCCCGGCTAAGTGGCACATTTTGGGCTTAGCTTTCAGACGGCTACATTGGAATACCCCGCGCCTGCGGTTGACTCACCTCAGCTCAGCTCGTATGTCTGGCCGTCTACAATTTTTAGCGTAGCCTACACCATCCCATGCTCCGGCTCATGCTCCTGTTTCTGCTTCTGCTTCAGCTGCTCCAGCTGCAGGCCCCACAAGTCGGGCACTGCACTCGACTGTTGCCGCTGTCAAATAACTGACATTACCTCGCCGACAACGTCGCCGCGTCGCTAGCATTTCGTGACTTTGTACAATAAAAATTTTCGATTAGAATGTAAAAGCGGCAGTGGAAAGCCGCAAAGCTGAACTGCAACAGCAACGGCAACGGCAGCGGCCACGGCAATGGCAATCACAAGTCGCAGTCAGAGCGGGTGTGTTACACCAAAAAAATGCGACCGAGTCGAACGTATAATAGCAAAAAATAGATAAATTGTATATTAATAGAAAATGAAAACAAGAATGATTCCATTTTCTTTTTGTAATGGCAATGGCAAAAAAAAAAAAAAAAACTCTTGTGCGGTCAAAATAATTTTTACCTATTTTTTATAAAATCGAATTGACTGATATATTGATTACCTCGGCTATTACAGTTGTGTTCATTTTTTCATTTTATAGCATAGTCTACATTTTATTTAAGGCGAAACGTAGCTTAACATTACCTACAGAAATCTGTTATACCCTGAACCTATTGAAAGTGGAAAATCAGATAAAAATACTTTTTTTAGTGGTACGTAACAGGCAGAAGAAGGCGTGGTAGATCTCATACGACGAGCTGAGGCAGAGCAGCCGAAGCCTGAATCAGAGACAAAAAACGAAGCAGAAGCTGAGACTGAGTTTGAGCAAAAACCCGATGCACAGCGAGAAGCCGATGCAGAGGCTGAGAGTGAGTCTGATCCCAAATTAGAGCCAGATCCAGAGCCGAAGTCTAAGCCGAAGCAGGGGCAGAGGCAGAGGCAGAGGCAGAGGCTGAGCAAAGGCAAGAGACGAATAGCCGAATCAGCTACTGAGTCTCGCCTCAGGCTGGATTTATAGCCGAAGCCGAAGCAGAGACTAAGGCTGAGCCTGAGCAGAGATGTAGACGCAGAGGCAGAAGCAGAGCGAGAAGCCGAAGCAGAGGCTGATGCTGAGTCTGATCTCAAGTTAGAGCCAGAGCCGAAGCCAAAGCAGAGGCCGAAGTCGAAGCCGAAGCAGCAAGCAAAGACTATGGGCAGAGCGAGAAGCCAAAGCAGAGGCATAGCCTGAGCAAAGGCAAGAGGCGAATAGCCGAATCAACTTATGAGTCTGGTCTCAAGTTGTAGCTATAGCCAAAGCCAAAGCAGAGACTAAGGCTGAGTCTGAGCAGAGATGTAGAAAGGTCAGCGGCAGAGCGAGAAGCCGAAGCAGAGGCTGAGGCTGAGTCTGAGCAAAGGCAAGAATAGCCGAATAAACTACTCTATCTCGCCTCATGTTGGAACTATAGCCGAAGTCGAAGCTTTTGAGGCTGAGTCTGAGCAGAGATGTAGACGCAGAGCGAGAATCCGAAGCAGAGGCTGATGCTGAGTCTGATCCCAAGTTAGAGCCAGAGCCGAAGCCAAAGCAGAGGCCGGAGTCAAAGGCCAGAGGCAGAGCGAGAAGCCAAAGCAGAGGCATAGCCTGAGCAAAGGCAAGAGGCGAATAGCCGAATCAACTACTGAGTTTGATCTCAAGTTGGAGCTATAGCCGAAGCCGAAGCTTCTGAGGCTGAGTCTGAGAAGAGATGTAAACGCAGAGCCAGAAGCAGAGCCGAAGCCAAAGCAGAAGCCGAAGTCGAAGCCGAAGCAAAAGCCGAAGCAGAGGCTGAGGCTGAGTCTGAGCAGATACAAGAGGCAGGTCAATAAGTCGAAGCAAAGGCTGAGGCTGAGGCTGATGACAAGTTAGAGCTAGAGCCGAAGCAGAAATCGAAGTCGAACTCGAAGCCGAAGCAGAAGCTGAGCTGAAGCAAAGGTCAGAGGCAGAGCGAGAAGCCGAAGCAGAGGCTGAGGCTGAGTCTGAGCAAAGGCAAAGGACAGAGCGAAAAACTGAAGCAGAGGCTGTGGCTGAGGCTGAGTCTGAATAAATCTAGAGGAAGAATGAGAAGATAATGAGTCTGAGGATGAGCTTGATATTGAGCCCAAATTCAAAAGGCCAGAGGCCACATGCTTCAAGCTAAGTTTTATATAATTACTTTATAGCAAATAGATATGTTTTCAAAATAAATAAACAATAAACAATATTAATAATTTTTCCTAATATTAGACCTGTGATTGACTGCCTGCAAAATGCAATTATGCAAATTTTAGATAAAACCAATCTTCATTATAAAAAACAAACACACAAATGATATACAAATTTTGTATTATACAAATGTCTCCCATACCACAGAATATTAATATCAAAATGCATAAATTTATTATACTATAAAATAAAATATTTATAAAATGAAATATATATACAAAATATATTTAAAATAATATATATATATAAATATATAATAAATACAAATAAATTAAAAATATTATTTAATCAACGGTTGCTTTGTTTCAATTGTCAAATGTTGAGCCCAGCCTTAGTATATTTTTAATTCACTCATTCCGATTATTGTTGTGTACACATACATACATACATACATAGTTTTATTTGCTTTACTGTTTCTCTCGTTTTACTTTCGAGTTTGAATAACGTACAGAATCATCAACGAAAGACGACGTTGAGTACTTCAATCCAGCCAAATACTGAAAAAGAAACATCAATTGGAGACCTTCAGCTCTGCAAAAATGGCATTCGTTGGTCGCATGAATAGTCATGGCAACTTGGTTGACAGTGAACTGTTCAACAAGGCACGCACCACAATTAACACGAGTCCCATGCAGGCAATGGATAATGAAACCGAAATGGGCAAACGTCGCACAAAAGGCTCACGTACCTACATCAAGCCCTATGACTCGCAGCCGTGTAGCACGGTCTCTAGTCCGAGCCCGTGCACAGTGCGTTATGTGGGCCGCTCCGCCTCGTCCTGCGAGCTCGACTCGCCGGACGACACGGAGACGTCCACACTGCGCTATAGCTCCCCCCGATCCTTGGAAATGGAGACGGCAACGCTAACGCCACAGAATAGCTCTGACAATGGCTCCCTGTCCGGCGGTAGCGGTGGAGCTGAACCAATGATGGCCCATCGGGAGGCGCTGCAAATGCAATGCAATGCTGCAGAGAATGAGCAGCAGGAAAGAGGCTCTACAACATCCATGTGTAGCTGGGAGGAGGACGGTACAGTTTCGACGTATACATCTGTGGATCAGCTCACCTTTAGCTGCTCGGTGCCGTTGCTCGATCTGGGCTCGGACACGGCCTCGCTGCACTATGACCCGCAAACGCATTTGAACCAATTGAAGATGGTGCGTCGCTCGGATGAGGCCTATAATAACTGGCTCTCTGGCAAGCGACGACTGGGTCTGTACAAGAAGCAGGCAATGCAGGAGGAGCGCAAGCGAAAACAACAAGAAGATGAGCTGCGTCAGCAGCTAAATGCGCAACGAGTCCAGGAATGGTGCCAGCGTAAGACGCGCCAGTGTGCCATCAATAAGAGCAAATCGAATCCTTCCACAAACGAGAGTCAACTGGTGGCCGATGTAGCGCAACGTCGGCTACAAAACTGGGAGCTACAGAAAATCAAACAGGCGGAGCAGCAACGCCAGCGACAGCAACGTGAGGCATTGCGCAAGCAACGGGAACAGCAACAGCGCAAGCAACTATCTGCCACAGCGTGGCAGCAGTGGGTTAAGGGCGTGGCACAACGTCCCAAGCCTGTGCCACTGAATCAAGGACTGAATACGCTGCGCGGCACCATCTCCAGCATCTATGTCAATCCCAATCCCTGGGTGCACATTAACGAAAAAAACTAGCAACCAAATAAACAGTACGCCAATCAGAGAAATGCGCTGTGCAAATATGGGAACAAATTTTGTAAAAGTAGCTAAAAATATTTTCTAAAGAAAAAATCCATATTTGATATTGAATAAAGATATATAAGATTTCCAGTCATGTTGGTAAAGCATTCCAAATTTGTATCATTCCTAATTTATACATCAATCAGAGTTGACAGATTAACAGATCAGCTTCCAATCCATCTGCCAATAACAACAGGTAAATAAATTCTCTTTACAGGGGAATTAAAAGAACTTTAAATATTTTTAATTATAAAAAAGTTGCTTTAAATAGATAAATAGCTTTAAAATTCATATGCTAGTTTTTAGGCATACACAATATTTAAAGCTTTAAACTTAATGCAATTTAGACAATAAGACAAGAAATTAATGAAAAAAAAAAAAAAAAAACAACTTTAAAAAATAAAATGGTATTTCAGTTGTATTTAATATATTATATATACACATATTTTGTACTAATCAAAACTATTTAAAAAAATAGTTTAATATATAAAAATCGAATGACAAAAACTGTTAATTACTAAAAAAAAAATTATTCAAAAAATTTTTAAATATTTAATATGTTAGGCACATATTCCTATAATAACAAAAATATATATTAAATTTTTATTTAATAATACAAATATATTTATTAATGTGCCTAATATACCTTAATAAATTTATTTTTATTATTAAATTTAAAAAATCATATATATTGTTTGATAATTATTAAGTAATAAATAAAAAAATAATAATATGGAAATATTTGTTTACAATTATAAATAAATCTTGTATATTAAAGTTTATTTAATATTTTTATTTTAAGAACCTTTTATGTAAATATTTTTTTTATTACTAAAAATAAAAATAACAAGTAAAAAATATTTTGATTTATTTGTGTAGAAGTCTATTCTAAATAAATAAATTGTCAACTGGTTTTTATTATTATAAATGAATAAATAAATGAATAAATAAATAAAATAAAAATCAAATACGAATTATTGAAAAGTATATAAATAATTAATAATAATGTGCACATATTAATTATTATTAAAAATAAATCTTTTATATTCAATTTTCATTTAATATTTATATTTAAAGAACGTATGTATCTATGTATTTCAAAAATTTTTGGCTAAGCATATTTAATTTGTAATTATTTAATACATTTTATATAATTATTTATTTCTTTCATTTTATAAGCCAATATTAAAAAATAATCTAGTACATCTCTTCTGTTTATTATTATTTATTTAGAATACAGCTACAAACAATTTACTGCAAAGGAATTTTTGAAAATAACTGAATGTGAATGAGTATCACAGGCAAGAATATTGCAGTTAAGAGTTAATTAATAAATTATTAAATACATGTATAATATTTGCTGAGCTTAAGTTCCATATGCATGACAAAGACTAAGTAATCCAAGGGTTCGTATCAAAAAAACATATTCAATTTTTTGCTATAAATTTAAATATTATGTTCTCTCAAGTTTCTACCACAAAGAGAAAAGTAAAAAAAAAAATAAAAAAAAAAACTACTATTTTCCATTCAGTTGCACTTTAATACCTAAGTCATCTCCGCACTCCATATTAACACTTCTCATCATAACAAACGCAGGCATTTGTGTTTGCGTATCCTTTTCACACATTAACACCCTTGACTGGCGCAATGGCCTGCGGGGCGTTTGCATTGAGTGTCTGTTTGCCAGTCCTTAGACTTTGTGCAGTCAGCTTTGGTGAGCATTCACACGTCGAGAGATTGACTTTACATTCAGCTAATTGGGAACTGTGCTACAGATTCTAAATCTAAGAGTTTTTTGAACTAGTTATTAGACTTTTAATTCCTATGCTGAAACTAAATACATATACATTTTTAAATAATTTTATTGCATTATTTTTGTCTACATCTTCTGTAATGATTCCTTAAAGTAACTAACAAAAAATTTCTATTACCTAATTTCAGTTACTTCTGGCTGATTTAATGTCTAGGCTTGATGTAAGTTTTTGTTTAGTTGTCGACTACTAAATCCAGCTGTGCTGCCCAGGAACGCTGTGAACTTGCTCACCTGTCGACTCAGAGGAAAGCAAGAAAGAAAAAATAATAATAATAGAGACTGGGTAATAGGTGGCTCATCGCAAGAGCACAGGAAATATACACAAAGTTATTTAATATGAAAATGGCGTGCAGCTGAAATTTTATTTGAGCTTTTGGTTTTGGCTGGCTTGGCCCTGCTTGGTCTTAAGCGATTTATTTTCGACTACATTATTCGCTTAAGGAAACATGGAAATTAAATGTGATTTTGTACAGAATTTGACGGACGGTGCTTATAGAAGGGCGCTTTTAATGTAGTCAAATGATTATAAATGTATTCTTTTTTATTTATTTATTTTTATTTATTTTTTATTTACTTAATTTTTTTTCAGAGTTGTTTAAGAGTTTTTAGAGCAAGAAATGATTTAAATATATTAAATTTTGTTTAATATATTTTGATGCCATTTTAATGTAAATTTATAATCTGATTCATTTTAAATATTTTATATTTGAAATCAATTTTTTCTCCAGTTACAAATAAACTATAAATATGATAGGAAATTTGTTATATTATTTTATTTTATTTTTTTTTTTATTAATTATTTTTATTTTATTTATTTATTTATTACTTTTATTTTTTATTTATTTATTATTATTATTATTATTATTATTATTATTATTATTATTATTAATTTTATTATTATTATTATTTGTTTTTTTTTTTTTTTTTTTTTTTTTTTTTTTTGCAAAATCAGGATAGATTTTTAAAAGCTGTTTAAGAGTTCTTAGAAAAAGAAATTAATTAAATATATTAAATGTTTTTTATTAGACTTGAATGACATTTTAATGTCCTAATATGATTAATTGTAAATATTTTATATTTTAAATATTTGTATTTGTTTATTATTATTTATTTATTTTATTATTTTTTTTTTTTATTGAGGATTTTTTGCCAATCCATATTTTAGTAAATGTGAATATGTTATATATATTACACAAACAAGATGGGAAATTCTGTCTATATCTCAGCTCAGTATAGTCAGTCGCTATCAATTTAAATAGTAATCGAATTAAATCATCTACGCGCATTTTAACTGCGGTTTTTCTCTTCATATATTGTTGTTTGTGCTCTCGAGCACTTTTTAATAATTTAATCCACTGCAATTGCGCGGCACGGCGTGCTTGGGCCGATTTATTGAAAATAAAAACAATATACACAAAGAGAACAACAACAACAATAATCACACACGCACACAAAATAAACAAGCGCGGCCTAAGAGTGTGGAAAATAAGAGAAGCAAATATTTTTGCACAAACATTGATTGGCAATTGGCAGGGAACACGGATGTCGACGATAGGACGCGAAAGCCTTTCATATACCATAATATATATAGAGATAGTATATATGTGTATGTGTATTTGTGTGTATATACAGACATAAAGATCCTCACACACATACAAGCTGACGACACTTGTGATGAATAACCGACGTACGCTTCGAGTGCGAGAACAAAACTGAAAATTCATTGAAAACCGATAGCGTGTGAAAAATAAACGAAATGCGCAATCTGAAAACCAAATATGAAGTGGATATGATTGAGCTGTGATGTTTGCAAAGATGCGCTACACATAAATTACATATATCAAGTTACAATAGGGCGTATACTCAAGTTTTGAAAATTGCTAATAATTATATCAAAAAATTATACCATTTAAATTAATATAGAGAAATACTTTTGTATTTATCTTAAGACTTGTTTGATTAAACACTCTCTAGATAATGGGAAAAAATGTAAGCGATTTTTTAAATTTAAAATTTCTGATTTTAAAGTATATTTAATATTACACAATATATAAAAAAAAATTGAATATTATTGAATCAATTTTTATTAAATCTAAAAAATAATATGCTAGAATATTTAAAATTATTTATTACAAAAAAACAATGTATATATTAATAATGAATATAGCTTTAATAATTAAATTGTAATAAATTGTATTTAAAAAATAAATATTTATTTATTACTATTAATAAAATTTCTTGATTAAAATTATATAATATAATTTGTAAAAGTTTCTACATTGTATATACTTAAACAACATTTTCTATAAAAAAAAAGACAAATTTTCTATCAGTTAAAAAATTTAAAAAAAATGTATATTTAATTGAATCTATATTTTATTTATAAATTTTGCTATTTATTTATTTTATTATTCCTTTTCTTATTTATTTAAAAATAGTAGACCATTAAAGCGCTTTAATAGCCCAGACATGGCATATTTAAATCACCTTAATAATATTGTTAGTGCGATTCATTTACTATACCTATTTATGCTTCAAATGAATTTCAACTTTTTTCACACACTCATTATTAATAATATTACGTATTTTAAATTAATTAACATAATATAACTCCATCAAGCATATAAATTGTCGTTTATTACATTTTGTAGCTCATTTAAGTTCATGCTGCCCTACACACACACACACACACACATTTCGTATATAAAACAACTCAATTGCATTGATTTATATGGCAGCTCTTCTCAAATAGTATATATCAAATCTATGTAAAGCCTTTTTGAAAATAGCAGGGGGCTTGGAATTTCTAGTGGCAATTAGCAGTGACATAAATGAAAACAAAAACCAATTCGATTTGTTAACATGCTGCGGTAGCCGATTCGAGCATTAATTAAAATAAATTGGCAAACACTCGAGGTAAGCTAACGTCTCTGTTAAGTGAGCCATATACGAATACGAACATCGAACATCGCATACATTTAACAATTCTATTCAAATGAAATACAATTTGTTAGCTGGCAACGAATTTTTAACCTATTTCAAATTGTCGTCAAATTGGGTTATTTCTGAATGTGAAATAGAAATATATACATAAATTAATTTTGGAATTGTTTTGATATTTTATTTATCTTGGTAAATATGTATATTTAATACATTACTTTTTAACTTTCCTAAATTGCGCATAAATAGAAGACTTTATTATCAGTTAACTCTATAGGAAAAAGATTGAAAACTTTGGGTTTTATATGCCAAATTCATTTATTACAAAGCAGCTTTAATTGATTTAAAAAAGAATTGAAAATATTATAAAAATATACAAACTTGTTCTTCATACTTATTTCGCTTGAAATTGTATTACTTAATATTGTATTCATTTTTCGTAAATTCTTTTGGACGTTGAATATTATTCATAATTTTGTTGAGCTTAAGCAACAATTTGTTTATTTTAAACATCTTGATCGGTTTGATTTTTATAATAAATAAATGTAGTGTATGTAAAATGGTATGAATGTAATTGTAAATAAATATTTCGCATACATTATCTTGGTCATACCTAAGTAAAGTCTAGGCATAATATACAGAATTTTGTTCAAATAAAATTGTTGTGTAAAAATTGATTTATTTTATGAGTTTTCGCAGTATATATTTTAAGTATATGAAAAGCCTTCAAAATATGCATATTTTATTAATAGAGTTTTGAGATATGCACCAGGAATATCCCAATATTTTAAAGACATTTAAGAATCATTATAATCTCATTTTATGAAAATATATTAGTGTCTTTAAATAATCAATTAAAATCACTTTTTATGAGTCCTTATATACGAATATCTCCATATGAATGTTTATAATATGTATATTTTAAAAATATATCTACAAAGCTCTACAAATTCTGACGAGTCCTCATATACGAATAACTCAATATGAAAGACTATATTATTTGTCTTTCCACAAAGAAACCTTAAAAAAAGAAAATTATTCCTGTCAATGATTTAAAGAGTATTTACAATGCTCTTTATTCTTTTTCAATTTTCAAAATTACAAAGCAATTAAAATGTTATGACAATAACATCGATAAATAGAAATAAAAAGCAACAGAGAAAAATATTGAAAATTACAAATATTTAATACCCTGAAGACTTGTTTGGTGAACTTGGAGTTCACTCTGAAAAACTTCGATTCCAATTCGTAGTTTTTAGATATAAGTGTTATAAGTGCATATAAATTCCCATTTAATATGCATTTATCCCACATACAATTTTACAAAATATGTATATTGTATATTTATTTTATACAATTCTCGGTTTACGGAAAAGTAATTTTTTCCTCTGACAGATTCTATTTTTTTATTTTTATTTATCTTATTTTCTTTTCTTTTTTTTTCAATGACAAATTTTTTTCGGGTTAATAAAAAACAAAGATGAAATTCAGAAAACATAATGATTAAAAGTTACATATTTTACAAGATATAAAATTACCATCTATAACAACTTTTCATATATATGTATATAAATTTAATTGTAATGCATACGCTCATCCAGACGCTCATCATAAAATATCATGCATGAGATCAACAAGCACTATTATAACTTACACAACGAATTTTGACAACAAACTAAACAAAGCCAAATAAGCGCAATACTTAATTTACAATCCGCTCTAATGGGATTTGCGTAATGTTTAATATATGATAATACCACCTCTCTGTCTCTCTCTCTCTCTCTGTCTCTATCTCTGTCTCTGAAGGTAAATGTCAACGAAATTTACAGCAAATTCGAAATTAATTGATGGAATATGCAGCAGCAGTTAAACATACTATCTATAGCTGAGTATCATCTACATATACGCGTAATTTACGTATTATATAGTATGACAAATTGTATCTGAAATTTTCGAAAAACTGACAAAAATTATGCAATGTTCATAGATAAATAAGCAAATTTTTGGGCACGTTTTGTATAAGCGTAGCTTTAGTTATTTCTACCATGGACCGCAAATTTGTGGAAAATAATAATTTAATTAGCTGCACATAAACATGCATGAATATATGTGCATATGCGCCCGCGCGTGTGTGTGTGTGTGTGTGTGTGTGTGTGTGTGTGTGTTTGTGTGTGTGTGTTTGTGTGTGTGTGTTTTTGTGTGTGTGTGTGTGTGTTCGCAATGCAAGCTTATGACCCGGCAAAATTGTATGCATATCAAAAATACCAATTATGGCAACATTTTGTTGTCCTGCCTTTTATGGATCCGGACCACTCGATGTGTATGTGTGTGTGTGTGTTTATGTGTGTGCTATAAGTGTGTGCCTTTTCAGTGTGCGTGTGTGTGTGTGTGCTGGCATTTTCAATGGTGCTCGAGCATTAACGTTCAAAAGTCAATTAGTGGTTTTTATAAATGTGATTAAATTAAGTGACAATGTTGTTTACTGTTTTTACGGTTTTTGAATTTTTGTTTCGTTTTAATTGGTATAACGGTTCCTGTAATTTGCATTTGATATTTTACGTACAGTCTTCTCTGCTCACATTATAATCGAATGATTATTGTGTTTGATAAAAATTCTATTCTATAATGAGAAATTTACATTGGAAATTTGGCAAATTTTGCCAAAACATTTGGTGACTTAGTTTTTATACTCTTTTTATTTTAAAAATATATTTATGTACATTTTTGTTCTAATTATTTTTGAAGGTTTTATTTTTAAGCCCTTCAGCATTTTTATAGATATACTGCAATATATATTTATATATATTTTATTTTAGTTATATTTTCTTGGTTATTTGCGACATTTTTGTTCGTTTTGCATTTTTCATTTGCACACAATTTTTGTGGGCTAGACAAAAACAGCTTTTAAGCCTTTAAGCGAAACAAACCCATTTTCCACTTGTCTTTCACACACACAGACACACACACACACACACTCATCCCCACAGCTGAGCCTTTCAACTGGTATGGCTCAGCTTTTCTTCTCTTTTTTTTGTGTTTTTTGTTGTTTTTTAAATCAAAAAGCGACACAACGTCAAAACAATTTGTCGTCATTTAAAAGTCGACATTTAAATAAGAAAATGCAAATATGAAGGCAACCAAGCAACCTGTCAGCCCAAGCCCCAGCCCGAGCCCCAGCCCCTCCCTTCAGCTGGTTGGCCAGGGCCAGAGCGTAGACAGTAGTAGTAGCTGTGCAGCTGCCTAAATGTATGCAATAAAATTTTTTTATGCGCGCGAAAGACGCCGCATACGTTTCGTATGCATAAAATTAAGCTCCAGTACGGACTGTGATATGTATGAGGAGCCCTGAGGAGAGAGACAGAGAGAGGAGTGTGAGGTGTGCTGAGCAGAAGCGACGACGAAGCTGGGTCGCTGCGCCTGGTCGAGCGTGACGAGCGCAGCTGTAAATATAAAGTGTCAGGCAGAGAGGCACACACACACTCAACACACACAGTCGTACAAACACTCGCCTTGCAAAAACGTGTCTATTACAATTCAATTTGACAATAGGCGCACACAAAAGTCAAACCAAGCCAGCCAGCCGCACTGTGCTGCCACAAGCGAACACTCACACACACAACTAGAGAGAGTCGTGTACAAAAGCCAGGCAAACCCAAAAGTAGACTATAGAAAAATACAAATACAAATGCGACAACAGTTAGTTTTACACTTTGCGCCGGCTGCATTGACTATTTGAACTTTTTGGCATTCTAAAATATTCTAAAACATTTTTATAAGAAAAAGTACTTTATTTATAAATTATTAATATTAGTTTATCAATGTTTATACCTAAATTTGTATACCTGTAGAAAGTACCAAAGCATCTATTATAATTCCTGATTTTTCTTTTTTATCTATGTACTATATGAACAAATTTTAATAATTCTTAAAACCAAACTGAAAGTCTAATAATTTTTCTCTTCACTGCAAAAATATAAAATAAATTTTAGCCAAGTTAAAGTGCAAAATATTTTAAATTAAATATTTTCATATTAAATATATTCAAATCAGTTCCTCAAAGAATCCAACACATATCACCTCATATAACAATAAATGTAAAACCTCAAGCCGAAGGCCTCAGTAGCCAGCGCTTTAGCTTTAATTTAACATTAACTCTAACAGATATAATAAATAAATAAATATTCAAATTAAATAGTTTTAGTAGGAGTTTTATACAATTTTCGAAGTAAAATTAAAAGAAAAAATTTATTCATTTTAAATATAAATCAAACATCAATATGAATATATATATCAAACATAAAAGACTCATAGTTCAAAATGAAAGCATGTTCTAGTAAATCAGAAATTAAAATTGAACAAAATCTATCATCGTTATTGATGTAAGTATATAAAAAACATGGATTAAAATTTTAAGAACAATAAAGGCCTAATTGCGAAAAAGAAAAAACCTTTAGTGTATAATGAGTGTGTATTTTCTATGGAACTTCAGAAATTCTATAGATTATTTAATCAAATAATTTATTCAAATTTAGATCAAGTATTTAAAAAATAAATAATTATCAAACATATTTAATTTTTTAGAACTTTTGGAAGTCCGTAAAGTAATTACAATGAATATAATTAATTAATGTGTGATGAATTTGCACAATATAAAAATATAAAAAATATAATTAATTTATTCATACATAAATATATTCAATAATATTAATTAAATCTTATTAAATAGACAAAATAAAATAAATGTATGCATACATAAATATATTCATAGTAAGTATAAATATATCAGATATTTTATATTCTTTTATTATTATTTAGTTTATTTCAATTTATTATGTTTTTATATTTTAAATAAAATTAATTACTATGCTAAATTTGAATAATTATTAATATAACATTTTTTTAGAAATTTCTCTTTCAGCAGGAAAAAATGTTGTTATGAATTTGTCTAAACAGCTTTCTCATACAAAGCGCCCATCGAAGCGAATTAATGTTTTCAATAAATTTCAAATTATTTACAAGTGTATTTCAGTTTCGACTTTTCAAATTTGTTGATTATAAGCTCTAGTCACTTTGCTTGTTTGTATTTTGGCCATGTGTTTTTACTGCAACGGAAACGTCAAGTAAATTTTTTTTTCCCAACGTAGTTATTTGATGGGTATGAAAAAAAAAAAGCAGAAGAAGAAATCTGCGCGACGCAGGTGGTGGCGGTGGCGGTGGTCGCCGCACAATACAACACACACACACAATGGCAACAACGACATGTAGAATGTGTTTGTGTGTGTGTGTGTGTGGAGGACTCTATGTTGCCTAGTCCCTGGGGCGTTATTTGCACGTTTCCGGTATAAATATACAACGGCCGAGATTTGTTTATGCGAAATGAAGCGCACAAAAGACAATTCGCATAAATGTTGCCGGGAGAGGCTCACTTCCCTTCAACTGCAACACCAACTCCAACACCAACTCCAACTCTTGGCCATGTTAGCAAGTGGGTCGCCAGCTCAGTGACTCAGTTCCCCGGTGCGTGACTCTGGCGGAAATAAAATTTGTCAGCGTTTCTGCGACTTGTCATGACTTTAAATAAGTTTGCAAACATTATGGAACAAAAAACAACAAAAAAAACTCCCATACTCCACAGAGATTGTGAGATTATATCATTAAGTTATATAATGGCATGCCATATGCTAACACCCGAACAGAGAGATGTATCACTCCACAGGCGTATCCAATTCCCTAATTAAATTCAATGGCCGCACGCAAGCGCCTTATCAAATAATCGATCAATCAATCAATCAATCCATCCGAGTGCCCAGCAGAGAACTCAAAAACTAATCACTAATAAACTTACACAACACCGAAAACGTTAACATGCCACACACAACCAACTTGACCAACTCACATGCATCACATTTGGCCATTTGTATTAAAGCAATGGAATGCAGATATGACTTTCTCCCTCTCTCTCTCTCTATCTATCTCTCTACATCTCTTCTACTCCCTAGTTTCAGTCTTGTACATTGGCTCCAGCTACAAATCAAATAAATAAATCATATGTGAAAACTTGTTTCACTTAGGCCATATTTTTACACAAAAACTGTTATACACTACATATTAGAATCGCCATAAGTCTTGCCCCATTCGATGGTGAATCAGCTACAGTGGAACCAAAGTGATTAATTAAGACTCAAATTTGGTATAAGGACCAAGAGTCGTTTAATATAAATAATGTATATATTTAGTGGTACTGCTAATGATATAAATTATATTTTTAAAGTAAAATTATTTATTATTTTTCCTGAGTCATTTTAGATTTACAGTAAATCTAAAAAAAAAAATACTCAAGAACGATTATGCAGCAAAAAGAAGCTCTGCTGCTTTATAATAAATATATCTCACATGCTAAATCTCATCATGTTCTATGGACAAACTTTACCTAACAAAATTATTTCTCATTTTCAATGCATGTATGAGTTAAAAATTAATTTATATTAAATCAATTTTTTTAATTGAAGACATTTTATATATTCTTTAAATTAAAACTTTGTAAGGCATATATTTTAACACATTTAATATATTCGTTAAATATTAAAATTATTTATAGAATACATTTCAATTTATTTAACACACATATATATTCTTTAAGTATTAAAATTATTTAAAGAATTATTCTTTGTTGTATTTAAAACATTTTATATATTCTTAAAATATTAAAATTATTTAAAAAAAATATATTTTCTTTTATTTAACACATTTCATATATTCTTTAAATAAATATTATAGTTATAATTTTAATATTGATAATTGATCATTTTAATATTTATTGATCACTTTTAATAAAATAGTTTTATATATTCTTTAAACAATTTTTATTAATATTATATATTTTTTTAAATAATTTTAATAAATTTACTACAGATAACTATTTATATATTTAATAAAATAAAATAAAATTATTTAATAAAATAGTTTTATAAATTCTTTAAATAATTTTAATTATTCTTCTTTTAAATAATTTTCAAAATTTTACTGTAGATAACTTTTTTATATTTAATAAAATAAAATAAGAATAAAAAAAATTTTAAATAAATAATTAAATATAAATTTTAATAAATTAATTTTGTACTTTAACTGAACTGATTTTGACTTATTTTGTTTTTTTTTTTTTTTTAAGAAACCTAACCGCAACTAACCAATAACTAAACAATCAAACAATAAACTTTTAACCACTGTGCCCAAGTTTCGACACCAGCCTGGCCCAAAAGTTGATCCAAGCAAATAGCCTTAGGCTGTAACTTGTAAACTTATTTTTCCATGCACACACGCACATGCATTGAGAGATATAGAGAGTGGAGTGTAGAGTAAAGCAAGACTACCTTTTATCCCATTGTGCCGCTTAGCATGGCACAACAAACTATATGGATACTTGTATCTAATAGCAGCTTCAAAAGGCAACGAACAACCCACAAAAAAAAAAAAAAAAAAAAAAAAAAAAAAAAGAAATAAAATATTCAGCTGCCGATGATGATGAATGGCGTTTGGTCAGCATGCGTGTGAGAGTGTGTGTGTGTTTGTGTGTGTGAGTGCTGTTGCTGTAGCTGTTATAGTATGAACATGTGAAGAAATTCACATCAATTTGTAAGCGCTCACGAGTGTGTGTCAGTCTATAAAGTATTTTTAGTCTATTTTCAACTAGGAAGAAGATTATTTTCTAGTTCTTCTCTCTCTCTCTCTCTCTCACTCTTTTGGTTTTAAACAAGAGACGACTTTAAGAAGCAGCTCGAGTAGCTGTTGTAGCAGCCAGACTGGTCACGTACTATTATCGCTTTGGCAGAAGGGCATTCATTTGATTTCGTTTGGCAACTTATAGGCGTTGTGCATTTGACCCTTGAACGCTTTGTTTGGCTTGTAGCATTTGGCCATGTTGTGCTGGGCGTTGACAGAGTCCATCAGATTGTCAACCGGGCCAGGTCGTCCATTGATGGCGTTGCTGATAACGTGAGCTGCGCGCCAGCTGCTGGCCAGACCCACTAATTTTTTATGGCCAACGTCACGAGGTCGCAACGCTTTTGGCTCTTTTTTTGTACGCTGCTATTTGCTGGCCAAATGTCAAATTGTTTTTAGAGCTGGATTTTTTTTGTTTTCCTCTTTGTGTTTCTCTGCTGTCAGCCAGTTTTTATTGGTATCGTGTTGCAAGCATTTCGCCTTTCGCCTTTTGCCTTTTGCCTTTTGGGTTTTTCCTGTTGCCCTGTAATCTGCGTTTGTGCTATGCTATGTGCTCTGTTGCCAGCATTTAGGCGCGCCTGGGATTACAATGGCATGTGTGAAACCGCAATGTGTTCAAAGCAACCAGCAGAGCTAACCAACCAACAGGCAACTCGATTCCTGCCCATTACGCTGGCTTTTGAGCTGAATCCAGCTCCAACTGCGCTATCCAGTTGTTGGCCAACTCAATTAAAAGCTTGCGGTCTCTTTGCCATCACTTAAAGCAAGCAAACAAGATGGAAATATAATCAGGCTGCATTTACCGAATACATTTCATTTGACAGCTTAGCTAGTAAAGACAATATTTCACTAGTAGATTTCAATAATCAAAATGAAAATTGATAAATATGTTGAATTTATTAAACTCCTAATTTACGGTAGCAATACTTCAAGGCTTACTAAAATGCATATTATAATATTTAAGGATTAAAAAATGTATGTACTATAAAGAGTTTCTTCTAAATAAATACATAAATACAGGAAATTGTTTGAAATTTCAATTCTTCAATTGAGATTTTATATTTAACATATAATTTTGACTTTGACTAATTTGACAAACATAATCATAATATGTAATCAATAAATAAATAGTAAAATAAAAATAAATAAATCATTCCAATTCCCATCTAGAATCTTATTCTCATTCCGTCTTGACTGTCAACGTTATTCTCTCAGTCTCATTATCATTCTCATTCATAAATATACTCTCATTCTCAGTTTCATTCTTTCATTTCATTTCATTTCATTTGATCATTGTCTTCTGCCTAGTTCTCTCTATCTCTCTCTCATTAACTAGCTCGTTTTTTCTCCCTTTCACCATTTTATTTATCGTCCCAAGTCTCTTTTTATTTCTTACTTTTAATCTCATTCTTATTCTCTTTCTATATCAATTTCTACGTTTTTGCATTACCTCAATCGTTCTTTCTGATCTCTCTCTCCCTCTCTCCCCGCTCCTATTCTCATTCTATCTCTCTCTCTCTCTTTCTCTCTGTCACACCTTTCTTCCTTTCAAATTATTATAATCATTATCTCAGTTCCTCTATCTCTTTCATTTCCTCTCTCCATCTCACTATTCCTTTCTCCTTCTCATGACCTTTCTATCACTTACTCTTTCGCTCTTTCTATTTCACCTGTCTCTCTCTCTCTCTCTTTCTCTTACTTCTCGCTTAGCCTCTTCCTTCTTTTGGCTTTGTCTCTATCTTTCTTTCTCATTGCCGTTTCAGTTTAAGTATCCTACTAAATGTTTTCATAGTAACTAATTCTTTCAATAAACCATGCGCTAATGCTAATCACTAATCAAATTCACATAAAAAATATAATAAAATATCATAATAATTAAGTAAGCATATAAATATAATACAAATACAGCTTTACTAAATAAATGCGAAAAGAAAAAAATTGTATACTTTAATCACATTTACCGCGAATTTCAATCAATTTTCCTAAACAATGAACATATTATAATAAATATATTAAATTAAAATCTACATTGAGTAAAAACCTAACAAATAATAAAAAATGTTTATTTATTTATATACAACATGTACAGGTGATTGAGTAATTATTATATTAATTTTTCATATTTTTTTTTTGCACTATAAATAAATTGCAAATAGTGTTTAAGCCAGTTGATAAATGTAAACATGGCACCTCAAACAGAACTCGAGCTAAATGTGCTTTATTTAAATGGGTATAAACAAATTAAATGAATGAATTACAGAGCATTACAGCAACAGAAATAATATATATAAATATATATATTTGTTTATATATACATGTATTCAATTATAATTTAATCAATTTATCTGCATAAGCACGCATGCAATCAAATATTCAAAATTCATAGATTGAATACCTTGAATATAGCCAAAATGTACGGCCCATTGGATATTGTGTGTGTGTGTGTGTGTGTGTGTGTGTGTGTGTGTGTGTGTGTGTGTGTGTATGGTAACTCTAAATTGGCTGACCATATGTGCAGCGTGTTTAGCAGCTTAATTAATTTTATATTTATTACGAAATCCATAATTTATATGAAAATAATTTGCGCAACAAAATTCGATATGCATGGAAATCATCTTAATGGTAAATCTCAAATCAATTTGCCCAAAATGCCGGACGCACACACATGAGTACAGATACGCACACACACACAGACACATGCAGGCAGAGACACACGCGTAATCAGGCACGTGCAATTGAGCAAAATATAATCACAGGAATTTATCTAAAGCATCTTGGGAGCGAGCATCAACAGTTCAACGTTGACTTCGATGTCAACGGCATTTACATAAACTTGGTGGCCATTTTGTATCTGTGCATCTTAACCGAGCTGCATGCCATGCAGATGCAACCCGCAGATACACAAGCACACACACACACACACACACACATGTAGATATGCAGGAACTGCAATTGAAGACATTTGTCATGCGACAGGCGGGCAAGCGAGGGCGGAGAGAGAGCTGAGAGCTGCTGAAGCCTTGGCAACTTGGTTAATTATAACGGCTGCGGCTGCATCAACCGAACGATTAGAGATGGGAGGGATTGGGCGTTGGGTGGGTGTATGGGTGAATGGGTGGACGATGGGGAGGTCAATGATAGCTGGCGGCTGTTGCAGCAAATTGCAATTCCAAGAGACGCACCGGAAGGAAGTGTAAAATTCAAATATGACAAATGACATAAACTTAAGCGGCTGCTGCTGTCTGCCTGGGCAATAAGTAGGCATCAAGCAGAGCACGCACACACACACAGCCACACACACACACACACAAAAGATTTATTGTATTGCGGTAGATGGAAATTATGAATATCTTAATATTGTGGCATAATTTTCGTAGACTCCAAGCCAGGCTTTAATTAATAATTTTGTAATTTATCAATTTATATGCTGTGCAGCTAGATAATTCTAGACTAACCAAAATGCTATACAAAAACTATATATATATATATATTGGTATATTCTCTATATATTTAGTAGTTATTTAGTTGCAAGTCAATTTGTTGCCTTTGATGATTCAACACCTTGACTCCGCATAATATACATAGTATATCCAAAGCTATCTCATCCACTCGCGGATAATTGGCAGCCAATTATTCCATCTGTCAGCTATAAAGAGCGCTTAAAAATTTGCGCTGGTAGACAAAGAGAAAGAGAGAGAGAGAGTAATAGAAAGAGACTACAATCCAATCAAGTGAATTGTACGCCAAAGTAAAATGACTTGGAACGCAATTTTCACACAGTTTCCAGTTACAGATTGTTTGATTTGAAAAGAGTTTGAGTCAAACTCGCTCTATATATATATACAGTTCTATGCACGATTGCGTAATATATATGTATATATATAAAGAG
Organism: Drosophila borborema; assembly: GCA_030914335.1. Lineage (NCBI taxonomy): Eukaryota > Metazoa > Arthropoda > Insecta > Diptera > Drosophilidae > Drosophila > Drosophila borborema. The sequence continues at coordinate 176,466 of JAUESP010000308.1, forward strand.
TGTCCTATGTTGTAGATGACCCCTCTATAGCTTTTGACTGCAGATGAGGTATGCATGGACTGTGGGGCAGATGCTTGACTGGTGTTGAAATGTGCTGCTCGTGTGTGCTGCATTAGGTTTGATTTTGCTCTCAGTTTGCACACTTTGATTTCAATTACAAAGTTGCTCGAGTGAAACAATAACATAAAATTGCTGGGGGTAGCAAAAAGGGGCATAACAATCTCTATAGAAATGCCAGCTGCAAGTTTTATGCGAACCGCAAGTTGCATTAGTAACAAAAACCACCCACTCAACGCCCACACCTACCCCTCCTCCAGCACGCTCTCAAGAGTTCTATAGTTGATAAGAGTAGTGGTTGGGCTGAGCTATTGAAGAAAACCTTGAGCTCTGTTGCAAGCGCCACAAGTTGCATGTTAGCAGCGCGTAAATTTTTTTGTTTATTGCCCCAGTAGTCTGACAATGGACAGACAACAGAACGAGCAAGTTTTATGTGCGGCCAACAGACAATAACAACAACAACAACAACAACAACAACAGCAGCAAGAGCAAACGGCTTAGCAAATTTTTTAATTTATTTTCCAACTGAATTGTACAGCGGAAGCGTTTAAAATCGTAAAAGCTGCCACGCCTCATCCACTTCAAGGTGCTTTAGGTGTAATTAATTGCACTTTAAATTTGTTTACAGCTTTTTCTGCTTATTTATGAACTAGATAACGCGACCCTAGCGAAATTATTTACTAATTTCCTTTTTCAGAATACCAAACTGAAATGTGGCTAAGCCTAATGCTAAGCCTAATATGCAATTGTAATAAAATGCTTAAATTATATTAAATAAAAAAGAAAAAAATACAAAATATATATATTAAATAAATTGTTTAAAAAATTAATTTTCTAATTAAAAAAAGAAGAAAAGAAAATAATATAGATATTAATTAAATTAAATTAAATTAATTTCATAACATTTTCGCATTTTTCTTTATTTCTCTAATTCGTAAAAATCCCATACATTGTGGTCCCCTCGTTAACTCGAATTTTTTTTTTTTTTTTGCCTATTCGGCGAGATAAACCAAAAAAAAATCTAAAAACGGCTAAAAATGGCTAGAAAACAGTCAGAAAGGCAGATAAAACATTGGTGGGCAAATGGATGGATAAATAAGACTGGCCCATCACCAATGAACAGAATCGTTATAAAGAGACAGAAAGAGGAGGCGATGAGGGGGAGAGAGAAAGGGGAGCAAGAAGAGAGAAAGGGAGGGGGAGGGAGGGGAGTGGGGAGTAGGTGGGAGAGAAGGGGGAAGAGGTGGAGAGAAGCCCGGGAAAAAAAAAAATGCGGAAAAACGGCGAACGAAAAACAGGGCGGGAAACGCGAACGAAAAAGGGCTGGGAGGAAAGAGGCCAGAAAGAAAGGCAGAAGATGTGAGGAAGAGGAAGGAGAGAGTGGGAAAAGGGGGGAGGGGAAAGAGAGGGGGATACTAGAGAGGGGAGGTGGAGGGGGGAGAGAAGAGAGGAAGGGAAAAAGAGGGGGAAAGGAGAGGGGGGTGAGGAGATGGGAAAATGTATAATATTTGGATTTTTTTGATTTTTGATAATATTTATATAATTTTAATATATTATTATTTTAATTTTTTTATTTTTTTTAAGATTTATATATAAATATTTTATTTTTATATTTTTTATTTAGGATTTAATATTATTATTTAAAAACTTGATTTTTTTTTTATGATTATTAATTCTTTTTTAATTTTTTAATATATTTTTAAAACATTGGTGGGCACGGAGGGATGATAATAAATAAGACGGCCCATCACCAATGAACAGAATCGTGAATAAGAGGGAGATCGATATATGCTTAGAAAGTGGGAAAAAGGTTAGAAAGAAGATAGAAAGGGTGGTTGTTGAGATTATAGATAAGCCAGCGAAGTGTGTGAACAACGACTGAAAATTGCTTAAAAATAGCTAGAAAGGTAAGTAGAACATCGATGGGCAAATGGATGGATAAATAAGACTGGACATCATCCAATGAACAGAATCGTGAATAAGAGATGGAAATATGATTAGGAAAATGTGGAGGATGAGATAGGCGGGATGATAGAAAGGTTTAGAAAGAGGTTAGGAAAGTTTTTAGGGTAGAAGTTAGTAGGTTGGTAGAAAGTGGTTTGATAGTAGAAAATAGAAAGGTAATATTAGAATAGAATAGAATAGTTAGAAAGGTTATAGTAGTTTTAGTAGATAGAAGACAGGTAATTGGTGATATAGGCAGAGAAAAAAAAAAAAAAAAGCCAAAAAAACGGCTTTAAAAATGGCTAGAAAATAGTCAGAAAGGCAGATAAAACATTGGTGGGCAAATGGATGGATAAATAAGACTGGCCCATCACCAATGAACAGAATCGTGAATAAGAGATAGATATATGATTAGAAAGTGGGAAAGAAAGGTTAGACAAGAAGAGAAAGAAGATAGAGAAGGTCGGTTGGTTGTGGGTGAAGAAAGAAGATAGAAAGGGGTTGGTGAGTTGTGAGGATAGGATAAGCCACGAGGCATTGTGTGGAAAACAAACGACGAAAAATTGTAAAAAATAGATAGAAGGTAAGTAGATAAGTAGAAACATCGATGGGCAAAATGGATGGATAAATAAGACTGGACTATCCAAACTGAACAGAATCGTGTGAATAAGTAAGCGATGGGGAATATATGATTAGAAAATGGGATAGAAAGGTTAGAAAGAAGGTAGAAAGGTAATTGGTGATATAGGCCAGAAAAAAAAAGCCAAAAACGGCTAAAAATGGCTAGAAAATAGCCAGAAAGGCAGATAAAACATTGGTGGGCAAATGGATGGATAAATAAGACTGGCCCATCACCAATGAACAGAATCGTGAATAAGAGATAGATATATGATTAGAAAGTGGGAAAGAAAGGTTAGAAAGAAGATAGAAAGGTGGTTGGTGAGATAAGCCAGAGAATGTGTGAACAACGACTGAAAATTGCTTAAAAAATAGCTAGAAAGGTAAGTAGAACATCGATGGGCAAATGGATGGATAAATAAGACTGGACATCATCCAATGAACAGAATCGTGAATAAGAGATGGAAATATGATTAGAAAATGGGATAGAAAGGTTAGAAAGAAGGTAGAAAGGTAATTGGTGATATAGGCCAGAAAAAAAAGCCAAAAACGGCTAAAAATGGCTAGAAAATAGACAGAAAGGTAGATTGAACATTGGTGGGCAAATGGATGGATAAATAAGACTGGCCCATCACCAATGAACAGAATCGTGAATAAGAGATAGATATATGATTAGAAAGTGGGAAAGAAAGGTTAGAAAGAAGATAGAAAGGTGGTTGGTGAGATAAGCCAGAGAATGTGTGAACAACGACTGAAAATTGCTAAAAATAGCTAGAAGGTTAGTTTAGAAATCGTGGGCAAATGGATGGATAAAATAAGACTGGAATCATCCATGAACCGCAGAAATCGTGAAATAAGAGATGAAATTGTATGATTAGAAGAAATGGGATAGAAAGGTTTAGAGAAAAGAAGGTTAGAAAACGGTGGTAATTGGTGATATAGGCAGAAAAAAAAAGCCAAAGAAAAAAAAAAAAGACAAAAAAAAAGAGGAAAAAGAAAAAAACAAAAAAAGCCCAAATTAACGGTAAAAATGGCTAAGATCTGCAAATAGACCCAGAAAGGCTAGATTGAAACATTGTGTGGGAAAATGTGGATAATAAGATGGGCCATCAACAATGACAGGAATCGTTATAAAGAGAGAGACAGAAGAAATATGATTAGATAGTGGGATAGAAAGGTTAGAAAGAAGCTAGAATAGAAAGGTAGTGTTAGTAGTTGAGTTGGTATGGGATAAGCCCAGAAAAAAAAGCCAAAAACGGTTTACAATGGCTAGAAAAATAGCCAGAAAGGTTAGATGAACATTAATGGGCAATAGGATGGATATAAATAGACTGGGTCCAATCACCATGAACAGAATCGTATCAAGAGACAGGAAAATGATTAGATAGGGGGATTAGAAAAGTCTTGTTAGAAAGAAGAGATAGAAAGGTCGTAGTTGGTGAGAGCTTAAGCCAGAAAAAAAAAAAGAAAAAAAGAAAAAAAAAGAAAAAAGAAAAAAAAAAAAAAAAAAAAAAAAAAAAAAAACTAAAAAAAAAAAAAAAAAAAAAAAATAAAAATGTATAAAATAAAAAAAAATAAAAAAAATTAAACAAAATTAAAACATATTAAAAAAACTAAATATATAAAAAATTAAAAAATTTACAAAAATAAAAAACGATTAAAAAATTGACATCATATAAATATAGCTAAAAAGGTAGGTATTTTGGTAAATCGAAAACTTCTGTAATTCGTAAAAAATGCTGTTCCCTTGTCATTACGAATTATCGAGACTCGACTGTAGATATTTTCCTTTGGCCAACTAATATTCATGAACAATAAAAGTGAATATATACATAGAAACCCACTTAACATAAAAGACTTTCAATTACAATATCAATTTTAAAAATAAATAATAAATTTTGAATTAAATCTAACTACTATTGATATCTATCTGATTAATTGAAAGACAACTTCTTAAAGTTTACAATTTATAAGAGGCCCATTGAAGAGACTAAATACCGCAAGGCCACCGCACAAGACATGGCAATTGAACCAGCGACCGAGAGTCAACTCAAGCAGCAGCTACAACAGCAGCAGCACTCAATATAATCACAAGCTAAATCACTTGACCAAGTAGGCACTACACACGCTAACACACACACACACACACACACATAAGATATATCTTCTACAGCGTTTTAGACACTTACATTACTTGGCGCCATCGAAGCTTACGCCTTTACTAGCCCAAAACTTGCCCACACAGCCAGCCGAGCGCAGCCGTTGAGCCAACTCTCAACCTGCACCAACCCCTTGGAGGCACTTCAACATGGCCACATAAAGTGTCATTAGCTCAAGTAGTGAACGAGCTAGTGGAGCATCTATGGCGGCCACTACGCTTACATTTGGCAGATTACATCGCAGCGCAGCGCCGCTAAGCAAATAAATGCTTAACCATAAAAATATGAAATTATTTGCTTACAAAAGAGAAGCAAAAAATCCACAAAAACAGAGAAGTGCAATTTCTTTGTAAGAGAACTTTAAATGCACTCACTGAACATCGAGTTCATAATATAAGATCAGTTAATAAAATTAAAAAAAAAAATTGTTATAGTTTAAAAGGAATTTTCAAACGTGAAAAAATAAAAAAATAAAATAATAATAAACTTAATTTATATATACTAAGAAAAAAAAATTATATACAAATATTAATTCTTTGAATGTGAGCTGAATGTAATTTTATGCTTTAACTGCTTTTAAAATACAGTAATACATGATATATGTATTTCAAATTGTTATTAATAAAAGCAAATAAAATTTTGAATAAATAAAATAATTATAAATAAGTAAGAAATAGCTAAAAAAAATTTTTAAATACGTATTTGTATAATTAATATTTTAACAAATATTATTTTTAATAATAAATTTATTAATAAAAATAAAAAGTTATTTAAATAATGAATTTCACAAGTAATTAATAATTCATAGTAATATTAAATATGTATTGGTATAAATTATATATACATATATTAAAGGATATAAAATATTTGATATATAAATTTGAAAAAAAGCAGTAGAAGACAAAAGACTTCAATGCTTAAATTCTTTAAAATCGTGCGTAGTTTTGAATGAATTTTTGTATACATATTCACCCTAAAATATTTGTTATTAGCAAAGTAGACAGATGCATGAACTACACTGCAAAATGCGCTAACAAAATCAAAATGCTCGGCTCAAATGCAGCAAGTTTTAAAAGTATAAAAAAGTTGCCCAAAGTCTGCCATAAATGCTGATTAAGTTGCCGGACAGCTCACTGGCTCTCCCACTCTCTCCCTCTCTAGCTCCGTATCTCTTTTTCTGCAGTTGCTGTTGCTGCTTACTGCTGCTGCTGCTGCTGTTGTTGTTGCTGTTGTTGCATTTCTTTCTTTGGCCAGCAGCTGGGCATTGCTTTGTGGTGGATTTTAATATTGGCACTAAGTAGCTATCAGAGAATCGCCGGAGCATTCGAAATGAAGTGCCAACTTGTTTATTATTGTTATTATCTGTGTGTTTATCTTTTTCGTTTCGTATCATCGTATCGTTTGGGGTACGGCTTTAAAGCGAATCGAAAGTCGGCGAAGTTTTGGCCAGTTGTGTAGTCGTTGTGTTTCGAGTGTCTGGCTACTTTTGGCTACTTATTTTCTTTTAATTAAAAAGCAAATTGTGCTCTCAATGGGGCAGCTCTGTCATTAGACTGATTGAAAATGCTGCCGAGCGAGGCTTGAAGTAAGCAATTTGTGCAAAAAAGGTAAATAATAAATGCCAAATACCAAATAACTGTATACCGTGTCGATTTTTAAGTGCTTCTAATGAAAAACAAAAAGCAAAAAAAAATGAATGTACATATAGCGAATGAAAGAAAGCAAAGGAAACAGCAAGCCGCTGCATAGTTACATACAAAATAAGCACTTGAGCCACGAAATGTTGCAAATAACGAACCGCATAATGACCAGGCCAAGAGCCTGCAATCCAGGAATATGTTACTGTACAAATGCAGATGTATGTGTGTGTGGGAGGGGGGGAAATGCACTCCAACACACACGCACACACACATACGTCGTCTAATGACTTTGAAACGTATGCAGCAAAGTCAAAAGCATGCACTTAGTAACTATTATAGCCATGTTAATCATAGATGCCAGCATAATGGTAACTTTCAACGCAATGTGCCTGACGAGCGTGTAAAACAGGTCTAAATAAGTATAAGCTGAATGTGTAAACACACACACACACACACACACACATACGTATATATTTATTTGTGTGCCTCTATCTAATCAATAAACATGCATTCAATCAATCCAACAGCAATTCAGTTGTTGTTTTTTTTTAAGTGAATGCAAATGGATCATATAAATAATTGTAAGCAATTTATAAAGTTATCTGTTAGCAGGAATCTATTTAATTGATTGAGGCATACAAAGAATTTGCTTTGAAATATTTATTTAAATATTTATATTTCAATATTTAATTGGAACTTTCATTATTAGATACAGAAGCGTAGCATTAAAGCAACATATTTTCATTATTATTTTTTTTTTCCAATCAAATGTTAGGCTATTAGTATACTTAAAACTTTAACTTGATTACGCATAAGCTTTGAAAATTAAATTAGAATTTAAACTATGAAAGTTTTTCTGAAGTAAATAAATATTTACTTTTTACCTAACTGCTGTGTAATATTATATTGATTTATTTAAAATATTTTATATAAATAAACACCATTAAAAATTCAAATTTGAATTCGTAGCGAACCTATTAAAGCTTATATATTAACATTTATGTTAGCCAAACTGGCAGCAAGCTGCAAGCTGTAAACTTAACATTATGTTAACATTACGCTATTGTTCTGTGTGTAACGAAGCGGACAGAGCAAATGCAAACAAAAGTTGTTTTACTATCTAAATAATTTAATTTAATAATTACCTGTGTTTAGATTGAAATCACACATTAGAAATCAGCACATAATTAAATCATAATACAAAATAAAACACATTAAATATTTATAAATCATGACCTAAGCTGCTGGCTTTTAAATAGACTCCCACACTTATTCTTTCACTGTCACTCATTCTCTCTTCCTCTTTACGCTCTTCCACATTTCAGTAAGAAATGCGACTCAAGCGCACAACTTTGCCATTCGAAATTTTAATGTTACACGAAAAAGAAAACTTAACAAAAATACTTTGCCCAACACGCGGATTAATTATATTAAGCATATTTTTACACACTATATAAACTGCAATTATTTACAATATTACTCAATATTATGGCAATTTTTTGTCTACTTATTACTGTCCACGCGCGGTTCTACTCGATCACAGAGGCAAACGCGCTCAAACTAAATTGTCTCAATTGGTTTCATCTGCCTTGCTATACTTTCTTCACGGCTCTCACAAAATGCATATGCAAAGAGGAGAGAACATAACGGAATCTAAAGCTATCCAGCTTGCACCCTGCACTTAGCTCGCGCTCTATGAGTAGCTGCTGAAAATATCTAACGGGATCAAAAGCATTCTTACATTTACACATTGTCCGCTTTGGCTCTCTCTGCAGGCAGCACTCGACTACGATTGAGTAATACCACAATTGAGTCTTTTAACAGTGGCACTCGACCATCTTCGCACTCTCTCTCTCTCTCTCTCTCTCTCTCTCTCTCTCTCTCTCTCTCTCTCTCTCTCTCTCTCTCTCTCTCTCTCTCTCTCTTCATAATGTTTGAGTGTAAAAACTTACTCAGAGAAAGGCTCAAAAGTGTGCTTAAATTTTGTAGATACATGCAAGTCTGCTGCAGCGTTTCTTCAGTCGTCTTTCTAATTTCCTGGAGATCAGCTGTCTTGCTTATTCGTGTATCAAATATTTTAAAAGTTATTAAGTTGTAAATAGATAGAATAATAATAGATTATATAACAACATAGAGAAATAAATAATGATCGTTTTCTTTTGATATTATTATAAGTCATAATCATCATTAATTTTATAGGCACTTGTAATCAACATTTATTAGGAGTTTAATCGTAAATTCCCATTCAACTTATTATCAATATAAAAATAACGATTATGCTAATAATCATCTGATTTGTGACAAAAATATCATTAACGATAATTATAATTAATATATGAATGAAAATTAAAATCTAATAATTGTATTATTTATGATGTATAAATGTTCATATATTCTGTAAACAATGATCCCATAAGAAACAAGTCCTTTTATTTTTCTAGGCTGTTAATGTTCATGTTCTTTAATACGACTTTCGAAATTTAAATTATTATTATTATTATTATTCTCATTCTTATTCTTACTTCAAAGAAGAAATTTAGTACTATAGAAGTCATATAAACATCATAATTATCGATAGACTTTTTCAATGCTGAAATTCTTATTAATAAATAATTAAAATCAATTTTTGAATTATAATTTCTATATATATTTATGTAAAATTATAATAAATTTGTATATGTTAAGATAATGTTTAGTTAATGTACTAAACGTGTACTAAACATCTTTGTTGGAACAGCAATAAATATTTTTAAACAAAGTTCAAGGCTATAATATAATCTTCTACAAGTTTTTTTATTTCGAAAAAATATATATTTGAATATAAAAAAGAAACCAATAAAGTATTTAGAACTAATGCTCGCATTTTCAAGCATTTTCCTTAAGCATTGTGAGCCAATAAAATGTCGACGTAGGGGAACAATTTGTGCCCCACATTAAAAAGTCTGCTCAGCTTTGTGGTGAATTTCTAACGAATCCAACACACGCCCCAATTGAAAGATAACGACCCACTTCAGGCAAGGTGGCAAAACACAAGAATGCAAAAAAAAGAAAATAAAAATAAAGAAAAAAAAACAAAAAAAAAAAGAACACAAAGTGAGGCAATAGAAAAGGCAGGGAAATATGCGCAGCCGCCAAGAAAAAAAAATACTGTTATATATGAATATATATATGTATGTATTTATGTTAGTAATGGCATATAGCATATACTATATATATAGAATCTCAGTTACGATTCAGCTACTATTGATATAGATATGAATTTCAAGAGCTCTGTTAAAATTTGTCAACAGACAGATATATCCTTTACATAGAAGTCTATGGGTGTATTTGTATTTATGTATGTATGTATGCATGTGTATGTATGTGTGAGTTTAGGTGTATATGTCTGTTCACTTCGCGCATTTATTTATTATTTAACAGCAACAACCTATCGCATGTTTTGCCCCATTTTCAATGTCTTCGCATTGGCGGCCCATTTTCGAGCTTCGGCAATTTCGCCGCCTTCATTCGTAAATATCTATGTGTGCGTGAGGCAATATCTATTACATCTGCTTATTTTATATAAGCCTGCTCTCATACATATCCATATATATATATATTTTTTTTTTCATAATATTTCTGTGGCTTTTGGGAATAGGCGCAGCTGTGTCACGCATTCGATTTGCACTTGCCGAGCGCCTTTTGCTTAAATTACGCATACGACGTGGTGTCCTTAGTCATGTCCTGGCAAACATTGATTTGCATACGCAAACAGCTTGAAATGGGAAATTGCCTGAAAGAGTAAATGCTCAAATGACAGATACTTAAGAGAGAGATACTTAATGAAGCAACGTAAAATGCAAAATTAAACTTTTTTTATTTATTATAAGATTATTTAAATGATGCAAAATATTATAGTATGAATTGTATCAAGATTAATTAATGTAATTATGAATTTACATTTAATGGTTGTTGTTCATGCATTGTGCTTAAAATCTATTGAATACACATTCGAAATTATTCTACTTTTTATTTTAATCTTAATATAAGTTATTTGCTTAGCTATTTTCGAAAAAATCTTTTTCTTTTTATAAATGAAAATTGATCAATAAAAGCAGCTCATAGAAAAAATAGAAAAGTTATCTCTGCAAAAAAATTATTTTTAAAATATATTTTTTGCTATATATAAACACATTTCATAAACACGCGTAATATTGTTTAATCTTTTTTTTTTTTAATGCACAAAATAGTTTATTCATCCATTTTAAATACTTCTATGAACGCATGGATAAATGTCAAATGGATAAAAGTCAAATGTCAGCAGATCTCTAGTTAAATGTGTTGTAACAAAACCGACTTTGTTTTATATATAGATTAATTTCAACACATTTTCATATGACAAAAATATTTTTGCGGTTAATTGAAATTTTATTGCTTAAAAATGCATATTTAATTTAACTGATTTGATTTATTGTTAATTCACAATATTTATATTACATTTAAGTTATTTTAAAATAAAAAAAATAACATTATTTTATTCAGTGACTTAGATCAATCAATTCTTGCTCATCTATGATTGCGCATGTTAACACACAGAAATTAAATTGGGGAAAAAAAAATTATAAATTAAAATATTAAAAATAAATTATTTAATTATATAATGAAATATAGAATTAAACCATTTTGAACTGTAAATGGAAAGCAAAATATATATTAAAAATTAAAATCTGAAAAGAAATATAAAGGTTTACTATGCTAAGCTCCAAATTCACAATTTAAATGATAAATGTTAAAAAAAAAAAAAAATAAATAATCAATGAAAACATAACAAGCAATAAAATAAAAAAATAATAGGAAAAAAATAAATTTAAATGCCAAAAAGAATTTCAAACAAAAAAAAAAGACATAAAAGTAAATTTAGAGTTTCATCATGCCAAGTCGTAAATTCTCAACAAAATTTATAAAAAGAAAATCTGAGCGTAAACATAGACTATAGACTGACATATGCCTGTATTGAAATTCACCTTTGCGCTTTCAATTTCCCTTGGCATTAACCCACAAAATTTCCTTTCAACTAAATTTTATGGATTTCGCAGCAGCAATCAAACTGATTCAGTTGAGCTTTGAGCTTCGCGGCGAAGCAAGCTCAAATATTATTTTGAGACCATATTCGTAAATATTACAATAAACTTAAATGCAAATGAAATTCACTCAGTTATTTGCAAATGAACTTAAAATGTCGTAATTCTTTAATCTTGCACAGATTTTGTCTGAAATATTTATAGTTACATTTATAATTAATGTCCGAAATAAAATGATTCCAATTTGCAAAATACTTACCTGTCAAGTGCATGTTCGCAATGCAGACAATATTAATTTTTCTTTTTTTTTTTTATTTTAAACAAATTATCAGACAGCTCAAATGCCAATGCAATGAAACATTCAATAAATGAGATTAAATGTAGGAATTTAAATTTAACGTGTAGAAAGCTAAATACCCTTTCAGCAACGGAGTGTAAAGCTGTATTCAACTTATTATATTTCAAAAAAAATATTTTATAAAAATCATAAAATGAAAATTTTATATTATATTAATATTATTATTATTTAAAAATGAAATAATTCAATATAAAATTTAACAATGAAAATAATGTAATAAATTAAAAAAAAAATAAACAAAATAAACTTTATAATCACATTTTTAAAATATATAATTAAATGTATTTATAATATATAATGAAAAATGTATTATATATCAATATATTTATTATATGATTATATTATATTCTTTAAAATATTATTCTTTTAAGTATTAGTATTCATTTCCAAAATATTTTTTAACTTATAAATTAAAATTAATTAAATGCAAATATTGGATAAAAAAATATTTTTATTTCATAAATTCAAATGACTATTATTATTTTAAAAAGTACTAATGTAAATGAAAAAAAATTAAAGTAATTTTTTTTTTAAATATTTCAAATCAAATATAAAATATAAATTGTTTAAATTTCTTTAAAAATGTTTTATACAATTAAATTATATTTGAAAGACTCTAAATATAATTATGAGTGAAACATCATAAAAATTTTTTTTAAATATCTTACATCAAAATGAATTTTATATTATACAAAAAGTTTCTTTTTTTTTCAGACATTTTGAAAAAAAAAAAATTTAATATTAATTTGTTTTTAAATATTGCAAATTATAACTAAATTTATATTTAAATTTCTATACAATAATGCTAATTTTTAAATATACATTAATATTACAATATAAAATAAAAATAATAATAATTTAAAAACTCTCAAATAACTAATAATATAAAAAAAAAAAAAAAAAAAAAAAAAAAAAAAACAATAGAATTGTTTAGAGAGAATCTTGAAATAAATTCGAAACTTCATATTTTATAGATAAATATGATAAAAATATATTCCTAAACAGAGTCTGAAATGCATTATGATCATGACTAATTAATTCTAACATGCCCGATGCTCGCATACAATATAGAGTATATGTCTGTGCTGCCATTAAATTGCATTTAAATTTACAAATCAATTATTATGCTTATTTTACGTATATAAATAAATGAATGCAAGAGCAACAAGAAGTGAGCTGAAAATGCCTGGAAAAAGTGTTTGGAAGTTCAAAGTTTCAACAAGAAATTTTCATTAAAATAAAAATTGCAAGCCCAAATGTTAGAGAGAGAAGGGACAGAGAATAAGAGGAAAGGGCGAGAGAGAGAGAAAGACATGAAAGGCAGGTATTTCCCTGTAGTGTCACTTAAAATTTTAGCTTGTGGTCTTCAGCTCTAGATTTTCTATTGCTTTGCCTTTCACCACCTCTTTCTATCCCTCTCTCTCACTCTCGCCCTCTCTCTTTCTGCCATACAGACTGGCCAATGCGTTGACATTGACTCGAAAATCAAATCAATTTTGCATTGGCCCGTATGCCGAAGCGGAATCACAACTCCGGACTGCCATCCCAGCACTCGGACTTGTGCGAGAGGCTGGCGGGCGAGTGTTGTAATGTCGTAAATTGAATTCAATTAATACGTTTGTAAATGTCATCAGAGAGTGCCAAGTGCCGACTGCTGCTGACTATCTGCTGCCGACTGCCGAGTGTCCACTGTCCACTGTCCACTGTCGATTCCCCCCTCATCAGCAGTAACCGAACATGGCTGCAGCTGCATTTCCGTTTTGGCCAAATGATTTACACTCCTGCGTGCCGATTTTCCAAAAAAAAAAAAAAAGAAAAAATAAAGTGAAAGAAAAACTGAGTTTGTACCGAGTAACTGCCACTCGATTTATGTTTTAGTTTGCTTTGAGCCTGTACAATGAGGCTTTAGTGGCTGCAAACCTTAATTGAATTGGCTTGCTGAAGCATTGTGCTTGACCATGTCTATAAAAGTCATTTTTGGCATTTTGGAGTGTGGAATGGGCTTGAAAAACAATAAATTTATAGATAGACATTTCGTACTAAGTACAAATATTCAGATAATATAATTATAAAACAAAAATAAATAAAATAAAAATATGTGTATTATATTTGCAAGTATTTTATTTATTTTTTAAATATAAATTTTCATATATTTAATAGAAATTAAATATCTATTTAAAGAATTTAAATTACATATTTTGATAAACAATTAGAACTTTATTTCTTTTCAATTCTAATTTTCATATTTTGATAACAAATTAGAATTTTATTCTTTTTCAATTTTAATTTTTTAACTTAATTTTTTATTCTAAATTTTCATATAAATTTGAATATTATAAATTTAATGTTTCATAGTTTGATTACAAAATTAATTTTAGTTTTAACTTTATTAAAATAATTATAACTAAATTTGTTTAATTTAAATTTTCATATTTTAATTAGAAATTTTAAGTTATTGTTATTCATTTATTTTTTAAAGTATTTTTACTTTAATTGTTTAGTATTATTTTTTTTTATTATTCATCAATAATTAAAAATATAAATATTTATTACTATACACAAAATATAAAAAAAAAATCTTAAATAATAAAAAAAAAATATATATATAAATAGTTGGGAAATGAAATATGATTATTTTTATTTTAATTTTTTTATTTTGCATTATTTAAAATATGAATATAAAAACCTTAAAAATATGTAAAAATCGTAGGCAAATAAAAAGAAATTTTAAATTTTTTTGGATATGAAAAATCAAATAAAAATCAAGCTTAAAACCTAACACAACTTGGAATCTTTATAAATTGATGCGATTCTATGTTCACCAACATTAATCACACCTATAGCTCTATCAATGACCCCAATTTTTGTTATCTAATTGATTTCGCAATAAATACATGCATACATATATATTTATCTGATTGTGAGCACACACACACACATTGGAGCGTAATTAATTTGTGGCTAATGGCTGGGGCATGGTCGCTTTCTCCATAAACAAATACCAAAAAAAATTTGTGTTGCCCAAAATCGTCGAACCGAATCTAACAGAGCCACCAAAAGCCAACAAACTGTGGCCGCAATTAATTTTTCGTGCAAATTTAACACGCAAATCGCGTAAATAATCAAAAATTAGATCACAACAGCTGCTGGTTTGTGCAGTGGCCCCCTCGCAACCTCCTGCTTCTCCTGCTGGTGCTGCTGCTCCTCTTTCGCCATCTCCTTCAATGGTCCCCGCAATGGCAGTGATTGCGGCGAGTTGTCAGGGTTTGCTTAGAGCTCGTGCGGCGTGGCCCGTTCTGCAGTCATGAAACAATAATGTCCACAAATTGACGCCACAAGCTGTTGGTTCAATGAGAGCATACACACGCACACACACACACACACACACACACACACACACACACTGACACACACACATACACATACACTGGCTGGCTGCGTCTGTTGCACTTCCTCTGTGGCGCCATATTGAATTTGCGCCCGTTGCCTCGTCTCTGTGCTCGGGGGCCTCATTTCTGCGTCCTGTTTTTATTTGCCTGCTTGTTTTCTGCTGGTTAGCTAGCTGATTTTCAAACTAGAGCTGCCACTGGAGCTGGAGCCTCGCATGTTGCTAACGAAAATACAAGCAAACAGCCAGCCAGCCAGCCTATTCTGCTCTGGCCCCACCCACGGCTCGGCTACTTGTTGTTTAAAATGGATTGTGGCTCCGTTTCCATTCTGGCGTTGCGTTGCGTTGCGTTGCTTTTCGTTTCGGCCAGTTTTATTTTTTATACCCTGAGCCCATTGAAAATGGGAAATCAGGGTATAATGGTTTTGTTAAAAGTATGTAACAGGCAGAAAGAGGCGTGGCAGACCCCATAAAGTATATATATTCTTGATCAGGGTGACGAGAAAAGTTGATATAGCCATGTCCGTCTGTCTGTCCGTCCGTCCGTCCGTCCGTCCGTCCGTCCGTCCGTCTGTCCGTATGTTTGAACGCGTCGATTTCCGAAGATACAAAAGCTAGAGAGTTCATTCTTTTTGTGTTAGGTCCGTATATTGCGCGCGCAGTACGAGTTTGTTTCAGAAATTCGATAACTTGTATATTTGCAAGGTTATCGATAACTGAAATTATCGGGAACCAGTTATAAAATTCTAGCTAATTCATCTTTAGAGTTAGAGTTTCCAAGTCTTCTGCATATATATAGATACCAATTTAATACAATTTCGGTTTTTGTCAGATTTTGGATTCCGATCCCCAATTCGCCCCCACACCCCCAAATGTGTAAAAAATGCATTTCAAATACTAGAGACATACAGTTTGGTTTGGCATAAAGATATGAATATCATAATCTTAATCTGAACATATTAATACGATTGTCCATCTAGAAACAGAATTATTAGTCTCTAAAGTTTTCTCATCAAAACCCATGTGGCGCAGCAAGCAAGGCAACGACACAGCAAGACGCATTGCGGGCACACATACATACATATGTACATATGTGTGGCTGTACATACATATGTATGTACATATTTGGGCATGTAAAGCTAATTGTAAAAGAGTTATGATTTCTAGAAAAAACCTAAAATGTTAAAAAGAATATGTAGATCATATGCTGAAACTCTCATTACATTCCAATATATATTTTAAAAATTTTAAAACAATTAAAATAACAATGGAAATCAATTTTCGTATGCGTGTGCACATATACACACAAAAAATCTTGGGCCGTTTTCTATGTTGCTATGCGTGCAAATTCTAAGAATCACAATTGTTTTTGAATTGCGTTAGAATTGTCTTTGAATTGTATTTGTATTTTCAGCCACTGCACTATGGGTAAAAAGCCCGATTTTTTGGCATAAATTGTCCCTGAAGAGATAGAAGCTTCAAATTTTGCGCTCATATTAGTATGAGTATTTTATAATTTCGGATTTTTTTTTTCCAAAATTGAACCACGCCCACACCCCCTCCCCCTTCATTCATTTACTTTTTTCTACGTTTTTTGGGCATAACTTCTACACCGTTTTAGCTAAAGACTTAAATTTTATATATTTAGATAGATATTATGGTAACGCAGATTTTGTAATTTTTAGATTTTGGATGCCACGCCCCCTCCGCCCCCAATTTGAAAAAAACTCATTTCAAATATTAAAGACTTGCAATTTGGCACATAGATAGATATAGATACTCTTAATCTACTCTGAAAATTTCATGAAGATCGTCCTTCTAGAAATGGAGTTATCAGCGTCCAAAGTATAGCCCAACCCACCCCTAAGACACGGCAGCAACAGCCCCGTTAGCAGAGCGCGTGGTCATACGTTCGTAAAGAAGAAGAGTATTTTTTTGGTCAATTAATTTAAGTTGATCTTCAGATTTGTTGTCTTTGCTTATTTTGTTTGACCATATAATCTTTTATTGCACTATATTGTCGCTTGTTGCTGTTCCACACTTCCAGCAGAATGGAATTGCTGAACTCAAGTGTAGCTGCAACATGTCAATTATTTTGAGAAGGAACAAAAAGGAGCAAACGAGGTTAATTGATTCTGAACCTGGACATAATACACAATAACTATTATATCAAACCTTTGTGAAGTAGTGTGCTGCACAAAAGTAATACTCCACGGAACACACGTACATTTGTTAGTTTTTAGCTAAAATGCACATGAACAACACACTGGACAACTGGACAATAACCCAATTACAATCAAAAAGTAATAGCATTAACTTATTTTACATATCATTAGGTACGTTTTCCATTATACACTTTCTTTGTTTATGTTTACACAAAAGCTCCATTTTAATTGCAAGTTGCACAAAAATTTCCGCACTTTTTATATATCAAATGCAACTATGCAACAGCTGACTTTGAGTATGTGTAAACTATTAATGGTAGTCCCTAAATTAAAAAAAAAATACTATTTAATCTAGTTGAAGTATATATATTTAATAAATCAAAGAAAATTTTAAATTGTAAACAAAATTTTTTTTGAATAAATGCCAAAAAAATCGACTTTTTACCCATAGTGCACTGCTTTAGTTTTTTTCGTATATGGCGAATTTGATTCGTTTTCGCTACTCTGCCGTTCAAGTGAGCCGTAGTGTAGATGGTTAGGCAGAAGTAACAAATATTGGGGTGTCGCAGGTTCTAGTCTCGCCTGAGCCCTTCATAATTTCTTATTTTTAATTTTTTTTTTTTATTATTTTTTTCTTTATTATTATTATTTATTCTTTTGTATTTGATACCTTTGAAAGTCAGTTGGTAGTTTAACTAATTGTGAATAAGTGCGTTTTTTTTGAAATTTCAAATATTTAATAGCATCATTTCTGAAAGTGTTTTTGTTTCAATTATATTTTATTCCGTTAAGTCAACAGAAAATAATGAAAAAAGTCTGCCCAAATAACAAAAGCACGTGACATCTGTGTAAGAGTTTTCCTATATGTATGCACACATATACATTCAAAACTAGTGTAGCATGGTCTAAGAATTTAAACTTGATAGATGGCGCTTTAGCAGTGAACTTATTTATTATGGCTATTACAGCTTTGAGTGGCATTGATATATTTATTTTACAATTATGAAGTGTCTGTGTTAATTAAGGTGATGCCTCTTAATCGAGGAACGTTTATTTGTTGGGTCTATTTTTAATGATATTTAATAATATAACATTTTTCGAATTTCAACTAATATAAGCGCCATCTATTATTATTTTTTTTTTTTTGGCAATGCATACACACATATGTATATACATTTTGAACGTTACACGCATACATTCTTATGTATACTTTCTGATTTATCCATATGGGTAATTCTCCAGAAAAGTCAACTTTTTGTCACGTTCGACACTGGTTTTTTGTAATTATCTTGAAAACGGATTAATTTTAGTACTAATCAAGAGCAATATATTTAACTATTTTCAAAATAAAGAAGTTTTTTGCCATTTTCAGCACTAAAATTGATGAATTTTCAAGATAATTACAAAAAAGCAAACCACAGTACAGATTATTATTTTATTTTATTAAAATTGGGTTCAGGGTATTATCTAGTCGAGCACTCTCGACTAGAGCTTTCTTACTTGTTTTTTTTTCTCCTGTGAAATTTTCAATGCATTTTTAAGGCTTGCATATTGGGCAGAGCTAAACTCAAAGCTGCAAACATTGTGATGCTGTTAATCTACCTACGCTTTTCATTTGTACTATCTGGCTCGGCTCGTATACGTATTATTTGTGATGGCTAATAAATGAGATTGATAGATTTTAGCAAAATTCAATGTTTTATTTGAAAAGCAAAAGAAAAGCGGATTAGTTTTAATAACTAAAGCATACCCTGCAGGCAGGCTACAACTGCTAGTATATGTAATATTTGTGTTAATTAAATAATTTAATTTTGACATTGTTCGCACTAAAGCGAATTAATTGTTCTTAAATTTTTCAGAAAAAAAAAATATTTAGCTATTATCTTAAATAAATATGTTTCAGAACAGACAGAATTCATAAGCAAATAGAAAACATATATATGTAGATAGATAGATAAATATGTATATAAAATAGGTGAGGAGTATATTATTTTTATTGTTTTGAGGTCATAACACATCAACAAATATTAAAAATTACCCTCACAGAAGGAGAGAAAAAAAAAAAAAAACAAAAGAAAAGAAACAAAAAAAAAAAAAAAACAAAAAAAAAAAAAAAAAACGGGTCAGGGGGGCCCTACAAAATAAAAAATATATGTGTGTGCTAAGAAGGGTACCAGAATAAGGACAAAAAGTCGATGCACGAACCGACTGTACTTCTCTGTACCTAGACTAAATACATATCACACATCAAAAAAGATGGATAATTGAGAGAAAGCGACTTACCATAGATACTCGCTTTATGAAAAACCCTATATTTCTCGTACCCCCTGAAAAGTACCCACGACGTGGCATTAGGCTGCCCGATAAGAAACATGCACCGCATATATCCTATCGCGTCACCGGTGGGGGACATATCATGCGCGCGTAACCGCAAACACGCAACCAGCCATGGATTCCGATAGAAAAATACCTACAGAATAAAACAACACTAGACACACGTCGCCGCATGGAAGGAATTCACTTAACATCCACCGCTGCACGCTGTAATCATAAACTACTCCAGGTTGAAACATATAAGTCAAAACCAATAAGTGGGCCACCATCCTCCGAGTACGAGTAGCCTAGGCGAGGGTGTCACGCCTAAATTGTGCATAGCGCGAGGTGTAAGAGTCAGCACTTACAACAGGTGGGACAAAAGCTAAACACAAGGGCGTATCGTCGACACATATCTAATACGCCGCTCTCGGCAAACCTACACCGTACGCCTAGAACCGCGTCGAAGACTAGTCCGCCGAATTTGACCGGGGGTCCGGACTTCGCAACAGTGGAGCATAGAATCGAGATCATCATCAGCCCCTAAAGATCGGTCCTCCTAATGGGAGATTACCCGACATAGATGGCTCCGTGCGCTACTACCTAACACAGATCACTGTCCCATCAATAGCCGATAGTTTCAGGAGCGTGATCAGCCGCTATTACTGGGGCGCCAGACATCCGAGGGACGAGTCGTAGCAAAGTCTAACCCTGGTCTCTACTCCCCTCTGTAAGTAGTTCTTCGTGAGATATCCATCGACGTCCACGAACTGCTTGGAACAAAATTTACCCCACGACCCGTGCAATAATCAATACCGGCCCAGCGGCTACTGTTAACAGGTCAGACCACGGTTATTATCGGTGTCGCCGAGTTTTTGGTCTGATCTGAGCGGAAGACCGGGCAATTAAGAAGGCGTTAAACTTCGGTAGGAGGCAGTTTTAGGAAGTCTTCGTGCAAACGAGGAGTTAACCGCCAACCCACCGCAGATCTACGGTCTTATAAACCAAAACAGCACAGCGGAATAAACTGAGAACTACGGACCTCGCCCGACGCTATAAACAAGGACAGGCCGCTAAACAGTGTAGTGTGCCAACCGGCATATTATGCGGAGGAGCAAGGCGGAGCACAAGGGTTTAGAACAAAATATCGCCAGCGGCGGCGAAGGACGCCCCATAGGGGGGTGCAGTGGAGAAAAAAAAAAGTGATGCTTGAGATCAGGAAGCGCACGGAAACCTGGACCCACCACCCGGGATAGAACTTTGAGGGAATGCCGAGACTAGAGAGAAGTGAGGAGTTCTAAGAGAGGC
The DNA here is from genome assembly GCA_030914335.1 of Drosophila borborema. NCBI lineage: Eukaryota > Metazoa > Arthropoda > Insecta > Diptera > Drosophilidae > Drosophila > Drosophila borborema. Next base: position 197,476 of record JAUESP010000308.1, read on the forward strand.
TATGTGCGTCGACTTAGCGGCGGGGGGGACTACACAACCTGCCAAAGGGGGGGGGACTCGGACACTTCGCCAGCAGCAAAAACTGAGGCACCACGGCAAAGTCGCACAGAACGACGGTGTTCTCGCAATTTGGATCGAATTGTCAAGTCCCATCAGGAAGAGCTTAGGTGTCTGCTCCTATTGGACCGACATTGGGTAGTAGCGACCTTCGCATAGAGCGGACTATTGAGCCTCGACAATCGCATAATTGGACGGTACAGGGGGAGTACAGGATGAGATCCGCGCGCGATACACCATAGTCAACTATTGCAACAGATCTGCTTAACGCCCGGGAACATCCTACACAACATTCGCAGTACAGACTAACATGGACCTTAAGGCTTATCGCAATGACCCTCCAACGGAGTGGTCGCAACTTATGCGGTGATATAATCAATATCAGGCTACACACACAGGAAAGCGACCTGGGGTACCAGACGCCTCAGGAAATTTCCTCAATTTTGTATAAATTAGATGTAACATGTTTTTCTATAAATGCCGCACACTGCAAAGACATTCCAATATGTTAAGCGGGGGGGGAGAGAGTGACTCAAATCATTTTCATAGAAAAAGATGCTCGACGATGGATACAATTTTGATACGACCGACCACAAAATCGAGATCTAGAGTCTAGAGAGATTATAGAGCTAAACAAAAGTTTTGGACAAAATTTTTCGTAAACATTATAATTTTACGGTGTTTACGGGAAAAGTTATTAGTAAACAATTGTGTAATATTTTTCATGTTGCACGGAAAAAAAAGCGTCACACTGTTCGTCGGCGGATAAAACAATGCTGTCAAGCACCGGCACATTCACTAGGCTGTGGGACCGACCAGATGGAGGAGAGCGGACGGCAGCAAGGTTGCCTACAACTACGACAGACGGGGGGATGGAGTGACAATGGAGCGAAAAGCAATAGGGCGCGTCGCGACGATATAATCTTTTAACTCGCCTACGTAGCTTTTCACTCTAAGTGACTGGACCTGCAGAGTTGCTAGCGTAGATTTTATAATGATATTGAAGATTGCTGTCATTAGGGCGGGTTCTTACCACGAACAGCCGAAAATATCCTGTCACAAGAACTTAATTCAGGAGAGCATCGCGATGAGACTGGGCGGGAGCTACCTACGTTGGTGGCAGGAACAAAGTCGAGTGCTCCGATGTATGCAGCGGAAGAAACACAGGGCAGCGACGCCACCCATTTGGCCGATGCAGGCCTTAATGCGCGAGGCTGAGGTAAAGAGCCAACAATCACAAGAAACGCTTTATCCGGAAGAGGTAACCTCCGCCACCTTCTTTCCTCCCCATGAAGATTTTTTGTTTTTTTTTTTTTTTTTAACTTACAATATACAATTTTAAAAAATATAAATTGTAAATGTGAGGTAATAAATTAAAAAATTTCATTTATTTATTTTTCTACCTGTATTTATTTTATATTATAAAAACATAATTTACTAATTTATGTGAAATTAATTTCCTTCTCTCATAAATAATTTATTTTGTATTTCTTTCTATTTCTTATCTTATTTTGAAACTTGTAAAATAAATTTATTGTAGGCCATTTAAACATAACTTTTTCAGCAACTCTTCCAAAAGCTTCACAATATAATAAAAAATTTACAGTTGACAGATAAAAATGATTTTCTATTTAACCGCAGCACTTTCAATTTAATTCCCAGGCATCTGTGACAGGTCACTTTATTTTCTGTCCACACGCTCGTCTCGAACTTTCAGCCAATTAGCACAATAATAGCTAGAAATGTTTTATAAAACTTGCATGCCTGGCTATAAATAACAATTAAAATTTCATACACAAGTGCAAAACACAATAAAACAATTTGCGGTTTTTTTGTTTTGTTTTTTTTTTTTTTTTCTCTGTGCAACATATTTTGCGAGTGCAAATAGAAAATATCATACAATGCGGTTAAATAACTAAAAACAAAAGCAACAACAATTAAACATAATCAAATCTGAATAAAAATATAGTAAAAGTTAGTGAATGTGAACCAGCTGCATGATGCTTTGTTAGGGTTTAATATAGTATATGTATTTTTACATATTATTTTTTAGCTGTTAATCTGTGAAATTGATATAAATTTTTTTTTTTTTTTAATGCTACACTTTCTTGGTCTATCGCTGCTCTCAGTGTTATATATGTATATGTAAGTTAAGAATCAATCAATCATTTTTATAATCATTATTGACCAAAGCGAATGCAAGCAAAACAAAAAACAAATATTCAAAGATTTTTTTACAGTATTACACAATAAGAATATAAATTTATTTATTTATTAAATTAACGTGGAGCTAAGCTATTCTTGCTGAAGCTAACTAAGCTTTGACTTTATTGTGTAACCTGTTCATGAAGTGATATCAGAGGTTAGAATAGTATTAGATTAGCGAATATACTAAGCATCCCTTTGCATTTTTTTTCTGCATTAGGAGAATTTTATGAAATATTTGAAATATTAATTACACTAAGTATCCTTTGAATATTATATTTTGCATTACCAGAATTTTATGAAATTTTTTAAATATCAACCAAGCGGGATTATATTAAATATCCTTTTGAATATTATTTTATGCCTTTCTATAATTTTGTTAAATATTTGAAATATCAACCCAGCGGTATTATATTATGTATCCTTTTGGATAATATTTTATGCATTACAAGAATTATATGAAATATTTGAAATATTATCCTGCAGAATTTCCGCGTAAATATCAAGTTTTTATTAATAATTGCAGCATTTTACTTTGCTTATTCTTATTTCTCTATTAAAATATATTCTCGATTAATATTAATATTTGTATTATTAGTATTCGCAGATCTAACCAATCTAATCTAACATGCTGCAAAACTAATATACTCTCTTCATTTTAATAAATCGTATCGAGTTTGAGGTTAACCCAGCTAAAGCAAGCCGGAAACAGTTGACTAGCTTTCGCTCTCATGTCCTCTACTACAACTCACTCTCTCTTTTTCTTTCTCTTGCTATCTGCGTCTCACTCACCCACTCGCACTCACGCACTGCCTACAAAGTGTTTTTCTCCCCTTTTTTTATTGGTGCCTCATGTTTATGTTGTCAACTTTTTTTTTTTTTCTTCCTTTTTTTTTTTTTTTTTGGCTGTGTAATCGAGTCAATTGTTTCCGCTTCGACGATGAGGCAATCGACTGCGTCTGTTTTTATGGGTTCGGACTTTGGTTTGGGTTTTGCTTTGGTTTTTGAGTTTGTGTTTGCTCATTGTTGTTGTTGCTGTTGCTGCTGTTGTTGTTTTATGGTGTTGATATTGGCTACATCCGTTTAGAGAGAGAAAAAAGTTTTCCTACATTTTTTTTCGTTTTTTTTTTTTTTTTTTGCGCTTGTGGGCTTTTTTGACATGGGCTAATAAGCTTGTTTTCGGTCTGTCATTTTTTTGACAGAGATGCGAAACACTTGTATTTCCAGGCTTGATTGCTCATTTAATGGGCTTTTAGTTTGTTCTGTATATGAGCATGTGTAGCCATTGCCTTTTGGTTAAATCTTTTAAGCGGAAAATTTATTCAATGGTTTATGAAATAAGTAAATTATAATAGCATGGATTACTTATGTATAAAAAATAATAAAGAAAGTAGTTTAAAATAAAATCAGTTTAATACAATTATAATAATAAAATTCAGATTAATGTGATTAGGTAACTTAACTTAGAATATTACATTTATTAAAGAAATATCTCTTGAATGGAGAAGTTTTAGGGAAACTTATAGAATGCATATATGATATATATATTAATCTATGTTGACTTTATCAATATAGCTCATATATGAGACTTGCCTAAATTAAACGATTTTCTGTAAATTTGATTTATTTATTTTTATTTCTATGGTACAATTTACATCAAATAAAATTTATGTATACAACAGTGTTGTATGTATGTAGTCCTCATCTACTTAAACATATTTATACATCCATCCATTATAAAAATTATTGTATGACAGTCCATAAGCATGATAGAGAAAACTTATCTAAACCAGATAATCAATATAAGACAATTTTTGCTTAACAACAATATGTTCAACATATTATATATGAAGCAACCAAAAATAGCGACTTGGAACGAAGTAGTGCGGATTTCTGAAATAAGCCCGCAGAGCTTTAAAATTATATAAAAAAATATAAAAATAATAATTAAACCTTAAAAAATTAGTTAATACGAAGTTAGGCGCAACATTTAACCACCTAGAACAGGGGGACTAGCATTTGTGCACATGCACTTTGCGTGGTGTAAGCGAACTTGATAGATGATTACAACACGAAAGGGAGTCAACTCGCAAAATGTGGGAACCTAAAGTAAAAGAGGAAAGTGGTAAAACCTACTGCTCTTCTGTAGTTTGCAGGTCTTTAGCTCTCATGGTGGGAGCTAAGGAGTAGGTGTTGGAACTAATTGGCCAACCGACCACCGCGTGAAGCGGAAGAACCTAGCGCAAAATGTACCCAAACCTTTTCGACTACAGAGGGAAGTCAGTACGGATCCGACACCGGGATACTACAACTGTGTCATTTATAACCGGGGAGCTTCCGATCGTACTTCTCTTACTATTTTCAAACAACCCACAGACCACTTTGGATATTTATTTACTCATATGTTATTACTTATATGTTAGGTGGTGGATTCAGGAGGGATACGTTCGAGATAAAACGTCACTTGATAGGGAACATGTACATAAGACAAGGGGTGAACACTTGTGTCTACACAGTACGCTAACAAATATTTGTGACTGGAATATTATACTGTTAACTCGTAGCATACACAATGATTAGTGTCATTTAATTTTTGATGAATATATTAATATATATTTTGTATTTTAAACTCCAGCTTGAAAATAGTTTTTTTTTTTTTTTTAACTTTGAATGAATGTCCGTATACTAAGTTAGCTAGAAAAAAATATTGCAAGTATTTGTAATATTTATACATAATTTTTTAAATAGGTCAAACTATCCTAAAATTAAAAAAAAAAAATGAATTCTTTACTTTATTTCTATCATTTTTTTTTTTTTTTTTCATTTCATTTTCTTTCTGCCTTATTTTCATTTCATGATTTCTAATCCTATGCAAGTATTATATATATTTATATATATTTTCATAACATATCATAAAAGTAAAAAAATGCAATTCTTTACTTTACTTTACTTTTCCATTTATTTGCGCGTCTTCCTTATTTTTTTTTTACATGATTTCCGAGCAATTCGCAATCTGCCCAAAATTTAAGACCAACTCATTAAGATTCCTCGTTGGTCACTTGGCCCATCTTTTGTTGGCACTTGAAACGTTAACTGGGCGACATAATTAACCCTTATTTGCACATTTTATGGCCCGCACCATAAAATGGTAGTTTAAATTACGCAGCACAATGGAAAAGAGTTTTGGCCATTTTGGTAAATGCTGTACAATTTGTTTATAGGCATCGAAGGCGCCAACGCGAGAGAGTGAGAGAGAACAAAGACATTGATAAAAGTCGAAGCTCAGGTTGAGCATCGGCTTTAAGGTAAGTTGTAGGCTGTGGCCCTTAAAGCAGCTTACAATTTGAACGCATTGTGGACAAGCCGCTTAACTTGCATAATCCAAATATCTGGCCAGCAACGCACTGCAGACGCTCTTGACCCTTTTCGAATCCCTTTTTTTTTTTTTTTTTTTTTGTCATTTTTCTAGGTAGTTGCGTCAACGACCATCAAAGTTGAATGCGATTGCGTGTCTCATGCGGGCAGCGGTCATCATCGAGTGCAGAGCGTAGAATTGCTTCTTAGGTAATAAAATTTCAATAGCTAGGGGTGCGAGTGTGGTCACTGCCCAGAACCCAATAGAGCTTTTAAATTTTGATAGCATCTCTAGGGGTGCACTGACATTGTCTGCAATGGAGTTCAAACTGGTTAAGGCAATAAACTGGTTTAGGCTTTTATGGAACTTCGTTAAAGCTGTGTACGAGCAACCCTTAAAACGCTCAAACTTTTCAATTTTCAATTACAATTCTCAAGTTGTTAATGCATTTAGAGCATATATATATGGTAGATTTTTCTGATCGAATCACAACCTTGCGCTGTGGCAATATCGCAAACAATGAGGTGACAACCGAGTTGCGATTATTGCTAGTTGAAAACTTTAACCAATAACTCGCCCTATGTGAGCAACACTCACATTGAGGCAATTTTTTTGATGACTCGAAAGGGTCGATAATTAAATAAATATACAAACTATCGAGCATCACGCATCGAATCCACTAAGATATGGTACAGTCCACTAGAGTAAAGATTACTTGCATTGTATATGTGGAAGAATAGGAGTTAAGTATATCGCTCAGCAAAGCCATATCTCAAACATTTCAAAAATGTCTTTGCTTAGAAAATTTAATGAAATAGAGAGTGTTATCTTATAGCTAGCAGAATCTATAGCCTACATTAATCCATAAGATTCATATGAATAAATATTATTTTATATTATATTATAAACAAGTAAGAAAGCTCTAGTCGACACTGCTCGACTAAGAGATCCTCTGAACCCTTCTTCAAACGAATAATATTCCAAGAATTAATGAGCGTAGAATTTATCCCTATTTTCATTGTTATTATTATTATTTTTTTTTTTTTTAGTAACTGCTTTTGCTTTATTATAATGCTATTGCTTTCACTTAGACATACTCTAGAATATGTATAAAATAATATCATAAACATAAAATGTATATGATTAAAGATTCCTTTAATTTTCGATATATTTCTATCTATATATATTTATATATTTGTAAATTTCAGTTTGAAAATATTTCTGTTAAACCTTAAATGGAAAAGAATAGAAAATAGAAAAGAAATACTATATTGACCAATGCAATTATATTTATTTATAATTTTTTTATTAAGGTCACACTATCCTAAAAATTAAATAAGAAATAAAATTAAACGACTTTACTTAATTTTACTCTTATTATTATCTCTTATTTTTTTATTTTTAGTTTTTTTTTTCAGTATTATAATATAATATTAAGAATTATTGTTATGAATTTCAAATGAATTAAAAATCTTCAAACTAGTCAAGAGTATATATACCTCAAGTATATTGAGTATTTCCCCAATGAAATTTAATTCAATTAAATTTAAAAATAATAATTCCAAGTTAATATGTATAAATATATATTTCCCTCTCTCATTTATAGTTCCTAATAATATTTGTTATTACATATTAATAATTACAAATGCTATTTGTATGAATGTTGCAAGCGTTCAGTGCTCTCTCTACTCCTCCGATCTCTTTTTTGACTTTTTCTTCTTTTTCACGCTGGCCGTGCTGGACAAGGGACCCAGAGATGAGTAACCTGTCGATGTGGAGTCACGACTCTCGCGATAGGTGCGCAATGGTTTGCGCTTCAGCCAGACACGCAAAAGAAAATTCAGCTCACCTTTCAAGGCCACCATGGGCTTTACCTATAAGAGAAGATATAAGATATATGATATATGGAATCTCTGCTTAGGATTGAGCGAATATCTTACCCTCTCTTTAAATGCAATGCGACGCACATGCCACAGAAACTCTCCGATGCCGATGACAATGGAGATAACGACGCCCACAATGAGCACCACGAAGAGACCGCCCACAGCATCCATATCGAACTGGCCATCATCGTTGACCGTTCCGCCGGCATCACATGTCGTCTCATTATTATTAAACCACTTGCTCTTAAGATTATAGAGAACACCGCGTTCGCTCAGCTTCAATATGCCCACACTGAGATTCGAGCGAAAGTGAGCATCTAAAAGAAGAAATTTCTCAGATTCCTAATCAAATTCTCTTTAGATTCTCTCCACTCACTCAATGGCACCGCAATGCCGTAATGCTTCTCTCCAAAACTCTCGCCAATCTGTGTGAGTTCACAATTCCTTTGCACGTAGTATTGAAGATTTGTGGTTTCCATGAGGAAGGCATAAGTGCCACGGCTCACCTTGACACGATCCACGCCCTCTTCATTGTTCTTGGTAAAGGCATCCGGTTTCAAAGACAACATCTTATTCCATGCCATACGATTTTCGGTATCGTTCGATTCGGAGAAATAAACTGATGTCGCACCACCGCGTATCGTGCCAAATTTTACTTTATTCTGATCAATCAGATCATGCAACGAGGCTATATTTCCCGTCATCTTCGAGGACGTAATGAAAGCAGCCAAACTGGCAATGTAAGTTTGTGAGATGAGCAGAGCAAAGATCCACCAAAAGGCGGTGAGCAGGCGCATGGGAAGACCTCTGTTTGGAAGAGAGAAGAAATTATTCTAATTGTAATCATATATTCAATTGAAAGAACTTTTCATTTGCCTTTCTTTAGAAGAAATAGATAAATATAAAAAAATAATTAAATTTAATTAAAATAAATGCAAATATTGAAATATATACAATATACAAATGATTAAAATTATAAATATAAAATATATAAAAACAAAAAATAACGTTCACAAAATAGTATAAAAATAAAATAAACATAAATTTAAATTACATTTAAATTTAAACTATTAAAAAATAATTAAATAAAAATATTGAATTTAGAATAAAAATAGAATAAAATAAACTAATACATAAATTAAACTAAAAATGAGCTAAATTAAAAATAAATAAAAGATTTGTGTATTTAAAAAATAAATTCAAAATAAAATATAAATAAAATTAAAAAATTTAAAAAAAAATTATAAAAATACATTTAAAAATAAATAATAATTAAAAATAAAATAAAATATAAATAAAATAAAGAAGAAGGATTTTTATTTTTATTATTATATATAAATGATATTATGTAAAATATAAATAAAATGGAGTAAAAGTTTTATCTTTTAATATTATTTTTTTTTTATTATATATTATTTATTTCGTAAATAAATAAAAAAAAAAATTACATAAATAAAAAATATATATAAATAAAAAAAAATTTTTTTTTATTTAGTAAACTCACCTAGGCAACAGATCACATCCCTGATTGAGTATGGAGCCTAGCACCAGCCACATGGTGTTGTGTAAGTGCCAGATATTTTCGCGCTCCTCCTCCCTGCGCTCATTTACCACAGGCGCCTCCCATTCGCAGGGATCCATGCGGCCGGCTAATATCAATGCCATTGCTGTTATTAGCATGGCTACCATGACGTAGAGCCAAACATCCACACCGTAGGGATTGAGAAAGCCATAAATATCGGCCTGGGCCGGGGGCTGCTTATAAGACAAAATGCTAATGCCCAGCTGCATAAATGGCACCGTAAAGTCCACCACCGAGCGACGGGCCTGAGTTATGGTCAAATCACAGATGCCAATCTGTGCATTCTGTCCGGATGCAAGTCGAGAGTGATTAAACAATGATTTAAATGTTAATGCCCATTCGAGTGCACACACACACACACACTCACATTGTCAATTAGCTGCCTGATTATGCCATCCCATTCATCGGTAGCAGCATCGTAACTACCATATTTGTTATCCCTCACCGGTTCGAAAACGAAATCAAATTTGCATTCCCTTGCCAGCTCATAGATCAAGTCAACCGCATAGCCCTCGAAACGTTCATTGCCCTCGAAGTGCACGCCTTCCGGCTCCTTACTTTTAAGATGTGCAAATTTAGTACAGTTATCAGATTTAATTTCAAATCATACGAACCGCCAGCTAAAGTAGGGTTTGCCCACTCGAGTGGCCACGGTATATACGACGGGCTTTCGTGAGAAATCCTCTTTGTTCTCCAGCCGTCGCTGCTTCAGCGCTTTTGTTGAATTCTCTCTAATCTTTTCATAGTCGACCAGCTGAAAATCTTTGTTCCAGATATGCGTTACACGATCTATGATCGGATTGTACACCTCCAAGTTGAAGTCCTCGCGTTGACCATCTGGTGTCAGTTGCAATCGTTGTGTCTTATAGGGCGGCTTGATTTGTTTCGGTGTGAGCTAAAATGTGGGTGATATATAATGAAATATATGTATAAATGGTAGAAGAATGAAACAATTTTAAATTTAAAATTTAAAAAAATACAAAGAAGTATTAAATATAGAAAAAAAAAGAATATATAAATGATAATAAAAATATAATATTAAATATAATTATAAAATATTAAGTTTTAATCAAAATTGAATGGAAATGTATTGTATTGAGTTTAAATGAAATTTAAAAAAGTCAAATTTCATTTAAAAATAAAATTAATTAAAATAAATACATTTACAGTAAAAATAAAAATAAAAATAAAAAAATTTAGTAATTCAACTCTTACCTCTTTCATCTGCTGTACTAAAACTGGTCCAGGCTGCCAAAAGCCACGCCCACAGGTGAACTGCGGCGTATAGAAACCAGGCTTCTGGCTCAATTGCAATACAGAATTGTAGAAGAGAACGACGGCATCATAAACAAGTTGAGAACTCAACGAGGTGAACTGTTCGAAAATATAAAAACATTTTCTTTTGAACTAATCAAATATACGCTGTTCATACCCGATTATCGACTTCGTTATCGAAAACATCAGTCTCATCATGAACAGGCGGTGGAACATAGGAACGAATTCTGACAGCTGCAACGGCAACTGAGAAATCGCGTGAGTAAAACTGATCGATGCGGCTGGTGTGCGTATTCAAGTCCGTGAGAAAGAGATTCTGAAATAGAAATAGAGAGATTAGAATTTGTTTTCTCTCATATATTCACATCATTTTACGTTTAAAGAGCCCGTCATATTAAATCCAATAGAGGCATTGATCACCTCCACCAATATATCGGAGGGACAGTCGAGCAGCACAAATTTCTCACGTGCATTGCTGATGCGCTTCCAGAGTATGCGATAGTCATCGCCACGCTGAAACTCCTGCAGCTTAATGCCAGTCTTATGTAGCTGCTTCCAGGCGAAAATGTGTTGTAATCGTGCGAGATCTGAAATGAGATTTGAATTAATCAAGAGACATTGAAAAATAATAAAAATATAATAAATGAAACATTTAAATATTCAAAATAAAAATAACATAAATAGTATTAAACATTCAATGAAAAAATTGTCTTATATTTTTTCTTAATAGTGATAAAAATTTAATGTAAAATTTTTTGCTATATTTTTTCTTATTTTTAAATTATTTTTTATTTTATATTTTCATAAAAAATTGTTAAATCGATAAAATAACCTACCAATGGACTACTAAAAAAACTAAAACATAAAAAAAAAAAAAAAATTAGAAAAAAAAAAACGAAATAAGACTAGCATAAGTGTATAAAATTAAATAATCCTATTTCAATATGCTGGGCAAGCTTTTTTTAATAATAATTATAATATTAAATAGGCTTGTCTAGCATTTTGCTTTATTTATATTATTATTATTTTTATTGTAATCTCATAAATCAATAATTATTTAATATTTGAATTGAATTAACTTACGCGTCTCATCTCGTTCATAGGCAATTGTAAATGATTTCCAATCAAATTCCTTGCTGCGCAATATATCCGATAAGGCAGTCGATATAATCAGTTCGGAGGGCGCTACATTGATGGTCAATTGATGATTGAGACGTTCCCGCTCGGTCTGCTGTGGATGCCAATCGAATTGCAGATGCGGAATGCCCGTCATGTTGCACAGAACCTCCACAATATCTGCAAAGCATAAACACAATTCAAAAGGGTATTCGAAACGATCTAATTGATCTAAAAAATGTATATTTTTGTATAGAATGACTTGGCGAACTAACAAAACACACAATGAAAGTGCCGAGCAAAACAACGCAATGAAATATAAACGAATCACATTTGGCTGGCAACGGGCCAATAAAGCACTCGTAAGTGTTCCATTTGTATACACTAAATGTGCATATATATGTATGCATATATATTGGATAGATATAGCTGGCGAGCCGTGTCATTTATTTACTGCAAAAATTATTTGTTTTTGCCAATTTAATGCGAAACATCAAGAATCATTAACGAGGTTAGTGGCATAAATTGAGCAACGATAGGTAAAGCTCATCTCGCCCTCTCTCTCTCTCTCTCTCTCTCTCTCTCGCTCGCTCTCTTTGACTTTCCCTCACTCTCTCCCACTTATTCTCTCTCTCACGTTCACTCTCTCCCTCTTTAAACACATGTGCTTTAGTTAATCTGTGAGGCAACAACAATAGCCAGTCGCCCTCAGCCAGACATAATTTTATGACGTTGATTTTTTTGTTTAAAAATAAAATGTTAACTTTTAGCCGCGCTGGCTGAGCAAATTTTTAGTTTAGAAAATTGACTTACCGCTGGTTGTCTTTGAACTTGGTCCCAAAATAGCAGCGACACCATTACCGATCATGTCACAAGCTATAGAAAATCATCAATTATTAATACAGTTTTATTTTCAATATTGTTTATAATAAAACTCACATAAATCTTGCAGCACTATGCTATCGTCGATAGTCACATAGTGTTTGATAGTTTCCACTTGCAGTTCTGGCACTAAAGCATTTACTTCCTCCACAGCTGCATCGAAGGCCTCGGCCAAAGCCATTTCGGTATCAAAGAAAATTGCGCCTTTATAATGAATGGGAAAAATACATATATAGACCAAATATATTATATTTTGTTAAGTCTATGCAAATTACAAAAAAAAAAAAAAAAAAAAAAAAAAAAATAAAAAATTTTAAATTTATAGATCCCCAAAAATATTTTATACAAACAAAGAATGGCAAAACTTTTTGGCTAGACGACTTTTATATTCACGTGTAGGTAGTGATATTTTCATAATTTTATAACCCTATAGAGTAAATATTATTAAATTTAATGAACACTAATTTACAATAAAAAAATTAATTTTTCATATATAATACATGTGAACTAACAAGAAAATTCTATAAAAATAAGACTATATCTAAATTTCTTATTTTATTATTATTTAATTAAGAATGAATTTGTCTTAATTTTACCAAGAATTAATTTAATTAAGTAAAGCAATTAATAATTTAAATATGAAAATTAATTAATAGTTCATTTATTGAAGAATTAATTAACTAACACTTAATTTATTTAAGAATGAATTTAATTAGGTTAATTTATAAAAAATTTAAATATGTAGCTAAATTAATATAAATATATTTATTTATTATTTGATTAAGTAAATTAAATCGTGTGGCTAGTATGAAATATACTGATTTTAATATTTTAATATTATTTTTTATTTATATTTAATATTATATATTTTTTCTATATTTAATATTATGAATATTTTAATATTATACATTTATTTTAATTTATTTATTAAATTTATTAATTTTTATTATTCATTTATTAATTTATTTTTTTATATTTAATTTTATGAATATTTCAATATTAAAACTTTATAATATTTTTTGAAGTGCGCAGCAACTCTTACAATATAAAGATTTTTTTATAAAGAAAAGAGAATATATTAAATATATTGATTTAGTGTATATATCGAGTATAGCATATGTATATATACTGCATATTATTTCATATAAGAAGAAATTCTTATATAAAGTAAAATGATATATACATATATTCATATACAGTCAATAATAATTTAAAAGAAAAAAAAGCTTTAAAAAAATGAATTTCCTAATTTTTGCTCAGAGATATTTAATTTATAATTATTATATTTAAATAATTAACTTGTGGGGCTAACCAAAGTATTTTGATTAAAATAAAACATTCCTTTTTCCAAAAATTTACTTTTTTAAATTGTTAACAACAAATATATATTAATATTGTTTGTGTAAAAAGTCACTAAAATAATTAAGTTTAATAATTAATAATAATAATTTAGTTTAAAAATATCTATTGAAAATTTTTGGCAAACAATTTTGCTAGATTTATTTTATTTATATAATATATCTATTTTTTTTTTTTTTTTATTATTACTCAGCCATTTACAACTTAAGTATTACCGATTTTAATGACCAAGACATCGCCATTATTTGCGCCGCTGCCCAAGACGAGAGCAGCCAAAATCAGGAACTTTAATAGAAACATTTCTTCTAGAGCTGAGCTTAAATTAGCATGATTATTTTGTATTCACTTATTCTTTTTTTTTTTTTTTTCTTTTTTACATATGTGTCAAATAATTAGGTTTATAGTTAACATTTTGACTTTTATATAATGCGTTGCACCACCACAAAATACTTCACAATTCACTTTATTCACATGCACAAACATACATATACATATACACATATATGTATATCAAATATAAAAACAAAACGGGCGTAAAAAATATTCCATGAAATGACGACAGCACCAAATGGAAGCCAATCGATGCCAACTGGGCTCTGGTCGGGGGCGCTGCTCACGAGGCACTGAGCCAGCTAAGAATTTTTCAAAATTTTCGAACATATTTTTTTTTGTTTTGTTTTTGGAAAGCGGCAAACAACGAAATGCGAGTGCTGCTTATTTTAGCAGACATTTCTTGGTTGGGAGAGAGCCATTTGTTTTATGGACAAGTCAACTAAATTGGTGAACCTAAAATACTATCTAGGCCACACAGACTATGGCATCAGCTGCTGGCACTGCCCACTGGAAATGAGCCAACTAAATGGAAATCTAGCGTGTCGATAGCCCACGCAGCTAACTGTGTAGGGTATAGCAGCATCACACCAAAAAAAAAACACACACACAAACAAAAATGGTGGGCAGTAAAAAAGCTATATAGAATTTCTATATATACTACGTGAAGGAATCAGACAATAATTACAAAATATTTCATATTTGTTTTGAATCAAAATTTTTACTTTTATTCAACAGATTTGCAAATTGCATTAACCAACACTAAATATGCTAGAAATTAAGCTAACTGATCGTTTTACTGCGTGTTTTCTCCTTGGAGCTGCGACGGGATGCTGAGGATCGACGCGAGGATTTATCGCCTCCGCTGCTGCTGCTGCTCGATATGCGCATCGGTTTCTTGCGCACCCAAAACTGCAAAGCAAAAATCAATTCGGCTTTGAGTGCCTGCCAGGGCGTCACACGCTCCTCCACGGCAACGTTCTGAACATTCCACAAGAACTCAAAAATGCCCAAGATGACGCCAGTGAGAACTCCGCCAGCCAATACCAAGAAAACGCCACCCAACTCAATGATGGACAACTCATCGCCGTCAACCTCATGAAATGATTCACAAGTAACATTATGATTCTTCCACCATTTGTTCTTAAGTTTATACAGCTCGCCCTTCTCGCTCAGCTGCAGTATGGAAACACTCAAGTTAGTACGGTAGTCGGCGCCTAGAAAAAAAAATAAATAAAAATATAATAAAATATATACAAAATAAAAAAATAAAATAAAATAAAAAATATATATATAAACATATATTTATTCAAATATATTAACACGAATCGTACTACATATTTTTGCATGAATAGTATATTTTATTATTTTAAGAGGCGTCTAAAATATTCAAATATATATTTTTAAATATTTATATTTTAAGCTATTAATAAAATAAATAATAAAATATTTATATACATATATGAATATATAAAAAAAATTGTTACAACCTGAATAAATATAAAACGTATTCTAGAAAAAAAAATATTTTTTATAAAAAGAAATCATAATCTATTCATTCATGTATTATATTATAAAAATATATCTATTGATTTTATTTTAAAATGTTTATAGAATCATTAAAAGTGAAATATTTGTTGAATTATATTTATGTTTATTTATTTATTTTTTATTTTATTTTATATTTTCATTTTGTTTTAATGCAATATTATATTATTTTTTGTAGTTTGTAGTTTTTTTGTAGTTTATTTATTAGTTTAATACTTTTTTCATACTATGATTTTTTTCCATATGATTTTAATTTTTTTCTACGCATATTTTTCGTAACATGCGATTTCTTTTGTAAATAATATTTTTCTAATTGCTGAGAATAAATATAAATTAAATAATTTGTTTAAATTAAAATTTAAATTTATAAATAAATAATAATTTATTATACTATTTAATATAGATTAATAACGAAATAATTAAAATAAAAATAATAAATAATAATGTAATTGGATTTTATTATTTATTTTATTTTATAATGGGTTCTTAAAAATTTTTATAATTATTATTCACTATTATTCTTCTTATTTTATTTTTTTTTTTTTCTATAATTTGTTAATACGCTTTTATTTATTATTTATTATTTGCCATATTCATCCAAAAATGTAATAAATAAATACTTATTACATAAACTATTATAGCCAAGATCTATACTATATAATATAAATTAAATAAACTTTCAGCTTACCCAATGGTACTGCCAAGCCGTAATGCTTTTCACCAATCTGTTCACCGATTTGCCGCAAATCACAATTCCGTTCAATATTATATGTCAAGCTGGTGGTCTCCATGAGGAAGGCATATTTGCCCTTCTCTTTGCGCACACGAGCAACGCCTTCTTTGTTGGTACTCGTGAAGCCCGACGGATTGAAGCTCTTCATTTGATTCCACGCGCGCTGATAGTCCGTATCATTGGACTCAGAGAAGAACAGCGATGTACTGCCACCGCGCATGCTGCCAAACTTTACCTCATCTTGCTCAATCAGATCCTGCAAACTATTTATGGTGCTCTGCCATTTGTTGCTGGTCAAGAACGCAGCCAAATTCGCCGTATACGTGCTGAGCATCATCAGGGCAAAGAACCACCACATGCCCGTTAAGATGCGCATATGTGGACCTCTGCAAGAAGCATAGAAAGTTTTAAATCCAACTGAAATCTAGATCTTGCCAGCTGATCCCACCTGGGCAATATATCGCAACCCTGTTGCATAATGGAGCCAACCATTAGCCAGCAGCTGTTGTTCACATTCCAGATATTCTCCAGCTCATCGGGATCAACTATAGCCGGATTTGGTGGCATCCACTCGCGATAGGAGAGCCTTGAAAAGATTATAATTATTTCCAGTTCGATTAGCTAAAGAAAAGGCCACTCACCTGGCTATAAGTACAAAGGCCAAGGTCATCACCAGCTGCGCAAAGATCATATAGATCCAGACTTGCGGCGCAAACGGTTCCAAGAAGGCAAACGGATTCTTCTGCTCCGGCGGACTCTTATAATGCAATATACTAATGCCCAGCTGCATAAAGGGCACCGTAAAGTCCACAGCCGAGCGGCGCAGTTGGGTAATAGTCAAGTCGCAGACACCAATTTGAGCGTGCTATGGGAATATGTATATATATGGGAAATATCTAACTCCACTCTGCATAACAACTTACATGATCTATTAGCTTCCTTATTATGCCATCCCATTGCTTAGTCTCGGGATTGTATTTGCCATTGCCATTCACAATCATGAACTCATAGTCAAACTCCATGAGTTCGGATAGCTTTCGTATAAGATCCACTGCATAGCCCTCATACTTTTCCTGTCCTCTGAAATTCTCATGATCTTGCCTGCCAATAGATGGAAGAAAACACTTAATAAATATCTGTAGACTTTCTAGAGATTCAAACGCACTTCATCATAAAGTACGGCTCCTCATGATGTGTCACCACGGTGAAGACCTTGCGCTGTATCGAAAAATCCGGCGTAGCTACCGAACTCTGTAGTTCCGGACTTAAACGTCTCACTTTAATGCCATTATCTGGCGTCCACACCATCAGCGGCTCATTCACAGTTGGCTTATAGATTTCCAGATTGAAATGTGTTCGCTGACCGAACTCATTGATTCTCATGTTCTCCGTCTTGAAATTCGGCTCAACATCGTCCTCCGATATGGTCTTCATCTCTTGGACTATATGAGCACCCATAATCCAGGTGCTAGCAAAGCCCAAACCACAATGGCTATTGGGTGGATAAAACTGGCCCAGCGCAGCGATCACATTGCGTGCCGAGTTAGCAAAGAGTACGACAGCATCGTAGATGAGGATGGGCAACATCATTTGACTGCCAAGGATTTGCTAGAATTTAGTGATAATGCTCATTAATCTAATCTAATTTATCATTTCTGAAACCACACTCACATCAACTTGAGATAGACGCGTCTTCTTGCGCTCATATGGATTGGGATCGACAATTTTCATTCGCACCGATGTAATATTCGCCTTGAAATCTTGATTATATATATCCTTCAAGCCCGAACTATGCGTATCTAGGTGTGTGAGAAACCAGTGCTGGAATTGAACATAATTTACTCTATTTAAGTCTTCTGCAGATCAACAACTCGACTCACTCGAAATGGACCTTGCAGCTTAAAGTCCACAGAGATCTTTAGCAGTTCTCTCAAGGATTTCGGATTACAGTCGAGTATAATGTGATGCTCGTGAAGTGTTTCATCAATCTCTTTCCATAGCACGCGATAGTCCTCAGCATAATCTGCTAAATTTCGTAACTTCAGATAGTCCGTATTCAGAGCGTGTATGTTCATAAGATCTTGTAAGCGAGCGAGTCCTGGAATAGAAGTATATTTCATTCAATATATGGCTATATACATTTCATACAATATATGTTAAAAAGACTTATATAAAGCTAAGTCTTGTCCTGTAGACCTAAGTATCTGTTTAATAGTCCAGCTGTTCGTCTATCCGTCCGATAATTTCCTCATTTGTCCCCAAGTCCGGCCATCCGACCGTTCATCCGTAAATACCTCCGGTGGCTCGTCTTTCCATTTGTTTTTTGCATTGTGCACCAATTCGTATATTTGTCTATCTGTCTGTCTGTTAACCTTTCCTTTTGTCTATCCGTCCGACCGTTTAATTGTCCGTCCGTCTATTTAATCATCCATCCATTTATCCGTCCGTCTCTCTGCTTCTCCGTCCGTTTGGCTTTCTATCCTTTTGTCTTTTCGTCCGTCCTTCCGTAATTAAATATATAACCGTACAACAATATCCGTGTCTACAACTTCAAGACCTAAATCATCTATTTCATCTATTCCATCTATTTAAACTCTTTCTGCAGCTATAAATCTCAAATGTAAATATCTATAGTAAACTTACCCTCTGGCGTTTCATAGATTAACGTAAATGTGCGCCACTCGTAGTTGGTTTTGATGATATCGAAATAGGCACGCGACAGAGCGGATAAAGCAGGTGCAACATTTACCGTCATTTGATTATTCAAATGTTCCTGCCGCGTCGCCTCGAGCTTCCAATCGTATTCTATGTGTGGAATGCCGGTCGTATTAGCGATTTGCGCTACAATATCTGAACAGAAACGATTACAAAACATACACCGAATTCAACAACATCTGTTGATCAATGAAATAGCAACACAGTGGGCCACTCGTACATACCACTAGCTGCCTTTGAACTTGGTCCGAAAATAGCCGCAACGCCATTGGAAATCAGTTCACAAGCTAAACCGGAACATAGATAGATATACTAGATAAATATAGCAAATATTGAGTGAAACACTTACTGATCTGTTGCAACAGGAAGCTATCGTTGGTTGGCATATACCGTTTGATAGTCACAAACTGTAAATCCGAGAATTTCAGATTGTTGACCTCGCGAAACGCCTGATCGAAACTCAATTCGATTTCCTTTTCATTTTCATAGAAAATAGCACCTGTGAGGTATTTTAAGTATTTTATTCAATAAATAAAATAAATAAATATTTTTATAATATTTTATTTATAGTATTTTTTTTAAGTATTTATAATCATTGATTTATGTATTTCAAGAATAAATATTTTTATATATTGATTTAATTTTTTTTTATTTTTTAGTAATACGTATTTTTTTATTTTAATTATTTTTTTAATAATTTTTTTTATTTTTAGTAATATGTATTTTATTTTATTTTAATTATTATTATTATTATTATTTATAAATATTGATTTATGTATCTCATATACAAATATTTTTTCTATGATTTATGTCCAATATAAATATTTATATATAGCAATATTTATTTTTATTTATTTATTTTCTCATTTATTTATTTTTTTTTATTTATTTTTTTTTTTTTTTTCATTTCTAAATTTTAATTTATGTTTATACATACCAACTGGAATTTTCGTATTTTCCTCGATGCCCATGGCGAGGGCATATTTTAAAAATAACACCAAATAAATGTTGACTGGATAAAAATGCATTTTGTTTCATTTCAAATACAACGAATTTCTATTTAGACAACGCACTCTAATTGAATTTCGCTAAATGCAACATTTAGTTACATATATTTATATATATATATTTATTTATATATATATTTATGTATTTCTATATACACTCGAAAATTACGTAAAATTTTCAAAAGTTTTTATTTATTTTTGTTGTTGTTGAATTTATATATGTATCCATCTGTTTTACTTTTAAATATTTTCAGCTTTTCTTGCTCCAAGCGACCGCAGCATCCAGTCTTGGAGCGCTAAGCACGCACACTGACCAACCGACCGGCCTAACTGTATCCGCTCTCCATTCGACTATACTCAATTCGAAATGCTTTTGCTCTGCTCGACCGTGCTCTGCTCTGCTCTGCTCGACCATGCTCTCTGCTCTGCTTGGGGAAATGCCATGTGCCATCGCCATCTGCCATCTGCCTTGTGCCTTGTGCCCCGTGCCATGTGCTATGTGCCTTGTGGCATGGTCATATTTATGGCGCCTGACAATGACGTAGGCGGCATCCAGTCTGCCGTGTCTTTGCCATTCTCAAATGTATTTATTATTTTTTTTGTTCTCATACACATTCACACTCGCACTTACACTCATTCACTCACACTCATTCACACAGAAAATTCTGTTTGTCAGCAGCTTTTCATATTGTGTGCCAAATATTATGATGATCGCGCCTTTGTTCGATCTTGGCAGCATTTTGATCTTATAAGAGCACTACTTGATTGCTCTTTGATCTTTACAAGCATGTTTTTAGTAGAACAACTTGATTGAGGCATCTGGGAAATTCTAATTTGAATGCCTTCAGCAATCAGACAAATCAAACAAGTTTGTTATCTTAGATCATTCTGAGATTAATTGAGTAGCAAGCATAGGGATTATGAGAAAATATAAAATAATAATTATTTGTAGATACTAAACAGATATATGTTTAAGATATTTAGTGATAATATATATCATTTAAAAAAAAAAACAGAAACTTAATATATGTAAAAAAAGTTACATAATTTAAAAATTTGTTATAAAATATAAGATATTGATAATTTTTAGATACTTATCAGATTTAAGATTTTTATACTTACATATTATTTATCTCTTTTTTTCCTTTTTTTTAGCTCTCATATACTCTACTTTACAGTCAACGGAATCATTTTAAATACTCTATATGCTTCCATTTGATAAAAAAAACAGAATCCATCCCATTAGCTTTGCTTTTTCAAACATTTACACTTTTACACTATCAGAAGCACATAAAATGATTATCAAACTATCAATTTCGTTCAAGTATAATGATAGCCCAACAACGTATTTGCTAGACATATTGATTTTAATATAGGCGCAATCAAGGATGATCACAATAAGGAATAAGTGTGAGAAACGGATTAGAATAAAAGCATTTCTTAATATTTACTCCAGATTCAATGGATTTTAGCTTTTATCTCATCGTTTATTGGTAAGAAATTTGGCACTGAATAACTTTCTAATTTATACTAAACTCTATAAATGTATAGAATATCCAACAAGAAATGGAAAACTGAATCAGCTCGGGCTCTCGAGGATCAAAATAGAATGCAACTGTGCAATGCCAGCTCGAGCAATTGTAAATGGAATAATCCTAAAACTCCATTTGCAAGAGGAAAGCAGACATTTCTATATGCATACATAGATATATAGATATATATATATATAAGAGTTAATATATATTCATATATATATATAGATACATATATATGTATATATATGTGTATATATATAGGTTTGTTTGCTTATGTAATCAGCTCTGGCTTAGGCAAAAGCATATACTCATAATATAGATGAAGAACTATTTACATACGACATGATATGTCTTTGAATTACTTCAATTACTTGAATAGTTTTTTAACTCAGAGTATCAAATATACATATATGATAATCTAAATTATATTGGTTTTGTGAAAATGTATTTATCAGTCAAAAGGAATTTGTGAAGACTTCATAAACTACATATTATCTGGATCAGGACAATGAACTTAGGGGATATAGAAAATTTATCAACATATTAAATCCTCGAAGCCGAGAATTAAATCTTTATAGCTACTATCGTTAAATTGTTATGGGTACTACCGCCCATCTATTGGTCTAACTGTGCGCCCGTCTATCCGTATGTCTGCGTGTCTCAATGTTCTACGTTCTGCTACGTTCCCATAAACCGATAAACCCGAAGACTTGGGCTTTTAAATTAATATTGCTGTATACGATACGCCGTAACCCCTTTTCATTTTGTAGTCGATAACAATCCATTTTATCGATAAAAGTCGCCAATTAGATTTGTTAATCGCAAAAGTCGTAAGCTTCTAATTAACTGTGTTGATCTCTGTAACGAATAATGAAAAAGTAATTTATATAATACTATATTTAAGATATCTTCCAAGATTTTTGACATATATACATATTTCTTTGCTATAAATAATATAAATTTTTAAAATGTAAATTTCATTCTACAAATTATTTAAAATCAACTTTTTAACAATCGCTGACGGAGATAGAGTGCTGTGAAAGTGTGAAATATAGAATATAATTAGATTATTAAATTACGTACTGCTGAAAATAAATCTAGAAAATAAATTATTTAATAAATTAAGTTTTCATAGTAGATTAGTGCAGTCCAAGAAACCAAATCTTGATTGCAAAGTAAGCAGCAACAACTAATTATTAAAAATTAATAATTATACAAATAATTTATAATGATTAAATGGGATATACTATCAGAACTTAAATATAAAATAAATTATAATGATGTAATAATTAAACTAAATTTGTATTTATTTATTTTTTCATATTTTTTAATCTCATTCATATGTTTTTTATTGCTGAATAACCAATGAAACTTATCTTAAAACATTCTTATTTTTTTTATTTTATTTTTTTTTTCAAATACCTTTTAATAGAATATTCGTATAGGTATTAGTCAGGGACACTCCAACGTTTTATAATATTTTCAATTTTTTCCTTAGCCTCTTAACACTTTTCAATTATTCTAAATTTTCAAGTAGGCTTCAGATATTTAATTTAGCATAAATTAAAAAAATGATCTCATTCTATAAATAAACTCCATACACTAAAAAACACTAAAAACTTTTGCTTTTAAGCAAAATTAAAAAGAAAACACAAAAAAATAAATAAAAAAATAAAAAAAAATTAAAAAATAAATAAATAAAAAAAAAAAATTAAAAACTAAGGCAAAAATAAAGAGGTATGTAATATTAAAAATATTTAAAATAATATAACTAAAAACATATGAATAAAAAAAAAGAAAAATAGAAAATGGATGATAAGAATATTGACTTCAGCGTTTTGGAATTTGATAAGTATGAGGACTATCTACGTTCATTTACCAACAAGCAGGACAATCAATATTTACGTAACAAAGATGTTATCGCTAAGCTATTGAGATTGGGCTATCGTTCGACGAGAGCGCCCTATGATGCGGCCGAGTTTGAAAATCATAAATTCTTGGCCTTGCATGCGCTACGACCGAAATCGATGAATGAGTACTTCAGTAGGTACTTATCACCAAATAATAAAGATCCCGTCCTTCTGAACTTCAAGCAACGTGAATTGCCTATATTCTCCAAGACCATAGCGGTAAGTTCTAAACAAAAAAAAAAATAATTATACAATTATCGAATGATAATCGAAATCGAAATGATTCAATCCTTTCCGTTCTCCCATAGACAATCGTCTTCACCACGCATATTGATAAAAGGGGTGCAGAAATTTCAGCGTATATTGATTTGGGCATGAGTTGGAATAATACAACACGCCGTGCGTACAATCATGCCAACTGGAAGGGCATCTATGAGGGTCGAGACTATCTGCGGCCAATGCCGCATCATCTGAGCTATCGCAATGCCCAGTCGAATACACTCTATTATACGGATAGCGATAACTTTAAGGTAGTGCACGATGATCGCTACGGATTGATGTTTATGCATAAGGGCGATCACAAATATCTGCCAATTGGCGGTCATGATAATCCATTCAATCGCAATGTGCATCGCAGCACAGTGATCTCGCCCAAATACGGCTCGGTCATATTCTACGATCATACGCTGCGCAAGAAGGTCTAGAATAATTCCGCAAATATTTGATTGACAAAATTGAGTATGATGTATCAGAAAATTCTACAGTATGAGTAAAGAGTAAACCAATTCGCTGGCTGTCACCCAAGAAAAAAAAAAATAAAAAAAATAACATTTCTCTCACTTAGTTTTTGTTTAGAATATGTTTAGCACAACAAACAACAGAGGGCGCTCTACAGTTTTTCTTTCTCTCTCTCATTCTCTATGTCTTTATGCAGATTTTCATTTGGGCTTTCTATGCTTGCATATCTCTATGCTCTTTCATGAAGTGTAAAGAGTATATTGGTTTTGTGCAATGTCCATCCGCCAGTACATCTATCAGCCCTATAGACTAGAAATTTTCAGTATATATACTCCCATACTATATACACTCGAACAAATATCAAAAAACATATAGCGAATAGGCGTAGTTCCATGGGGGACGGATCTTTAGATCTTCAAAAGTCGATTTTGGAGTCTTTATTAATACGCAAAAGATATAGCTGATCTATATTCGTCCATTGGATCTATATTCATCGAAGAAGATTTCTTGAACATTAAAAATCCATATTTCCTATTACTTTACGCCCATAGAGGGCTTAGATAATTGATCTATTTATTTATATATCTTTTATTGCTTTAGATTTGATTAGGGAGTCTACTGATCTAGAAACCTAGGAATTCGATTATGGAGTCTATTAACTCTCTCTATCGATGATCAAAAAATTATTTCTACGCCCATTTGGGGGCTTGACTACATTGATGGAATGATGTAATCTCTACACCTTTGACGTCTTATTTCAAACATTTCACATTCAAGACTTCTTCTATGGACTATGGATAAAAGTGATATGTACGCGATCAGTACAGTTGAGGAGGCAGCAGCAAACTATCTCTATATATATCCGAAAATCATTTATTGTCAACCTTCTGTGAATTATTAACAATTATAAAATAATCTTTAATGATAATATTTTATATATTTTTTAATATATTACAAACACCAATAGCAAATGGAAATACTATTGACTCAATGCTATCAAATTAACCAAAATAAATTCAACTTTTCATGACTGAGTATCAGGCAGTCGGTAGCATCCGACTGCCACATCATTCTTACATGTTTATTATTAGCATAGTTCACTTTACATATGTATATATAAATATACAAATATATATATGGGCGACATAGCTCATTGTATTTTAGGCCTTCGTACGTTTCAGTTGCAAATTTTTACATCATCAGTAAAATATAACGAAAATGCATAAATATCAATAAAAAAAAATTTAAAATTTTAGAAAATAAAATGCTTATCAAATATTACGGCTCTTTCTGCTTGTTGCTGCTACATTGGGCCGCAGCCAGGGAGAAGTTTAATGTGGGTAAGTAAGTTCTTAAATAAAATATTGTGAAAGGTAAATAGACGAAAAACTGGGTCAAATTCATTGCAAATTTGTTCTGCTGCTGTTCAGGCATCATTTTCACATCGGACAAGGATGAGGCGGAAATTGCATTTCGCACGGCTGTGGAACGTGCAAATATTTTGGAACGGAATATAGAACTTGTCCCAGTTGTGCTCTATGCCAACATCGAGGATAGTTTTATAATGGAGAAAACGGGCAAGTTTTGAGATATAAATGGAAACTTAATTATATTTATATATATTAATCTATATATTTTTGTTCTTGCAGTTTGTGAGCTGATTTCGCAGGGTTGCATTGCTATTTTTGGACCCAGCACGGGCAGCAGCTCAGGCAAGTTTCTCATTCGGAATTTCATACGAATTCAATTCATTCAGCTTATGCATCTTTATAGACATAGTTGCCTCGATTTGCCATACGCTGGATATACCGCATATCGTTTATGACTGGCTGCCGGATAATCGCCAGCACGAACACACTTCGATGAGCCTCAATTTACATCCGGATAATTTATTGTTAGCGCGTGGATTCGCCGAGCTCGTGCAAAGTTTCGGATGGCGTAGCTTTACGATTATCTATGAGTCGGAGAGAGGTGGGTACTATGAATTATGAACGAGAGTATTAAATGGAGGAGAGATAACTAGAGATCGAAAACTGTTTAGATATAACCAAAATATCATTCACTTTAATTCCTTACAGAACTACAACAGCTGCAGGATATTCTACAAATAGGTGATCCGAATAGCAATCCAACAACCGTCAGACAACTGGGTCCCGACGAGGATCATAGACCGTTCTTAAAGGAAATTAAGTTATCCACAGATAATTGTCTTATCCTACACTGTTCACCGGAAAATATCTTAAAGATACTTGAACAAGCTCACGAGCTCAAAATGCTAGGCGAATATCAGGTGAGAAAGTTTAGGGATTGAGATTATGTAATATCATATATTACCAATTTCGCGCTTTGTTCTCGCAATATTAGAGCGTTTTCATACCCCTCTTGGATACACACACCTTGGAGCTGGGTGATATTATGAATGTAGAGGCGAATATAACAACTGTACGCTTAATGGATCCAACGGACTATCATATAAAGAACATTGTTCATGACTGGGAGGAGCATGAGAAGCGTGCTGAGCGTTACTATAAAGTGTTGCCCACGCAGGTGAAGACACAAATGATATTACTGAATGATGCTGTATGGCTCTTCTCCAAGGGACTCACAGAACTCGGAATTTTGGAAGAGCTCTCGGCGCCCGAAATCGAATGTAAACGCAAGAAACCCTGGCAACACGGACGACGCATCATAGAGTTCATGAAGGCGGTAAGGACTCGACTATATCGACTATATCAAATACTATACCATACTATTCTATACTATTCTATATAACTTACCATAATATTCCATTCCATTCCATAGCGCTCTGAGGAGGTTGGCACGGGTCGTGTCGACTTCAATGAGTATGGACAGCGCAGTTTCTTCACCCTGCGCTTTATGGAGATCGAAGCCGGTAACTTCTTGGATCTGGCCACCTGGGATCCAGTCAATGGTTTGGATAGGCTCAACGATGATGAGGAGAGCGAAAAACGTGTGGGCCAAAAGTTGTCGAACAAAACTTTTATCATCTCCTCACGCATCGGCGCGCCCTTCTTAACGTTACGTGAACCCGAAGAAGGTGAAGTTTTATATGGCAATGCGCGCTACGAGGGTTATTCCATGGATCTGATCGATAATATTGCACGCATGCTGAACTTCAAGTACGAATTTCGCATGTCACCAGATGGCAAATATGGCAGCTTGAACAAAGTGACTCAGACATGGGACGGCATTGTGAGGCAGCTGCTCGATGGAGTGAGTACGAACTAGGCTTAAGAGCATTGGCATTTTTTATACATAGCACGCAAATAACTGTTGACCGTTGATCATGTATGGTTTAAGAGAATGCGCTTTTTATTTTTTTTTTTAACTGACAAATAACTGTTGCTTGATATCTGCAAATAAATGTCTTTCACTCAGAGTTTGAGCAGAAACTCAGAGTGCTGTCGAGTGCAACGGTTCTTCAACGAGTTCGCTCGCGAACGACTCGTAACCGTTATGCTTTGGTTTGCTTTGCTCTAATTGAGTTAGATGAAGTAAGAAGCTATTGCGTATGTACACTGTTAAAAGACTCAGTAGGTTACGCAAAGAGCAGTTCCGTTACTCATAATTTGCAACTTGAATCGCCTTAATTTAGTCTACTAGTTTTAAGATAGTTAACAGTGCCAAAATTGCCTAATTTTCATACAAACTTAAGCCCGGCAGACCCCGTGTGACGTTTCACTGTTAACTTAACGGACCGCTTTGCATAACCTAGTGTTACTCAATCGTGGCGTATGTATTAGTGTGCATGTCAACGCTCACACATCACGCGCATTGAGTGTGTGTATGAATATGTGAGTGTGAAGACCTTTCGCACTGCATTTTTGTTGTTTTTGCTCACTGAGTTTCATTGTGCGAACACCAACTCAAGAAACGCTCAACAGCAAATAATGAAAAAAATAGAAACGAAATCTCTTACATAAAGTTAGAGCAAAGGAGTTTGATTTGGTTTTTTTGAGTGTAAATAAAACGGTTAAATATTATTTGCGAGCTATGGTATTTTTATTTGTGTTTTATTATTGTTTTCTTTATTATTTAATTTTTTAATTAAATAGTAAAATAGTAACAATAATCTCAGATAGAGAAATTAGGAGTATTCAAAATAATTAAATTATATATGTATATATTATTTAATCAATTCTCTTCTAGAACGCAGATCTGGGCATTTGTGATCTGACCATGACGTCGGGCAGACGTCAAGCCGTTGACTTTACGCCGCCTTTCATGAATCTGGGCATTAGTATTTTATTCTCAAAACCTCCGATACCACCGACGGATCTATTTTCGTTTCTCTCACCCTTCTCGTTGGACGTTTGGATCTATATGGGCTCTGCGTATCTGTTTATATCACTATTGCTCTTTGCCTTGGCTCGCATGGCGCCCGACGACTGGGAGAATCCGCATCCGTGCAAGGAACCCGAGGAGGTGGAGAATATATGGTTTCTGAGCAACACAATGTGGCTATCCATTGGTTCCCTTATGGGTCAAGGTTGCGACATATTGCCCAAGTGAGTGAATTTATAATTAATTGATGAAAGTAATTAAGAGTTTGATTTATTTTCTCTTCTTCGACAGAGCTGCCTCAACCCGCCTGGTCACTGGAATGTGGTGGTTCTTTGCCCTGATGATGTTGAACTCCTACACGGCGAACTTGGCCGCTTTTTTGACCAACTCGCGCCAGGCCAGCTCCATTAACAGTGCTGAGGATCTCGCGGCCCAGACCAAAATCAAATATGGCGCTCTGCTGGGCGGCTCGACAATGGGCTTCTTCAGAGACTCCAATTTCAGTGTATATCAGAAGATGTGGACAGCCATGGAGAGTGCACAGCCATCCGTATTCACCAAAACAAATGACGAAGGTGTGGAGCGAGTTCAGGTGAGTGAGTCCAAGTATTACAATATCTTTATAAATAAGTAGCTCATGAATTGATATAAATTGAAATAATTGCTGAATATATTCATACTTGGGCTTATTATTTCAAAGACTTATTTTTATATCACTCGATCAGAGCGTTTCCATATTTGAGACGTTCATATCAGGCCTAAGCTTCAATCTCAGCCTCTCTCTCCTCAGGCTCAGCTCCAGACTCAAACGTCAGTACCTCAGGCCACAAAAAATTATAATCTTCACTTACACGTATACATATGTGTATATGTATATACATACAAACAGTGAGCGGCCATAATTTTTGGCCTGATCTATTAAGTAGCGGGTGCAAGAGAGACATGCTGCAAAGTCAACTTGAGTTGAGACCGGCTTTGTTGATCGGTATTAAAAATAACATGTAATAGACAGAGATAGGCATAGTAACTGCTTTTGCGTGCGCTCCATTTCAATACAGACGCCAACACTGAGTGAGTCTTTAAACAAAGCGTTTAAGCGACAATGCAAGCCAAGCACTTGCATAAACATACATACAATGTATGTATGTATGTACATATGTACATATGTGCACACATGTGTGTAGGAATACCCATGCGCGCATATATACATACATACATACACATATGTATGTATGTATTCATGTAGGTATGTATATCACAGTTGCAGAGCTAGAATTTAAATATAAAGGCATAAAAGAGTAAATTCAAACAGAGAACACTCAAGGCTCTCTCTTTGCTGTCACTATTTTTCGCTCTTTGAAGTGAAGCTGGGTTGATAACCCAAAGAGCCCCTTGGGGGCTGCGCAGAGAAATCTTATGATAAGCATTGAAGCTACAACTGCTTACGCTGCCGAAATAGCGCCGGAAATATATAATAAATCATTTTAATAAATACCGTTTATCATTTATATATAGGTGTGTTCAAAAAAAAGTTACAGCACATAGAAGTTTGATTTTTCAAGTGTGCCAATACTTTTTTGACTCACTGTACATACATACATATGTATGTACATATGTATATTGTATATATTGTATTGCATGTACTAGAAAGATTGCGTTATGCTATTTGAAAGTAGTTTATATTTATCATACAATTTTCTTGAGTATGTATGTATGTGTGCTTGCAGAAAGGCAAAAATATGTACGCTTTTCTAATGGAGTCCACTACACTGGAATACAATGTGGAACGTAAGTGCGATTTGATGCAAATTGGCGGCTGGCTGGATTACAAGAGCTATGGCATTGCAATGCCGTTTAGTAAGTGCATTTGTGACGTACTAAGCCTAAGCTATGATTAAAATTGCAATTCTTCTGCAGATTCACCGTATCGCAAGCAGATTAGCGGCGCCGTCTTGAAGCTGGGCGAGCTGGGCGTGCTGGCTGAGCTGAAGCGCAAGTGGTGGAAGGAGATGCACGGCGGCGGCAGCTGCGAGGGCGATAAGCAAGGCAACGCTGATACTCCGGAACTGGGCCTGGAGAATGTTGGCGGCGTATTTCTGGTCTTGGGACTGGGTCTGATGTGCGCCATGGTGCTGGGCTGTACGGAGTTCTTCTGGAATGTGAAAACGGTGGCCATTGAGGAAAAGGTGGGTGGGGGATCTCTAAAAAAAACCTATTCTAGAACTAAATTCTATTTGGCGCAGATCTCCCTGAAAGAGGCGCTCAAGGCGGAGGTGATGTTTGCTCTGCGCATTTGGATTAACACAAAGCCGGTGCACACAAGCGTCGGCTCGAACTCTTCCTCTTCCTCGTCGTCATCCAGCTCTTCATCCAAATCTAAAGCATCGAAATCGCATTCGACACGCTCCAAGCACTCTTCCAAATCGCTTGGCATATCCAGCAAGGATCATGATGCGGACTCATCTGTGCACAGCAAACTCAAGAAGATTGGATCCATGTTTTCGCTGAAGTCGCATAAGGAGAATTCGCCGCCGCTAGAAATTGGCTGGAAATTGGATAAATCTACGCAAATGAGTGTGGCATCGACGCCCCAGGAGGAAGAGCCGGTGGTGGTGGAAGAGGAACGTCCAGCGGAGCGACGACATCATCATCATCACCATCATCATCATCATCATCATCACCAGCAGCATCAGCATCAGCAACAGGATCAGTCGATGGATCAACGAGCTAGCAAATTGAGCAATGGAGTTTGAAAAGTTTTTTTTTTTTTTGTATCATTTTCTTTTATGCAAAGAGTTCTTAAGCCATTTAAGTTCATATTAAAGTACACTCAATTTCGTATTTGCTTACTCTCTCATTCCTATGAGAGATTTAAGTCTAGTGCAATGCTCGCGATTGAGTGACAATCTGAGTCGTTTAACAGTGATGGACGATCTACCGCTTTCTCACTCACACTCCATAAAATTCGTTTTGCTTACTCTCAATTGTGCTCTCCATAAGTAAGCATGCCTATGTTTGTATGTGTGCGCAGCAAATAGCAGTGCAAACTAATGAGTGAAGAAAGTGAGAGTGAGTGTGGGCAGCATTGCAAATTAGTGACTTGCTTTGTCAAGCTCACGCATACATTTTCTCATTCTGTATGTGAATATTGCTTGGAAGAGTATTTGAAAGTAACATGATATTGCACACTTACGTGCGCTTGCTCACGCATAAATGAATACATACATATATATGTACATACATGCTATGCTTATAAGTATTTATGTGCTTGTATGTATGTGCATATGTATATGTAAACTTGCAGAAATAGCTGAAATTCAATTATGTTAAGATGTTTGGTCTGTTGTTCGGTTACTGTTAATACACTACTACTATTAACAAGATTTTGAATTCACTACCTGAAACTCAATTCGAAGTTTATCAGTTTTACAAAAATATAATAAAAATAAATGCATTTACCAAGATTTTCGAATTCAGAGAACGTCATTAATCAGATAAGAGAATTTAAATGGCTTGACAATTTTTTGGTTTTTAGTAGATAAACCCAAACCCCTACAAAGTATTATAAAATTAATAACTATATAATTTGCTTAGCCCTTAGAAAAAAACACATTTAAATATTTAGGTTTTTTGCAGTTTTTATTTTTTTTTTAAATTTAATATTATTTAATTTATATTTCGGGCATATTGACTTGTTTTTTTTTCTCTGTTTTGAACATTTGTTTGTTGTAAAACAATTTATTTTAAGTTAATTGATTGCGAATCTCAGTTTTATATCTAAATTATTTTGATATATTTTGAATATTTCGTTTATCTTAAGGCTATACTTTCATTTAATACTTAGTTGATATATTAAAATATTTGCAATATTTTCATATTTTTTTACTGTTACACTTGCAAAGCTAATTGAATACGTTTGTTGTTGCTCATTGTTTAAGGTACATTTAGTTGATTATCTTTCTCTCCGACAGTTTGCCTGTTTTTTATTCTTCTTCTTCTTCTTTTTTTTTTTTTGGATTTTTGAGCTTCTTTTGAATAGCTTAAAAGTAAAAAAAAATATTTTCACTTACTAATAAATCAATATGTATTATACAAGGTTTTTTAATTCAATAAACAGAGTGTTGACAGAGAGAGTGAGCGAGAGAGACTGAGAGAGAGAGAAAGAGAGAGAGCGAACGGAATGAGATATCTATACAATTCAATAATGAATGGAAATTTTTGAAACAGTTATATACATTTTTAACACAAATATTACGCGACATAAATTCAAAATAAATTCTATAACTAAAATACTTTTTTTTTACATTTTCCTCTTGCGAGTATTTTTTCACATTTTTTTTGTACTTAAGATAATTAAATTGCTTTAAATAATTCGCTAAATTTCGTTTTTTTTTTTTTTTTTTTGAGATATATAGAGCTTTTAATATTTCTTTTTTTGGGTTTTTGGAAATGCAGCGAGTTTCTCTTCTTCTTCGTCGTCTTCAACCACACTGTGCTTTATCCAGAAAGACAATATCCCGTGCGCTGCTTCGTCGTGGTCAATCCTTGGCTGTCAGGGCCACGGGCGGGAATTGGCGTTCATCGTAGAGCTTTGTGGGCGTGTCGATGGCATCGCAGAGCTTGCGAAACTTGGCGGAATCTAAAAATCATAGTTAATAATTATTAATGGTAATATTATGATGATATATTAGAATATTAGAAAATATTAGAAATTTTAATATTTGAATATTTGAAAAATGAAAATAATAATGCAATTAAATAAATTTATAACTGTATTCTAGCCATACATTTGTTATTTTATTCAGCTTATAGTATTTTATTTTTAAATATTTTTTTTTCATTTCTTTATTTTATTTATTAATAAAATAAAAATATAATAAAATCAATTCATAATGATTTACAAGCATTCAATTTATATTTTTATTATATTTTATATTTAGCTTTTAGTTTTTATAGTTTTTTATTTTTTATTTACAAATAAACTCAAAGTACGATAAAATCAATAATTGTTTTCAGTCAATTAATTCATAATTGATTTTATATTATTATTTTATTTAGATTTAATTTTTATTATTATATTAATTTAATCTAATTTTAATAATATTGAATAGAATGAATTTTAAATATAATATTTATTTATTAAAAACTAAATAATATAAATTGGTATGTGATTTCAAAATCTCGTAATTTTATGTTTTTTTATTGTAATTTAATATTATAATTTGATTTTCTTCAATTAATGTTTTTTTTTTTTTTTTTTAATATTTTTATTATATTATTTTATTCTTTTTTTTTTAATTAATTATTGAATTAATATTATAATTTTATTTGCTTAATTATCATTATTATATTAAAATTTATTTATTTATTTTATTTATTGAATTAATATTAAAATTTTATTTGTTTAATTATCATTATTATATTAAAATTTATTTATTTTTTTATTAATTGAATTAATATTATAATTTTATTTGTTTAATTATGATTCTCAGTATCATATCTCATTATTATAATATAACATTGTCCGCTCACCTGACATGGCATCCGCCTGCTCGCCGCGCAGTATGCTCGCATAGCTGTTGTCCGCCACGGGATCAGGATTCTCGATCAGCACACTGGCCGCACAGCTCTTCAGCATGGTCAGCGATTGCTGGGGTAGCGCCTTGGTGGCCTGTGCCTTCAGCACACTCTCGCTCAGCTGCAGCTCGATGACATCCTCGAGGGCGCCCCTCAAATCGTGCACGGCCAGCAGCTTGCAGACGCCTCCACGCTCCGCATTGAAGTCGTGCATATAGAGGAAGCCATCCTCGCAAGCAATTAGCAGGCGCAGCTCCTTTTGTACGCGGGTCAAAGCGCAGATGTTCTTGAGACCGGGCTGTGGCAACACCACCGTGGCAAAGGCACGATCCTGGGCCAGCACATCGCTGACCTGGGCGGGCAGCAGCAGCGAGGACATCGCCTTGGTGAACATGCCACCCCAGCTGGCCGCCGTGCTGGCTGTTATCGGCTCACTGGCCTCCTCAGTGCTACTTGCTGCAGGCGCCGTCGTCTTGGCCGTCGTGGCTGTGACTTCCTTGGCATTGTTATCCGATTTGGCGGCTACTTCAGCTGGATGAGCAAATAATTGGTTAGTAAAAGTGGAATTTCATATGCATATTTCCATTCACTCACCTATTGCCTTTAGTTCCGCCACCTCCACAGCCTTGGCATCGATCTTGAAGACATGCACCGTCTCCGTGTTGGAGGAGGCGCACAGATAATCCCCGCCTGCCGCAAATACCAGTGATGCAATCCTCACACAACGCTTGACGCCGCGCCGGAACTCCTGCACCCGCTGGCCGTTCTTCACACAGAAGACGCGTATCACAGTGCCGCGCTCGGAGGCGGTGGCCAACAGTGCGCCGCTGGGCGAGAATGTGAGCGCTGAGAGGGGCGTGTCATGTGCCTTGATTGTCATGCCCGTGCGCAGTTTGTTGGCATTGAAGATGCGCAGCTCGCCGCTCGACTGACAGACGGGGAATGCCAGATGCGAGTTAAGCGAGAGCGCACAGAGACCCAGCTCATTGGGTGCGATATTCTCAATGGAATGCAGGATCTTCATGTCGCGTATGTCATGTATGTGTATGCTCTCCGCCAGGCAAACGATCAAACGCTGTCGATTCATGCGAACGCACAATATCTCCGAGGGATAGAAGCAATTGCAGATGTCCTGTTTCTTCTTAAAGTGCAGCATCTTCAGGCAGTTGGGCTTCTGTGCGGTGACCAGCACCACAAGCGAACTATTGAAGAGCCGCTCCACAATACGTATTTGCTCTGTATTGTCCTTGGCGAAGATCTCCTCGACCTTGTCCTGGCCAGCAATTGAATAGAGGCGCAGACCAGTGCTGCTTAGCACTGAAAGGGAGCTGTTGGGCGTTAAAAAAAATGAATGCGGGTCATATTTAGTAATTTTTATAATACTACAAAGAAATGCATTATGCATTATTTAGTACCATTTTAAATAAGTAAATGTTACTCCTTTTTATATAACATTTACTTTCTCTTCCTCTCCGACCAACATACTCCCATTTCAAATTACTAACTCTAATATTCATTTATTATATAATGAGCCCTCTCGGGCTTCCAAAAATTGCCGTAGTGGACGGTATTTCACGTCCCCATGGCGGGGTATTGGTTAAAGTTTTCAACTAGCAATAATCGCACCTCAGTAGAACTTCATTGGTTACGATATCGCCTCTGCGCAAAGATAACTTAACAACTCAAAACTACGTTTACTGCATGCGCACCCAGCCTTAACCAGTTGAGAATTCTAAGCGACCTAAACATAAATACTCTCAGTATTCATTTCATTTCGGCGCAGTTTGTATAGCATGCTTTTCGGCTGCAATTTGTGTTATTGTATGTGTGAGCATTCGGCAAATGCATCCCTTTTGATTGTTGCTTTATTAGCCTTTGGATTTTTTCATAGGGAAAGGGAAGTGCCGCAAATGCACTGGCTAGGGGAGGGTTGATGGTCAGCGGCAGCTGCATAGACAACAGCTTATGTAAGTGTATTTATAAGGGTTGTTTTGAAACAATATCAGGAAAGAATAATTTTATAAATTATGTTACATATTTTGAAAAAAGAAAATAATTTAAAAACTAATTTTTTTTTTTGTTATGCCTGCGCTAGCATTCGAACCTGCAACCTTGGCACATTTGCGATTTGCAATCAGCAAAACATAAGCAGCAAACAAAGAATAAATACATATATTATAAGAAAAACTGTTGTATTTTAAACTCTGACTAAGCATAATAAATATAATCATGCCATTATACTGATGCATAAATAATAATAGAAAACAAATAAACATAAAATAAGCAATTACTATAAAGAAACAGTTCCAAACAGCGCTGCGTGTGCAAGAGCGTGATAGCTATATGCATGTGTGAAAATACCAAACCCAAATAAATACCAACTCAGTGCTTATTTAGTTCATTCTTAATGTTTACTAAGCATTCTAGTTTTTTTTATACATTATTTTCATTTGTTTATAAACACACTTTCATTGAGATCCAGCTAACAATTGCTTTGGCGCACTTTTTTAAACTTTGTACTTTGTACTTATTGCTAATTGAGACATCTAAACTAAATTAAATCACTTGGCGACAACTGCGACTCGCCCTCGGCCAAATAAATGTGCAGCGCCTTATAGAGCAATGCAATGCCCAACTGCTTCTTCTGCTTCATTGTCCAGATCTGGGCCGGTCCATAGTAATCTCCGCGCTTCAAATTAGTCAAATGCGTCAGGCCGAGTGCATCTATGATGGATGCCTCTCTCGTGTACGCATCCGTGGGCATTATATTGTGAAAGACATGGAGACAAACGACGCCGCTGCCATGTTGCCAGATGTCCAGGATGCGCTGCAGCTTCCTGCTTCCAGCTTTGGCCGCATTTGCAGCTGGGGGTGATTTAAATAGCTCCGGCATCAGCAGGCCACGTCCAATTGCCGGCTTCTTCCCTTTGGTCGACTCCTGCTGCTGCTGCTGCATATGGAGGCGTGTGTGCTGACGCATTGCATCATAGAGATGGGCATAGGGTCGGGAGCATTTGCCTTTGCCCACATAGAAAATGGCATCCAGGAAGCGTGACCAAATACTCAAAGGATCCACGAATGCACGCTCTCCTGGCAAATTTCTCGAAATCCTCGGATCTATTAGCATATAAATGAAACTCTGCTTCAGATGCCCCTCCCGCAGCTGTCGCCCCCCGGCTCCTGCTCCAGCTCCTGCTGTGGCAAAGTGCTGCGCCGAGGCAATCTCGTGCACCATAAACCGCTCGATCTGCTCGTAATCCGCCTGGGATCTCAGTGTATGATGCAGCTCCACGGAGTACTTGATCTGTGCCGCCTTCGCATGCTTTTGCGCCGCCAGCAGCGCTGCTGTATTCCTCTTGTACTTGATCAATTGCTTGATATAGAGTCGCTTCGTGGTGCGTGTGATGGGACCCACTGGAGCGCCCAGTTGCGTCAGCTCTGCACGCAGTGCATCCGTCTCGTAATCGAGCGGCACGCTGAGATTTGTGCTCACGCTGCTGTCCAGCGGCGGCGCCTCCTGCTGGTTCGCCTTGCGTTTCGTCAGCTGCTTCTTCGCGTCGCCATTCTGGAGCAGCTTCGTCTCATAGAAGACCAGACCATTCTCATCATCCGTATGCACATAGGCTTCTGTCATTTGCAGATAATAGGATTTATCTTGAGGCTGCCTCTGCTGATCCATTGCCTTCTTCTGCTGCTCTTGCTCCTCCTCCGTTGGCTGCCCCTGCTCCTCCTCTGCGGCTGTGTAGAAACTCTGCTCCAGCACACATGCCTGAGCTACTTGCTCCACCAGCTGCCCGAAGGCAGCACGACTTGCTGGAACACTGGCTTTTGTTGCCGACTCCTGCGCCGCCTGCCTCAAGGTCTGTTGCACATGCTCCTCGTAGCAAAAGTCCTCTTGTGCCATTGCCTGCTCCACCAGCATCTCCACCTGTTGCTCCTGCAGCAACGATTTGCGAGCACGCGAACGCTCTACCTTATCCCGCCAGCTTTCGATGAGGGTGCGACGTCCACAGGTCGCCGCATCCTGCTGATGCTGTGTGAGCTCTGCCAGATGATCTCGCGTGAGCGAGAACAGATTGATCGACTGCTCCTGCACGGGCTCCGGATCATCTGGGAATTGTGGCTGCGGCTTGCCACGACGATGCGTTATATTGATGTAGTAGGGCGAGGTGACATCGTGATTGTATTTTAGCGTCGCCTTGGGCGTTGTCAGGAACTTCTGCTGCTTCTGTTGCTGCTTCTCCCGGTAGATGTGATCGCGCATCAATTGCAGCACCTCAAAGTGGCACTCCTCGATGGCATAGTGCACGGCCAGCTTGTGCTCATCGTCGGCAATATCTGGCCGTGCGCCATGCTGCAGCAGCAGACGCACCAGCTCCGCCCGTCCATAGATTGCCGCAATGTGCAGCGCCGTCATATTACCATCACAGCGCACATTCACGTCCAACTGATCGCTGGCCAGGAATCGTTCCAATATACGCAGCGCCAGCGCCTCGTTCTGCATGCCGCATACATAGTGCAGCGGGGCCAAACCACGCTCGCAGGGCACAATGCTTGCATTGATGATGTTTCGATCCAGCATTGAGAATATATCCGCTTCGTTCTCATCCTCCAGGGCGTCCAGCAGTGTGAGAGCTAGAAAATTAGCGCGCTGCTCCATGGCTGGCGAAATTGATTTTTCCACACACTCGAAATCTATCGCTCTCCCTCTCTCTCCCAGGTATTTAATTACCCAATTATTTTCAAATTCTCGCCTTTTTCAATGTCAAATGCAATTCGTGTTTGTTGTTGTTTATATTTGGCTTGCGCTTGCAGTGATTTGGTATTTTAGTTGGTATGTATTGTGTGTAACGGGCTGCCACACTGGCAGTAGTTCGACAGTGTTGCTAAATGTGCGCTTTACGCGCGCAATTCAAATTCTACGTTGGCGGCTCTTGCAAAACGTAGCAACGCATTTTGTTTTTTATTAGATTTAATTAATTTGAACTATAGAAATTAGTTTTTTTTTTTTAATTATTTATATATTGATTTTATTTTTGCACCTATTATAAATATTTATTTATCAATAAGCGTTTTGCTTGTAATTTGGTATTTATTCTGTGTAACATAACAGTGTTGGTAAACATGCGCTGAACGCGCACATTTTGAATTTTTCTTCGGCAGCTTTGCATGAATCATATCATCATATTAAAAGCTTTTAATGTTAATTGCGAGTTTTGCACTTGAATTAATGCAAAGCCATTTTGACCATGGAAATGTTTATTTGTTTTTGTTGTTATCATTTGCTCGAAATTTATGTCAGGCACGTTTCTACGCCAAAACCCGAAAACGATAAGCGAGAGCCAAAAAATCTGGCGATGAGCGCAACACGTGTGTCGCTCAGCCGATTTAAAGTTGGTTCTCAATGCTTTTTTTTCCATGGGACCAAAACTAGTTTCGCGCCAAAGGCGTTGTCGCAAAAAAATGGGGCTCAAGGCCATACCGCATTGTATGAGAGGAGACGCAGTCGGACCCCCCTTGCAAAACGATAACATGACGGCATTGTTTGCGGTTTGCTTTTTTATATTTATTTATTTTTTCATTTTATTTTACGCTATTCCCCTTTGCGCTGTTTACTAACAACAGCTAAACTAAAGCTGAGGCATTTCATACTTTAACTCAATAATATTTTTGTATGTTTTCAATGACGCATCGGAAGCACACAAAAAAAATTGTAAACACATCAGCACGAAGTTAAGTGGACTCATAAATTAAAATTTTCGATCTAAAGTGCTGATAAGGGTTCATTAGCATCGAAAGAGAACAGATAGAAAGTAAAAGACGAAATTCTAATACGCTTTAAAATCAACCAAAATTCATTATTTATGGTACAAAAAATTATTGCTTTCATTAAAAAATGTTTTTAAATTAAAAACTTTAGTCAAAATTAATCAAAATTATATGTAAAAGTTAATTCATTCAAATGATTTAAAAATAAATAATTAAATCAAATATTTTGTAACATTAAGCACAACTTTAAATTTTAAATATTCTTTAAAAACAGGAATATATTTTACATATGAAAATAAAAAGAAATATTATATGTAAAATTTTTATATATTCAAATTTATTTAAAATTTTAACATAATATAATATTTGGTTACAAATTCCCTCTCAAATGTAAATGCCTTGTATTCCCTTAACTTATATTTATGTAGGGTATTTGAGGCGCAAAACGCACGACGCAAACAGCTGGTGTAAACAAAAACAGAGATATGTATTATGAAATAACTGCACTATTCGTGCTCAGTGGACGGACAATGGACGTGATGGCAACACGTGTTTTTAGTTGCCCAATCATTGTCATTATCATCATTATTATCATTGAGTCGGCTGGACTGCTGCACCTTTGCCCTTGAACTTGACGCTCAATCGAATGTAAAGGCAAAACGCCTAATTGATTTCGATTCTGCTGTGCATTCACCTGCAAAATGCTTTTGAAGGCAGCAAATTGATTTGTTTTGATTAGAAAGCATTTTGCATGCTATCTCTTTTTTGCAGACTGCCTTGTTTGTGGAGCAGCTCTTTGTTCTCGCTTTATGACGCGAGACTATCAGGCCGCTCATATAATTGAGTTTGCTTTTGCATGTGTGTGTGTGTGTGTGTGTGTGAGTGAATAATATAGATGTATAAACATGTCTGTTTGTATGTGTGTCACATACCTACATACATATGTATGTCTTAAGTGTTTTCTTTTTGTGATTTTCGCCATAGGCAGCAATATTGATTGTTTTTGTTTTTGCTTCTAGTTTGTGCGTCACTTGCACTGGCGAGAGCAAAGTGTAAATGAAAGAGTTGGGCAGTGTGAGAGTGGGACAGCAGGACATTAGATGCTCAGCAAGTAACGGTGGTTTGGTCAATCAGCCAACCTCATTATGACATCAGCTGAGCAAAAATAAACAAAGCTTC
This sequence comes from Drosophila borborema, assembly GCA_030914335.1. Taxonomy (NCBI): domain Eukaryota; kingdom Metazoa; phylum Arthropoda; class Insecta; order Diptera; family Drosophilidae; genus Drosophila; species Drosophila borborema. The sequence continues at coordinate 238,536 of JAUESP010000308.1, forward strand.
AAAACAAAAATAAATTAGCAAAAAAATACAAATACAAAGAGAAGCTATACAAGTTTATTCAGCTTGCAAGTCAGCCACAGGCACTGTAGAAAATACATGCAAAGCGAAACAGCATCAGCTGTTGCGCATTTACAGTATGCGTGTTTGCGTCTCTGTGCTGCTCTTGTATCTATGTGTGTGTGTGGCTACTCCTCATTACACTGTTTAGCAAACAACAATTGTGAGCGCTAACATTTCTGTTAATGTTAAGATGATGTCAGATTAACTATGGCTAAATTTATGCAAAAATCTATGTACAGGCGCGATTTTATATTGACTCTATTTGTTTTACTATTATTGTCGGGGGTTGCTGGCAATTTGCTGGCTAGTGTAATTGTTTGCCATTACCTATATTTTATAATAAATGTATGCATGTCATTCTTATTAGAACTGGTTGTTTGCATGTTCTAATAAGCAAAACGATGCCAATACACGCTCACACACACTTACACAAATAAACAGATACACACACACATACATGGGCACACGTTCTGATAGACGCTGTTACAGTTCAGCTATTAGCACCCATTGTGCCCCTCACCCTCTTTGCTTCACACCCTCCCTCTCTTCCACCAGCTGTTTCGCTTGTTTACTTGTCTCATTTGTCGTTCATTGTAACTCATATTTTTTTTATTTTTGCTATTCTGTTTTTTTTTCTTCTTTGCTCAATGACCTTCTTTATTTCGAAGGAAGGCTTTGAGTAGGTGTGCAAAAGTTTGTTTGGGGTAGATGTTGGGTAGCTAATTTGTTATAACTTACGTAAAATCCTGGTTGAAATTCATTTGATATGCTGCCATTTTAAGAAATCTGTTACAGCTGTTTTGTCAATGCGAAAAATCTCTTATACCACACACACTTTCACTGGTCTTTGGCCTTTTGATTCGTATTGATTTAAATTTTTGTTTCTTCTCTTTACTCTTTTTCACAATTTAAAACGCAATAAATTAACAAAGAGTAAACACAGTGAGTCGATTTTTAAACTATGAGATAGAAATTCAATTTTCACCGTTGTTTTTGTCCGTCTTTGTTGTTTTTCTACGCTCTTCTTATTTGCTTCTGTTACATTTTCAAACAAATGTTAAATACCCCAATAGCTGAATTGGCGTTGGCAGTGCCAATTGAGTAATTTCGTTAAGTGAGTAAATTTCGTTAAGGCACAACAATAGCTCATCTCTAATGCGTGCGTGTATTGTGCGACCACCACAGTTTATCGGTCGTCTATCGGTTCTCATGCGTCGAAAAATAAAGTAATAGTATAAAAGTAATTAAAACTATGATTAATACGTGCAATAAATCGTTTTGCATTCAGTGTACTTGAAGTGTTAACAAATGCAGTGCATAATTTGTACTGCTTCTGCTGTTTTGCAAGTGTATTGTACAAGTTTTTGAGGGCCTAACACATTTTTTCAGCAGACGCATGAAAAATGGCGGCGTCTTCAGCTACGGCTGAATGTAAAGAAGAATGTAAAGATAAAGATGACGATGCATTAACTACAACGCTACATTCATGTGCAAACGATCCAGATTTTGCAGTAATATGTGCATTTTTGCAAAAATTTGCCAAAGATTTGGGTTTGGCATTGCCAAATTTCAAGCATTTGCAGGAGTGGTTGACAAACAACGATGAAGGTACGTACGTGTGTGTGCGTGTATGTGTGTATGAGTGTGTGTGTGCAAGCGTACATATGTATGCAACTGTGCAAGTCAGAGTGCGTGTGTGTGTGTGTCGCAACTGAGAGAGCGAGAGTGACAGCGAGAGCGAGAGAGAAAGAGAGCTCGATTGTTTGTATTATTGTTTGGTATGGAGTAAAGCGGAGACCGTCAAAAATGCAGCTGAAAGAGAAAACAAAAACAAAAACAACAACAATCACAACTATTTTCTATTTTATTTTTTCGCTTTTCAGTGCCCCAGCTGCGAGATCTTCACATTAAACTGTTGCGCAAGACACGCAAAACGGTGCATGAAAAGAGCTGGGAATCCGCGTTGAGTAAATTCTGTTTCGGCTATTCCCTGCAGGATGCGTGGGAGATTGAGCGCTTCGGCTACCGGAATTCGAGTCTTAAGGTTAAGCTACGTATTTTACGCGTGAGTATAAACTAGAATTTATTTCAATTATTTTCAATTTAAAGCTCGTTATTAACCCTTCAATTTGTTGTTTTTAGGAACTGCTTGAAAGTCAATTTGAACGTAATGCAAAGTTTCGTGCAAATATTCAAACGCTAAGCGCAGCCTCATTGCGTGCCCAGCCCATCGGACGCGATCGCTTGGGTCACTCGTATTGGCTGTCGCAGGATGGCGATTGCAATTTGCGCATCTATCAGGAGCATTTGGACGAGGAGATATGGCAGGTGGTAGCAACAAATCGTGATGAATTTGTTAATCTAATTGCACGTCTGCGCGGCAATGAGGTGGTGCTGCCCTCCAAAGATATTGGCGAAGCGGATGAGGATACCACAAGTAGTAGTAGCAGCAGTCATGCTGCAACACAGGCAACACCAACTGTGTTGCAGCCGGAGCCACATGATGATGATTCGCACGAAGCGAAAGTACCCAACTTGAAGATAAAGCTGCGTACGCCCGAGCAGCAGCAGCAGGAACAATCGGAGGCGGAGCTTAAGCCCAAGAAGGTCAAGGTGAGTCCCTTAACAGAAGATTACGTTTTCCTTTGATTACACCATTTGCTTTGCAGCCTCTGGTAATAACACAAGGTAAACTGGGCGGATCACCTGCTCCGGCCAAGAAGCGTCCCTTGGAGGATGTGGATAAAAGTCCACCGCTAGAATCTGAGGATCAACAAAAGAAGCAGCGTCCCACGCTGCTCGACACAAAACGTATTAAAAAGCCGAGTCGCTATGAGAGCACCAAGTCCGAAGATGATAACGAAGTGGACTCAGAGGACTCCGAGCTGGATGAGGGTGAAGAGGAGGAGGAGGAATCGCTTGACGGAGAAGAGGAATCACTTGATAGCGCTGCTGCCGACGAAGATGAGAACGAGCAAAAATTCAACGAAGAGGATGAAGAGGAAGAGGATGATGATGAGGATGAAGATGGCGAAGATGGCGAAGTTGGCGAAGCCATCGAAGAGCCCACGCTAATAGTTCGCGGCCAAGGAGCTGGTCATGAAAACCAAGCGTTGCCAGATGATACACTATACCTTAGCGCCTTCGCGTATAAGGAAAATGATTTCGAGTCGTGCGTTGGTGAAACAATCGTTGAAGAAGTCCTCTTTGTGCATGGCTCTGGAAGTGGCGCTGATTGTTTGGTGGGTAACAACAGCAACAACGAAGCCAACGAGGAGGAAGCCACTGCAAAGCCTGAGCCGAAGGCGACATTCTTTTTCGGTGAACCAGGCTGTCTAAAACTAAGTCCCATCAAACAGACGCCAAAACAGGAGGCAAAGCGCAGCATATTCGATAGCTTAGGCGATTCGAAAACAGAAGCCGAGAAAACGAATGGAGAGAGCCGAAAGTCTAATGAAACAATGGAGGATGATAATGAGAAAATTTCGATAGTTCTTAACGGTAATGAATCACCGGAACATGAACAGGACCAGGAACAGGAGCACGAGCAGCAAAATAAATCCAACTCTAGTGACAAAATCATTGCAGAAGATGAAGCTAAAGATAAGATAGTCGAACAAGAATCAGCAGAAAGTCCAGTTGAAAATATGACTGAAAAGACGGAAGAAACAAATGAAATCTCAAATGAACAACCAAATGTGGAAGAAAAGCCTGAAAAATGCGAAGAAGAAAACGTAGAACAAGTGTACAAGGTGCGAGTCATAGAGACGACAAATGAATCAGTTGAAATAGTAAAGAAAATAATTGAAACAGAAAAAACTGAAGCAAAAGATGAATTAGAAGCAAGAAAGAAAATTGAAAGCGTAGTTGAAAAAAGCGAAGATACTAAAAACTTAAATATGAATCATGTTGGCAAGGAGGAAACTAAGGAAGAACTCATTAAAGAAGCAGCTGCACTTCCAGCTGACAAGAGCAGAACAGAATCAGTTAAAGAACTGATTGATGAGAATAATAAATCAATTTCAAATGTGGCAACTGATTCACAGAATACTTCATCAGCGGCAATTTCCTGTGAATCTGTTAAAGCAGCTGGAAATGGAACTGAATCAGCTATAACTATTGACAAAGCAAACGTGTCTGCAGTTAGCGAAATCGCAGAAGCTTCTGCGGAAATCAATAACAAAACTAAGTTAACAGAAACAGTACAAAACGAATTGCCTGGCACCTCGAAGGTAGCAGTCCCAAAAGATAATCAAAACATAATGCCTAAGGAAGACATAGCGGAAGTGAAGTCCTTTAAGTCAATGGAGCCAAAGGAAACTAAATTAGAAATCTCCGCCGAGAGTCAGAGCAGAAAAGCAATGTTACTACCCAATCGGAAGCGTCGTTTGGCTGACTTTGCAGCGCCGGCTGCGCGCCATTCGACCTCTGAGAGCGAAATCGATGCACACGGTGAACTACAGCTGGAGGATGAGCATCAGTTAGACGATGATGATGATTTGGATATTGGCGGAAAACGTATTAAGATGCGTCCAAAGGTCACCAATGTGGAAATACGACGCAAGGTAGAGGCTCAGAAGACTCAAATCGAGGAAACAACCTCGTCGAGCGGCGAGGAAGATGCGCGCAGTCGTCGCAAGATTATAGCACCCAAGCGACATCTGGAGAAGCCCACTGCAGTGAAGCAAAAGCCGACGCTGGCCGAAATCATCGAGAAGAAATTAAAGAAGACTCCAGAGAAACCAAAAGATGAGCAGCAACAGCAGCCGCCTCCAATGCTTGAGCAGCCAACGCCCCAGCCGACAGTCCAGTCTCCGCCGGCGTTGGTGCCTCCGAAGCCAGTCGGAGAGATCACGCCGCCTGTAACGCAACGTATCGACACAGTACCCTTTACACCGCCCAAGAAGTCGCCTATTACGAAGCCACTGAAGAAGAATTTGCTTACACAAATACGCCAGGAAGAGAGCGACGAGGAGGCAACACCAAGAAAACGAACCAATAGCGAAACAGTCGTAGCTCTAGCTCCAACTCCAGCTCCAGTTCTCCCCAGCCAAGGCATTGAACCCACATTGCAACGTAAACGACGCAGCAGTGAAGAGTCAAAGGAATCCAAGGAGACGAGCATCTGTGAAGAATTGCCTGCAATCAGCGAGAAACACATGCGCAACAATGATCAGCAATTCCTGCAGGAGGAATCTTCAACAGCGGCTCAACAATCCCATCAGGAAACGGTAGTTAAACGGGAAACGTTTCCAGTACAGCCAACTAAACAAGCTTCACCTCCACCCGTAAGGAAAGCCACTCCACCACCCGCTAAGCAAGCATCACCTCCACCTCCACCCGTAAAGCAAGCAACACCACCACCAGTGAAGCAAGCTACACCTCCACCCGTCAAAGAAATCACACCTCCTCCTGTTAAGAGGGCAATTTCTTCACCAGATAAGAGCACAACATCTTCAGGAAAGAGATCAAAATCTCCTTTAGCTAAAAGAACAGCATCTCCGCCGGCTAAGCAAGCCACGCCACCGCCATCTGCTACTAATCAAGTGCCTCAGGTAGTCAAGCAGGCAACGCAAATAACTCCCAAGGAGGATTCACCTCCGCCACCAACTCCTAAGGAGGACTCGCCGCCACCACCGCTGGCTGAAACTCAAGGTCGACGCTCTGGACGTCGTGGAGGAACTGCAGTAGTCTACTCCGAGTTACCGCAGCCCAAGCGCACTCGAGGTGGCCCAAAAGACAAGTCCAACACTGAAAATAAGCAGCATATCAAAGAGGATCCACTCAAAGTCGAAGAGGAGGTAGTAGATGAGAAACCAGCAATAAAACCCGTGAAATCGGCAGCTAAAACAAAGTCACCAATCAAAGAGGAACCCAAATCCGAACCCAAATCTGAACCCAAACCCGAACCAGTGGCAATGGAGAAGTCCAAAAGCGAGGCCGTCGCCAAGGAGGAAGTCAAAACCGAAGAGGAGTCCAAAACCGAGGAGGAATCTAAAGAGCCAACGGAAAAACCAAAAACTTCAGAGCCCAATGAGGAGTTACCCAAGCCTAAAGTAGGACGTGGACGTGGTCCACGTAAGAAACGTGAGGTGGACACCACCAACATCATTGACACTAACGACTCGGAGACGCCAGTGCGTCAATCGCGTCGCATAGCGCAGCAGAAAATCAAAGAAGAGGCAGAGCGACGCAAATTGGAGGAAGTGGCGCTGAGGACCATGAAACAGCAGCTGAAGAACAAAAAGAAGGCCGAAAAGGAGACTGATCCCACAGTGCTGGAGCCGTCAGGTGAATCCGAGTCGTTTGAGTCGGCCAGCGAAGCCGAGGAAACCAAAAAGAAGATCAAGAAAAAGTGTCCCGGTAAGAACGGGGGCTGGTCATCGGACTCCGAGGAGCAGGCCGAAAGCGAGGAGGAGGAGGAAGAGCCACCACACTACGAGACCGATCCCGGCTCACCACTCTTTAAATCCGATCATGAATTCTCACCCGAATCAGAGGTAGAGGATGATTCACAGGTAGTTCCAATGAAACGCGCTCGCACCCTCCGCAAGGAGAATGCCGATGATAATGAAGAAGCGGCGGACGCTGACGAAGCGTGTCAAAAATGTGGCAAATCGGATCATCCCGAATGGATACTGCTTTGCGATACGCCCAACTGCAACAAAGGCTATCATTGTTCCTGCCTCAGTCCCGTGCTCTTCTACATACCCGAAGGCGATTGGCACTGTCCGCCCTGCCAACAGGAGCAGCTTATTGCTGCCTTGGAGCAGCAGCTACAGCAATTCGATGATATGGTTGCTCGTAAACATCAAGAGAAACTCTTGGCTGAGGAGGCGGAGGTAAGTGGAAAATTCTCTTTTTTTAATTATTTTTGTTGCTGGGAAGTTTGTCGTTAATTTAAATACATCTATATCAAGAATGTATATATATTTTTCCTAAAAGCTCGCACATCTTTAACTGTATATCTAGAGACTGTTGATATATCTATAAGACAATTTTATATTTCCTGATAGTTCGAAGATTTTTGACCGTATATAATAGTTCTTCCACTGATATTTTTAACATTTGGAATTATTTTCTGTAGTACATCATCTGATTTTTGTGTACCCTTACAAAGCTTACACAAAATCTGAAATATAAATATATCATTCCTGAAAGCTGGAAGATCTCACATCAAAGATCGTACATATAATGCCCTTCGATTGATATTTAATATTTGGAATCTTGGAATCTTGTTATTAAATGATTTTTATGTACCCTTACAAAGGGTACTCTAACTCTACCAAATTTATATCTTTATATAGACAAACTAATAAGCATTCAACATATTTTATATGTTGGTAATCATATTCCAATAGCTGATTTATAACTATATATTAATACCTTGAACCTATTGCAAATGGGAAATCTGTGTAAAATATATTTTTTGAAATGTTTGTAACAAGCAGAGTTCACCAAATATATAGAACCTTGCTCAACGATCTGAGTTGATTAAGCACTGTTCCTCCGTCGATCTCAGAACCTATAGTGAATTAAAATTTGTTAACCACGCTCCAAAATGTATATCGTCTTGATTAAGTTTATGTTACATATGTGAGTGCTTAACAACGCGGATCATTCAGGACTCGGGGAAACTTCTCCTTAGCGAAACTCCTCCTCCTGTATTAGTTTTCTTAACTGTTTATTTCTAAAAAGTGCTAATCTAAATCCATTGAGGAAACGTGCACAGAAATTAATTGTCACCCTTGCTGTCATTTATCTTTAATCTTTATATATTTTAATCTTAAAAGCGCCAAGCGGTAGCCGCTGCAGCTGCCCGCACGGCCAGTGAGCTGGAGGACCGCTCTAACTCGAATGCTCGCAAAAAGCATGATGACAAGGACGATGATGATGAGGATGATGAGGACGATGACGAGGATGAGGATGATGACGACGATGATGATGGCGATGGGTCTAGCAAGGGCAATAAACGCGCCAAGGTGGACAAATCGAAGAGACGACGTGGAGATGGACGGAGCAATCGTCGGGCAGCTAAGCGAGGCACACGACGTCGTCGCGGCGGTAAGGACGATGGATCGGATAGCGCCAGCAGCGCAACGAAGAGCGGCAAGCAATCGGGCGCAGGAGGCGGTGCACGCTCGGGGAGCTCTAGTAGCAGTGGAAGCAGTAGCAGCAGCAGCTATTCGGACTCGGATGATGAGCCCATTTATAAGCTACGCAAGCGACGACAAATCAATGTCAGCTATCGCCTCAATGAATACGATGATCTGATCAATTCTGCGCTCAAGAAGGAGATGGACGAGGTGGCTGGAGCTGGAAATTTGGGCAGGGGTAAGGACATTAGCACCATTATCGAGGCGGACAAGGAGAAAATGCGACGCGAAGAGGAGGGCGATCAACCCGACGATGATGAATCCGAAGTGAAGGCAGCTAAACTCACGTCCGAGGCACAGGATAAGTCAAGCAACGATGACGAGAGCAACGACGATGAAGATGAACAGCCGCTGAAAGCTGTGAGACAGCCGAAGAGCAAACCTCAGCCGGCTAAGAAGAAGGCACGCAAATTGACCACATTGGATGTGAGCTCTGAGGAGGATCATGGCAGCGATGAAGACTTTAAAACATCCAGCTTCTCCGATGAGGACACTTCACAGTCTGCCTCAGACGATTCGGACTCTAGTTTGGAGATTTATCGTCGGCCTGGACGTGGCAAGAAGCAGCGCAAGGCAGCACGACGCGCGGCACGTGAGCGTCGCAAGGATCGTAAATTTGTGGTGGAGGAGAGCGATGAGAGCGACGAGGAGGAGCAACACAAACGTTCCAAATCCAACAAATCTAATAAAAAGAAGAAGAAAGAGGATTCCGATTATACGGAAACCGAAACCGATGACGATGATAACGGCTCGGAGTTGTCGGAGAACATGGATAGTGCGGATCTGTGCGATGACACCACCAGTGAGAGCGAAGACGGTGCCTGGCATCCATCGAAGCGCAAGAAGGCAGCGGCCAAGAAATCTTCAGCGGGCATTGCACGCAAATCTCCCAAGCTGAAGAAGCCGGCACCCAAGAAGATGAAACAGCTAGAATATTCGGATGATGACATCAGTGAGAGCGAGGAGGAAGAGGATGAGGATGACGACGATGAGGTACAGATTGGTGCGAATGGTGCACCAATGTCGGGCAAAGGTTCTGGCAAACAGCCGCGCTCGCAGCCATTGAAGAAGACGACGTCAACGACGAGCTCGTCGGCGCAGGCGCAGTCGTCTGGCAAGGGCAAAGGCAAAGGCAAGAGCACCAAGAAGAAGAAGAAGGCCGCTTCCTCGGATGAGGGCGGCGGCGGCGGTGGCGGCGGTTCCGATGAGCGAACGCGTACACGTGGCCGTCGCTATGCCTATATCGAAGACTTTGACGATGATAGCTCCGATGGTGGCATTAAGCCAGGAGTACATCGTCCCGACACACCGCCCGAGGAAAGGCAAAAGTTTATCCAAAAACAGGAGGAAATCAAGCGCATGCTGGCCGAGAAGAATGCGGAGGGTGCCAAATTGGCGGCAACGCCGCGACTAATACCCATCAAGGGATCAACGGCAGCGGCAACCACGCCAGAGAAGCGCACGCCCACAAAATCTAGTGGTGCATCGGGCGCTGGTGATTCGCTGTCAACGGTGCCGTTGTCTGTGATACGTCAGGCCAAGGTGTTGGACATTGATTACTTGCATCGCAAGGGTGAGGCCATTGATGATCTGGATGATGTGGACTCTGAGCTGGATGACACCGAGTTGCCCGATTTGCCCGAGGACATGGAGGATGCGATTGCGCGCATGGTGGCGGAGCAGTTCAATTCAGATTCCGCTGTACGAGAATTGCCCGCACCGGATGAGGTATTGCGCACCACCCCAGCCAAATCCAAGGTGGCCAAACAACCGCCCACTACGCCGGAGCAGTTGCCAAGCGCCTCCGGGCTGCAGGAGCCGATGCGCAAGCGCTTGCCCATGCCCACAATGCATCCGCCGCTGCTGCGTCATCAGTTCCCCTCACATGGTCCAGCCGGTGGTCTACCAGCTTCACTTCTACCTCCACCGGGTGGACAGCAACAGCAACAGCAACAGCAGCCACAGCAACAGCAACAGCAGCAGCCGCAGCCGCGCCCTCCTCCGCCTGGTATGCATCCAATGCTGCAGCGTCACTTGGCACCGCCACCACAGGCCATGCAGCTGCTGCAGAGTGCGCTCTCTGCGCCCCTGGGACAGCCACTGAGTCGTGCAAACTATGCGCCTGCGCAGCAACAACAGCTGCCGGCCATGCAGCGTCTGCCATTGGGCATGTCAATGCCAGTTGCTGCAGCACATCTAATGCAGGCAGCCGCTGCAGCTGCTCAGGTGCGTGGCCCAGCGCCCGTTCCAACACCGGATGCCAAGCCACGTGGTCGTCGAAAAAAGGTCACACCATTGCGGGATCAGCTGCAGAAGCAGCAAACGGCCGCAGCTGTCACGGCAGCCACCTCTTCTGTGGGCAGTGAGAAAGCAGCGCCTTCTGGCAAGGCACAGCCACCACAGTCAACGCCGCCGCAGCTCTTCAAGCCGCACGAAGATTCCCCAGTTGCCGTAACTCAGGCTTCCGTAATCACGCGCATGCCCATGCCTTCGCTGCTGCCGCCGGCGCATGCGCGCGTGCCACCGCCATCAGCTGGAGCTGCTGGCATGTATCCAAGTAGCGCGGAGCTGGCTCGTTTCTATTCCCAGCCCTTGCCGCCCAGCTCTGCGCTGCGTCCCACGTACGGTGCTCCGCCGCCATTACGTGGCACACCGCCAACGTCAACCGCATCTGCGGCACCTGGCAGTGCACCCAATGCACGCCCGCCGCCCTATCTGCACGGCCCGGAACACCATGGCGGTCCGCCGCCACCCGGCTCATTGGCTAGCGTCTATGGCGCCGGTCCGCCACCGGCTCGTCACGCTTCACCGCATCTGAACCCGTATAGGTGAGTCTGCTCTGCTGATTGACACTTGATTTTATTGTTTTTTTTTTTTTAACATAAATGCATTTTCTTTTCTATTATAGAGCTCCACCCATTTATGGCAATCCCAACTATCCGCCGCGTGTGGCTCCGCCTGGCAGCGCCAATATGCGACCTGGGCCCGTGGACTATGCAGCCGGTGCGCGTAAGTAGCGCTGAAATTGAATCATCATTTTCTAGTTGAACTCATATTCAAACGCTCATCAATTCAAATTGTATTTTAGGTGGCTATCCACCCTATGGCTATTATCCACCACCGCTGACTACGCCGCCTGCACACACGTCTGCGCCCAGTTCAGTGATTGTCAGTGCGCCGCCACCGCCACCTGTCACGCCTACAAATCATTCAGTTTCTGCACTGACGCGGGGCAAATCACCGGCGTCATCTCCGTCATCAGCACCACCACCAGCATCGGCAGCACCACCAGCTTCTGCACCAGCATCGGCTCCAGCTCCAGCTCCAGCACCAGCTCCAGCTCCAGCACCAACAACAGCTACAGCTTCAGCTCCACCGCCTGTGTCGGTTGCACCGCCTGCATCAGCAACAGCTGTAGCATCGGAAGTGCACAAATCATCGGTTATAACCAGCAAGAAGCTCATCACACTGGAGGCCTATTCCAATATCAAATCTCCGCTAGCTGTGGTTGGCGAAGCCTCAGCCGATTCGCCTGCACCCAATGCCGAGGATGATTCCAGCTCGGCACATGGCAGCAGCACTGCCGCTGTTGCTGCACACAGTGCTGGCGGTGGTGTTGGGGAGTTTAGTGGCCTGGTGAGCTACTTCAGCTCCCAGCAGGATGATTATGATACATAACAAACGCCGGCGGCAGCACAAGCTTGTATATAATCTAGAGTCTAGAGAGATGTTTATGTGTGGCGTATGTGAATGTCCTATAATAAGTGGGGATGTGGCTAGTCCCTGTTTTAGGCTATTTATTGAAAATTGCAATCCTCGCACACACACATACACATACACATACATACACACACACAGACAGACACACACAACCACACCCATAATCGCAATTCAAAGTGCATATAAAGTAGCGTAAAAAAATATGAAACTATGGGAAATATTTGTCAACTCGTTTGTTTATAAATTAAAGATATATATATATATTTATTTTAAGTTAGGCTCCTATTTTCTTGACCATATGCTCTATGTGCTCCTAGAGTCGCTTCAAAAACAGCAGCAACTTAAGTATTTTAGTTTAATTGTATAGTACGAAATATGCAAGTTCGATTTGTTAATGTTTAGCTACCTATATATGGCCGATCCATTATCGAGCTATATCAATTATAGAATCATTGCATACTTACGATAATAATTTATATATATATATATTTACCTACCACACTCTACCCTATATGATATACACGTATATACATATATAGTAAACTAAATTAAACTAAACTACAAATAATTAACAGCGCATATTAAACAAAGTTAATTTACTTAACAGCTATTGATAAATGATGACGTATACTACAAATGAAATTAAAGAGAAGCAAATTATCAAATAAAACTAAAATTAGTTGAATAAAATTAACTTGGCTTGTTTACTTTTTTATTTATTTTTTTTAATGTGTACATTGAACCCAAAAACAAAAGTTTAATTTATGTTAATTTTATTAACTGTCTAAGCAACAGCTCAACAGTTGTGGGGGCTTCTGATAAAAATAATAAATAATTCGCCAAGTTTTAATTGTTTTCTTGGCAACACCTTTTAAAATTGGTCAAGCCCATTCGATATTATCGAATATATATAGACATATATATATATATATGTTTATATGCATTTAACGACTCTATGAACAACATTTAAACAATGGAAATCGAGTTTATCATATTTGCTTAACATCGCCTTTCAAATTTCATTAAAGCATATGCATACAAGTTGGCTAAGGCTTTGTGATCTTTTGTTAGCCAATTGCATACAAAAGCAATTTAAGAGCATTAATTAAGTTTTGATAAAACTTCAAAATATCATTATTAATGGCTTAAATTAAAAGCGAAATCTTTATAAAATTGAAATTATATAAAAATTATAAAAATAAATATATTTATCAACAAATATAATAGAAAATTACTTTAATTTTCACTGAAGGACAGATTCATATTGTTATAAAGATTTCGCTATATACATAATTAATATATTTTATTTTTTTTTTTTTTTGGCCAAGGTACAGTTTTATTATATTTATATTATGAAACTTTTCCATCTGCTCTTGTTCAGCTAGTTTATCAAAGACTTCTTAAACTACAAAACTTTTAATGAATTAATTGCTACGTATGAATAGTTAATGACCAAAATATATCATTTATTCACATGTACATATAAGAAAATTATTCAAATACCTACTAAAAATGATGACTGACTACATCAAGGTTTATCGTAAAGCTTAAGCTTATGCCCAAATAAATTCACGTGAACCAATCTGCATTAAATTCGGAATATTCACATTCATCAGTCAGAGATTAAATGGATACATCAAAAGAGTCGTGATAAATCGGAAGTACTTAAGTCATTTAAGTTTATGAGCCTAAGAAGCTTTTGGAATACAAAAATCGAATTACAAACTCCACTTTTTGACTCAACGTGGCTCAAAAGAGGTAATCTATGTATTTATCAGCCAATGAAGTCTTAAGATGCTATCGGCTTATATGTGTGTACTATAGCTATGAATCATTGGGAAAATCTACATCGTTTAAAACATTTAAGCTCGGCGGTAGCTTGAAGGTAAAAAATTGAATTTATAATTATGAATTTATAATCATTATGAATATATAATAATTATGAATAACAACAGCACAATTAGTATTTGATATTTTCAAAGTTTCTAAAGTCTTTTGAACAGAAACTTTGATTTGTATTAAATCAATTTTATTATATAAAAAAAAATTATTTAATTTTAACAAAGAAAATTTGCAGAAAATTTGATTTAATTTTTAATAATTTAAAAAATTATTTATATATACATTTACATACATGTATATATTTTTACTTTTTCAAGAGCATGTAAAAAATATGTTTTTCTATTTTGAGCAAAGCAAATTTGGAAAAAAAATTTTTAAATATATTTGTATTTTATTTATTTTAATTTATAATTTATATTTTTGTTTTTTGAAAAGCCTGCCAAAAAAATTGTAGTTCCAATGAAGAAAAATTGCAGAAAATTTCAATTGTTTTTTTATATTTTTTAATATTTTGTAATTGTTTTACTTTTTCAAGAACGTGTCAAAATGTTTTATTGTTTTCTTCCTATCACGAAGACGAAAACTTTCATTGAATTTTTATTAAATCTTATGTATGTATTTTTACTCTTTTATTTTATATTTTTAATTTATATTTTTGTTCTCAGGTTTTCAAAAGCATATCAAAAAATGTGTTCTTATTTTTGCCATTTATTATGACAAAGAAAATTTGTAGCCTGTTTTATTAAATTTTTAGACTCTGTTCCTAAAAGGGAAAAATAATCTATTGGGTTTTTTTTTATATATTTTCTAAATTAAAATTTATATATATATTTATTTTCTTTTTCTTTCAAATTTTCAAAGTAGTCTATTTTTTTCTCTCATTATATTGAGGAAGTTTCAGTAAATTTTTATTTACTATGAAATAATTAGATAATTTACAATTGAATAATGTATTCACTTTTTATTTACTTTTAAATAACTATATAATTTACAATTGAATAATTTAATTTATAATTTGTTTGTACTTTTTTAATAACAACAAATTATTATATTGTTGCTTATCATATTTAATTTGTATAAATATTTATTTAAATAGATTATATTAGACTTAACAATAGATTAAACTCAATCTATGAATCGGATATTCTTAGGTTTAGCTCTTCTGACTTTAACTGTAGCCAGAAGCAAAATCAAATTAAAATAATATTGAAATTTGTTAATATTTTGAAACATATATGATTGAAATATTTTCTACAAATTATTTATTTATTTATTTTTTTATTTTAATTATGTATCATTTATAGTTAATAATGGGATCTTTGTTAGTCAACTCAAATTGTTAAAATTATATATTATCAAGCTTTAATGCAAAATGAGCAATGATGGAACTGATTATGATGGAGTAGTTAATGAAAATGACTTGCAAATTGACTTTTGAATTGTTGGTCGAATTTAAAAGATCATCTGGTTTAAACTAAATAATTGTAATATATATAAACAAAATTGACTACAATGTTAATGATAAGATTGTGGTTGACAGCGAGACATCGAGCTGAGAGACATGTGAGATTTCTTTAATTTTGTTGGCTTTAATAGCTTCCCTTTCTCATTTTGCTGTTTTGATACGTTGACATTAATTTTTTTGACTGCATCGTTGTGAACCAGTTTCATTTGTATTCCCTGTTTCTTTTGACTGCGTTCATTTCTGGCGAAAAGTTTTTGCATAATCTCGAAGGCACTCGATTTTTCTGTCACGCAATGATGAAGATCGGCGAATTAAGAGATTGGTGTGTTTGGTAATTTAATTGTATTTTATTTATATATATACATATTTATAAATTTATTAGCTACAAATCTCAACAGAAACTTTGCATAATAACAACAAATGATCAACAACGAGGTGCCGGAGGTCGCTTGTTAATTTAACAAGCGGCGCTCCAAAGATGAGGATGGGAATGGGCACTTAGAAACGGAAACGCTTGGCTGGCACGTTGTACTCGTAGCCATTGGAACCGCCGGACTGGCTGGAGAAGATGGAACTGGTCGACTGTGCAGAGATTGAGGCACCGGGAGCTGGGCCAGAGTAGATTGGACCGGGAGCGGGAGCGGGGGCTGGGGCAGAGTAGATGGGAGCGGGAGCGGGGGCTGGGGCTGAGTAGATGGGAGCGGGAGCTGGGGCGGGAATGTCTTGGACAGGGGGCAGATACTCGGGAGCAGGCAGAGATGGAGCTGGTGCATTGTACTCAGGAGCGGGTGCAGAGTAGATGGGAGCTGGAGCTGGTGCCGAGTAGATTGGAGCCGGAGCTGGTGCTGGAGCCGAGTAGACTGGAGCTGGAGCGGGAGCAGGGATGTCCTGCACAGGGGGCAGATACTCGGGAGAAGGCTGAATGGGAGATGGTGCATTGTACTCGGGTGCTGGAGCAGAGAAGACTGGAGCTGGTGCAGGGGCAGAGTAGGATTGACCAGGAGCAGAGTAGATTGGAGCCGGTGCGGGTGCAGAGTAGGATGGAGCTGGTGCAGGGGGCAGGTACTCGGGGGCTGGTAGCGAGGGAGCTGGAGCATTGTACTCGGGGGCTGGTGCGTTATATTCGGGAGCTGGAGCAGGAGCCGAGTAGATTGGTGCCGGAGCTGGAGCGGGAATGTCTTGCACAGGTGGCAGATACTCATTGGCTGGTGCTGGTGCTGGTGCAGGAGCCGAGTAAACTGGAGCTGGTGCAGGAGCCGAGTACGATGGAGCTGGTGCGGGAGCCGAGTACGATGGAGCTGGCCCGGACGAGAAAATTGGACCCTGAGCAGGTGCTGAATAGGATGGACCCGGTGCCGATGAACGGATATCGATGTCGAATGACTGCGATGGCTTCTCGTACGAGTAACCATTGCCACCGCCCAGATTCAGGTGGGAAACATCAGCCGCAACGGCGGCGATGGCGAACACGGCCAAGACGAAGAATTTCTGCAAATCAAAAAAGCAATAAAAGCTCGATTAACAAAAGAAAAAATAAGTCCATGGGCTGGGCTGATCCGCGTGCGATTAGCGTGTGTGAGTGTGTGTGACTAGTTAATTGGCAGGCCAATGTTAAAGGTAAATGGATTTAAGGTCAGCTGGCCAAATTGATGGATGTGCTTATGCCACTTGTTGCTCCGGCACTTGATGTGCTTACCATTGTTGTTGTCTGTTGTTGTTTGCTGTTGCTAAGCTGTTGGAAGATTCGTGCTGAGCCGACGCTGTTTTGGTGACCAAAAGACGGACGCTGAATGATGACCAGCAGCAGAAGCGCCAGCATTTATATACCCAACCAAAAGAAATGTATATATACCTATATATGTTTACCACACACATACTCAAGGCATACTCGAAAAAGATTTTTAATACGGTTAAAGATTGTGTGGCGAGTGACGGAGATGTTGCTCAAGTGCGAGAGCGACAGCGAGAGCGCGACCGTGCGCAAGCGCTGATTAAAATCTCTCACTAGCTGGCAGTCGCCCTCGCCACAACTACCGCTCCCTCCCTCACTCTCTCTCTGTCTTCCACTATATCATTGTCTTTGCGTTGGCTCTCTGGCTGACGCTGTTATCTGCATCAGCTGCTTGGGGTCACTGTGGCGCATGCGTGGCCACTCTGAAGGTTTTGCAATGCCAATAGGGCGCACCAGCAGCAAATGGCTGGCACGCCAACGCCAATTTGCATAGACTCACTCGCACACACATTAATTATAAGGGCCAAGTGTAAGGGCAAATGTCAGAGTTTGTTAGCCCAACATTTGTATATGCATTATGCATAACGAAATGTTTATTGGACACTAATTTGTTGAATTTGCCACGGTGCTAATGGATGCGCTGCATGCCGGACTCAAGGATAATCCCACTCTATAAGCATAATCTAGCATATATAGTTATTAAATTAATAACATAATGTTTATAGCACTGGCGACTGCTACTGAGTTGTCTATGAAGACATCTCCACTTGTTGCCAGGCCTTTGCTTTTTTTATTTTTTTTTTATTTTTATTTTAATTGTGTTTCTTTTTCTTCTATTTTATTTGAGTTATTTACCAGTCTCATTTGTAAGCCTTTGCGAATATTCACTTTTACCCAATCGTTGCATTAGTTGGCGTTTCTGCCCCGCTCGGCGACACCTTTTCATCTTCTCTTCTTTTCTTTTCTTTTGGGGCGCGTTTTTGTATTGTCGTCGAGGCGACCTTCAGACAGCCGCCAACAAAACCTGATTAATTTCGCTTGTATTTATGGTAACGCCAATCAATGCATATTGGTTAATGTTTAATACATGCAATTCGGATGGCATGTTTCACTTAAAACAAAATCAAATCAACCGATAAGCACACTCACACGCACACGCATTTACTTAGCCTACTTTAAAGCCCAAATCTATTGGCCAGCGGCTAAATTGGATAGACAAGGGAGGGGTCTGTTTGAAAAACGTCTTTTTATACCCTTAACCCAATTAAAAAGGGGTTCAAATCATGTATTATGTTTATTATGTGAGCAGAGTATTATGAATGGGAATTATAAAGTGAGATGATTTTGATAAGACTAATTGTTGGAATACTTCTAGCTATTTATGTCGGTCTATCTTTATGTTGCTCGGCCAATTGGCTTGTCTGATTGTATTATTAAAAAACTAAACAATCTAAGGAGAGCTTTGAACTTCAATTTTACATTTTTAAATATATATTTTAAATACATTTTAAAATATTGGCACAAACAGAAGTGAACATTTTTACATATTTTTTTTTAATTACAGTTTCATATATATATATATATATATATTTAAAGAGGTAAAGTAAGTAAAATTAAAATAAAAAAATTATAATGAAATAAATATAAATAAAAGTAACAAATGAGCAGAAATATTTAAACTATTGCCTATTTTAATTAATAATTTTTATATAAAAAATGAATAATAATATTATAATAAAAAAATAACATATAAATTATTAAGAAATAAATTATTAACAAATAATGAATGTATGCTTAAAGAAGACTTTTCTCAGATCGTTCAGCCATCAATAGCCGAGATAACTCTGGTGATGAACAAAAATTATTTAATAAATATATTAATAATTTTTTTATTTATGAACAAAAATAAATAAATTGCTTATAAATCAATAACAAATCAATAAATAATTTTAAAATAATCCATATGTGCATACAGAAGTAAGCAAAAATATTTAAACACTGAATTAGATCGAAGGTAAATCTATTCTCTAGTCATGTATACCCCACTAGAGCATGTTTGCTCGCCTTAATCATGTTTGTCTGCAAAACGTCACATAATGAAAATAAAAACCTCGAAATTGGCAAAATCACGTCTCCGCATTGGCTGCCATGTGCAGCTATTTTTGGCCCAACTAATTTATCAATCAAAAAGAAAAAAAAAGTAATTTACCTCTAATTTTAGGGTAGGCTTAAATGATATTAACAATGTGACAGGTAGTATAACAGGTTTTTTTTCTAATACTTTATGGAATTGCTTATGTATTTATTAGCAAAATATAGTTTTTTTTTTTTTTTTTTTTTTTTGGATTTTTGTATTGTTTTAATTAATTAAATTATATTTGCTCAAAATATAATTTATGCATTTAGAGCAAGAGCAGCTCCATAAAAGACCATCAATTAGTTTTACTAGCCCTAATTGGTGTAGATAAACAAAAAGCTTAACGAACTCAAATCGTGTTTAAAAGCTTTGAATTTTGAATTAAAAAAGCTGCGCGCTCTTCACTCAGTTATTTTTTTGCGACTTGCAACACTGCAAAGCTCTTTAACACTTTTTTTTCTTGGGGCAACACTTTTTTTTTCAAAATAGCCGTTGAACTTAATTTTTTTTTTTAATTGAAGTTTTTATTGATTACAATACAACTTTCGACAATACAATTTTTATTTCATTGTATTTTAATATCAAATGAAATATTACTTGTTATATTACACCTTCGAATGAATGAATTTGAAAATGAGCTGTGTTATTATTATGATAGCAATACTAGTATGGTAATAGATAGTTAAAGTTGGCAAAGAGTAAATAATTGAGGGAGATTCAATCAACGCCCATGCTTGAGTTTTGTAATCCCCCAAAAATGTTCCTACCAAACTTCCATAATTTTTTCAAGGCCCAACCACTAAAAGCAAATTCTCTTGACCATCGCTCATGTTGCTCCATAAAAAATGCCAATAATTTGTATATGATGTAGCTTTTGTGGATAATATCCATATTCTAATTATAGCATATAAACTAATAGACAAGATATATATTATATGCAAAAGTTTTGAGTACATAAAGAGTATATCGAATACATAAGAGTATAGCAATAATCTCCTTCGTCACTTATGATTATCTGACAAAGTTTGAAAGCCACTATATATTATGTCAACTTTCAATCGTTGTCATAATCACTCAGATCATCAGGTGAAAATAAATGGTTAATATCTAGGAAATATGCTATGGCCTTTGCTAGATATCCGCCAAAAAATACTCCTGGTATGATAGTACATCCAACTGCTAAAAGATAATACTTAGAGCGTTTGGGTGGCTTTTCTATAGTTTTCTTCGATATATATCTTTGATGTATCTTAAGTGCTCCATACATGCTTGCTTGCCTTGATTTCAAATAGCTAACTGCATATTACTCTCGTCTTCAAATGCATTTTCAAGAAGTATAATTTTTTAAAATTTTTAATTAATTTTTAAATTTGTTTCTCAATTTATGACACATTTGTCAAAACTTTCTCTATGCATATAATTTTTTTTTGTGAAGTCTGGCTCTGCCTTAACGGCTTCTGCCATGGAACCTGCTTTATATGGCACTTCCGTTCTGGTCAGCAATATTTGCCGCCGCGATGAGCCAATTGTCAATTGTCAAAGTGTCGTCTAAGCAGCACATTCCCTCTCTTCCTCTCCTCTCTCTCTCTTTCTACCTCCCTCTATCTTGGCCTAATGTATTTTAGCTGTATTTGTGACACTTGCATTTAAGAAATGCGCATTTGACCCAACTGGCCTAAGCTTGCGTGTTTGTTTAGCGAAGCGTTAAAGGGCTTGTCACTTGGACATATACATATATGTATATGTATGTAGTACAATATCTATGTTACCAAATTATCATGCATTACTTTCTTATCTAACACAACATCGGACCTAAATGCATATCATGTATTTCGTGTAACCTGCAATTCCTTTTCAAAATGTTATTTCCTTAAAAGTGCATGATTTCAGTTAGATATTTTAGATAAGTCGTGGGAGCTGAATTTTATATATATGATTGCTACATATGATTTGTAGCATAGTCATACGATTTAGTCAGCTTTGAGGTATGTTTTGTCTGTAAACAAAATTAATAGTAAAATTAAAATTAATTTTAAAATGCTGATGTATGATCTAACCATGAGATATTGGTTCTTTATTTATAAGGAGTATCTCTATTATATATAGAAGTCTCTCTAATTCAATGAAAATAAATAGAAATTAGTACATAATTATATTTTTGGATTGTAATTGAAGAAATATTTAAATATTTAAATTCTCTAAAGAAATCCGTCTGAAATAAATAAGTCATGTAAGTTCTTTTACATAAAAGTAACATAAAACGCTGAGTCTCAATGAAATATAAATAGAGCTTTATGTTAACAAATGATCACAATTTTAATGGTCATTTGAATTGAACCCTCTCATGGATGCCCAAAACTAATTTTTGTTTGTGAAATCCATAGGCAAAAGAGTCGAATTTCAACCTTACGCCTCCTGCAGCGCCTTTAGCTTTCCTCAGATGATGCGCTTGACTGAAGCTAAAAATAATTTAGGACTTAAGCTGTTTTATATAGTGTTTTCTTAATCTTAAATATCTAGAAATCATTAAATGCATGCGTTTTTATGTTTCTTCGAAACTCAAAAATAATGTTATTAATAAATATAAATTTTAAAATTTTAATTACAATTGCATGCATTAGGAAAAGTTCTTGCCTTAAGCTTTTCATCTTAGTTTAAATTTCTTAAATTTTCTTTTAATTTTTCGATAGAGTTGATTTATTTTGGTATTTTAGGAATTTTGCTTGTTTTTGGCATCGAATTGGATCTATGTCTGCATATCCGCTTCAGAACGCAATATTTCAAACAGCTCATTAATAATTTAGATTTAGAAATGCCATGGAATTTGGTAATTTATATTCTATATCTAAATACAATTTTCAAAAAAAAGTACTACAAGCACATCAAATGTATTGCATCATTATCAAATTCAGTTGATGATTCACATTCATCCAATACAAAGGCATAAAGCAAACAGAGCCTACTCTATATATTTTATGAGTTTCCCGTTTGTGTGCCTAATAAAGTGGCCCAATAAATCTAATCTTCTTTTATCGTTACAACCTTTTAGCAACCTCTTTCAGTTGTATATTGCACAGCTCGCTGGGCTAGTTCGTTGTCTAAGTCTTTCGTTGTGTTAAGGCAACATAATAAAAGAAACAACAACAACAACAATAACAACAACAAGCTGCATTAGTAGATTCTGCTTCCGTTTGGCATTTCGCACGTACAGGATTCTCACGCAGTCCTCAAATCCTGGCCCAGACTGGTAAATATTTGAAAACAGTCGCCGAAGCGACGAAAAAAAAAAAAACCCAGCATAAAAGGCACATGTTCGCCTGGCAAGGTAATTAGCAGGATTTTCCAAGGAACTAGCAGCTAATCTCACTGTCTTGCCTAAGCTCACGCAGTGACCGTGGCTCATAAAACGATCAGGTAACGATAGCTGAATTCGCCGCAACTTTGGCGGGCTCACACGCCGTCATTTCCAACGAAATCAACGGCGTTGCGGCATTGCGGCTTGCCGGCTGCTGATAGCCAGCAAAGCTTTTAGTATGTTGTCGACTGCAGCGCGTTGTGGACGTTGTGGCTGTTGCGAGAAGTAGTAGAGAAGTGTACGTAAAGTGTATGTGTGTGTGAGTGTGTGTGTGCGAGTGTATGTGTGTGAAAGCCGTTAAGAAGTCTAGCACTGAGTAAGGCAACGAACGAGCTGGCAACCAAAAAGCCGCCAGCGACAACTCTAAAAGACTGAAAGAGCGGACAACAATAACAACAAGAAAATCTGTAAAACGGGCACGTCGCGCTATTTTATTTTATTTTCATCTCTTCATCACACTTTTCTACCTATCCATGTATTGGCTGCTCTGCGGCTCTCTACCTTCTTTCGCTTTGCCTTTTCTGCTGCCGTGTCTTGTGGTCTCTATCTGTCCGTGTGTGTTTGTGGTGTGTGTGTGTGGACTGAAATTTCAGGTGCAGCCGCATTGAATTTCTTGAACAAGTTTTAGTCAGAGTTTGGCCTTCGTGTGGCATGGTACAGTGAACGAATTGGCTCCGTCGCAGAGTCTCTCTCAGTCTGTGTGTGTGTGTGTTTGTGTGTGAGCGTGTGTGCCTGACTCAAACTGGATTTTGTACAATTGTTTATGCACTGCGTGCAGTTGTGTTTGTGTGTTGCCAAAGGATTTGTGTATATAGTTTTTTTTAACTCGTCAAGAAACGCGCGTGCGCGAATGCCAAAAGCTTTGCTGAAAAAAAAAAGAAATAGAAAACTTTAAGTGAAATTTTCGCAGCAGTGATAAACACTCCACATCTAAATCATCATAAACATACAAAAATAATAAAAAATAACTAATTATACAAATTATAATTAAAACAATTATAATTATATATAAATTATTATATTATTATATTGTATTTTAAAACTTTAACTAATAAACAAAATATTAAACGTTTAAAAAATAATAAAAAATCTCTAGGAAAGAAATTTGTTTTGGAAATCTAAGAACTATTTAAAAACGTTTGAAATTCTTAGTCTACTTTAAATTATAATCAGGAAATACATTGAATGCATTATTTCTCATATACATATGTACTATATATCTACAACTATGTCTAGCTAGCTGTTCGCCGTCATTGGTCTTTGTTCAGGTTTATCCATGCAAGTTAGCTGAACTTAACCGAGATAACTAACCGCGCTCGCTTGGTTCTTTTTGTATCACTCCATTAAGTTGTCTGTGTGCCTATGCCTTTTGCACTTTACTTGAAACTGACATTAGAATTCGAGCGAATACGACTACGACTATTCATACTAACTTCGCATGCCAGATGCGCATTTACGCTCCCATTAACCAGGTAGAAATTACAAATACACAGACACAGACACGGGAAACGGGGAAACAAAAACTGGGCAACAAGTGCTTTGCGCAATGACCAAAGAAATTGAGGCAAAGCGTAAAAAATAAGAAAAAAAAAAACAGTAGCTCGAATTAAAAAAAAAAAAAAAATACTCAAAAAATGGTGTAAAAATTGCAGCTTGCGGTTGCAGCTGTTGCATGACAGAAAAAAAAAAAACAAACCCTGAAATTAGCTAACCAAAAATTGGCATTAAAAAACTTATAATTGTTATGTTCAACAAGTTTGTGTCCTAAGTCTTTTGTTTGAGTATACAAAAATAAATAATTTTCATATAGAACTGGATAGACTTGACTTGAACAAATATTTCTCTTAATTAGCATAAAATATTTTTCTTGGATTTCTTTTACAAAATTGTTCCCATTGCCCGTTCAAAAGCATTTAGAAACGTGCTTAGCTTCCACAAGCGAGTCCGGGCGAGCTGTGTGAAGAATTTTTAGCCGCTTGTCTTTGCATGCATAATTTCTAAGATATTAAAATATCAAAGAACACACTGCATAAACATTCATATAAATCATGTATTTGTGTGCGTGTGTGTATATATGTGTGTGTGTGATATATATTCAGTAACGCCTTTCAAACGAAATCAACTCAACTTAATCTTTATCTGTAGTGCAATAGCGTTTGGCCTTGCGCTTTAAAAAACTACGAACATCAATAAAAACTGAAATTTATAATAATAAAAAAAAAGTTAACATAAAGTTGCCATAAATATCGAAAGAAGAGAAGGAGGAAACGAGAGCGAGTGTATTGCATACAAAAACGGGAAACTTCAAGGATAACCAGCTGACATGCCACATAAATTGGATTATTAAAAAGCGCAACAAGATCATATACAGACGAACATAATACATATACAGTGTATATAGGTTGCATATATAAGAGGTGAGTTTTATGCAGTAAACTATATTTAAATGAGGCATAAATAGCGAAGTGTAGTAAGAGTGAAAGATTGGCTTTCATTGCTGGAATTTATTAGAGACTAGAAATACTAAGAGAAAATTAGGAATTTAAAAAAATATATATTTTTGTATTATATACATATATGCATTCATATTCAATCATTTATTTCAACTATTTTAGTTAGGTTCCATTTAGATAAAAATCTGAACTCTAGAAACCTTATAAAGAGAAACCTTATAAATCTCTTTATCTACTTATTTCTTATACATATATGAGAACATATATATTTCTTAAATATGTTCTATCCATCATTCTATACTATATATTCTTCAATTAATTCATTCTTTAATGCATTTAGATAAAAATGTTCTAATAACTTTGACAAATTTTAACATGATATTTCATATTATAACATACAAACTCTTATGCCCGGAAATAAATTCTAATGTGACAAGTGTCGACTTTTATACCACCAAAAATTAATGTTTTCGATGATGATTGATAAAAAAATCTCATTAGAATAACTTTTATTGCTGCTTGGATCAGCTCTGGGCTGACATCATGCAACAAGCTTATAAGAGCTGAACAAAACATTCCATGGCACGCCTTTGCCTTTATATCCATGGCTGTACTCATTGCGCAAAAATGTGATTATTTATCGATTATCGATAAACAATGGCCAGACAAAAATGGCACGCTTTCATTTTGCCAAGCGAACAGCAATCAAAGTGATTGTATGTATATAGAGGTATCGTTATTATTATGAATTGTGTTTAACTAATTGATTGATCGATACGATTGTGACACAGAGCAAAGACTAGAGACACAACTAAGCAGTCGCATACGCACACGCATACCAATGCCATAAGTAGCACAGCAGCAATCAACATCAAAGAACAATTTCTTTTACTTTCTATAAAACAAAACAAAAGCGTTGACTGTCTGCTGCCGGCTTATATGTAAGTGCGTCAGTCAGTTTATCAGTTTGCCAGTTCGTCAGTTCGTCAGTCTCGCATTCGTTTGTCACATTTATTCAATAAAGGCCAAGTCAACTTCCAAGTGGAGAGTCAAAAAAGCGAGAGCGCTACGGCACAAAAGAGTTAACCTCAATTTTATTTTTTTTTTTTTTGAGACGCACTCTGCCGCATGTTGTTGCTTAACACCAAAACCAACAGCAACAACAACAAGAAAAACAATAACAAAGCAAAAGCTGTGTAGTCTTGTTGTTATTGTTAGCTTGTATATACATACATATTTTTTTCGGCTAGAAAATTTCACTAACTGGAAGTGAAATGCAGAACAAATGACGTGTTAGCTGTCGCCCGCTGCCTCCTGTTACCTCCTGCTGCCGCCCGCAGCCAACGCTCTGTAAACACAGAAAACACATTTTGGCAAGCATTTTTATTTGCTGAGTTCATAAGCATTTAACGCCGACCAAATAAACTTGTTTCGTTCGCTTTGAGAAATTTGTGTGCCATGATCTTTTTAGTACAGCATCTTATGGATTTTTATTCAGATGAGTTCTGCTTAATACTTTAGATAAATGAAATTTTTTGTGTGCTAGCAAACCAGTCTGACTAGTTTTACGCGCTGTGTATCGATGATTAGTCATAATTTCAGATATTGGCATGCGAATCGAAGCGGAAGCTGGGCGTTTGACTAGCGGCAAGTGCATCATCATAAATGTATCTATCTTTTGTCTATCTAAATAGTAAAACACTTAAGCTCAACTTTCCCCTTCGATTGGTTTAATCCTGTTTCGCTTGAACTCTATTGATTGTCTCCCTATTTTTTTTAATGTTTCATGATTTAATCCACATTCTTTAAATTCGACATTTACTTAGAAATTTTCTCAAAAGAACGCACAATTCAAATGCTCAGCTTCTCAGTTTCTCTCGCATTCGCCCTCTATAAATAGCAGCTGACGCCTAGACGGCGGCAGATAGACCTTTCAAGCAACCCTAAAAGAAATCAAATTCAATTCACAAATCTAAAGTCATCCGCAGGTAATAATAACATAGTAGCACTATACACACACACACACACAATGGAAAATACCTTCGAGGTTTGTTTACCTGCTCTAAGGTGCAAGAAGTCATTTGAAACGTAGACGAAACTAGACACATTTTGATTGCGATTGTGAGACGAGGGCAGATAGGCCGCCTATGGTTGCTCAAAATTTGACAAACAGCTCACAATACATCAAGTGTCAGTTAGCTGCACACAATAAAAGGGGCGTGGCTGGACGAGTCATGCAATAAGATCCCCCGAACCCAGATCTCTTCAACTGATTAGTGGTTGTGTTGATCAAGAGAGCATTCCCGTGCGCATCTTGAGCTGCTTTGTCGGTCGAGTTCGTGTCTTAAGTCTTTCGTTTTCGAAGCAAACATGCGAGCAGTTCATATCATTAAATAATTATATGTTACTTGCCAATAATTTTTTGGATCTCAATCAAACATCATTTTCTAATCAACAACTTTTCCTTAATAGTAACAAAACAAAAACGAAATTCCCAGCCAGCGCTTCCGCCTCACCCTTACGACAGTGAAAGTGCTTCCAATCCTATTCTAAAAGTGAATTAATGCTGATGCCCTCAAGTGTCTTTTGTGCGAGTGAAATAAGAAAAAAAAAAGAGCGCTTAATCATCTTGAAAAACAGTTGACAATATCATAGACGAGTAGGTTTCATAAGTTTTCCAAGCTGCATCTGCTGTACGGTGGTGCTGTGGTGCTGCTGTTATGGTGGGCGCTTTCACGGCGCCTTCGTCGATTAGTTACAATTGACACGAAAAGTTTTTCTCTTTCGTTCGTTGTTTTCATACATTTTTTAATTGTGAGAATTGTGTACGGTACGTGCACATAATGCCACAAGAAAGTGGATCTCTGATGCGTCCGGCAAAACGTTTTGGCGCTGTCATTGTCGGCAATTGTTAAAAAGTGATTGTGGCTATGATATCTGACTGCCAACACAGTAAAAGTATTGCTTTTAATTGCAATTACAAAAAAAAAGTAAAATTTATATGAAATACATAATATATATAAACCGGCAAGAGTGGGGCACACAACTGAGAATTAAAGATATTTCTTTAATAATTTAAAAAAAATATAATAATAAAAGAATAATAGAATTCAATATTTTTATAAACATTTAAAACAATATACCTTATCAGCCACTGCAAATTTATATACATGGTTATTTTCTTATATAATTCAAAGAAATTTTGATTTGCTTTTTTTTATTATACAAAAACGTATATATTTCTTTATTAAATATAATTTATTTTCATTTAGTTAAATTTCCCTTTCTATGTTCAAAAAAAAATTTTTTTAAATATAATAGTATTTTTAACTATATAATTATTTTTTATTTTTCCTCCTATGTTTTCAATCTAAAACTTTTAAATAATAAAAAAAAATATATTATTATTATTTAGTAAAATCATTTTTTTATTTATTTCGTTTTTTTTTTTTTTTTTTTTTTTTTTTTTTTTTTGTAGAAATCCAGTGTATATTGAAATACAAATTATTAAAAAAAATAATAATAAAATAAAAATTATATAAAATATAATAATATTTGCTTACTATCCAATTATTGTTGATTTCTATTTGATAAAATATTTTTTTTTTATTTATTCATTTATTTTTTTAAAAATCATGTATATTTAAATATAAATTATATTTAAAAATTCTAACACTCATTAATTTTATGCTTACATATTTTTAATACTCCTTTTCATTTCGCAAATTTCATGTTTTCAAATATTTATATTATAAAAAAATTAGAATAAATGTTTTTAAAGAGATTCGTCTGCAGAGACTTTGAGAATTCTCAACTATAAACATTTTACAAAGAAGCAGTTTATTAAAGTTTATTCAAATGAGACATCTGTGTTTACGAGCTCTAAGCTACAGATAACTTCATGCACTAAAAAGTGTTGATAGAAATGCTAAAAGTTTAAATAGTAAAACACTCAATGAAATGAATATTTTGTGTGTTAGCTATCTATATCTACAAGCTGACGCTTGCTGTTTTATTCTCTCTATCTCTCTCTTTTTGAAAATACTTAGCTAGCATACAAAAGACTTGGGCAAGCAACTTATGCATTCCTCAAACAACGCTCACTTTCAGCTTACAGCCGAAAATTTCAAGCAAATAGCTTGGCAAAAAAGCTATAAAATTCACATGAGTGCTTCACACCACAAGCAAACAAAACCAAACACACACACACACATACTCACACTCACACACACGTGCAGATACACACCCTCAGCTCTTGGCTTGACTCTTGACTCGTCTGCCGCCTGCATATTTATTTCCAACTTGGCTTTAACCTGTTTGCGTTTCTGTTTTTGTTGCTTTTCGCTGCATTCTCGAGACCATCTTTGAGTTGAAGTAGCTGCGTCTTGAATTTCAAAAAAATCACAAAAAAAAAAACTGTTACTGGTGCCAATGCCTGCGCCGCGGCTCTGATCATGATAGCTACTCTTCATGCTCTTGCATGATATCACAGTTGCGTTTGCCTCACTGACTTCACACTCATGAGTGGGTGTTTGACTCGGTGTGTGTGCGTGTGTCTGCAGAGGTGCAGCCCCATTGCATATTTAGCATTTTTTTCCTTCTCGCTTTTGCCAGGCTTTTAGCTTTGATTTGCTTCTGTTACTATATTTGTTATGATTTTTTTTTCTGTTCGTTTTTCGAGTTTTCCACTTCACTTTTCATTAAACGTAAACACATTGCAAAGCAAAACTCTTTCTTGTCTATTAACAAATTAAACATTAATTGCGCTCACCAGACTACGCCCCGTCCCGTTGTCTCCTTCAACTGGCATTGCATTGTGAAAGCGTTTGGACAGTAGAAATCATTTGACCATTTGTGTGTGTTACTCGTGCTCAGCTTTCGTCAGTTTGCACATAAAAACAAATATTGTTTTTTTTTTTTTTAAGCTTAAACAAACTCGTAGTTACTAGCTGTTGCAGCTGCTGGCGACTCGAGGCGTCGGTGGCAAGTTACACAAAAGGTAAACAAGGGAGGAAGAAAAGTGAAGAGAGGGAGAAAAGTGAATTGGCTGGTAAATACCTTTATCCAGAAATAGGCAAACGATTCACTCGAAGATTTATCAATGAAAAGCGATGATGAAAGCGCGCGATAATCATGCGGCCAATTTATATCCATGCAATTAACCTCTAGTCGAACCTCTAACTGTAATTACCCAATCTACGCTGACCGCAAATTGTATGAGCGAACCACAACCTTCACAGCTCATTAGACCCTTCAAGTGCCCTCTCTCTCTCTCTCGCGATATATATCTCCCAGTGAATAAGGCACAATTCAAACCACTTTAAATGCGAGCACAGCTTCAACAGCTTCGAAAGACTTAGGCTTTTGGCTATATTATTTATGGCAACCCAAATACCGAAACCGTTCACAAATGCCACATGCCACAAAACGAAACTAGTTCAATGGGGCTGCCCAGCTGGTTTTCTTGAAGCTGTAAGTGGAGTCTGGCTGGACAGCGGCCAAGCAGGCAAAAGACTTTAAGCATCGCTGGAAGCTGTTGCTGCTGCTGCTGCCGCTGCTGTTACCTGCGAGCCCAAATGAAACACACAAATTTGTGCTAAGGCAAAAGATCAATAACACACACACAAGCACACACACACACACGGTAACCGTCGCTAACTGAAATGATATCACGCTGTGATCAGCAATAACAACAACAAATACAACCTGAAGAAATTTACATAAAAATCTGGTTTTCGATTGTAGAACATTCGTTTAAAAAAAAAAAAACTGTTCAATTTGTTGCGCTGCAGTCGTTTGGTCTGCCAAACACTCATAACGGGCCCCAAGCGGATATTATAAGAAATATCTTTTGTGTTTCTTGCAAATGAGAGTGAATCTGATTTGCGTATAAGTAAAAGGGCAACAATGTGGGTCGAGAGCTGTTGCTTATATGGCTATATTCATACCTATAAATGTGCCCAAGAAATATTAGTGTAATAAAAATATGACTGAAGCTGTTGCTGAAGAGATTTTTTATGAAATGTTAGATCAATAAATAGCAAAAGAAGTTGACAGGTGTATGCAAATATTGGAAAGATTTATATTAATATTCTATTATAGTTAGTTAGTATATTTGGAAAGTATTTCAAAAGATATCTAAAAAATTGTAATTAAAAAATTTGTATAATCTTTAAATGAGAATATAAATAAAAATATGAAATTACATTTTAAAAAACAAAAAATTAATAAAAAATAATAAAAAGAGATAACAGGATTTATATTATATAATAAATAAATAAAAATAAATACAAATAAATAAAAATAAAATAAATATTCAATCCAACCCTGGTAGCCATGATATGAGCACAAAAGCGTAGCTCATTCCTCAATGAAACTTTTACGTTTCCATTGAAAAACCTTGTTTTATCTGAAAGGCACATATTCACATTCATAAATATAAACAATATTGGGAAGCTTCATATGTCGACAATAAAGTATGATGTATGTATATAATGATGTATATAAAATACATATCTAATTAATAAATAATATATATTTAAAAATATATATACAAAATATAGAAAAGACTGCTTATCTCTCAATAGAAACTATTTTCAGTAATAATTAATATATTTTAATAATTAATTAAATTTAATGTAAATTTAAATATTGAAAAAAAAAATTATTTGTAATCTCCCATTTGAAAATATATAGAATTTAATATATTTTTAGTAGAACGAGCGAAAAAATAATTTAAAAAAATATATAATTTAAATTCAAATATTACAAAAATAATAATCAAGAACTCAATCTTAAACCAGGAAATAAATTTAAGGAAATTAAAAAAAATAATATGAAATTTCCCAATAGAAAATATTTAGAATTAAAAAATTTGTTATTTAAATTTAAATATTAAAAAAAAATAATATGCAATCTACCAAAGGAAAATATATAGAATTTACTATATTTTCATTAGATCATGCAACAAAAAAATGAGAAAAATCTACATGAGTTAAATTTAAAATATAAAAAAAAAAAAACAATCAAAAATGCAATCTTAAATCAGGAAATAAGTTGCATTCAAAAACCAAATTATAAGCAATATATAATAGGCTTGCAGCCCTGTTTTAATGATAGTTTATAGTTAGTTAGTTTGTTTCCTTTCCGATTCGACTAATCGCTTTCCCTCGCCTGCTCCTTTTCCAATCAAACCCGCTCTGTGCGAGAGACCCAATTTTCGATAAAAAAAAGTCACGCTGTCATAAAAGCAATTGACCTTCAAGCGTTTCGATTTACAAAGTTGCTGTAAGATCATAAAAGCAAAACTAATAAAGTTTTTGGTCATTAGTTGGGCGGACATAAACGAGTTTGGCACAGTCCGCACAGCAAGCCGAGCTGTGTGGCCAATATTGACTGACCAGGCGCCCGACAAGTGCTGTGAGTGAAAGTTCAGCTTTGCAGCTTTGCAGCTTTGAATGAAAAACTGGAAATATACGCCAGGCAGTTGGCAATGTGAAATGGAAAACTAAATGCAGCCCATAAATGGCAAGCCGGCAGCTGGCTGCAGTTGCTAAAGCAATAAGCAAGAAAAAAGTTCACCAAATTGTTCAGCAGTTGACTTTTACCATTTGCCTGCTAGTGCAGTGCAGCAGCCATAGCCAGAGCCTACTGTATGTTGTACAATCAGCCGCATTTAGTCATCGTCAATGTTTTCTTTAAATGTCGAAGGTGTCATCAATAATGAATGCCCCGACTACCTCCCAGCTCATCTCGCCATAGTCAACCGGTTTGGCCACAGGGCTGCTGGACTGCTGATGCTTGATCTTTTGTCTGGCTTTTAGTTTTTCTTGCTGCCTTGGCTTTTCATTTCGATCGCTTTGCATATGGCTTGAAAATTTGAATTTTGATTGACGCTCCACGAGTTTTGTGCCTTTCCGTTTGCTCTGGCCGTTGCGAAACATCTATGCCGACATGTTTGCTAAAAAGGTTTTGTTCGTTCGTTACATTGCCACACTCAAGTCTTTGATGTTCTGTGCGCGTTGTTGTTGATGATGATGATGATGATGGTCTCTCTATTGCTATTGTTGTGGTTATGTGTTCTGTAGATGTCTGCAGAATATTCAGCTAGAGTTTCAGCGTTGTAGCTGTCAAGTTCGTTGCCTAAGTCTTTTGTTTCGAGTGATCAAATCAAGTAAATTTTAATCACTTCTGGAAAAGTATGCATTTAATAAGTCTTATATACATATATTATACACCTTATTCAGTCACAAGTATATCTGCTGTCGCAATGCATTGTGTTCGCCATTTACTATTATCTCTTACCTTCGCTTATTGATCAAAATGCCTTAATTAATAGCTCCGAAAAGGTGTCATGCACGCTGATTACGAAAAACGTATAAAACAGCAACAAAGATTGAATAATTTTTAACAACAATTTCCCATGCCAGGCTATTTTCATGTAAATTTTGTGAACATTGCCAAATGAATTGAAACATTGGCGCATAATCAGCTAGCCATATGCGAGATGCATAATCAAAGCCATAGTCGAACCTTTCACTCTCGCCCGGGCGCCTTCCATTTACATGCTAAATACGTATTAGCTTTTGGTTTATTTCTATGATTATCAAGTATGCAACCGATATAGCTGATATTTGCATATTGCATATTGCATTTAGCTATGAGCATTGAGTCAGAGTCTGAATGACGCGATCATCTATCTATCTATTTGAGATTGTTTTCTCGAGCTGAACTCTGTTGGCATGGCGAGATAATATTTTTGGCTTTTTCGCTTGCCTCGTGGCATAGTTCGTGCTGAATCAAAATTCATGTTTGCGGGACTCTTTCATTAGCTATGATTATATAAGTAAAAAAAATATTTGTCGGGGTGTTGACTTCTAACCGACTGACGCTAATTGTATGGCCCGCAGGGGGCAGCGAATGTCTGAAGAGTCGGGGAACAATAATAAAGTAATTCAATTAGCCAAAGAAATGGCATGAAATCAACGGACACTACAGTTAGGCACAGTTAACCACAAATTTGCCGTTCGTCGAGAATGAAAATTGATAGGCAATAAATAAACTTGAATCTTAAAGAATAATGAAAATAATAAATTAATTATACACTTTTGATCGAGTTCAGCAGCCAAAGACTTTTCACAGTTTAAGCTGCTGCGACTTTGACTCATCAGCGAAAATTAATGTCAATGCTTAATTTACAATGCTCAGCTTAGCTAATGACTATGCATGCCCGAACGGTCTACGCCCCCTCTATAAAGTTGACACTGCCTAGAGCTTCATTGAGCCACAAAGTAAATACAAAGTATATATGTATGTATACATATGCATGTGGTTGATAAACAAACACAAACCAACACTTTTTTGGCGCCTTTCCGTAGTCTGAACAATGGCAGCAATCACCCACACACAAATATTTGTGCTGTTCAGCTAAATAAATAACACACAACATAGACATAGCAGCAGCAGCAGCAGCAACAGCAACAACTGTGAAGCCAGTTTGCTGCAAATGTTTGGCAGCAAGTTGCTTTCTGGGCCAAACCGCATAGCCAGCTAATTGCAACAACATCGACAGCCACAGCAACAGCAACAACTATGGCAACAACAGTTGCCGGCTGTTGTTTAGCAAAAATGTGGTTTGGGTGGCTACACAGCTGCAGCACAGCCAAATAGGATTTTAAATGATTTTTATGATTTTTAACAAAGGGGTAATGGAGTATGATTTCTAAGTATAATTCTAAGTGCTTAAATAAAAGAATTTAAAAAAAGTTTGAGTAAAATGGTTATTAAAATAATTAAAAAAGAAAAGGTAAAGTTAAAAGTTGAGAAGTAAGACATTCAGGAAGTGGTAAATATTGTCAGATAAATATATATTAAAAGAAAAATTTGTATAGGAATTGTTTATTATGATCAGTAAGTAGAGCGTGATGAGAGAGTATCTCAGTTCTTGGGAACAATAGAGAATACAGTATAGCTTAAGTATAAAAGAGTAAAATTTCATTAGAAAAGAAAAGAGAAAAAATGTATTTAAGTTCTATAATATTTATTTCAAAATTAAAAAATTTAAATTTTGCCATTTTAAATTTTAAATTCTATTGATTTGTGTTTCTTTGAATTTTTCTTCTTTTTAAGTGCCCTAAAACTCTGTGAAAAGAGAAATAAATAAACTTTAAATATAAAATGTATATCAAGAATTGTCAACATATTAATAAAATAAATAAATATCAATTCTATATTATGTATTAAAATAAAAGGTATACATTATGCCATTCAGATATAATGTATATAAAAATTAAAATTCTATTGGTTTAATTTTGTTTATTTATTTCATATTATTTTTTTATACTCTCAAAATCTTTGAAAAGAGAAATTAATAAACTATAAATATAAATCATAATTATGAGTTGAATACTGAGACATTGTTTGAATTTATGCGCTCAGCTTTATAAATTGTGCCTCTTGGGCAATAAATCATTTTCATCTGTTTTATATTTAAACCAAACTTCTTTCTTTAAATTTCTGTTATTTCTATGACTGTAGCTGAAATGTAATAAAATATTTCAAGTCAACTTTCTTAGCTCTCTAAACAAACATTCCCTGTATAACTCAACCCTCATCTATTTGAACTCTAGAGAGTTGATGTATGTACATCTCTGCTCTGCTGCATGTAGGCCCAACATATTTATGTTTTTCGTTTTCAAAACGCATAAAATATTCAAAATTTAAATTTAGTGCGCACGAGAAAAATCAGAAATGGTAAAATTATGCGCGTTGCATAATGCAGGCAATTGAGAAACGGGCGTCGCCTTTTTTGTTTATATTATTTGAGCTACAAGTGCGGGAAAAACTCAACTTTTTTTCTGTTGTTGTTATTGTTAATTAACGTTGAAAGCTTTTGACTTTGGCTGCTGGCTGGTGTCGTGTGGTGCGTGTGGAGTATGCTGCGCTTACTTGCAAATTAATTTGCCTTTCAATAAAAAAGATGCCGTCAGCCGTTAGCCGTAAGCCGTAAGCCGCTTTGTACGGCTCAAGTTGGCTTAAATTTCAGCCATTCGCACATGCATTAATCAAAGTTATCTAATAAGTATTGTTGTGTACAGACAACGGTGTGCCGCTAGTCGCAAATGAAACATGCACAAGTGGCCAAGTGCTGTGCACAACCTTCGCGTTTGACTAAATTTTAAGCTGAGACTCGAGATGCCAGCGAGTCTGTGTGTGTGTGTGTGTGTGTATATTTTATTTGCGGAAACTGTTAATGGACTGGGCTGGACTGGGGTGTATCACATACGTCATGCTTTACAGCTATAGCTTAAATATCATTTCAAACAAACATAAACAAACAGCAAAATGCATTACAAAAGACTTAGGCAACAAACTTGTTTTGACTGATGATATAAATATAATAAAAATGACATTTAACGATGTATAAACATTGAAAATTGGCATAAAAACAAAATTATTCAAGATGATGTACGAGATGTAAATATATTTGTAAAATATGCAAATTTCTTTAACTTAATGAACCTTTATTAAATGTCTTGGCAAATATTCGCTGTTTAATTTCTTTGAAGCAGCTGAATTATGCGAGCGTAAACAAGATCTAACAGCAAATATATACTAATGCATAATGTGTTGGTTATAATTATAATTAGTTGACAATAACGTCAACCTTGCGCCTCGATCTCAGCTTTCAGAGCAACACAAATGCCAGAGTGTATGACTTATTTTGCATAGCATATGAATGAAAAGGCACACACACAAACAAACACACACACACACACTCTGTGTCTGGCCATTTAACAATGAGACAAAAGTGAACTACAAAGTTCAGAGAGACAAGCACTTGGGATTTATGACAACAATGCAAAGAGCCTTAAACTTTATATGTGAAGTGTGCAGTGAAGGCAGATATAAGAAAATGATTGTATAAGGCACAAAGTCAAATGCGCTTAAGTCTTGTTTTCTTTTCTCTCCCTGTGTGTGTGTGTGTGTTTATAAACAATATGAGCAATGGAAATGGGCGTCTGACAAGCTAAGAGATTTAAGCTCTTGGGCGCAGTTGTCATATTAGGTATATTTTAGCTGAATTTATTTTTAATTAGTTGAAAGTGCTTAGTGAAAACTT
This sequence comes from Drosophila borborema, assembly GCA_030914335.1. Classification (NCBI taxonomy): domain Eukaryota; kingdom Metazoa; phylum Arthropoda; class Insecta; order Diptera; family Drosophilidae; genus Drosophila; species Drosophila borborema. The sequence goes on from JAUESP010000308.1 coordinate 275,577, forward strand.
AGAAGTGGCAGAAAACTTTCTGTCATTTATATTAATTAATTAATGAAATCTCAAAGAGTTTAAAATATAAAATACGTTTTCTTTTTATGTTAGCAATCATTCAAAAGCATAAATATGTTTTTTTTTGTCTTAATATTTCTTTGACTAGCTTTAATTTTAGTTTGTCTTAATATTTCTTTGACTTGACTTGACTCTTAGTCGATTTTTTAGTTTTTATTTATTAGCATTAAGCCCACATACCAAAGTCTTCAAAAAGACAAAACATCATTCCGCACTTCAAGCAACCAAAAGCCAATTTATTGCCAGCTAAAACCTCAGCGCATTATATATATATATATATATATATATATATATATATATATATATATATATATATATATATATATATATATATATATATATATATATATATGCATAAATAAATATATGCAAATGCTGTGCGGTTTCTGGCCAGAAACTTTCTAAACCGCATTCACAAAGTTTTCCAGCCACAAAACACGTGCTGCGCTCAAATTTACAGAAGTGATAAAAATTGCTAAACGCTTCAAGCTAAAATTGCTTTGTAAAAAATGTCGGCGACATCATCATTCTTTATTTTGTGAATTATAAACAAGTTTTGCTAAATTTATTTAGTCATTATGGGTGCGGCTTTTCTTATTTGTTGTTTTGTTGTTTGACTTTGTACGCTGATTTCTTGCTATTTATTGTATTTGAAATAAATTGTTAATCTTATTTTTCTTTATCATTTTGTTGTTGTTGTTTCCTTGCAGGCTGCCCCATTCAACTTTAATTGGCCTTAAATCGGCAAAACATGGCCAAAACGACGGCAGCCAATTCGCATTGGCTGGCCGCTTTGCTGTCGCTGCCGCTGCTGGTGCTGGTAATTCGCACAGCCACAGCGGATGAGGCGTTTTCGTGTCCAAATGGTAAGTTCGCATTCAACTTGAATTTCCAATTTCAGCTGCACTTCAGCCACTTCCAAGTGCGGCACGTGCGTGGCCGTTGCAGGTGTGGCCAAAAAAAAAAAAAAAAAGAAAAAAGAAATAAAATTGCGCATAAATCAAAGCGCAAATAAATGTAATTACATATTTATAGATGTATGTATATAAATTATATGGCCATGTATTTTGTATATATGTATGTTATTTTGTATATAGGCAAAACGGATGTTGAATTGCCTTTTTGCCAATGAGCCGGACAAATTGTCTTTGATTTCCGTCGATTTAATTGCTGTGCATTGGGCTACAGTTAAGATATTTGCTAAACTGTAATTAAGTTCAGCTGATATATTGATTTTTGAGCTAACTTCTAATTATATATTTAATTGTATGCGTATTAAAACGTTTTCAAAAGCAGCATTTATTAAAGTCAATTCACTCGTGCTCAGTTTTTAGAAATATATCGAATATCGAATAGCGGAATATTTATAAAAATAAATCTAAAATTCAATATAGTTTTCAAATTTTTCAAATAATTAGGAGTTAGGGGGAAAAATATAACTCAGCTCTTATGATTATTAAATTCGTATTATTTCAATTCAAATAAATGATTGTTAGGGATTAAAATATAACTCAGCTATTATAATTTCCTGTCTAGTTATTATTTATCTGAATTTCAATTTCCAAAATTCATAACCAATTTAACCCACTTTATATAGCATTCAGTTGCATTTCCCATTCTACTCTATCTATTTTTTCTTGCTTCATCATTGCTCATCAATTAATCCGAGAAAATCTCGTCGGCTTTTTACTCAAATTTCAATTCAGATTTTCTCTCAATAATTAACTTCATTAATCTGAATTTCATGCTGTTTATAAGCAAATTAAAGCTATACAAAATTAATGAAAGAGCAATAATGATATACAGTTTTCTTCAGCAAGAAAACTGGCCATCATTCATTGTTTACAATCGAGATAAGCCACAAAGAGCTGAGCTAATAATCATTTATTTACATGCACGCTGCTGTGCTGCCATAGCTCTGCTAGGCCTTACTATAGGATTAAATCGTAAACATAATTCTTTGTAGGCCTGTTTTGACTATCATTAGGCAAGCAAATGCTAAACTCCTTTTATACATACAACGCACACTTTGGCCATTAAAATGCGGTCTTATCGTTAATGACCAATCTATACAAAAGCTGCCAACCTGCTAAACGAGTTCAATTCTGCGCACAATTCGGGCCAGAACAAATGAAAAAAAAATTTCGACTAGAACTCGAAATGACGGAAATGCTGAACCGGCTAATCAATCATCATCATTCTATGGCCAGTAAGGCAGTCAACACTTGGCGCTGAAGCCTTTCACTCGATGGCCACCTACAACAACTGGAAGTTGAAGCGATAACGGTTATTACATATGCCAAACTGGTTGCTTGTTGCAGTTGCTGTCCCACTGGGCGAGATAATGCCAAGAATGCCCGCCATGTGGCTATGACAGCACACAGAACTCTGACAAAGCTTATTTCTATACACATAGATCGCATATGTGGAAATATCTGTATATACTACGTGCAACTAAGTATGTAAGTGCACGTACATCGACAAGACGACCAACCGCGGTACCACATATGTATGTATGTGAGGCGAGACAAGTTTCTAGCGTACGAAAAAAAAATTGTAGAAAAAAAGAGACTTTAACGCGCTTCGAAACAAGATTTCTTAACGGTTGTTTAATGCCAACCCAAGTTTGCCTGACTGACTGACTAACTTGGCGATCGGCTTGGCTCCGCCTCCTCCTGCTTCTCCTCCTTCTCCTGCTTCTTCAGTTTTCCATTCCCAGTCGCAGTCCCAGTCCCAGTCCCAGTCTGCCTTGCATGCCACTGATTTTAGATGCTTTTGTTGTTGGAATAGCTGTAGCTGCCTCGTATTAACTAGCTGCAGTTGCTGTGCTTATTAACACTTTTATATGCACACACACACACACAGCTAACCACACGCATACAGAGCCAAACACCTGCCAACGGCGCAGCCAACTGCAGTGCGGCCAAAACAAGTTCGTTGCCTAAGTCTTTTGATATTTTAATGTTACGTTGCTTGTGTTTTTTTTTATTATTATTTATATGCAAGCTGTAAGCTGGTGTGTGAGCGTGTGTGTGTGTGTGTGTGTGTGTGTGTTGTTATAGGTGCAGTTGTGCAAAAAATAGGCCAAACTGTTGGCGGTTAATGCAGTTGGTGCTGCTGCTGTTGCTGTTATTCAGCTTAAGCCGTACTTTTATTGATGTCTTATGAGTGAAGCGTAATGTAAGCTATGGGCATTTAACTGATTAAATAAGGTGTAGCTTACAACTACCGACAAAGCTGAGAGATCGATAATTTATATCTACAAAAATGTTGTTTACTTTTTCAAATTTTTCTTTTATCAATTCAAACTTTCATTATAAAATATTTACTTAATGCTGGCAAATGTATATATATTATAAATCGATCATTTATATTTGTAAAATTTTATCAAATTCTTTTCTTTTTCTTATTCAAACTTTCATTATAAAATATTTACTTACTGCTGGCATAAATATCAATTAAATCATCAGTAAAATCTCAAATAAACTTTTTACAGTAAATCCATGACTAAACTCATAGAAATTTCTTTAAGCTCTTCGCTCATCATTATGCGTATCGCTTTCTTTGATGTTACGCTATAAATTAAACATAAATCTACAGATATAGAATTCATAGTCTCTCTGTAATTCTAGTCAAAGCCACGCCAAAGTTTGCCTTCATTACTCGCCACTCAAGCATCACGTCTAACTGTAAAAGCCTCAAATTGATAAACAGACAGACTGAAGAGTAAAGTAAACAACTCGCAATCTTACCTAGAAACGAAACGAAACGCATAAGTAGGCAACAACAACAACAACCAAAAACTGGAATTAGAATTAGAATTAGAATTAGAAAAAGCACAGCGTGGCTTCCACATTTATTTATTTATTTCTTTTTTTTTTTTTTTTTTTGACACGCTCGAGCAGCATCAGCTCTGAAAAGAAAAACTTATTTAATTAACTTTATTTCGTGTGCAGCTGCCAGTGTAAATGCAACATTTTAGGTCAGCTCGCACACAGTTCCCCCAAGTGATATATGACACAAAACTGACAAAACTGTGATAGGCGCCGGCGACGGTCTTTTAACACTAACTAAATGAATGGGCTAGTTGGTTTTGGGGTGATATTATTTATGATTTTGAAATTTCATCATTTAGCTAATCACGAAGCGTAAAATGCTCGTGTGCTTAAGCAAATGTGTGCGGTGGCTTATGGAAGTCAACGATTTTCTAGTTGACTGACTTCTGTGTGAACTGTGCAAAAGGTGGCATCGCCTGGGCCCAGCCAAACTAACGAGAGAATAGCACCAAGAAAGAGAGCACGTTAAAGCTGAATGAGCATTAGCAGAGGCATAGAAATGTGTGTAAAGTTAAATGAACTTTACGTTGAGAGTCCAAGGGTTTAATGAACGTTTCGGCCACGGCCATTGACAGCCAGGCTAAATCAAAGCAATGAAGGTATTCCGTATTACCCGCCAGGTAATCCACAGCAAAGCGGCACAGTCAATAGAACAGCTAGAATTACACGATTTATTCGTGTAATACCGCTTTCTATGCTATGAACAAATCTCTGTTTTGCTTTAACTGTTTGATTATATGCTCAAGATAAAGAATCGCGCTGCTGAGCAGACGAACAAAAAAAAAATAAATAAAATGCATAAAAAATGAGGCTAATGAAAGGGGCACAAGAAGATTTATTGCACTTGTGAAACTATATGCGTGCCCGCAACTTGATTTTCACTTTCTGCTCTCAGCCAAACAACTTACAAAAGAACAGAAAAAGAAAAAGACATGAAAAACTATGCTGGTAATTAAATTGCCAAAGTGAATTTCCAAATTACCTAAATAGGACAAATGGCATGGATATTAAAAGTGACTTTTAATCGAGGTCAACAGCAAAATTAAATTAAATGGGTTAAATGTAAGAGATTTGCGTATACTTTGATGATGAGTCTGAGGACTGAGCTTTTGCTTGTTTCACAATTAAATATTTTTAGAGCTTAGAGAGCACACTCTATATATGCTTAAACTAGATTTCCACATTTTTTTTTTTATTTTGTGAAAGAGCAAACTTTTTAAATATGCAGTTTTTTATGCACTGAAATTATGTTGTCTCGATTTAATTTTAAATAATAATAATAAACTTGTTATAAATATTTTTTATTTACATTTCCATTAAAAAAGTTTTTTTTTTTTTTAAGATTAATTTTGTGTAATTTGAATATTACTTAGTAGTGAGTAATCATTTTTGTAAAAGCTGCATTTGTCGTTCGAGTTTTAAGTGTGGGAATGTCGGGAATGTCTCTCCCGTTATTGCTCGTTATCCCTGTTCTCGATTTTCCCATACTCTTTTTTTGCAATATTAGTCATTTACTACATCTACTAAATAAAGGCGCTTGAGTTATGTTCTTATATGTATTTAAGAATTTTTATGCCACCGCAAACTCCCTTGTGTTCAAAAAAGTTGAAAAAACAAGAAATTTTTATTGAAATTCTGATTAGATGTCAGTCTAAGACATATACATTCACAACTTTAGATTTTAACTAATTTTTCAAATTATTAATAAAAAAAGCTTGGCAGCTTCCAACATATGTATTAAATAATAATATGAGATCAAGAATTAATAATTGACTGAAAATTCAAAATATCTATGAATTGAATAATATGAAAAACTAAGCCACAAAGAAAATTTGATCAAGCCAACAAAAAAATGCTTTAAATTCCCAATCTCAATCATCATTCATGAATAAATTCTCTATACAAAAGTTCTCTTAGAACCTTTTCACAGCTACTTAAACTACTTTAGCAAGGTTATTCGATTGGTCGCATAGCAAATACCTTTAGCAAAAGCCAACTCAGGCAATTTTCTCACAGCTTAAGCATTTCAGAAACTGTTTCAAGTGCTGCAGCAGCTTAAAACCTTTTTGTTGCCTTTAGTTGCAGCTAAAATACAAAGTTTGTGGCAAGTAGAAAAAAAAACATATTTCTTATTAGAGACGCAACGCTCTCAGCTAGTTAAACATATATAAATTATTATGCAAGAAATTCTCACATTATTAATTTGTGTATTGTGCGCTCGCAAGATTTCGTCAGAGCGCGTCTGAGTGTTGAGTATGAAAATTATAGACAATGATCAGCAGGCGCAGAGATGCTTTTAGCTGTGAGCGCTTTGGCAATTAGAGCACGGCTAACAAATGCAGTTGCAAACCTATATATGTAGTTGTAGTTGTACGTGGGCATTAAAAGCCGCTTTTTATGTGGAGCATTAAAAGAACAACAACAGCAGCAGCAAGTCACGCAGCAAATTTGCATGGCTTACAAAACTTCCTGGCAAAGCATTTCAAGTATGTGGCACAATTCAATAAAGCAGTCAACAGTCAGCTAAATACAAGTTTAAAATCCACACACACATACACACACATACACATTGGCATACTCGTATGACAAAGAAAATTAAAAGAATCGAGAAACTGGCTAACCTTGTCCAGCTGTTTGCTGCACCCAGTCCAAGAGCAAAGGAATTTGCCTCTTTAGAAGCCATTGCTAGTTACGTGGCTGAAATGGCTTAAAGAGAAACTACAACAGCTTGACGGCCAGGGTGACACACACACACACGGCAGTGGGTGTAGAATAGAGATAGAGATAGAGATAGAGACAGGCAAATAGTTGGCCATTAAAAACAATTACATGAGGTTTGTTATGCTGACCGTTTCTTAGCATTTTTTTTTTCTCTTTGCCGTTCGACTGATTTCAATTGAAGCGTGCTAAGAACTCCAAAGAATCCCAATGTGTGCCCCACCGGTTCTACTTTTTTTTTTCATTTTATTTATTCACTTTTTTTTTTGGTTAAGTGGAACAGCGTACGGTTATGTTTGGGCTATTTGTTGGTATGAAGCGTAGCTGAAATTAAATAAAAATTGCTGCGGTAAATAGGCAACAAATAAATTGAAATTGTGGCAAATAGCGGTTTACAGTTAAGTAAACAAATAAGCAAAGAGAGAGAGAGAGAGAGAGAGAAAGAAGTAGCAATGGAATTTGTTGTACAACTTGCCAAGAATTTCAAGCAATTTGTTGGCATGACAGCAGAGATTACCAAAATTACTTGTAAAGTATTGACGTGAAGTGCTGTAATTTCGAATTGACTAATAATAGAGGTAAATGCAGCTTGAGATGATTTACCTGTAGAATATTATGACAGATATTCAAACTTGACATAATTATGTCAGGTCAGGTCAGAGTCACTGTCAAGGCTCAGTATGTCCGGTGTTGGATCAAGGTAGTTTTTAGAGTAGCTAAATTATGATATATTTATGAGCTTTGTCTAACATTAGTGTAGTCAAAATTTATAGTTTTTATTAGAGTCATTAAGGATAATATTTAAGCAACTCTCTGCAAATAAATTTCAGATTAAATCTCTAAATTATCATTAACATTTTAAAACCCGATTTGTTATCTAAATTTAGTGTTGCTTTGATTGTCAGCTACACGGAAATCGTGAAAGTCCATGCCCAATGCTAACTATTTGACATGCTGAGATATGTCAGTTTATGTCGAGCTATAGCAAATAAAAAAAAAAAAAAAACTGTAACGAGTTTCAGTTGCCGCCAAAAGGCGCCAAAGGCGATGCCTGCCTGAACGTTTGGTGATAACTTTTATCGACCATTTGCCAATGTAGTGAAAATTGTTGAAATACTTTTGCTTTTTATTTATTTTTTCTTTACTACAATTTTAAAATGTCGTATGAGCATTGATCGCGCGCGAGTCTGATGGCATATTTTAGTCGATTTGATTTTAAATAAAAGCTGTCAATCAAGCCAGCTGAAGGCGGGCTCACCAAGTCACAGCAACTTTCCCATTTTACCAGGAAAACGCAATGCACGATTTCGATTGAGGAAAATGAAAGCGCCACAAGCCAAAATAATTAATTGTAATTTGTTGCAAAAAAAAGAAGAAAAAGATAAAACAAATTAGCTATCTAACTTTGAATTCAATGATATCTTGACGTTTAGTCAAAGTTCGAGTGGCTAAATAACTCAATTAAATGCTTGTGTTTCAAGAACAAGTAATTAAATCTAAACAGCTCATATGTCTCTTAATGGCATAGAAAGCTAGTGTCAGAGCCAATGCCGCAGAGATGTAGAAATTAAATTATGCAAAACAAGTCGCTTTGATTGGGGTCACGCTTAGAGATCTCAGCGGGAAGCCAACTGCAACTGAATTTAATGTCAAGAGCTGCTCGAGGAAAGAGTAGAGAAGGTTTTGCTGTAGAATTTTATGTTCATGGGGGAAGCGAAGAGTTTTTGGTTATGGGAAGTAATTTCTCCTCTTATGAAGCATCTTCACATCACCCCAAGTGTGAGGTTTCCATTAGACTATGATGAGCTGAGTTCGTTGATAGGGAAATCGAATAAGGGAAACACAAATTTATTTAAAATATATATAGTTTATTTTGGTTAAAAATGTTTATAGCTCATTTATGTAAATATTTGGTATATAGATATCTTTCAACATCTTAAATTTTCAGTTTTATTATTTTACTGATTTACAATGTGTTAATAAAGATAAAAGTCTGCTGAAGGCCATTAGAAAGCGAATGTTTATTATGAACTCATAAAAGCTAATTAACTCGAGAATATTTATAATTCGCAAAAAAATAAAAGTTAAAAATGGTTTATAAAATAAATTTTTATAATTTAATAAATTATAAGATATTATTTTAAAAATAAAAAAAATATATATAACATTTGAATCAATAAAATAATGTCTAAACTAAATATAAACTATAACTAAAAATAATGATTTTAATTTGAAAAAAAACAAAAAAAATAAAATAAAACTAAATAAAATGTTGAATAAACATATAATTTAATTGAAATATAAATCGTAAAAAGTTATTAAATTATATTATTATTTTTTATTAATATTTTATTAAATTATTCAATATAATTATAATAATTTAAAAATTTATTTAAGAAACTTAATTTTTGTATATTTTATATTTATTATTTTTATTGTTAATTTTATTAAATTTGCTACTTATAGTTACGTCAGTTTTAATTGTTACCTAATTTACTTATTCAACGCCAAATTTACTTTATATATATGACAAAAATGTTGCAGTTAATGCATTTTCCCAAATCGGATTGTGACCTTGTCTAATACGAATTCATTATTGTTTTTTTTTTACAGGCTGGGAACTGCGTGGCTTAAATTGTTATAAATATTTCAATATCAAACATTCGTGGGAGAAAAGCGCCGAACTGTGTCGAAGGTGAGTAAAATCATAGCATAACCATAATCAGATAATTTGAATATAACAGAGTACGGCCAAATATATATAGATATAGATTTATATATGGTTATATAGAGGAAGTTGTGGGCAACAGACTTCTGTTTTAGCCAAGCACTGAACTGGCTCAAAGTAGCTGCGCTTCAATAAGCACAACTACCTGTTCTTGATAGATAGATACTAAGACAGATAGATGCTAGTTGTCTGACCGGCTGTCAAGATCTGTGCTTGAGTACATATATATTACTGCTAGATATATATACTCAAGCGGCGGCAACAGTTGCCGTTACAGCACCGCATTGCATTTCCGCTGACAGTTAACTGTCAATGCCAAAGTGGGCTGCCTCCCAGGCCAAAATGCAACAGCTTCGGCACTGTTGACCAAGTTCGTAATTGTTTTTCAGGCCTGGCTGGGCAGGCCATCGATAAGCCAATGCGATGTTCGATGATTCATAATAATTTGTTGTTTTTTTTTTTCTTCTTCTTCTGCTTTTGCTTCTTTTATTTCTTCTTCGGCCACTTTATTCGAGCGAAAAGAAAGTCGTCGACGTAGTCAATAAGCTTCCGGCGATCGGCCGAAAGAAGAAGAAAAAACATAAGCATTCCTGATTCGGTTTTTGGGTGTTAACCCACTGTTGACCCAAATACTTGCGAGTGGTTCGGCCTGCACCTGTCCGGGAGTGCTGAGAGCTTGCGTAGCCTCAAAACCTTTGCTCTTGTGGGCTTGTCTTGGAAATTGAGAGTGTTTCGATTTGATCGAAGTCGTAGTTTTTTATCGATTGTAATTTGTGCTTGACTTTAATGAGCGTGTGAATCGCTGGGCTATGGATTGACCGCGGGGCATGTGGGGTGAAAGTTATTCGGAATGAATGTGTTTCGTTTTTTTTCATTATTATTTTTTTTTTTTTCATTTATTTTTTCGGTGCTTAACATTAATAAAGTTATTGGCTGGCCATAGACTTGGTCTAATGTCAATGGCCTACGCAATTTCTCTTTGCTGTCAGGTGTTAAATGGCAATTACATATGCCCGGCACAGGCTACACCAGTTGACAATAGCAACAGCAGCGGCTACAGTGGCCACTTCTATAATGTACGCGTCATTTACATGCCATAGACCTCGCCCCAGTCCACGGCCAATTAAAATGCTGCTAACGTTTTATTAGTTTTGCCACAGCACAAGTTCAACAAACGACAAACAACTGTTGACTGCTCGATAGATTTGCCAAAAAAAAGTACAATACATATACATATATGCTATATACTTTATGTATAAAAATCTGACTGAAAGATAGCTGTATATGTCAGGTGTCGTCTGTACACACCAAATGTGAAATATTTCTGCTGGGTGAAATTTTCTTTTTGTTTTCTTACTACCCATCTGTCTCGCTCTTTATCTTGCCATCTCTGTTGCTTAACGATTTTGCGTGTGCAGCATGCGAAATGCGTAGAATGAAGGAAAGTGCCGATAAGGCGTTAACATTTCCAGTTAACGGAGCTGTGACCAAAAAATAAAAGCCGCTCGTGAATTTGGGACTTGTTGGGCTTTTTTTTAGTAGTTGGGCGTCGACGTCGATGAAACGCAATGAAAACTCTTTTTGAATGGTGTTTTGGCAGCAACCTATTCGGACAAGTCAATTTGCTTGAGCTTTTGGTCATAGGCGCGGAAACGGGTAGCTGAAAACGTTGATTAAACCATAGAATTCTTATGGAATTATTAACGGTGCTATAAATAGCAGAGTTGAAATGAATAGTAAGCAAAATTTTTAAAAAATATGATTTAAAATAAACTAAAATATTTCTTAAATAGCTGAGCTTTTATTCAAACAAAGAATTGTAAACAAACCACAAAGCAGCGAACAGTAAAAAATATTTTAAATAATTTAAGAGTGAATAAATTATATTTAAAAAAAAAAGAAAAAATTATTTCATAAATTAATAAAATTCAATAATATAAATAAAACATATTTAAAAATATTTTTGAATATTATTTTATATATATTAAAATATATATTTTAAAATATTATTGAATATAAACTTTAATATATTATAAAGTCTTTTAAAAATTTTTATTTAAATAAAAATGTATATATAATTACAATTATTTTAAACATAAATAAATAAAATAAAATATCGAAACATTAAAAAAATAGGATACATATTATATTGTATATATGCCATTCAATGATATAAGTATATATATATAAAGAAATATACATTTAAAAATATAATATTCTATTACAATAAAAAACACATAAATAATATAATGCATAAAATTCATTTAATAATAATTTATATATAAAAATATATATTTTAAAAATAAAAATTTAAAATTATTTTTATTAAAAAATTTTTAAAATATTTTTAAAAACCATATATACTTTGATTTTGAAAATATTTAAAAACTATATTTAATTCAATTCAATTGTTAAAAATCAAATTGTTATTTTAGAAATCTTATATATTCAGAAAATGTTAATTTATATTTGTACTCTGCTCGTATATATCATTATGTTGATGCACGCATGGGACTTGAGTAAATTTTCAAATGTTTAACATGATGGTGGTGAAAATAAGCAAGTACAGACGTGCAAATAATACCAGACAACAAAATTGTTAAGTGAGCAGCCAAACATGGCAAACAACGCATTCCACACAAACACACACTCACTCAAATATGTATTCGGCCAGGTCTTTAGTTTTCACTTGGTAGTTGAGGTGTACAATTGCCTGTTATGTATTTCATGGGGTGGGGCTGTGTTGTCGGGGATGCAATGAGTGCAACATGCATAATTTTTGGCATGCAAGCGAGCCAAACAGCTGCAGCGTGTGACAAAGGCGTTGAGTGCAGCTGTCACTCCCATAACGCCCCCACGCGTATGCGTATGTGTAATAGACAAGATTTCAATGCAAAGCTCAGACTATGAGTCAAATAGACAAGAGATCATTTTGGTTTCGAAACTGGTTTTTCTGTTGCTTCTTGGCTTGCAGCTGTCGTAGAATGCACAGAGTCGAACTGTTGGCTCTAAAAGTAGAGTTTTGCGATTGGAAACGAAAGTTTTCCATTGTATGTGGCTTCAGTTTTTGGTAAGAGCATAATTTAGGCAGCAGCAGTAGAAAAATAGAAAGTAAAGCGCATTAGAAAACTGAAGCTGCATAATTGAAATTGCGTTAAGTGTGTGTGCAGCGGAAGCATGAGACAGCTAATTAGAGATTCCAGATCTAAGCCCAAACGTACAGAGACCACCACTAATCACTGACATCCTCTTCTACTCTCTTACTCTTTCCATTTGCAGATATGGCGCCGAGCTGGTGGCCATCGATAGTTATGCGGAAAACAATGAGACGTTGGCGATAGCACGTGCCAGTGATCCCAATCAGCGTGCCTCTGACAAGTACTGGCTGGGACTGGCCTCACTCGATGATCTACGCACGAATACCCTAGAGTCTGCCTCGGGCGCATTGATCTCACAGTATTCGGGCTTTTGGTCTCTGCAACAGCCCAATGCTGAGTCGGGCGAGTGTGTGGCCGCCAGCTTTGCCGGCAAATCGCAGAGCTGGGATCTGGGCACATGCGAGTCGCTGCTGCCCTTTATGTGTCGTGCTCCAGCCTGTCCCCAGGGAGCACTGCATTGCGCCAATGGACTGTGCATCAATCAGGCCTTCAAGTGTGACGGCAGCGACGATTGCGGCGATGGCACCGACGAACTGGACTGTCCCGCCCAATGCCATTTCCACATGCAGTCCGGCGGTGATGTGATTGAGACACCCAACTATCCACATAAATATGGAGCACTGAGCAAGTGCAAGTGGACATTGGAGGGTCCATTGGGCAGCAACATCATATTGCAGTTCCAAGACTTTGAGACTGAGAAAACTTTTGATACGGTGCAAGTTCTGGTCGGTGGACGTACCGAGGATAAGTCCGTGTCGCTGGCTACGCTTAGTGGCAAACAGGATTTGACTACACAGCCATTTGTGTCCGCCTCGAACTTCATGATTATCAAGTTTACCACCGATGGCAGTGTGGAGCGCAAGGGTTTCAGGGCCACATGGAAGACAGAGGCCAAGAATTGTGGTGGCACTCTGAAGGCGACGCTGCAAAGACAAATTCTGACTAGCCCCAACTATCCCAAGCAATATCCCGGTGGTCTGGAGTGCCTGTATGTGATCAAGGCACAGCCAGGTCGCATCATCTCTGTCGAAGTTGACGACTTGGACATTGCCGAGGATCGTGATCAATTGCTGATACGCGATGGCGATTCACCCATGAGCCGCATTATTGCCAAGCTGACGGGCAAATCTACGCAAAATGAACGTGTAATCATCTCAACCGGCAACACGCTCTACCTCTACTTCAAGTCTAGCCTCGGTGAGGCCGGCAAGGGTTTCAGTCTGCGCTACATTCAAGGCTGCAAAGCTACGATTACGGCACGCAATGGTACAGTGACCTCACCCGCATTCGGCTTGGCTGATTACCCTAAGAATCAGGAGTGTTTCTTCACGATCCGAAATGAAGCACGTGCTCCGCTCTCGCTCAAGTTTGAGAAGTTCACAGTGCATAAGAGCGATAATGTACAGGTCTTTGATGGTTCCTCAACATCCGGATTGCGTCTGCATTCCGGCAACGGTTTCACTGGCACCGCAGCTCCTAAGCTAACACTGACTGCTTCATCGGGAGAAATGTTGATTAAATTTACATCGGATGCGCTACACAATGCAGCGGGGTAAGTCTGGGCCTTGAACTTATATATTTTCTCTCTCCTTCTCTCTCTCTCCTTCTCTCTCTCTCCCTCTCTCTCTCTCTCTCTCTCTCTCTCTGTATCCTCTTTTTTTTGTCTTTTATCTAATTGATATTCATTTCGTTATCAGTTGGTCGGCCACTTTCTCGGCGGATTGTCCTGAGCTACAGCCTGGCATTGGAGCTTTGGCTTCCAGTCGCGACACGGCCTTCGGCACGCTGGTCAGCTTTACATGTCCCATTGGACAGGAGTTTGCCACCGGCAAGACGCGTCTGGTAACGGAATGTTTGCCTGGTGGCAACTGGAGTGTCTCCTACATACCAAAGTGTCAGGGTAAGTCAAGCCTAACTCATTTCAATTTAAGCATATTTCTTTAATACAAAATTTATTACACAGAGGTCTACTGCGGTCCCGTGCCACAAATTGACAACGGCTTCTCCATTGGCTCCTCGAATGTCACATATCGTGGCATTGCCATGTATCAGTGTTACGCTGGCTTTGCATTTGCCTCAAACGAACCGATTGAAAAGATTTCCTGCTTACCGGATGGTCGCTGGGAGCGTCAGCCCCATTGCATGGCCTCACAGTGCGCCGCACTGCCCGAGGTGCCGCATGCCAACATGACCTTGCTGAATGGCGGCGGTCGCAGCTACGGCACCATTGTCCAATATGAATGTGAGCCTGGCTATGAGCGCAATGGACATCCCGTGCTCACCTGCATGTCGAACGGCACCTGGAGTGGCGATGTGCCACGATGCACACGCAAACGTTGCTTCGAGTTCCCTGAAATCGAAAACGGTTTCGTGGTAGATGCTGCCCGTCCGTACCACTTTGGTGATGAGGCTAGGGTCCAGTGCTTCAAGGGCTACAAGCTAATTGGCAGCAACATCATGCGCTGCAGCGAGGCTCAGCGCTTTGAGCAGCCACCCAGCTGCGAGGATATCAACGAGTGCAGCTCATCACAATGTGACTTGACCACCACCGAATGCATGAATACCAACGGCTCGTTCCATTGCCAATGTCGTCCTGGCTTTACCGCCACCACTGAGTGTCGGCCTGTGGGAGATTTGGGTCTGGGCAATGGTGGCATTCCTGATGACAGCATTAG
The DNA here is from genome assembly GCA_030914335.1 of Drosophila borborema. NCBI lineage: Eukaryota > Metazoa > Arthropoda > Insecta > Diptera > Drosophilidae > Drosophila > Drosophila borborema. The sequence continues at coordinate 290,752 of JAUESP010000308.1, forward strand.
CACCTCTGCCAGCGAACTGGGCTATTACAAGGGTCTGTTGCGTCTCAATATGAATGGCTGGTGTGGCGCCTCTTTGGAGCCCGGTGCAAATTGGATTCTGATTGATCTGAAGGCACCTACCATACTGCGTGGCTTCCGCACCATGTCCGTGCAACGTCCCGATGGCAATGTGGCTTTCAGCTCTGCTGTGCGTCTGCAATACTCTAACGATTTGACAGACGTCTTCAAGGACTATGCCAATCCCGATGGTACGGCCGTGGAGTTCAGAATACTGGAGCCCACCCTATCGATTCTCAATCTGCCATTGCCAATTGAAGCGCGCTATGTACGCTTCCGCATTCAGGACTATGTGGGTGCTCCTTGCTTGCGCATGGAACTGATGGGTTGCACTCGTTTGGACTGCGTCGACATCAATGAGTGCAGCAGAAACAACGGCGGCTGTGACCAAAAGTGCATCAACTCACCCGGTAGCTATGCTTGCGCCTGCAACACTGGCTACCAGCTCTATACATCCAATGGCACCGCTGGCTATCACATCGAGCGCTCAGAGACTGGGGAACGTGACGGTGATACCTATCAACGCAACAAGACCTGTGTTCCACTCATGTGCCCAGAGCTGCAGGCGCCAGAAAACGGACAACTGCTCAGCGAGCGTAACGATTATCATTTCGGCGACATTGTGCGATTCCAGTGTCATTTCGGCTACATCATGAGTGGAAGCTCCGTGGCTTTGTGCCTATCCAGCGGTCAATGGAATGCCAGCGTACCAGAATGCAATTGTAAGTCTTCAGCTCTCAATTACTCAATTTCTTGAATTATGTAATTAGTTTAGAAAGAGCTGGAATGTGTCTTATGCAGTTATTGACTCTCTTACTAATTCCATTTCTCCCTTACAGATGCCAAGTGTGTTTCTTTGCCTGATGACAAGCTGGAGGGTTTGACTGTGGCACGTCCCGATCCCGAGTCCGTGCTGGTGCCCTTCCGTGATAATGTTACCATTACCTGTGGCGCAACTGGACGACAATTACGCGCAACAGCATCCGCTGGTTTCAGACAGTGTGTCTACGATCCCAAGCCGGGTCTGCCCGACTACTGGCTATCGGGCATGCAGCCGTCGTGCCCACGTGTGGATTGTTATGCGCCAATGCCCACGCCTGGTGCCGAGTACGGACAGTTTGTGGACACACGGTTCCAGAGCAGTTTCTTCTTTGGCTGCCAGAATACCTTCAAGCTGGCTGGACAAACCCAACGTCACGATAATGTGGTGCGCTGTGGTGCTGATGGTATTTGGGACTTTGGAGATTTGCGGTGCGAGGGACCCGTGTGCGAAGATCCAGGACGTCCAGCTGATGGTCGTCAATTGGCGCGCAGCTACGAACAGAGCTCTGAGGTTTACTTTGGCTGCAATCGTCCCGGCTACATTCTAATCAATCCAAGGCCAATTACGTGCATACGTGAGCCTGAGTGCAAGGTGATCAAGCCATTGGGTCTGAGCTCAGGCAAAATACCGGACTCAGCCATCAATGCGACATCGGAGCGACCGAACTATGAGGCCAGGAATATTCGCTTGAACTCGGCTACGGGCTGGTGCGGCAAGCAGGAAGCCTTTACCTATGTCAGCGTGGATCTGGGACAGATCTATCGTGTCAAGGCGATACTAGTCAAAGGTGTTGTGACCAACGATATTGTGGGACGTCCCACAGAGATTCGTTTCTTCTACAAACAGGCGGAGAGCGAGAACTATGTGGTCTACTTCCCCAACTTTAATCTAACAATGCGCGATCCTGGAAACTACGGTGAACTGGCCATGATTACCCTGCCCAAGTATGTGCAGGCACGCTTTGTTATTCTGGGCATCGTTAGCTACATGGATAACGCTTGCTTGAAATTCGAGCTGATGGGTTGCGAAGAGCCAAAGGTGGAGCCGTTATTGGGCTATGACTATGGCTACTCGCCCTGCGTGGACAATGAGCCTCCGATCTTCCAGAATTGCCCACAGCAACCGATTGTGGTGCGTCGCGATGAAAATGGTGGTGTGCTGCCCGTTAACTTTACCGAACCCACAGCTGTGGATAACTCCGGTTCTATTGCCAGGCTGGAAATTAAACCACAGAACTTCCGTACACCCAGTCACATCTTCAAGGATACGGTAGTGAAATATGTTGCCTTCGATTATGACGGTAATGTGGCCATATGCGAGATCAACATCACCGTGCCCGATGTCACTCCACCATTGCTGCAGTGTCCCCAGAGCTATGTGATTGAGCTGGTTGATCGCCAGGATAGCTACAATGTGAACTTCAATGACACGCGCAAGCGCATCAAGACATCGGATGAGACGGGTGAGGTAAGACTACAATTTACCCCCGAGCGTGCCAACATTAAGATTGGCCATTTCGAGAATGTCACTGTGACGGCCACCGACAAGTTTAACAATCGCGCCAGTTGCCACTTCCAAGTGTCCGTTCAGGCCTCCCCCTGCGTGGACTGGGAACTGCAGCCCCCAGCAAATGGAGCCATCAATTGCCTGCCTGGAGATCGTGGCATTGAGTGCATTGCCACCTGCAAGCCTGGCTTCCGCTTTACCGATGGCGAGCCCCTGAAGACCTTCTCCTGCGAAACATCCCGCCTGTGGCGTCCCACCTCTGTGGTGCCCGATTGTGTCTCAGAGAACACTGAGCAGGCTGCCTATCATGTGACTGCGACTATCACGTATCGCGCCAATGGTGCCGTGGCTCAATCCTGTCTGGGTCAATACCAGGAGGTGCTCTCTCACCACTACGCTGGTCTCAATCAATTGCTCTCGCAGCGCTGCTCTGCGGTGAATGTGAACATGAATGTCACGTTCATCAAGTCGGTGCCGTCGCTATTGGAGGAAAATGTTGTCAAAATGGACTTTATACTCTCGATCCTGCCGGCAGTGCGTCAGCCCCAGCTTTACGATCTCTGTGGCTCCACATTGAATCTGATCTTTGATCTGAGCGTGCCATATGCCAGTGCTGTCATTGACTCACTGCTCAACATCTCAAACATTGGCAATCAGTGCCCGCCTCTGCGCGCACTCAAGTCTCAGATTTCGCGAGGATTCAACTGCAACATGGGAGAAGTTCTCAATATGGACACGAGCGATGTGCCACGCTGTTTGCACTGTCCGGCTGGCACCTATGTGTCGGAGGGTCAGAATAGCTGCACATATTGTCCTCGGGGCTATTATCAGAATCGCGATCGCCAGGGCACATGTCTGCGCTGTCCCGCCGGCACCTATACCAAGGAGGAGGGCTCAAAGGCATTGACCGACTGTATTCCCGTTTGCGGCTATGGCACCTATTCCCCGACTGGCCTGGTGCCTTGCTTGGAATGTCCACGCAACTCCTTCAGTGCCGAGCCACCCACTGGCGGTTTCAAGGACTGCCAAGCCTGCCCAGCTCAGACGTTTACCTATCAGCCTGCCGCTTCCAATAAGGGACTGTGCCGTGCCAAGTGCGCACCAGGCACCTACTCCGCCACAGGTCTGGCTCCCTGCTCGCCCTGCCCCCTGCATCACTACCAGAGCGCAATGGGTGCTCAGAGCTGCAACGAATGCCCCAGCAACATGCGCACCGAGAGCGCCGGCGCCAAGGGACGTGATCAGTGCAAGCCTGTGGTTTGCGGTGAGGGTGCCTGCCAGCACGGAGGACTCTGCGTGCCCATGGGCCATGACATCCAGTGCTTCTGCCCTGCCGGTTTCTCGGGACGTCGCTGTGAACAGGATATAGACGAGTGCGCCTCACAGCCCTGCTTCAACGGGGGTCAGTGCAAGGATCTGCCACAGGGATATCGTTGCGAGTGTCCCACTGGCTACTCCGGCATTAATTGTCAAGAGGAGGCCAGCGACTGCGGCAACGACACCTGCCCCGCCCGGGCCATGTGCAAGAACGAGCCGGGCTACAAGAATGTGACCTGTCTCTGCCGCAGTGGCTACACCGGCGACCAGTGCGATGTGACCATAGATCCCTGCACTGCGAACGGAAACCCGTGCACCAATGGCGCAAGCTGCCTAGCCCTGCAACAGGGTCGCTACAAGTGCGAGTGTCTGCCCGGCTGGGAGGGCATGCACTGCGAGCAGAACATCAATGATTGCGAAGAGAATCCCTGCCTGCTTGGCGCTGCCTGCACAGATCTAGTCAACGACTTCCAGTGCTCATGTCCACCAGGCTTCACCGGCAAACGCTGCGAGCAGAAGATTGACTTATGCCTCTCTGAGCCCTGCAAACATGGCACCTGTGTGGATCGTCTGTTTGATCATGAGTGTGTCTGCCAGCCGGGCTGGACGGGACCCGCCTGCGATGTCAACATTGATGATTGCGAGAATCGACCATGCTCCAATGATGGCGTCTGCGTGGATCTGGTGGATGGCTACAGCTGCAACTGCGAACCGGGCTACACGGGCAAGAACTGTCAGCACACAATCGATGATTGCGCCTCGAATCCCTGCCAGCATGGTGCCACCTGTGTGGATCAGCTGGATGGCTTCAGCTGCAAGTGTCGGCCAGGCTTTGTGGGCCTCAGCTGTGAGGCAGAGATCGATGAATGCCTCAGCGACCCCTGCAACCCCGTTGGCACCGAACGTTGCCTGGATCTGGACAACAAATACGAGTGCGTGTGCCGTGATGGCTTCAAGGGCACCCTCTGCGAGACGGACATTGATGACTGTGAGCCACAGCCCTGCCTCAACAATGGCATTTGTCGTGATCGCGTGGGCGGCTTCGAGTGCGGCTGTGCACCGGGCTGGAGCGGCATGCGCTGCGAGCAGCAGGTGACCACATGCAACGTGCAGGCGCCTTGCCAGAACGATGCCAAGTGCATTGATCTGTTCCAGGACTACTTCTGCGTGTGCCCCAGCGGCACGGACGGCAAGAACTGCGAGACAGCGCCCGAGCGTTGCATTGGCAATCCCTGCATGCATGGCGGCAAGTGCCAGGACTTTGGCTCTGGCCTCAACTGCAGCTGCCCGGCTGACTACGCCGGCATCGGCTGCCAATACGAGTACGATGCCTGTGAGGAGCATGTGTGCCAGAATGGAGCTACCTGCCTGGACAATGGTGCCGGCTACAGTTGCCAGTGCCCGCCCGGCTTCACGGGCAAGAACTGCGAACTGGATATTGTGGACTGCAAGGATAACTCCTGCCCACCTGGTGCCAGCTGTGTGGATCTGACCAATGGCTTCTACTGCCAGTGCCCCTTCAACATGACCGGCGACGATTGCCGCAAGGCCATTCAAGTGGACTACGATTTGTACTTCAGCGATGCAACGCGCTCCACAGCCGCCCAGGTGGTGCCTTTCGCCACGGGCGAGGCGAGCAGCTTAACTGTGGCCATGTGGGTTCAGTTTGCGCAGAAGGACGACACAGGCATCTTCTTCACACTGTATGGCGTGGACTCGGCTCGCATGACCCAACGTCGTCGTCTGTTGCTACAGGCTCACTCGAGCGGCGTTCAGGTCTCACTCTTTGAGGATCTGTCCGATGTGTTCCTTAGCTTTGGCGAGTACACCTCCGTGAACGACGGCCAATGGCATCATGTGGCTGTTGTCTGGGACGGCATCAGTGGCCAGTTGCAATTGATTACAGAGGGCCTGATTGCTAGCAAGCTGGAGTATGGCAACGGTGGTACTCTGCCTGCCTATCTCTGGTCCGTGCTGGGTCGCCCACAACCGGATAGCTTTAAGCACGAACTGGGCTACACCGAAGCCGGCTTCCAAGGCACAGTGACCAAGGCCCAGGTCTGGGCACGTGCTCTAGATATTACCTCCGAAATTCAGAAGCAGGTGCGCGATTGCCGTTCCGAGCCGGTGCTGTACTCTGGCCTGATACTGAACTGGGGCGGCTATGAGATGACCGCAGGCGGTGTTGAGCGAAATGTGCCTTCCATGTGTGGTCAGCGCAAGTGCCAAGTGGGCTACACTGGCAACAATTGCCAACAATTGGTTGTGGACAAGGAACCGCCAGTTGTGGAGCATTGTCCCGGAGATTTGTGGGTCATTGCCAAGAATGGTTCAGCCGTGGTTACCTGGGATGAGCCACACTTTAGCGATAATATTGGTGTGACGAAGATCTACGAACGCAACGGACATCGCTCGGGCACAACTTTGCTCTGGGGAACATATGATATAACCTATATTGCAGCTGATGCTGCAGGCAATACGGCCTCATGCAGCTTCAAGGTTTCGCTATTGAGTAAGTCTATAATATAAGTTAACTGCAATTCTCAGCTAATCTCTTCTACTCGTTCTTCGTAGCTGAATTCTGTCCACCTTTGGCCGATCCCGTTGGCGGCTCTCAGGTCTGCAAGGACTGGGGCGCAGGCGGCCAGTTCAAGGTCTGTGAGATTTCCTGTAATACCGGCTTGCGCTTCTCGGAGCAGGTGCCCGAGTTTTACACTTGCGGTGCCGAGGGCTTCTGGCGTCCAACTCGCGAAGCATCCATGCCACTGGTCTATCCATCCTGCTCACCGGCTAAGCCAGCACAGCGCGTTTTCCGCATCAAAATGCTCTTCCCCTCGGATGTGCTCTGCAACAAGGCCGGCCAGGCTGTGCTGCGCCAGAAGGTGACCAACTCGGTGAATGCTTTGAACAGAGACTGGAACTTCTGCTCATACTCCATCGAGGGTACCAGGTAAAAGTGGATGAATAGAACTAACGAAAGGCTTTATCTAATGGGGGTTTTCCTTGGCAGAGAGTGCAAGGATATTCAAATCGATGTCAAGTGCGATCATTATCGTGCCGCTCAAAATAATCGTGTGCGTCGCCAGGTGAAGGATGGCGGAGTCTATGTGATGGAAGCAGAGCTGCCAGTTGTCAAGTAAGTACCTTGGGGTTTTATCATTCAAAACTGTGGCACACAAGCCTTGCGGTCTGTCTTATATGTATATATATATGTATATGTATGTGTACTCTCTGTGTTATATGTATGTATATGAATATGTGTTCGTTAACCCCAATTTTTAGCGATGATGACGATTTGGCGCTAACAGGTCGCCAGGGACGCCAACAAACTGGCGGCGATACATACACGCTGGAAATAGCCTTCCCGGCTGTTAAGTATGTCAAGCAACCACATTCGTTTAACGATCAAAATTTGCACCCGATCTCCAGCATTATTCTGCACTCAGTACTAGCAATTGCCAATCAGACTAATCCAAACATCATCCAATCAACCAACCAACTCAATCACAATGCAACTCTGTCTAATGCTTTAAGCTAACCTCCACTTGTCACATGTGTTTTTCTTTTTTTTTTTTTTCTTGCGTGCTAACCCAACTGATATTCTTTGATACTTGAGCTGAGTATGAATCACAAATTTAATCTTTCAATATTCTTTCGCAACTCTAGCGATCCTGTGGTGCACACTTCGACGGGCGAGCGTTCCAATGTGAAGCAATTGCTGGAGAAATTAATATTGGAAGATGATCAATTTGCCGTTCAGGATATTCTGCCCAACACTGTGCCCGATCCAGCCTCGTTAGAGCTGGCCTCTGAATATGCCTGTCCCGCCGGTCAGGTGGTCATGATACCCGACTGTGTGCCCTGTGCCATTGGCACGTTCTATGACAATGCGAACAAGACGTGCATACCTTGTGCTCGTGGCACCTATCAGTCCGAGGCAGGACAGCAGCAGTGCAGCAAGTGTCCAACCATAGCCGGACGTCCTGGAGTTACAGCTGGTCCGGGAGCACGCTCCGCTGCCGACTGCAAAGAACGTTGTCCGGCCGGCAAGTACTTCGATGCGGAGACAGGTTTGTGCCGCTCCTGCGGCCATGGTTTCTATCAGCCCAATGAGGGTGCATTCAGCTGCGAGCTGTGCGGTCTGGGTCAGACCACACGCTCCACAGAGGCAACCTCTCGCAAGGAGTGCCGCGATGAGTGCAGCTCGGGCCAGCAGTTGGGCGCCGACGGACGCTGTGAGCCCTGTCCACGTGGCACTTATCGTCTGCAGGGCGTTCAACCCTCATGCGCTGCCTGTCCATTGGGTCGCACCACGCCCAAGGTGGGCGCCAGCTCGGTGGAGGAATGCACACTGCCCGTCTGCTCGCCCGGCACTTATCTCAATGCAACGCTCAACATGTGCATCGAGTGCCGCAAGGGCTACTATCAATCCGAATCACAGCAAACCACCTGCGTTCAATGCCCGCCCAATCACAGCACCAAGATCACCGGCGCCACCTCCAAGAGCGAGTGCACCAATCCCTGCGAACACATTGCCGAGGGCAAGCCACATTGCGACATCAATGCTTATTGCATTATGGAGCCAGAGACATCGGACTTCAAGTGTGAGTGCAAGCCTGGCTTCAATGGCACTGGCATGGCCTGCACAGATGTCTGCGATGGCTACTGCGAAAACTCTGGCACTTGTGTCAAGGATCTGAAGGGCACGCCATCCTGCCGCTGCATCGGCTCCTTTACGGGACCTCATTGTGCCGAGCGCTCGGAATTCGCTTACATTGCTGGAGGCATTGCAGGCGCTGTGATCTTCGTCATTATCATTGTGCTGCTCATTTGGATGATTTGTGTGCGCTCCACGAAGCGCAGAGATCCAAAGAAGATGCTGACGCCAGCAATTGATCAGACTGGCTCGCAAGTTAACTTCTACTATGGCGCCCATACGCCATACGCGGAGTCCATTGCGCCCTCGCATCATAGCACATATGCGCATTACTACGACGACGAGGAGGATGGCTGGGAGATGCCCAACTTTTACAACGAAACCTACATGAAAGACGGTAAGCAGAAGAATAACTATTAAGAATACATTTGCTTTTGTTACGATAAGGGAATTTTATTGACTTGCATTATGTTTTTTAAAGAACTGAAGAATCTCTTATTGACTATCGATAACTGAGAATTAGAGTGATGTGAGAGTATACAAAATGGGAATATATATAGAATGCGAAAATATGGAATGAAAATTTAATTAAACGTTTTGAAATGTAAAGAAATAGATGCTTAGCATGTGAGAATATTCAAGATATAACTGAGGACGTAAGAAAAATAAATGTAAATAAAAAATGTATTTAAAAATATTAAATGTATATAAAATAATTATCCAAAAAAGAAAACAAAAACTATAAGGGATTTCCTGAAAGAAGTATGAGATTAAATAGTGGAGTCAAGATGCAGTCAAGATTGAGTCAGAATATCTGCATATTTACATCAAACCATTATGGCCTCAGAGTATAATAAGATTAGAATGAAAAGTGAGAGAAGTAGGTTGATATGTAAGAAAGTTAAGACGGTCTTCGTATTTTTTAAACTCAGAGCGTAGGAAGTTGATTACACTCAACATGAACTCCTTCTAACTTCTCTCTCCCTCTCCCTTCGCTCTCTTCTAGGTCTACATGGTGGCAAAATGAGCACATTGGCACGATCCAATGCGTCGCTCTATGGAACTAAAGAAGACTTATACGATCGACTGAAACGTCACGCTTACACGGGCAAGAAAGGTAAGTTCATATATGCAAAGCATGTATTTATTCCTTAACTAAATCATCTTTCATCTTGCAGAAAAGAGTGACAGTGATAGCGAAGTGCAGTAAACCAACAACGAAATATACAAAATAATATAAAAGAAATAATATCTTATAAAAAAAAAATTAATTCAAAATAGCTGCTTTAATGTAAATTGTGGTCATAAATGTTCAGCACTGCAACGAGGCAAAGTTCTAACACTGCCCCCAAGGAAAAAATCATAAAATACTCATCGAAAGCGTTATTCAAAAGCTTTGCATTGAATCGCCGTAATCTCAGTGCACACAACTTTAGTTATTTTTTTGTAACCTTTAAAAATCAGCTGCAATTACGCGGCTTAATGCAAAGCTTATGATACAAGGAACAAAAATATTTTTTAAATAAAGCTGCTTTATGAAGTGAGAAAGAAATAGTTAACTCCAAGATGTGCTCCTTAAATATGAAAAAAAAAAGAAAAACTAAAAACAGAAATTAAGTCGAACTTATGAGTAAATTTGTTTTAATTTTAAGTATTATTTACCTATACGAAATAACAAAAATGAATACATTATAAATACCTATTATTACCTTGCTTCAGAAAGGTATGAAAAATAAGAGCGTTAAATTGCAATATATTTTCCAAACTTGTTGAAAAATTCGCGAGTGCTGTAAAAAGCAAATCAAATATAGTCGTTATTTTGTAATTTAAATAAAAATAAAATTAATAATTATGAATACATACACAATATCTTTTGTAAAAAAAAAATTATACGTTTATTTCAAAAGAAGAAAACTGTACATAGTTTATGATTCGTTTTGAAAGTACTGAACCCAGTCGGGACTTTGATTATCCGTTGAACACTTATTATATGTATTGAGTATCTTCCTGAATCTGTTATGCCTGTAACGGTCGGAGCGACTTAGGAAGTCGACGGTTCTATCCAGTTGCAGATGGACTTGCATCTGTCTTTCATTAAAGCGAGCACGGATCTTGGGTATACGATTTGTGATGCTAATTGTGCTAACCAGAATAATTATGGATGTCGGGAATGTGAAGGCACCAATCAACGTCGTCTCATTTTCAAAATAATAATCCGAGGTAACGAACTCCATGTCCAGGAGCACGGCCCTGGCCATTAAGAAAACTAAATGCTCCATTGTCTGCCAGAATACCAGCACGGTCACCTCCAGTATGAAGATCGCCACCAGACATTCGACAATATATTTGAACACCAACGGCCTCTCGTCCATGGTCAGTGGCACAATGCGATTATCGTAGACTACATCCAATATGGCCACACAGACAATAAATGTAGGCAGCATGGGACCGGGCGTATCAAAATTCGATTGTGGCGTTATATAGAAGGCAAATCGGCAGATGATATGCACCATGCCAGCAACAATGACAGATTCTATTGCAGTCATGTCTAGCTAATAAAAGTTGTGTACGGATATAATGCCTTATGCTAAGGTATTATACTTACCTAATAATATAGCAACCAAAATTTTTTAAAAATTAAAAAAAAAAAAAAAATAAATAAATAAAAATAGACCTAATGCCTATATTTCAGATAAAATAATGAAAATAACATGTATATTTTTGTGGATATGTAAATCCACTTTAGGCAAGGCCAATGTGATTAAAATTTTTTTTTTATAATATATTTGTATGAAACACTCAAAGGAGGAGTTTTAAGCCACATTGGGACAAAACATTGAGGGAGGCAAAATACGAATAGTGCATGAAAATGAATGAATAGACTGTGTAACGAAAAAGTGGGAGAGTGAACTGAACAAGATTTGGCTTGGGATGGCTAATAGGAATTGGAATCGCTAGGAATTGGAGTCTTAGCTCTAACTTCTGCTATCTTTCACAGAAACGGGAGAGGACTTATGTATGTATGCACATATAAGAGCATCATAGTTTATAAAATATCCCCTAAAACTTTACCTTGCATTAGTATCATCCTATAACTCTTTCTTTCCCTATGCATTATATCCTGTTTTCCTTATCCCTCATAGCCATCAGCTCAACATTGTGTTTCACCCAAAAACAATTAGGAAGTTGTTCAATGAAATTCCCGATTTACAATTAATTAAATTGTTATGTCTTTTATTTTGCGTGTTTCTGTTTTGTTTTAATGGTTATTATAGGACTGAGCCACTATAGCAAACATCGCCAGAGACAGTGGTAGAGTAAAGGCCCCGATTATCACGTTCTCTTGCTTATAATAGGTTGGTTTCGAGACCACTTTCATGGTCAACAACGATCCTTTGACGACTAAGAAAATTGTATGTTCGATCGATTCCCAAAACAGCATCCCCAGCTCGAACAGGCAGATGACCATCAGAGATTCAAAAACATATTTAAACGTCGGCGACATATCATCAAAGCGTTGCGGTATTATGCGAGTATGATAGATGATATCCATTAGAGCCACGCAAACTATGAAAGTGGGCGTTGCTGGTCCGGGCGTTTTTAGCACTGTTTGGGGTGTTACATATAGAGCAAATCGAATTACTAGATGCACAAACCCGGCTAGCACAACGGATTCAATGGCGGCCATTTCTGTGGGGGAATTTAAACAGAAAACAAAATGACAAACAATTTAAATTAGACCAAAAAATTTCCTACAATTTATTGACATTTTCACAGATTGTGTAACTTTCGTATTTCAAATTGTTTTTCCTTTGTTCTATACTTCATACCTACAATTATGCTAAGGGAATATCATAGCAATATATTTGTCCCTTTCTGTGATAATAAAAAGTGCAAAGTTTTACGTGCTTAACTTATATTAATACTAAATTTATAAGGCATAATCCAAAGAATAGCTATACTCAAATATGAGCTAAAGATCGCAGCAGGAAATTGTAATTTTTACTCTACAAAATATTCTCCATAAGCTATAAGTCTAATAGTTTCCAATTGAAATTGAAGGGTTTATTTTAGTCAGGCATTCATAGTTGTCACCTCGATATACCTGAAAAAAACTAGTTCTATTTCCCAACTTCAGTCTTAGATATACGTAAAATATTTCTTTTTTTTTTTCAAATTATTAGTTTAAATGCTATTTCAAAAAATATTTTAAAAATTTCGAAACTGTTAAAATAATGCATGTTGGTTTATTTATTGCTCTTAATGTGTTTGCTAAATTAGTATATGTACTCCCATATATATATAAATATATTTGTATACAATTCCTTTGCAGTTGCGACAACATTAGCTTCGTGGTTTTGTAGTCTTATGGGATTTGCGATTATATTGGCGATATCTTTGCTGTATTTTTTCTCATATTTTTTTTCATTTTATTTTTTATATTTTTTTGTAAAAATAATTGTAATTTTGAGAACTCAATTTGAATTCGATTTTGCTGCGTTTTGTCGCGGATATACAAAGCTTAGGAATTTGTGTATTTGAATTTTTTAAAAATGTGTACGCCTACAATTCCCTAATTCTTACGAAAGTAATAAATCAAACCGACAGCCATGCCACAAAATAGTATGGGATAGCTCAGCTTGCGGATGCGATTTCCGCAGATAATCTGCAGCAGCGAATGAAAGATGCTCACTGGCTTTCGATGCCATTCAGCCTCGTCATCAGCTGTGAATCTATCCAGGTTGACTAGCATATCCCTGCCGGCATTCAGGTTGGGCAGACAATGGATCTCATGGGGTTGTGCCAGGGCAGCCATTTCGCCAGTGTACTGATCGTTGTCGACTTGGAGCAGCTTGTGCAACAGCTCTATGTCATTTTCCGCCTCTAGTAGTTCCTCCACTCGAACATGCTTTCGTTCGCGTGCGCCAGCTCTGGGAGATGGAGATGGAGATGAAGGACTCGTCTGATCGTCGTCAATGGGCTGAGACAAATCGATGAAATCCGATTGCTGACTCGTTGAATCCGACTTCAGATCCAGCTCCAGCTCCAGCTCTAAATCTAAATCTAGTTCCTGAATAGAATCCCCTTCCGACTGTGACTGCAGTTGCCCTTGTTCCTCTAGTTGCTCTTGCTGCTGCTGCCATTTCTGCTGATCCACTGTTTGTTGCAACAGCGTCTTTTCAATCTCCTTTTGGACTTCGTGCTCTATGTGCATATTCATTTGGTTCTCCAGCTCAAGCTTGATCTGTTCTTCGAGTATCTCAGCATGCAATGCGACATCTGCCTCCATTTCGGCCACGGCACGTTGCAGCACTCTCAGCGTCTGCCGTTCGGCGGCCTCCAGTTCGTCTAAACTGCCAGTGGTTGCAATTGTCTCCGAGCTGCGCTGTTGACACGGTGTTGCTGTTAAGCTGCTCGCTTGAGATTGCAATTCAAAACTGGAATTATCCCCCTCGACTGAGCAATCTAATTGTACACCAGAATCCTCAGTGACGTTTACCAGTGTGCTGGTGCTGCTGAAATTTTCATTCATATCGGTCTTCGTCGGCAGCGACTTCATCAGGGAGGTGTACTTGCGTGTACTTGTGTGAATGTAGCTGCCGCTCTCATTTAAGCGGACGGGACCCGGTATTCTGGTTGGCTGAGGGACAGTTCCGTTTTTCGCAATTGTCTTTGGTTCGGCTTTCGCTGAGTCCTCATCAATGTTCTCATCCGATAGAGTGGCTTGCACATCGCAACTGGCCATAATAACTATCTGACCAAAAAATGCCCATGTCTGCTAATTAGCTTTAAAATTTTAAACGAATAACTTACCCTGAACTATTTGTTGCAAGACTGACAGAATTTCAGACTGTTTGGATAGCAAGACTATTTTTTTGATTATTGATATTTTGTCGAAAAATATTGTTCTTAAAATGTTTAAAATTTAGGCCTGCACAGCTGATATGTTAAGCTGGAATAAAATGTCAAATTGACACAAGCTCAACGAGAGTCAATGGCCATCTGAGTGGCAAGGGTTGCTCAGCGTCTTAAAACTTCAATTTGCACTTGAAGGTAGTGTCAGACGAATATGACAGCATATGACCAAATATGAACGAAATTTGAATTCAATCTGGATAGGAACAAAAAAAATCGATTGAAAGAGCATTTGAGCTAATAAATCAATGTTTAAGATAACAAGATTTATACATTTTCATAACTTTTGTATATAATTTGACAATATAATAAAATCTACAGCTGCAGTATCTATCAATGAAAATCAATCAAATACGACCTTACCTCTACTTACCTTGGTCATATCCTTGTATATTGTGACTTTACGTGTACTTACCTTTGTCGTATCCTTTCCATACTAAGGCAAATATTTTGTATTGTATGGTTTCTAATATAAAATGTTTTTTTTTTTATCTTTTCAGATTGGGTTTACTCTTAAAGCTGCAACGTGTCGCAGTATTGAAATTTCATCAGGGATAGATATATCCATTTAAAAATTAGCTACATATGTAAATATTCCTTGTAGATACAAAATAAATGTTAAATTATAAATATCATAGATTTACATACAAATATATATAAATTAGCTGCAAAATTTATATTTGTATTACACGTATATAAAATAAATTTGAAACTAGATTAAGTTGCCACTAAAAATAGCCAACATATTGTTAAATAAATTACCAAAATTAATAAATAATATTAAGAAATAAAAAATACAAATGAAATAAGTAGAATATAATGTAATTTTGAAGTTCAATAAATTTGCATTTTTGCATTGAAAAATAAAAACTTGTCTTTTAAAATTAACGGGCATTTATTTTTACAGAGAATTTGTATTTTCAAACTCAACGGTCAAAAATGCACAGAAAATTTTTTTGTTCATAGCATTACGGGGCAGCTGCTGTGGCAATTTGGCATCTAATTTCATAGAAAAATTTTGCTGAAATACCAGGCGAACAGAAATAAGTAGTAGGGTGAAAAATGTTGTTAACAGTGCAATAACCGATCACTGTAAACACACTGTTAATTAACAGACACATAACAGAATTCTGTTATCACACTGTTAATTAACAGTGTTGTAACAGAATCCTGTTAAGTCGCTGTTAAGTAACAGTGTCCTAACAGAATTCTGTTAACTAACATTTTTCACCCTGCTACTCATTTCTGATCGCCTGGTATATCAGAAAAATTTTGCTTTGAAATTAGATGCCAAATTGCCACACCAGCTGCCCCGTAATGCTATGCTACATTTTTTGATGCGAAATCAGCCGGTTAAACAGGGTAATATTATAGTTAACATACTTCTGTTATGTCACTGTTTTTTACAGTGAGTATGTTAACTCTGATTTAATTATAAATTTTAACCCTGCTACTACTGATTTCTGTTCGCCTAATAATATTTTCCAGACAGCCGCTAAACAACTGCAACAGCAGCCCCGTAAAGCTATGCAACAGTTTCTTTTATAAAAATGTTAAGCAAAATCAAACTAATCAACTATATGTATCGATTATATTATTTCCGATCTTAGCAATCCTTAGTTTTTTGGACTGTGTCTGGACTAGAGAATTATATAATTGTAAAAAGCGGCTGAAAAGAAAGTCATATATATTTTTTGTCATTTCAGTGCGAATTCTGCAAGAATTCGGTATTTAGGCTCGCTAGGACTGTACAAATGGCATGATGTAACCAAGAATATAGGAATCAACTAGGTGCCATAGAGAGGAAATAGCTTGTCACTGCCTTTTGGCGTGGCTGATTGAAAATTCATATATATTTTCGACCATATATTTGCCCTTTCCTCAAAAAATGGGTAATTTAGGATCACCAGGACTACATCTTTGGTATGGCATAACCAAGGATGCATTAGTCAACTATTTTCCATCAAGTTAATGCTATGAAATTAAAATTACTACACTTCGTTCTGTTCGGCGCAGCAGCTAATAAATACTCTTAAATAAGTTTCTCTTAAATTAGTCCATTCTCTATATCATTTCATTCGCTGTTAATGCACTCATACACATAAGAAAGCATAACAGACATACATATGTAATTTTCGCCTTCCTTTTACTTGCTTATACTTGTAACTTTGTTTCTTTAAATTCTCTAATTCTGTACGAAAGTTGTCTGCAAGCGCGCAACATCTCTCTTATCTTTTCGCATACAATTAACTTTGCCTAAACAAATATCACGGACTCGGCATTAAATTAATAAATAATAAGCTAAATTAAATCGTATTGGCTTTTTATTTTGTGCCTTCGTAAATGATTGGAGCCAGAGTTGCCGAAAAAGCTTGGCAGCTTCCAACATTTTGGTGACCCCGACGTGATTATACACTTCGTGATGTTCGTTTAGTGCGCTAAAAGTTATTAATCTATTTCGTCGTCGCTCAACCGTGAAATTTATAAACATTTGTGCAAAATAGTGCATTCAAATTAACAATCAATTTCATCGTAACACAACAGTGTAAAACATTAGCCTTCTCCGTGAAATTTATAAACATTTGTGCAAAATAGTGCATTCAAATTAACAATCAATTTCATCCTAACGCAACAGTGTAAAACATTAGCATTTGTGAACAAATCATTTTGTTCAAGGTGCATAATTCAGTGTATGCAGTTGTGCGAGCATTATCTTTGTCTTTCTCATTCTCTTTTAATCGTTCGCTTCGTTCGTCGCCGTTGGCGCCTTTTGTGCAGCGTCTGCATAGAAGGCCCGCTAATCCGAAAATAGCTGTGTTAGATCACACACATACAAACATACACACACAGTGAGCTTGCATATAAAAGGTGCAGCTAAATTGGAAGTGCATTAGTGAGTCTATTAGCTTGTGCATCAACTTTGCAATTGAACTTGTGAATTGAATTGAATTGAGCATAACTTAAGTGAATTTGTGACGTATCAAAATGAATAACTCAGAATCTAATGCTGATGGAGTGCCTGCATCTCAGGTCACTTATTTAAGGCTTAAAACGAAAGCTCTTTTCGACAGACTTGAAAGGTTATATGCCGAATTAGACGTGGAAAAATTAAGTCATATGGATTCGTGTGAGCTACGTGTGCTGTTGGATTCGATCACCAAGTTAGAGTCAAATTTTGAAGCGGTTCACACTAGCTTAGAGGAATCAGATTTTGAATCCATATCTAGTGATTTACCTGCGAAATTTGAATCAACTCTACTAAAGTTTAAGGCCTTGCTTCAGCGTGAACTGGGAAGTCGGCCGAATCCACAGCTATCTTCAACGCTCAATACAAGTTTTACAAATGCTCATCCAATGGTCGTCATGTCTAATCGATCGCGTTTGCCGCAGCTGGAGCTGCCAAAATTTAATGGAATCTACACTGAGTGGGAAAACTTTTACTCTATGTTCAAAACGATCATAGATACTGATCCTGATCTCAATCCTGTTGAGAAGTTCCAGCATCTTCGATCTTGCTTAAGCGGTTCTGCTTTGGATTCCATCAGCTCTTTGGAAATTAACAAGGCTAACTATATCGTCGCTCTGGATATTCTTCAACGTCGTTTTGATAATAAACGTTTTATCTTACAGGCACACATCAGAGCGATATTTGGGCTTGAGAAGGCTGATACCTCTGTAGGTAGGCTGAGGCAATTAACAGATAAAGTGACATCTCACCTTCGTGCTATGGATTCTTTAGCGTCGAGGGAAGAAGTTGCTGATATTATCATCGTGCAGACAGTGTTGCAGAAATTGGATAAGTCAACTCAGGTCAAATGGGAGGAAAGCTCGTCTGCTAATGAGTTACCATCGTGGGCCAAATTGTCAGCTTTCTTGCAAGGGCGATGTCGAATGCTTGAAAATGTGGATCAAGTTTTGCAAGATGGTCAGGTTGGCAAGTTAGGGAAGATCGTGAGTACACATTTAAGAAAATCATTTGTTGCTTCCAAGATTCCTAGTCGTTGTGTATTTTGCGAAGACACAAGTCACATGATATTTCAATGTAAGCGCTTTGAGAAATTGTCGCCAATGGCAAGACATAAGGAGGCCAAGAGACTCGCGCTTTGTCTTAATTGTTTGAGAAAAGGTCATCAGCTAAAGGATTGTAAATCTAGCTCCTGTCGTACTTGCCAATCGAAGCACCATACTCTATTGCATTACAATCAGTCTTCGATAGCTACATCCAACGCTGTGTTGAAACCTGATCAACAAGCACATACAATACATCCCACTGCCATGGTTGCAATGTCACCTTCTCTGCCTCAAGCCCACATATCGCCTAGTTCGTCTGATGTTGTGTTTCTAGCTACTGCAATAATCCTTGTCAAGAATCGAGCTGGAACATTCGTTCCGTGTCGTGTACTCTTGGATTCAGGATCTCAACTTCACTTCGTCACCAGTCGCTTCGCAAATCAGCTTCAGCTTCGAAAAAGCAAATCGCTCACTGCAGTTTCTGGCATTGGAGATGCTAGCTTCTCAACTGAAGGATACTCAGTCGATCTCGTTTTGAAATCGCGGATTTCAAATTATTCTACTACTATCACTGCAATCGTTGCCCAAATGATTACTGACAATCAGCCTGGGATGTCAATGTCTACTAATAGTTGGAATATACCCTCAAACATACAGCTAGCTGATCCCTTATTCCATAAGTCACAACGGATTGATCTTCTCATCGGAGCTGGTCTTTTCTTCGAGCTGTTGTGTGTTGGTCAAATTCTGTTAGCACCTGGTTTACCAATTTTGCAGAAAACTCAACTCGGCTGGATCGTGTCAGGTGGCGGGCAATCGGCCCCCAAACTCTCATCGTTCATCGCCACCCAAAGAGCTTCGGATGACACTAATCACAGCACTCGGCTTGATGAGTTAGTGCGTCAATTTTGGGAAGTGGAGCACGTCTTCGAGCCTATAGCCAAGGTAACAACCGAGGAGCTCCATTGTCAGCAGCATTTCATCGCAAACTATCGTCGATTGTCATCAGGGGAATATTCAGTTTGCTTGCCAAAAAAGCTAGGCGTCGAATCTTTGGGCGACTCTTATTTGCAGGCCAAGCGTCGACTCGTAAACTTGGAGCGTAAATTCGCTCGAAATGAAATTCTCAAGGAGAAATATTCAGCATTCATAAAGGAATATATTGACCTCAAACATATGTCACTGGTGCCCAGCGCAGATATCAATAAATGCAAATATTTCTTACCCCATCATTGCGTATACAAAGAAGAGAGTTCGACAACAAAGCTGAGAGTTGTCTTTGACGGCTCAGCCATTACCACATCTGGGCTCTCATTAAACGATTTGCTTATGTCAGGACCGACTATTCAAGCTACATTGTTTAACACGCTCGTTCGTTTTCGCACATTTTCCATTGCACTTACAGGAGATATCGGTAAAATGTATAGGTGTGTTAAAGTCTCAGAGCCTGATTCTATGCTTCAGTGCATTTTGTGGCGAGACTCTTCAGACCATGATATTCAAGTTTTCAAATTGAATACCGTCACGTATGGAACCAAACCCGCTTCCTTTTTGGCAATTCGTGCAATGCATCAACTAGCAATGGATGAGTCTTCGTCGTACCCATTAGGATCTAAAACTGTCTTGCGAGATTTCTACGTTGATGATTTGATATCAGGAGGCAATTCAGTTGAAGAAGTTCGAGACATGATGCGACAAACTACAAATCTTCTTGACCGAGGAAATTTTAAATTGAGAAAATGGTGCTCTAACTCAACTGATATACTTCGCGGAGTTCCAGAAACTGAGCAGGAGAGTTTTCTCAAACTCGACGACGGCAGCGATGTGACAAAAACACTTGGACTCATCTGGGAGCCTCGGAAGGACAGCTTCGTGTTCACTTTCGAGCCCAAAATTAATACTGGCACACACACAAAACGCTCGGTTTTATCAACCATTGCGCGATGTTACGATCCGTTAGGTTTGATCGGACCAACTTTAACTAGGGCCAAAATCATCTTGCAACGCCTGTGGAGAGACAAGCTGCAATGGGATGAGAGCTTACCGCAACCATTGGAAACGGCTTGGAGCGAGTTTTGTAAGGACTTTCAGCAAGTGAGCCATGCAGTATTTCCTCGTTATGTACTCCAACTTAAAGCAAGGGTCGAACTGCATGCCTTCTGCGATGCTAGTCTTCAGGCTTATGGCTCTTGTGTTTATGTTCGCTCATCGAAGAATGCTGTTCAAGTTCAGTTGCTCTGTTCCAAAGCCAGGGTCGCCCCACTAAAGACTCTTACTGTGCCTAAACTTGAGTTATGCGCTGCATTTCTGCTTGCGAACTTGGTAAGCGAAATAAACAAAATGAACTTGTTCGAGTGTGAGATGCATTGTTGGTCAGATTCAGCCGTGGTCTTGTCTTGGTTAAAGGAAGAGCCATCCAAATTCAATGTGTTTGTCTCTAACAAGATTTGTGCCATACAGCAGCTCACGATCGGCATGGAGTGGCATTACGTGCCAACCGAGATGAATCCGGCGGATATGTTATCCAAGGGAGCAGCACCGTTGGAACTTTTGCACTCAAAATTATGGATGCATGGACCTTCTTTCTTGCAAAAGGAGAAATGTTATTGGCCAAGGCACTGCTTGTCTGAAGCATGTCTTCCTGAAATGCGCCAAAAGGTTTTATTCTCAGCTGAGCACGTAGATATCTCTTTGTCATTCAAACACATAAATTCATTCGGAATAATGAAGCGCATTTTTGGCTACATTCACAAATTTATCAGAAAAATAAAGTCAGCTGAGTTGTCATCAGACGATCTTCGTCAGGGATCGTTCCTACTATGCCGTCTTCTTCAAAGAACTCAGTTGCAGCCAGAATACTCTGCCCTACAGAATGGAAAGAATATACATTCGTCAAGCTCCACTCTTTCGCTCTCTCCATTTATGGATGATTTTGGTCTACTTAGAGTCGGTGGTCGTTTGCGACACTCTACTCTCGGCTTCGATGCGCGCCACCCAATTATCTTGCCCAAAGAGCATCCCCTAACCTTCGCTATAATCTCGCATTTTCATCAGAAGTATCACCATGCAGGACCGCAGGCTTTGCTTGGAATAATTCGACAGCAATTCTGGCCCATAGGTGGCATGAAAACGGTTGCCCGAGCATTGCGAAAATGTATAATTTGCTGCAGATCTCGGCCTCGTCTCGTTGAGCATATAATGGCGGACTTGCCCAAGGATCGTGCACAGTGCTCACCGGCATTTACAGTCACTGGAGTGGATTATTGTGGTCCTTTTTACTACAAGCCTGATGGACGAAACAAAGCCTCTGTAAAGTGCTACATCTGCGTGTTCGTTTGCTTCGCAACCAAGGCTGTATGGTTGGAACTCGCAAAGGATCTTTCGACAGCTGCTTTTTTGGGCGCCCTCAAGCGTTTCATTGGTACGCGTGGCATTCCAAAATGCATTTGGTCTGACAATGCTACTAACTTTGTGGGTGCACGGAACGAGTTGGCGGATTTGCGGCGCCTATTGTTGAGCCAGGAACATCGCATTGAAGTCCACAACTACTGCATCAACAACAGCTTCGATTGGAAGTTCATACCTCCTCGTTCGCCACACTTCGGCGGCCTATGGGAAGCAGCAGTGAAGACAGCTAAAAAACATTTATATCTCTCTATGAGATCGGCACTTCTTGGCTTCGACGAACTGCGCACTTTGGTATGCCAAATTCAGGCCATAATCAATTCTCGTCCTCTTGTTGCAATTTCAGAAAATCCCGATGATCTTGGAGTTCTCACTCCAGGACATTTCTTGATTGGTCGACCACTCATCAGTTTCCCCGAGCCAGACGTAACTGGGTTGGACCACAATCGCCTTGATCGCTGGCAACGCATGACGTACATACAGCAGTTGTTTTGGAAACGCTGGAGTGATGAATACCTCACCATTCTCCAACAGCGTGGAAAATGGCGCACCCCGCAGTCTTCTATCAAAGTCAACGATGTCGTATGCGTGAAAGACGAAAACTTGCCACCTTTGAAATGGCCATTAGCCCGGGTCGTTGAGATCATTGCTGGAGCTGATGGTGTCGTGAGAGTTGCTGTTCTACGTACGCCCACTGGAACTACACGTCGAGCTGTCAATAAGCTGTGCGTCCTTCCGGTTGATGATCCTGTTGAAAGACTTGGTCTTTCAACGGGGGGGAGGATGTTCGGCGCAGCAGCTAATAAATACTCTTAAATAAGTTTCTCTTAAATTAGTCCATTCTCTATATCATTTCATTCGCTGTTAATGCACTCATACACATAAGAAAGCATAACAGACATACATATGTAATTTTCGCCTTCCTTTTACTTGCTTATACTTGTAACTTTGTTTCTTTAAATTCTCTAATTCTGTACGAAAGTTGTCTGCAAGCGCGCAACATCTCTCTTATCTTTTCGCATACAATTAACTTTGCCTAAACAAATATCACGGACTCGGCATTAAATTAATAAATAATAAGCTAAATTAAATCGTATTGGCTTTTTATTTTGTGCCTTCGTAAATGATTGGAGCCAGAGTTGCCGAAAAAGCTTGGCAGCTTCCAACACGTTCATTTACTTAAATAATCTTATATAAAATCTTTATTTTTTTCTCTTAAAAGCTACGGGTAAAATGTTTAATTGTTGCTTATTTTATATTGATTTGTTTTCAGTTATTTTTAATGGCTTTACTTCAGGTTGAACTGTCTGTTCCTGGATAAATTTGCCTTTTTGGATTGATGGCGGTCTGAATCATCGAAGAAATCTGAAAGAAAAAAATTTTATTAGGAGAATTAAATAATTATATAAGATAATATATTTAATAATGTTATTCGAACTTAAGTTACATTGATATTAAAACCTATTAGGCAGGTACGGGATTTACTACATAAAATTCTCAATAGACAACTAGAAACAAAGACAAGTTGGTTGTCCATTGATCAGTCAATATGCAATACATTATACACGGTTCGTTAGAGTGCAATATAACTATTGCCTATTTGTAATTTGATACCAACTTCAAGCAAAATTGAAAACATATCTGTCAGAGTATCTACAAATATGATATAACTTTGTTGATTTGGTCAAGTGCTATGTCAGTTACCTTTTCGCTGGTTGAAAAGCTATGCCAAAAACCAGATGAACAACTGCGCCTGGGCTATGTTTAGTTCTCCAATTCTACTTTGAGCTTCAGATGTGTGGGCAGTTCGTTGTAGATGAGGGGCGGTACGCGAGCTATGTCGAGAAGGAGTTAATGAACGGATGTGTGATAGTGGCAAGACAAAACTGCCAAAGGGCTACTCACTGTTGCATTTGTAAACCAGGTCCGACCATATAATCATTTCCTGGGAAAAACAAAAAACGCCCAGCCGTCCGCCCTTGAGGGTAAGCGTGGCATCGTACACATTGCGCGAGTCCAGAATCAAGCGTTCGCCCTCAAATATACTAAAAGGAAATTAGATGTATTCATAAGCTTAGTTAGAGGTGGAAATACTGTATTTTGCTAAATTACCGCAATCTGATGAGGCCAATGGTAGGTCGATGCACCAGGGACCAGCGATACGAAGTCTTCTCCTTCCAGCCCGCATTCAATGGATCCTTCCATAGTAGCCTTGCCTGTCCCGGCGTATCGCCAGCATGCCACAAACTGTTACGCAACATAGAGCCTGGTCCCGTGTTGCTATCAATTAGCTTTATTTGAACGCCCGGCTCAGCGGATGCCCGGAATGGCGATGAATGCCAATAGGTCTGTGTGCCCTTTTTCCACTGCACCACATAAAATTTGCGATTGCTCTGGTAGCTGAATATGAAGCCAACATAATCATCGTCCGTATCATCATTTACATAGAAAGTGCCCTCGAAATCAACACCTCCAAAGGAATCGCTGCCAACGACCAAACCCGGATCGGAGTTCAGAGTTTGTATAATCTCCGAACCATTTGCGTGCACCTCCCAATTAGGGTCCAGCTGTGCATCACCTTCCGGATCCAAAATAACAGAGCGTATAGTGCGGAAGTCGGTGCGATGTATCATGGAATTGTTTGGACAGTTATCGATAATATTGGGAGTGCCATCCTCGTCCTCATCGTCTTCGCACACATCGCCCTTGCCATTGCGATTAACATCCAATTGGTCCGGGTTTCTAGCCAATGGACAGTTGTCTCTATAGTTGGGCACGCCATCGCCATCCACATCGTCATCACAGGCATCGCCCTTGCCATCAAAATCTGTATCCAGTTGATCCGAATTACTGACCATCGGACAGTTATCCTCCGAGTCCTGTATGCCATCGTCATCACCGTCGATATCGCTATCGCAGGCATCACCCACCAGGTCCATATCACGATCCTCTTGCGTTGGATTCGGTATCGTAGGACAATTGTCACACACATCTCCCACTCCATCGTTGTCCACATCAGATTGATTTGGGTTACGGAGCGCCGGACAATTGTCATACTGATTTAGCACCGCATCATTATCAATATCATCATCGCACTCATTGCCCATGCCATCCTCATCGGTGTCCAGTTGCCGGCGATTCGGAATAAACACACAATTGTCGCAGGCATCGCCCACGCCATCGTGATCCGTGTCCACCTGATCGCTGTTATAGGCAAATGGACAGTTATCTTTTCCATTAAGCACCTGATCGCTGTCCGCATCATCGTCGCAGCCATCGCCAATGCCATCCAGATCGGCATCCTCCTGCCCAGAGTTCGGCAAATCGGGACAGTTATCGCGTCGGCAGTGTGGATCCGCGCAATTTAGCGACTCATCCGGCCAGCCATCCAAGTCACGATCGCGACCACACACCTTGCCATTACCTGCCCAGCCAACATTGCAGCGGCATTGATAATTATAATTATCGAGGGCCAAGCATTCAGCATTCTTAGCACAGATGCTGCCATCGGGACACAGCTCTGAAGCGGACAGGCAGCTAAAGGTGTCATTGGCCACATAGCCCTCATGACATTGGCATCTGTAGGAGCCCTAGAGGATTAAAGGTAATTAGTTGGCTTTTTACTTGATTTCTCTAATCATACTACGTACAATGCTATTTTGACAAGTCGCATGCTCCGGACATCTAAAGAAACCCATTTTGCATTCATCTATATCCAAGCAGGTTTGCTTCTGAAAGCCCACGGCCAGATAATCCGCTGAATAGCCTGAAAAATATACAAATATTGATTAGCTAAACAATAGAGAGAGAGATTCTTTCATAAACTAAATACCATGCGCATGAATGCCATCAAAACCAGGTGGACAGGGGCCACAGCGAAAGCCCGGATTGAGATTGTTACAAACGGTCAAGCCATCGCAGGGCTGATAGAGCGCACACTCATCCACATCATGGCAGCTGGTGCCATTGATTTTATGGCCACGTGGACAGGAGACGCACTGAAAGTAAGGCGCAAAGCCCAGCTGAATGCATTCGACACCTAAACAAAGGAAGAATTTCCAAAAAAATTGTAATTAAATAAATTTGTAAATAATGATATGTGGGTGAGCTAAGAATGAATAAGCGCTAAGAGATTAGTACATAAATTAATGGATTCTGTTATTAGTTTACCCTTAACCAATATTCATTATGGACAACGCAAATGTATAAAATAATATAATATATTCACAGATATATTGCAAGCTATTCTTATAAAGCATGACCAGAAAATGATAGTGAATAATCATGAAGCGCAATGGAATTCAACAATAGGCTAGATATAGAATACGATATAGCATATGAGAGATGAATTTCGGTAGAGATAAAAAGTAATAGAAATGAGGAATAAAATTTTATTTACCGAAAAAACTGTATCCAAATCGCACGACCGCTGAGCTATTAGAAATTTATTAATTGCTCAAATAAAACAACCGCAATTTGATTTGTTTTTGAAAAAATATTTTGTAATTTTATTCACATTTCATTTAAGGCATTACAGAGAGGGGAAAACAAATTTCGTTTCACGCTTATTAACTCCACTTTCTGGTTGAATGTGAGAGATTTTACTATTTCATTTAAAGTTGATTTCGATATTTTTATTTATTTTTTGTAAGTACTTTTGATATATATATATGGATTATTGTTATAGATCGAAACGTTGCTAATACTTTCAATTATATAGATATGCCATTCGTGGAGCTTACAACTTATGACTATTTATTTTAAGTGATTAATTATGTGCTCTCTCTCTGTCTCTCACACTGTCGCACTCTCTGTCTATAGTTCAGCGAATTTATTATTAAATTCTACTGCTGTGCTCTGATTCAGTTCGTTACGACCGAGTATTTGCGCGCCGTGTACTGGCTCTGCCTCTGATAGTGCTGCACATTATGTGTGGGCATTAGAATGTTGCCTAATAATGAGAATTGTTTATGTATTAATATCTTATAATAAATTATTGGTTATTTGTGTCATTCAGCTAAAAACGAATCCACCCACTGCCCAAACACTTTGTACTTTAGCCGAATTCAATTAGCCAACTTGACTTATAAGGCACTGCATTCCAGCACGCCTTCAATATGAATCAATTTCTGTTCTTCAATTCATTCTCTCTCACTCTCTTTCTCTCTCTCTCTCTCTCTCTCTCTCTCGCTCTGATTCTGCTCTGTGTCTGCTCCTCTAATTAGCAACCTTGTTTCACACATTCATTGAAAATTGCTCGAGTACCCTATAATTTAGTGGGGATTTCAATCAAAAGGGTTCCGCGCTTCTCTCGACTCGCTTAAATTTTGTCCGAGCTGCGCATTAATAAATCAAACAGTCGTGTGAATTGTGTGCGCTACAAGCGAAATGCTAAGGCATTTCCATTATTATTATTATTATTTTTTGTTTTTCAAAATACATTTTAGAGTAAAAATATATAAAGCAATGTTTTGTGGGTACAACATAGAATATGTTTTGGGAAATTGAAAAATCCTCAAGAAAAACTCTAGAGAAATTTGTTAATAAATTTTAAAATTTTAATCTGCAGCATTTACTCCTGATATATATTTTAGAGATATTCTTCTTCAGCTAAAATATATAAAAATCAAATTTAAAATATTTAGAAATTAATCTATAAATTTTTTATGAATTTGAATACTGTTCCGATTTGTAAAATTTTATATAAAATAAAAATAAAAAAAAAAAAAAATAATAATAATAATAATAATAATAATAATAATAATAATAATAAATAAAATAAAAATACCCTTTCACTTCTAACCAATATCCAGCTCACATATCTTAAAGTCTTTTTAACATTTCAAAAAATTCCAATGAATTTGGCGTAGTTTACTTTTCTCGCTCTAGGAATTAGTTCTGCGCTTTTATATGGAAAATCTGCTGCATGATCTTTGATCTATTGTTGACTCACGCCGAACCAAACTTCTGAGTTATCTAAGCCAACCTACACATATATACAGTTAACTTCGGTTCGGGGCACGACATACTTAAATTAGCCATAAAAGAGCTGAAAACAAAACGTGGCCCCAAATCTCAACTTGAAACTTAAACTAATCAAAAAGTCAAACAGACCGCAAAGAGGGAAAATACAACACATACTTGTTGTAGTTGTTGTTATTGTTGTTGTTATGTTTGTTGACTTACCTGAGGGGCATGGTGTTTCCAGGCAAGGATTACGTAGCGTACATGTGCGTCCATCACCTTCATAGCCAACCGGACAGGAGTCACACTGAGCACCGTTCACAGTATCGTGACACTGAACGCCTCTGCAAAAGAGACAAAGAAAGAGAGGGCGAGAGAGAGAGAGAGTGAGTGAGACAGAGACATAGATAGAGGGCTATTGAGTATAGAGGTAAACGCTGATGTGCCTGTGTTTTGTTTGTGGCCACATATTGTTTATTATTATTAATACTGACAAGCAGGAACAAATATACAACAAAAGATTGTAGAGAACCGAAAACAGCATACAAAGTTAAATTTATTAATGATGTGCGCTCCATGAACACACACAAAAGGCAGCCAGAGAGCAGAGAGAGAGAGAAAGAGGGGAAGATAGCGCGCAGGAAGAGAAAAGGTTATAGCAGTTGGGTTCGCTCTGCGATCGCCTCTCATACACAAAAGCACCGACAAAGCCCACATGTGTGCATGCTCGACTCGGTTCAGGGTCTTGGATTTTGGAATATGCACAGGAAGAGGCAGAAGATGCCCCAGCCCCAGCCCCAGCCCGTGCCCGTAAAGAAAACAAATTACAATTACAAGAAAATGTTATTAAAACCCGTCGGAGGCAAAATAAATAAAAGAAGGCACACTCTGTGCATGTCTTTTCAACGTAGGCTCATGTCCAACTCTGAATGGCCCATGGCCAAAAAAAAAAAAAAAACCAAAAAGAAGAAGAAGAAAAGTCCAGTTACATGCTGGATGGCATGTAAATTTCTCTTTATGTTTTTGGGCGAGTGTGGGATTCGCTTATGGCTACCATATAACATTTACATATCATGACACGGACATTAGTTATTATCCAGACTATGGTTGAGCCCAAAACTTTAACAGCTGCGTAACGCCGCGTTTCATGCACAGTTTCAAACTCTCCCAGGACATAACTCATTGCAATCTCTCGCTGCGCCACGCATTTCCAAAGAAAGTCCATCACTCCAGCACACACATTCAACAACGCCCAACAGCCAACTACTGTGCCCAACTGACCCACAAGCCATCCGTTGCCATATTTTATGGCAAAATCTACAAAGCGTTCAGTTTAAATGCCAAAGAAACAAAAGAACTACTCCACGATCGTGTGGGCAGCCTCATCATAGCCACACAGAGTTGAAGTGGAAGTCGAAGGCAAAAGAGAAGTCCAAGTCGAAGCCCTTGCTCGTCAAATTCTGTTTGAAATGTAATGCAGAAGTAGGAAATCGTTTTCAGCAACTCAAAGGTTTTGCGCATTGTTTAGGCGACTATTTGAATACTCTACATAGACACATTTTTAATGGATGGAAATGGAATTGATGCAAGCTTATAATAAAACATTTCATGATACTCTCATAATTATTATTATTATTATTTTTTCTTTTTTTTTTTATTTTATGTGAAAAGAAATATGATAAAACTTTGATTTCAGTTAATTTAGTTATACAAGTATAAGTTCAGATTCCAAAACATTTAAAAATATATATATTTACTTTAAAATTTGTTAATTTGATAGCTATTACTTGTATAACTTTTAATTTTTAAATGCATTAAAATAATATATATCTCGAAATTCACAGAACCTGCTTGAATTTACAAACTTTCAAAATTACACTAAAGCCAAAATTCAAGGAAAAAATTCAAGATAAAAATTTAAGAAAATCACAGAAAGTTTATAATAAAACATTTCATGATTTAGGAATATATACTACTCATAATTATTATTATTATTATAAGTATAAGTTCAGATTCCGAAACATTTAAATATATATATAATTATTTTAAAATTAGGGAATTTTATAACTTTTTAACTTTTAATTTTTAAATGCATTAAAATAATATATATCTCGAAATTCACAGAACTTGCTTGAATTTACAAACTTTCAAAATTACATTAAAGCCAAAATTCAATGAAAAAAATCAAGGAAAAAATTCAAGGTAAAAATTTAAGAAAATCACAGGAAAGCAGCTATAATATAAAAGATAAACCAAAGTCAATATAATGAGATTCGCAATGCATTAAAAAAACAACACTGCTAGAACATATAATTAAAGCCAAAAATGCTTTTTAGTAATTAACAAGTAGAGCAGCCCACAACATACGAAGTTATGACAAGTGGGCAAGTTTTCAGCTAGATGATTGCGCTCTATATGGCAAGATACTTTGAGGAATGCCAGCTTGTCAGATCCCACGTCAGATTCTTGATGCCCCGACTGCGGGCACACAAATGTTGTGGTAGAAGCTAAAGTTGGCTAGAATTGAGGCGCAAAACAAAACGTACTCGAGTGTTGTTGTTTTAGTGCGGCCAAGAGTTGGCGCTGTCAGCTTTTTTGGTAGATTCATCAGCCACAGCTGCGCCGATGGTGGGCAACAACACTTGTCGGAAGCAAATGTGCGAGTGTGTGTGTGTGTGTGTGTGTGTGTGTGTGTGTGTGTGTGATCGTCAATATTTTTGGTAGAAGCATTTGGCGGCAACGCGCAATTAGCAAAAAGTGTTAAGTACTTAAGTGGCCAGGGAACCAAGATGAGGCGATGCTGTATACCAAACGGCGATCAAGTTCGAGGAGTCAAAGAGAAAGATGGAGAGAGTGTGAGAGAGAGAGAGAGAGTGTGTGTGTGTGTGTTATATGAATAAATATTGCGTAGGGGTTTTCGCTTTCTGACCATGTTCACAGGCGCTCAACACAGCCTCGGCCACTTTGCGCTTCTCTGCTTTGTTTCAGTTCACTCGACCATATTGTCTTGGATCCGCGGCACGTTGGCATCGGCATCGTTTGAGTGCTGGGAAAATAGCCAGCGATGCGCATCGAGGAACGCATTAGCATTTCAGCCACTGTCCCCGCTACCTCAATCTACCAGCTAAGCAACATCTACCATCTACCAACGGCAAGCCATCTAGCAGTTAGCATGACGAACCCACTTGCCGTTTGCCTTCTTGTTGTTGGTCGTTCTTTTTATTAACCACGCATTCATAATTCATAATTCCAATTTGCTGCCTGGACCTGAAGCCAAAAGGCTGCCGGCCAGTTGTCCGGCTGCCGTGGCCTGCAGCTTCCTCAACTTCATCTGCTGCGGCTGCGGCTGCGGCTGGGGCTGCCTCTGCTCAAGTTCAGCTCAAACACTTGCCAGGCACCACCCAAAAAGACACAAAACCTTTAGACACGGACCTCAACTCCGGACAGCGGTGTGAGTAATGTGTGAACATGAATTTGAAGCGTGCAAAAAAGCTTTTAGAATCCGGTCGTTGTTTGAAGTCAGCTACAAAATGTCTGACAAGAGATTGGATAAGGCTGAGCTAAGGAACAGCAGTAAGAAGCTACTGCATATTTTATTCTTAAATTGATGAGCAAACGAAATAAATGTAAAATTTGTCAAAGCTGATATTCCTTTTCCTCAACCTCGACTATATATAAAGAAAATGTATAAAATAAAAAAAAATATGTGATGTAGATATAAGTATAGATAGATAGATAGATAAATAGCTAATAGACTAATATGATAATAATATTAGATATTATCATTTTCCCATTGCAGCTTCAACTATTACATATAAAAAGACAAATAAATAAAAAATGCTTTAAAAAAAGAAGCTAAAATAAAAAATTTGCACAAAAAGCAGCTAAAGTAAAACAAAAAAAAAATAGCTAAATTAAAAGATCAGTCTAATGTACTGTGAATAATTTTGAATATTCATTTAAATTGAGTAGGAGCTATATACTATTCATGCTCTCTATTAATTTAGAATATTTTCTGTATTTTTTTGGGAGTGAGTCATAAACCCTTTTCTTCTTAAAATAAAATATAACTAGACAGCAACATTTTAGTATTGCTTTTAATATTTTTTAATATTTTTTATATTTATATAATTTATTTATAGTTATATAATTATAAGAATATATAATCTTTAAATATTTTATATATAATATATTTTTTATATATTTATATAATTTTAATAATTAAAAAAAAAAATAGCTTACAAAATTCTTAATATCTCACTCAATTAAATGATATATGCAATATATTATATATATATATTAACTATTTTATAATTATATATTATTATTAGTAATTAATTTTGTTCTGTTACAACTCTTTCCCGCTATTCATTTAAATATTTGCCTCAATTAAAAATAAGTCTATAAAAAATATAATAAATATTAAAAGCATCTCCAACTTAAAGCCAAACCCAAGCAATTCCAGCCAGCCTGATTCATCTCCCGATTGTGTTCACACTTCACACAATCTCATTTCGACGCTCATTGAAATCTTTGGCGAGCAACTATTTTTCATTCGTTCTATAGATTTCGCATGATGATGAGCCCATTACTTTGCCACAGTGCAGTGCATATTATGCACTGTCGAACATTGCCCGCAACTGCAGCAAGACTTATCTATTATTGGATGCTGATGCTGATGCTGAGATCACAGCCCGCTTTTATCCCACCCAAATTGCTTCTAATGGTAGCGCATGCCATGCAAATGCATACCACTTACTCCCAACAACAGAAACACTTGGCTCTCCCTTAAAGGAGTTGCTGCATCCAACGACAACAACAACAACAAACTTCCATGTGGCGCACGCTCTGGACAAACTACAACTAACTGCCATAAAGCGGCGTTTATTTTGCCACAGGCCACTTATCTGTGAGGTTGGCAGTAGGCTGGCTGGCTGGCTGGCTATGTCTCTCGACTTGGTCTTGACTTGGCTTGTTTTTGTTTTCATTGCTGCGCCTGCACACCGAGCGAACGGGCAACGAACCAAGCAAATAGCAGCCAGAGCTCGAACCAGAGCCAGTTGGCTATTAATTTGAATTCAAGCAGTCAAACGCTGGCTGGGTCCACAGCAAGCTACAACAACAACAACAACAACTAAAGCTAAAGCTACAACAACAGCAGCAACGACAACGTCAACTTGGAATCAATGGCTCCACTTTTGCGGCTTGGCTGTTGCTTTTTTGGTGCGTAGGCGAACTCGATTCGCGGCTGAGATATGCGTTCCACCGAACTTTGATGTTGCTGTGAAGTCAGCTAGCTAGCTAGCTCTGCCCTCTCATCTCTTTCGACTCTTGTCATCTCTGTCGCTCACTTTTACCAGTCAATGTTGCTGTAAACGTTTTGTTTCGTACCCGGGCCCGGGCCCGGCCCCAAAGAATCTGTGGGAAAGTTGCCATAATCAAATGGAATTCTGTTTTCCGAATTGTTCACAACATGTGCAGCATATACTACACATGTTGCAGCTGGGAATCGCCATCGAAATGTGTATCGCTATCTCTATCTAAATCTCAATCTCCGGCTTAGCTAAGGTAATATAATCTTGCCCGACTCTAGCTTGATTGCATTGCTGATTATTTCATCATACGCATAATTTAAATTGAACAACAGCCCGAGAGCTATCAATGGCAGTGAAACTTCTGACCAACAGAGTTAGCTGAAGGCCAAACTGTGATTGGCTTTTCTTTTCTTTTCTTTTCTCGAATTAGGGTCTATGTTGATTTCGATCTGGGGGGAAAAGGAAAGTGCCGAGCAACTAAGTTAAAGTGTCAACTAATTTGAATCCATGAGTAATTGAATTAAGCTAAAATTATATTATTTATATTTTATTAATATTTTACAAGGCTACATTTACTTTAATATATTTACAAAAAGTATATTATTTCCGATAAATAATTTGAATAAAACATTAATAAACATAAGAGTCTCTCGAATAAAAATAATTCTACACATAAAATGTTTTTTAGTTTAAATAAAAAATTTGCATACATTAAAATATATTTTTTAAATTCTCTCGAATAAACAGAGTTCCATTTGTTCTTACAAATATAAACTATTTGAATATTTGAGAGCACGTTAAAAAGTCTCTCCAATGCAAATAGTTTTATTTATTTTACTTAAACAAAAAATTATTACGTCACTCGAGAAAATCTCTCTATAAGCTTTACTGCATTTCAAATATATCTCTAAAGTAGGAAAAAATCATGACAAACCAAAAAATGCATCAATACAAAATATGATTTGCTTGAAAACATATTACGAATTAAAAGAAGGATCGAAATGTATGAAAATGAATTATTCAGATGACATCATCATCTGTGCTTCTTATATGAATATATTATTTTGATTACTCTACTGAAATATGTCTTAAATCCGATTAATAATAGGTTATTTATTGTGGCATCTTAAAGACTTTCAATTATAAAAATATTGTAGAAAAAAGATCAAATATTATAAAGAATTAAAGTATTTTCAATTGCCTCAAAAATATTGTAAGATGTTAAGGAATTTTCAATGACCTATAAAAATATTGTAGAAAAATCTCAAATAAAATTTTTAAAATCTCCCAAATAGAGTGGGAATTCAAGGCATTAAAAGTAAATAATATAAAATATAAATCTATATGCTCAACAATTTAAATTCTCTTTAAAATGCTCGTCAAATAATATAAACTCTGAAACAACTTGAGCACATTTGAAGCACTCACAAAAGTAAATATGCATCAATTCACATACTGATAACTAAGTATTTTTCTTTTAACAGTGATTCCCAAAGTATATTCTCAGCTATACCTCGTAACTAAACCTACTTCAAAGCACTTCTCAATGCTCATTAACAATTTAAACACAATGCATATCCGTTGAACGGCCAAGCCCTTAGGAAACTGCATGATAGCCGGGCGAACAATAAATAAAGGATCAACAGGTGTGCGTGTCATTAGAGTAAGTTTTATGGCCTTTTAATAGAATCGATTTGAGCCATTCGAGATGCTGAAGCCAAAAGTCAAACAAACAAAGCGCTGACCATGTTTAGCTCAGACAAAAAAAAAAAACATTTCGTGGGTTCTAAATTAAAATGAGGAGCCAGAGCTCGAGCTGTATATATGTATATGTATATATAAATATATATGTATGTGTGCGTACGTTTGCTTGTATATTTACCACACGCATTGGCCACATTTCATCGATAATGAAAGATGACAGTAACGAGTCGGCGGCGTTGCCACGATGATGCTGACAACATTTAAAACAATTTTATGCAAATTAAAATACGGTCAGCCGGGGCGCACCCAGGGCGCAGGGTAAACAAACAGGGCTCCTCTGCTCGCCTAGACACCTACAATGCACAACATATTGTAACCATTGTGGGTTTTTGTCTGTTCTGGCGGCCCGTTTCCAATAATTTACACAAATTTATGGCCGGGCCTCTGTTTCCACTGCCAGCCGCTCACTTGTCGAGTGCTGCGGAGATCTCACATTTCACAGAGAGATTCCACAGACCGAAATCACTTTAAGTGTTTTGACACAATGAAGTCAGTCAGTTCTCAGTGGAGAATGACTAGCTGTGCGGGTTCGCTGCACATTTAACTAATTTATGCGTCAGTTTCAAGTGCCATTTGTGGTTCAGACCTCACAACTTACCGATATGCCCTCGTCTGTTCGTCTTCTTCTATTCTTATACAACATTGTATTATTGCAAAGGTTTTGTTGCATTTTGTTGAACAATATCAACAAAATCGATGCCCGTTATATGGCATGTTTTAGTTTTGTTTAACATATTTATGACAATGTCGCTTCGAAATTATTCAAAATATTCAAACTTTGACGATTTATGTATTTATTAGTCAATATTCTATTGAAATTGCTGTGGGTCTTTTGCATAATTAGTCGATTGACTCTGACATAAATGAGTTCAAAAGCCATAAAATGAAACAAGAACTTGATCTGCTTTTAGCCCATGGCGTTCTCTTCCGGTTCGTTACAAGCCATATGGGCTGTGGGTGATTTTACGGCTAGATTCCGCCAAGTGTAGCTTGTTTTTTATATCTTCTAAGTATCTATAATAACAGCAGGTGAGCTGAGTGAGTTTCTTTGAAACAATATCATATATCATGTTAACTTTTAATAAGAGTAAAAGCTGTAAGCTTTAAAGACTCCTGCTCATTTGCTTGCATTTCATTTTGATCTATGCTTAACTTTAGTCTCTGTTAGCTTTGTTTCTTTTTATTTCCATTTTACCTTTGCTTATTTACTTTGAAAGCCACCTCAATTACTTATGTCTCGCAGTCCCTAATCCTTGCTTAAAGACATTTTCATGCTTCACAGATATTGACATTATAGACTTTCAACTTTAAAGCTCTCTTTTGCCATCTTTTCTTTGCGAAGAAGATTTATTCGAGGTGAGGTGATAAACTAGAATGACTTAGTGCTAAGTGGAGTAGCGAGATTGATATCTTAAGCCGACAAGGGATTAGGCATTTTGCACATTTGGATTGGCGTATCAAGAGGCGCAGATCTAAGCACTTGTCAAGAATGCAGCTCCAAATGAATGGAGGCCAAACATAACTAATGGTCTTAAAGGCATTGCCACAGCAACTGGCTGCCAATGACAATTCTCTACAAACTTCAACTCATGCTCGAATAGTCTTGGCTTGCAGCATTGAAATCTCAATGGGTAGAACTTATCAATCATAGATAGGAAATGCTGTAGCTGTCTAAAGTGGCAGCCGCGAGTCGCTTGACTGCATCATTAAGCCATAAACAACATCAAATCGCCATTAAGGCCATATGCAAATAATTGCAGACTCAGTCAGAGAGAGGGAGAGAAAAGCCCTTGCGAATGCGCTGAGCGACATTTTGCGTGAGGCGGCGCCTTTCAAGCCGCTCAGTCGGCATCCCATCTCCATCAACAGGGAACAGCATGACAAATACAATTAACATGGATGCAACGGCCACGCCCTTGACGCCATTAACTAAAGGCGCATATAAAGGCATACAAAATAAAATAAAACGAAAGACAAAAAAAAAAAAAAAAAAAAGAAAAAACTTAAGCTAATTTTTCTCACTAGGCACTTACAGAAAACAGGGCCTGTCCGCGCAACTGACGCCCGGCTTGCAGACTTTGCCATCTCCAATGTAGCCGGCAGGACAACGGCCGCACCTTGGTCCCGTGGCAGACTCATGGCAATCAACGCCTGTGGGCAGAGCGAAAAGGGAATTGAGATGAAGTTGCTGTAGTTTGCCTGGGTTCGTTTGGTGACTCATTATGCTTACCAGGATAACAAGGATTCGCAGTGCGGCAATTGGGCTCGACACGTATGTGATTGTCGCCGCTGGGCTCCTTGCAGCCCGCACAATTCTCCAGCAGCATGCGCAAGTAGGCAATCTCCTGTCGCTGGTGGGCGACATCTTCACGCAGCAGCTTAACCAATGCCAAAAGATCGCTCAGTGTACGTGCGAGGGCGTCTGGAACAATGAGCAAATGAAAGAAAGAAAAAAAAATAAGACTTTAAATAAAGCCACAATAATTCATGAGCCGCTGCATGAGCCGCTGTATGAGCGTGTGTGTGTGTGTGTGTGGGAAGCGTTCAGGCAACTGACAAGATTAAGGCCTAACCAATGCTAAAATCGCACTCATTTTGAGCTCACCTCCTGCACCCCTTGCAGACTCTACAGTCAGTTGTGCCCGGCTCCTCTGATTGCAACCTAATCCGCTTTGTCGCTTGGACGAGCTTAAGCCCAAACGCGGCGACCGGGGCCGGGCAATATCCAGCTGCTAATGCGGCGCGTTTTAGCGCAGTTTAATGCAATGCGACAACAGAGCTGAGCACCAAATTCAATCTAAGCGCATTCAGCGTTGCTGCACACATGCTGAACGTCATAAGACCGAAACAGTGATGGCAGTCACGGTATTTAGTGTTTAAAATTATTTGTTTACAAATTATTTGTAATATTTTTAAGAACAAAATTTATAAACCTAACTATAAATTGTTAATCGTCTTAAGTTACTTGCCATTTATTTTAAGAGCTATGTTAAATCAAATCTTTATCAAAGTAAAAAATTAAATAAGTACAAGTATTAAACATTCATCAAAATTCGACATAAAAATAGTTATAAGGTTTAATAACATATAAATAAATAATAAATAAAATAAATAAAATAAATACAAATTATTATTAATTATTCTCTCATTGTATTCTAAGCAAAAGTCTACCAAATTTACGATTAATAGAACTTCGAAACGAGCAGAACAGTGTTCAGCAAGCCAAGCTAATAAAGCTAAACAGTTATTGTTGTAATTAGAAATACATTCAATTGCCTTTATGTCAACAATAATATAATGAAATGAAATAACAAAATCTAGTCACTGTTACAATCACAGTCACAGTGACTTGTCCCATTCCCATCACTGTTCTCAGCACTGTACTGTTATTTCTCATGCCTCTATCTTATCCTCTTTAAAATGTACATTAATAAACTCTCGGCTCATCTCTAAATCTCATATGTTGTCTGACGCCATGTTAGACACACGGTGACGACTAAACTAGTCCAATGTACCCATCGGTTCCAACTGTTTGTCGATTGGTCCACGTCGTTCTGTCTCCCCTGTTGGTCTCTGTCTGCTTGAGTGAGTTTTGTCAACATGGAAAACGACGCCGCCACCACCGTCACCATCGCCTCCACCACCACCGCCTCCAACGCCCAAACGCATCCGCTCAGGCTTTGGATAAGCGAGGGGTGGGGGGAAAATTGTGTGTCGGAGCGCAGTTAATCTGTTGATCGTGTTTTAGCCACGTTTGGGTTTTTAGTGTGCAACCTTCGTTTCTATATCTCGTCGGCGTCATTCATTACATTTGCCTTTGCGATTTATATGCCGCCCAGTTGCCTGCCTCTATGTGTGTGTGTGTGTGTGTGTGGGTACAGAGCGTGCTACCAATTTGGGATTTTGCACTGAGCTAGATAAATAATAATTATGCTGGGTCGACATCGGCCAAACAGCACTCAACGTAGCCAAAACGAGTGCACAACTTATTCACGGATCGGCATCGGCTCTGGCATAGGCATCGACATAAGCTTTGGCATAGGCTTTGGCATATCTCTCGGTTCATTAGTGTGTTTGAGTATTTTTCTGTGGGCGCTGCTTGTCGCTGGTTTCTCAACGACGACGACTTATTGGCATTACATACGCATAAGATATAAGACTTGTATACGAATATATTGTAATTAATTGGCTGCAGATTTGTGCGGCATTATCGCATTAAGCTAAGACAGTTATTGCTATGTCCATGTAAGAAGAAATGTAAGAAGCTCTACCAGCTCTGCCAGTGGCGACAAGAGCAAACTGAGCAGAATATTAATGGAACATTAAATAAGGCTCAGCCAGATGGAGTTGATAAATATGTTAACACGCGCTTGTTATAGCAATGCTAATACAGTTGGTAAGCTGCAATTAATTGATGGAGTTATTTATAAATCAATTTCTTGTTATTTACATATAAAAGTGCTTTAAATAAATCTGAATTAAAAAATAATAATATACTCAACTAATGCAGTTAAGGCAGTAATCAATATATAAAGCTTAAATTTATAAATAAATTAATATATAAACAAAATATAAAAAAAATATATATATACATATAATAAATATAATATAATTAAATAAATAACAAAATAATATATTAATTAATAATATTAATTTATTTAGAATTAATTCTTAGTAACAATAAAATAAATAAATTAATTAATTAATTTATGAATGTATACAAATTAAATTTTTTTTAATTTAATATAATTTAATTTAATTTAATTTAATATATTTTCCTCATTTTAATAATACAAATAAATGACAATAAATAATATAAATAAATAATATATTAATTTATAATGCATATATTGGACTAATCTCATTGATAAACACATATAGTTTTTAATATATATGTATATTAGAAAAAAAAATATATTTATAATATAGTTATTATCTGCATAAATGGCAAAATGAACAATGCTCAAAATTTATTGAGTGAAATTGAATGCGGAGATGATTAAGTTGTAGTGAGATGAGTGACAGAAGCAAAACGAATAGAAAGAGTGGGTTAGTTGGGTTAGAAGAGGTTGCATTTGAAATGCATTGGAACGTCAACTCAACTTATTTTGTGGATCATAGGGAAACGAAATTTCATCGCTTCGGCATTTCAGTTTTCTTCACGCTTCTCTTACTTGGGCAGTAATTCCACTGTCTTCGGCTTGGATAAATTTTTCATTATGCTACTTATAGTGCCACTGTGAGAAGAGCTGATCTTTCCTTGTGTATCGAATGTACTTCTAAGAGCAGATTACGATGATTTCAATAACAGCTCTGCTCTCTACTGCACTACGCTTTCTCATTATATTAAAATAATTCGCTACCATTTCTTCATTCAAATTTCGGTCTGTCAAGCTTCCCTTGCCTAATTGAATTATATGCCCTGACATAAACGCCAACTGCTCTGTTGACTAATAATTTCGTCAAGTACAACATCTATGCAAAAATGATTTAAGAGCAACGCCTTTGTAGAGCCCACTGTTCCACCTAAAAGCTGTAGTAGTCAAGCCCACAGAAATGCTGTTGTCAGAAGGCGAAGCACGCCCAATGCGTGAAATGTCGACTGCTGTGATGTGTGATTGGTAGAAAGATGGCGAGATGTTGCTTACCTTCACAATCGCCATGCATGATGGGTATATCGCCACGTTCCGTGTCCGTCGGTACCTCCTGATGGCGCTGATCGACGCCTTCCCGGGCCAGAGTTGGTTCATAGTACCAATTGTTACGCACATCGCGTTTCTTGTTCTTCTCTAAAAAATTGATAGAGCCAAGATTGGTGGGCTGCAGCACATACATACATACATACAGCAGCCTACTGGCCTGAGATGTCGGATCGATAAACTTACCACGCTCGCTGATCTTGTTGCGCAGCATGCGTCGATTGCCCCGGCGATGGAGTCCCTTCTGGCAATTGGCGCGCTGCAGCGAATGCTCCATGTCTGCATCAAAATGTAGTGGATATTTGCGTTCTCTGAACTGTGAATAAAAAAATAAAAAATAAAATAAATAAAGCGAGCATTAGAAGTCGCTCATAACCTGATTGATTCAACACTTACCAGCTTAATAACTGGATCGTCCATTTGGGTATACAGCTTGGTCAGGCTCATGTCGATGTCGTGGAAGGTGCTCGGCTTGCAGTCCACATGCAGTGTGATGCGATTCTTGGAGAACTGCAAAGCCAAAGAGCGTATGGTGCTCGTCTCATTTATATTCGGTATCTCAAAGTTGCGTGACTCGGTCGCCCCATTGGCGCTGATGTCCAATGTAACACGCTGCTGCTTGCGATCCAGGAAGAAGGACATCTTATGCTTCAGCATGGGAAAGTCAATCATGAACAGGGCCTCAATCGATATGTGCAGCTTGCGTCGGGGTCTGTCAGTGGAGTGGAGGAAGCTCGTTTAACATGCTGCTAAAACATCTCAAGGTTGCTTAATTTACCTTATGTGTCGCGTGGATATGACCACATCGCCTTTCCTGATAAAGTGTTCCAGCTCAGCTGAGGCAACTATAAACAAGGTAAGAGATAATGTAAGTGAAAGGGATTTTTTTTTTAAATTTATTTGTAACAAGCTTAAAATATTGGGTTTGCATATCTATCTATCTACATAGATTTATTAGAAACATGAAAATATTTTCAAGCAGTTAACTTTCCCTCAATATCTATCGCAAGCAAGTATACATATATTAATATGTACATTCTATTTTCTTGTAATATATCTATAAACAATATCCATCAACATCAACTGTCGATTGGCTCTTACAATTTCTAAATAGACAAGCCTACACAAACTTCCGTTTTACATGTGATACGAAGGTACTATTATCGATATCGATTACAAGATCAACAACATATATAAGCCCGAAATGAAAAAAGAAAATCAAATAATGCGCTGACCATGTTAGCTAATCTCAAACACAACCTCATGCCACTTGCTCTATTTGCTGGCAACGGACAACGGACAACGACGATCGACGATCGCTTTTCGCGCCTGGCAGAGATTACAACACTTGGCATCATATTTGTGTTTATTTTTGGTCAGCGCTGGCTGTAATCCCGTATCGCATGTTAACCCAAAAAGAAAAGTACGGCAAACAAAGTGAAAAGCAACGGGGCTGCGTATTTGCACAATCAGCAAATATGCATGTAAGAGCGTCAAGGAATTTATCCACGAGACAGACCGAAAAACTATCATCAGTCGTTCGCTCGCTTTGTAGAATTTGATTCACGCATTTGGCGTGTTATTTGTCATGGGCGAATGTGTGTAGGAGCTGCGGTTGACAGGCGCATGTGAAGTGACCTTCACGATATCGTGTGCCACACTCGACGCCCCACAAGGCACCGGCATCGGAATTGCAATTCCAATTCCAATTGCAGCTAGCAGCTTGGCCAGCTCGTGATCGGGCAACGCCAACGCCATTTAAGGTGCTGGGAGGTCGACAGCATGTAACAAGCGTTTAAAAACTCAGCTGGGTGGTATTTCTTTTTTTTTTTCACATTTTATTATTATTTTTTTGATTTACATAAATCGCTGTTTGAGTACATTTTTTTCATTTTTTTTTTTTTTTTGGGCGATGCCAACTGTCCAGCAAATATTTGCTCTCGCTTATCGCATGTTTGCCCATAAATACAACGGTAAACATAATGAACCAACTGAAACTTTAACTGCAGCAACGGCAACCGCAACGGCACCTACCTGGATCCAGTGAGAGTGATGCAACCTCCACAAGTGTCAGCGCCAAGGCGGCCACGCCCATTAGCAACACGCGCGTCCAATTCATCGCCGTCGTCGTCGTCTTCACTTTGAGTTGATTTGTGCGTCCGTCCGCTGCTGAAAGAGAGAAAGAGAGACAGAGAAAGAGATAAATAAAAAGATTTAAGCAGACAGAACT
The DNA here is from genome assembly GCA_030914335.1 of Drosophila borborema. Lineage (NCBI taxonomy): Eukaryota > Metazoa > Arthropoda > Insecta > Diptera > Drosophilidae > Drosophila > Drosophila borborema. The sequence continues at coordinate 333,416 of JAUESP010000308.1, forward strand.
CAGTCGGTGGTTGTTTATTTACGTTTAAAAATACAGGCCCATAAAATGCATTGCGACTGCCCCATAGAATCGCATAAAAATAATAAATAAAATTTAAATTAAATTGTTTTAACGAGCAAAAAAAGAAGAGATGTTTTTTGATGAAATGTTTGCGGCATTTTTGAGATACTCAACAAGCATTTCATCGTTCGAAATGTCGACGCCCCGCAGCAATTTCTTGCCGGAAGTGTTGCTCCGATATCACCTAGGTGCACACAAATATATATGTATATACACTATGTATATACGTGTGTCATGTCTATGTATATCTCTCATCTGTGTCGGCCATCTGTGGGCGTAATAAAGCATCTGCAGCTTAAGCTTATATACGTATATAAATATGTAGCTATTTTTTATTTTCTTCTATTTCGATTCTATTAGTTTTTGAGTTTGGCCGAGATTTATGTTGGATTTTTGCAATCATTCTTTCATCGGCTCGTGTTAGTTAAATAAATGTTTAGTTGATTTGCCTTTGGCATTTGTTTCTTTTATTCTATTTCTTGTCGGTTCGCCTGCTTTTTCAGGTGCCCCACAAGCGGAAGCGGGATGAAAAAAAAAACACACACACAATTTATGTACACAAGGTGAGGGGATTTGCTTTGTGGCCCATTGAAAAGTCTTTGATATGGAATTTTATGTGAAACTGTGCGTTCGTGTTTCAAATATAATTATACATAATAATGTATATGTGTATATATTCAATAAAGCAGCTGGAGCACAAGAACATATAGAATAAATGTAATAGAAGATATTAAAAATTGAGAATTTTCTTAGGCGTCAGATAGTGATATAGATTTAAGATATTTTAAAAATATATAATGCATAAAAATAATATTCAAATTCGAAAACTTTACAATTGAATATTCGTTTAAAAATCTAAAAATCGAATCATCAATTTGAATTGATAACAATGAACTGACTCCTAATTTCAAACTATATTGATTGCCTGCAATATTTTAATAATTTGAAAATTAAAATCTAATTAATTAAAAATTATAATTATAAACTATGAGCTCATACTATAATACAAACTAATATAAGCTTTAAATTTCAAGACAGGGTCGAACAGACAAACAGAAAGACAGACTGCCGAACGGACCTAGTTGCATAGACTCAACTCATCCTCGCTTTCTTCTGTCTGTTACATATATTTTCACAGAGGAATTATAGAAAATGGGAATTCCATTTTCAATGGTTACACAGTGTATAAAAAGATATAAAATTTTTGATATTCAATTCAAAATATATAATTTTTATTTACAGAGCCCAGCCAGCTGGACGTTATTAACAAATCAATTTCCTACTTTATTGAATATCTCATCAAATTGCTATCAGCAACATAATTAATGCATTCGCCACGACAGCAGCACTTGCTTAAATATCTTGAAAACTAACCATAGATTAGTTGATCTCTCGCCTAGACATCACATTTCAATTACAAACCATAAATCCTGTAACTAACTAGGCAGCTGCTTATCTTATTGCTCCATTACCACACATTATACTGCACATTATACTGCACTTTCTCTCAGAACACTCTTCGGATGCTCTGCACCACATAAATTCAGCCAATTGCCGACATGTGCTACCGTCAATTGAGGTAATTTGTTATCGAGTGCCTAAATCTTTGACTGATCAAAGGCTCTCGGGTTCTAGAGAGATTTAACTTTAAGAGCTACCAATTCACCGACTAATAAATTTGCCAAATAAAACACACACAAATTTTTTAACGAGCAATAAAAGAAAAAAAAAAACAACATTTAAGTAAATAAGTATGCATTAATTGGCAATAAAGTTGCATTGCAGCATCTTCTGGATCAACTTAGAGTTCGTAAAACAAATTCAAATCGAATAGATATAAATCTAGGTCTGCTTTGTGAGCAGCGCCCATTAGACAAAATTCATGATTAGAAATGTGCTAGAAGATCTAGCTGAATCTTCTTTGTTGCCTAACTTGGATCAAAGGTGTCCCAGGAATGTGGTAACGGTCGTGGCAACAGCAATGTCGTTATAGCCTTACGCGAGAGTAGCAGCGCTTCTGCCAATACTGGTCCAAAAGCTTGTGACTGACAGTTATGGATTTATAGTGGCAGTTAGTCTGTGTAGCGTATGTCCCTCTACCTCCTCCCTCCCTCCCTCCCTCCCTCCCTCCCTCTCTCTCTCTCTCACTCACTTGTCTCTTTCTTAGTGGTTCTGGCCAGTTTTAGACACGCTCGCTACAATGTCACTGAGTCACAGAGGCGCACAACATGAGCCATTTATGGTCAGAATTGCAATTGACACAGCTACAACACCGTCTTTACCAGCTAAGGTGTAGTAAAAGTAGCTGAATCGCTAGCCACTTTAACTGAGAGCTTTTCGAAGTAGTTTAAGGTTTTTATGTGGCATTTGACAGGGTTTATTGAGACTTAGGATTACGTACACACACGTAGGTTCCACGTAGGAATATGTCTAGGACATTTATATCCAAGATTTGACAATAAAAAATTGAAAAAAAGAAGGGAAGCTGTTATTAAAGTCAAAATATAGGGCAACAATGACAGCAGACATTAAATCAGAGATTCATATGACATATAAAATTTATGAATATTTATAGCATAGATAATCGCATGAATTGGGATTTAGTTGACTATAAATAAATTTTATTTTTATTTTAAATTTAAATTAAAATTTTTTAAATTCTTATAATTATTATATAAATTGAAAATATTTTTTAACAAAAGATTGGGCTCATTAAAAAATTTAGACAGAGTATTTGGATCAAATATTTTTCTAATTTTTTAAAATATGATTTTTGTAAAATTCTATATTGCATATTTAAAATTAAATATAGCAATTTACAAATAAAAAATATTAAAATAATTTATTAAATTAAATATTAAATTAAATTACAAAAAAAGTATAAATAAAATATATCTATAAAATAAATGTATTTATTTTCAATTCTAATTTGATTTTCGATTCATTGTTCATCAAGGCGAGACAACTTAATCTTTTTCTGTTATCTAATTTATTTATAAGGAATATGATATTCAACATATCTTTAAAGTAAATATATTTTTTTTGACATTTTTTTTTTTAGAATTTTAATTATGTTCAAATAAACCTCTTATTTATTGTTCATTAATTTTAAAGTTTAAATAAATTAATCTTGTCATATCTCGTTCATTTTATCTCATTTATTCCAAAGAATTTTCTAAGTTTTCAAAATTGATAAAACGATTAAAGCATTTAAGCATTAGAGATCATTGGCAATTCCCTCAGTCATTTGGTAGAACTCAGGTCATGCGCAATGCGTAAAGCTTCTCAATTGTTCATTGAGACGTATAAATAGACAGTTCACTCGGCTACTGACAGTTTGTACGCATTCGCTAAGAACATTTCCCACCAAATGTCAACCCCGTAATCCCCAAACCTCAAATAGACACCAAGCCGTAGCGAGCCCTATATACACATAATCCTCGGACCTAAATTTATTAAATACATTTTAATGCCTATAGATATATATATATAAATGTGTATATGTATTTGTATTTCTGTGTATGCCTGCTTCACACATCGATCTCTGTCCAGCGCCCACGCAGTCAGCATAAGTCCAAAATGACAGCACGTCGCCACGGAGACGCCGCCATATCAGGTTAATAAAGCACACAAATCAAAAACAATGATGCTGCGGCTTATACGACAGATCGTATATGCATATACATATATGTATATTGATTGACATTTAATTAAGCAAAGTCAAATACACACACGGAAGCCGCAAATGACGACCGCAGCAACAGCAGCATCAACTGAGATTGTCACCCACTAGATCGGGCTTAGATCTAAGAGATTTTGAATTCGATCGAACAAGTTTGTCGACCGCATAATAAAAGGCGTAGCCCGTTTATCATCAGTGGAAATTTGATGCTTATCGCAAAATATATTCTATCAGATCAGATTGTTCGTAAACTGATGGACACCCCAAGTGTTACACAACTGGACACATTACAGAGGGTTGCCACTGAGGTAGCAAGAGCTGAATTTGAATGACGTGAAATGATTCATTTTATGAATTTATTTATTTATTGCGCATTTATTATATCAAACATAAAATATGACAGCTAATGATGTGTGTGATCAAATTATATATGAAATAAATTTGCTTTGTCAGTATTGCAAGCCAATGCAAGCCAAGAAGTAATTCAAAATAGAAATATTAGTCATTATATTTTATTGTAATTGATGTAATTAAATTTGTGTAGCTAGCTGTTGAAATTGTGAGAATTTTAGTGCTAAAGATTCATGGATAGATATTCAAATTAGATTGTACCTAATCTATCCACCAATAACAAAAGGCAAAAGATGAGTCGATTACAACCTCTAAACTGCATGGAAATCTAAAGAACTTGAGTAGAGAATATAATAGAATAAGAAATGAATAATTCTTCTTTATGATGTATGTGCAGGTTTTCAGACTAAATAAATGTTTAAGCTAGACAATAGCTGCACTACGAATTTCTAAAAAAAAAAATAGTTTAACAGCTCTATCAATTTACTGAACTTTTCAGAAATAATTTAACTTAAACAGATTTGTCATTACCGAAAAGCTATTACTACTCATAAATATCTAGAAATATAGACTAGTGAAATTAAAAAGTTATCTATTTTCTAAAAACTCTTAAACAAAACATTTAAAGTATTATTATATCAATTTGCAAAAACTATCAAAGAACAAAACTTTTACAATCATTCCAATAATAAAAGTTTTACTACAATTTCCTAAAAACATGCACTAAAATCATGCATCTTCGATAAAAAAAAAAACGCCTTCATTTCCTCTTCTCATCTCATCCATAATTCTGTTTAAAAACTAACTACTTTTCCATAAATAATCGCAAAATAGCACACAAAAATAAATAAAGTTGTATTTATGTTTGCTAATAAACATAAAACATACTTATTCTGGGTGCAACAAAGCACAGTTGCGCCTATGCATGAGTCATGTCCATTAAAAGTTTGGGACAGCCCTCGCATGGCATTAGAAATTCAAATATTTTGACTGTTGCATCGTTCGCTAGCATGCAACATGTTGCCTGTCCCCCAGGGCGATGAAAACAGCGCAAAAAGCGATCGCTGGCTACTGCGCATGCGCCGCAGCAGCTGCTGCCGTTGCTTTTGCTGTTGCTGTTGCTGTTGTTGCTGCTGCTGCTGCTGCTGCTGCAGCTTCAGAGCTGTCGCGTGTGGGTAGGACAAGTTTTCGCGCTCGTCGTCGTCTTAGTCGTCGCCGCAGGCGTCGTGTCACTGAAATCAAATCAGCCGCGTTTAAATGCTCAGCCGAAAACTCAAACTCAAACTCAAGCTCAGCTGCGGTTGCTGTTGCTGTTTGCTGTAGCGGCTCCCAACTTCATTTTCAACTATACAACTCCAGTTCGAGGCACTGGCAAACCTGCTGTCAGTTGCTGGTTTGACACGGAAAGCAACGACGTCGGCGCCTACGCATCTGGAGACCCGGCCCCAGACTTAGTCCCCAGAGAGCAAGAGCAACAGACAGGGAGAAAGAGAGAGAGAGAGACCCAACTAAGCTGTGCTTAGGAAAATTCTTCAACGGATTTTCATTTAGCTGCAAAAAAAAAACTTTCTTTGATTTTTGTCCAAACTATATATATATATTTTATTTGGAGACCTCGTTTGGATTTAATTGAAAACCGAACTCATTTTACGCGCTCTCTTCGCGTGATGAATCGGTTCCATTATGGCACGAGCATAATAGATTTTTCTATACCTCACTTCCGGCGCAAGTTGGAGTGGAATTTTTATAAATTTGATGCCTTCAATAGCACTTGACTTCGGCATTACTGTATTTATTTATTTCCCAATCGCCGTCCGCATATCAAAAATGAGCTATTTAAAATTCGGTTTTCCATAGAGCGAGAAATATGCAGTAGTTGACAGCTGAAAAGTTGGCCATTCAGCCATTACTCAAACGAATTTAACACTCTTTTTCAAAATATTGAAAGGTCTGTCAATTATATATATTTAAATGTGTGTGTTCATATATATAAGTGTGGTGCTGATTTCTGGTATGGTAATTGCCGCCTGCCAAGCGGTTCAATCAAACATCAAAGCAATAACAAAATGTTGAATATGAAAAAAAGGTGCGAGAGGTGTTATATTATTTAAATGATGCAAAGGTATGAAAATTGTATGCCAAATATGATCGATACGCTATTCAAGAGCTTTAAAAATATTTTTAAAATAATTAGTTATTGTTCAAGTAGTAGATCTAGTAATATCTAAAGAAAATATGATAACGTTTTCAACTGTCGGGTGAATATGGTCTTTGACAACTCTAAAGCAGGATAGGAAATGATTCTGGAATTAACTTTCTCAGAACGTGGGATTATTTATAAAGATGTTGTAGCTCAGTTCATTATGTTTAAATATTGTATGTTTGATGTGATCTGTGGAATTCTCACGACATAATATTAAATTTTAGGAAGTAAGAGTTGAAACATATTATTTTCATTACATTATTATAATAATTTATTATCAATATCTACATCTACACCATATATCCTCAATGCTGCTATATTTACTAAAAAAATATGCACCAATTACTATTTTTAGGAACATTTCATATTATTTATAATTTTTAGTCGAAAATTTAAAAAATATTTCAAAAACTAAGTCGAATGCTCCCTCGAAACAAAATAATTATCTTTTCTGTGCTTTAGTTCCCTCTATTATTATTTTTATTATTTTTAGAATATATGTTTATATAAAGCTTATGGATTGATGTATGTAAATGTAAATGCTGCTTTTCAACTGAGAAATAAATAAAAATGAAATCTCTAACATTTCCTCTAACATTCATATTGTTTCAAAAATAAAAATTTTAATTTAAAATAAAATTTAAATAAAATCTTTACAATAAATATATGTTAAAATACAAAAATACTTTCTAAAATATTCAAGTGGACTTCTTTATTCATCAGCTATTGCCTATTAATCACGTATCTTGTATCTTGTATATGAACTAAAAAGATTCGTTTCCATTTTAATTGTTGGTCGTGAATCAGTTCTAAAATTCATTAATAAATAAAATATAAATAACAAAGAAAATTCCATAACAATTTAAATATTTTACATTCCGCATTTATGCACATTAACATTCTATAGATCTATTATTCAGCAGCATATAAACTGTCTCGAAAAAAACATATTATTATGCCATAAAACAGACAATAGAACTTGTCACAAATATGGCTGCTATATAATCATATGATTATCTCGGCTACCAGGGGCCACACCCAGTCAAATCTTGATTTGCATTTCTGCGCACAATATTTAAATGATTTTATAATTCCATTAACACCGAACCGCAAAATTGGTATACAGCAAAATTTTACGTTTAAAATTTAACAGATCTCATCATCAACTGGTTATAAATTGGCGCCACAAATCCTCAATCCAAATACAATGCTTGTATTTTGGAAACCTGTCAAAACTGTTTAGAATATGCTTAAACTGTAATTAAGCCAAAAAAAAAAAAAAATCGAAAAGCTATTAACTTATTTTGATGAGCCATTAAAATGAAGTTTCGCCTCAGACGAACTTGAATCACATTTGACGCCGCCAGTCCAAACAAAGCGCTTGAGTCAACATTGTGCTGCGGGTCAATTTGAATTACAAATTTGAATTGGTGCTGAAATGCAGTCAACAGAAAGCATTCAGCAATCTGTAAACCTAATTCCAACTAAGGCCTGAATCAGCCAAACAAATTAACAATGACTCTTTCCAGTGGACGATGCGCTAATTTGTTGCCACAATTTTCCAGCTGATTTGCATTTGTTTATGAACTCATAACGTGGCAAGCGGAAATTTCATTAAAAGCAATATTATTTATGTTTTAATAATGCCACAGTTACTGGCCATATATGGCAAGATCTGCCAACCACAAAGTGTGTAATATATTCAAAATAATAAAATGAGCAGCTAAACCAGAGACCAGAGACTGAGGAGACATCGTCGACGGCAGTTATAAATTGTTATGGTAATGCGTTTTCCGTGGGCGTTTTTTAATTGAATTGAAGCTGGAGCTCAAGCTAAAGCTGAAGCTGAAACTAACAATCACAAAATGGTGAAATCTAATAAATATATTATATATTTAGATGTATATACAAAAATATTTGGACTGACTAATTAGGCAAGTCTCAACTCAAATTTAAAAAAAAAAATAAATAAATGAAAACTATATTTGACAAAAAAAGAAAATTGCGCCCTTCTGTGCAATTCTCATGCATTCAAATGGAGCTTTCTTTACCCACAATCTGATATCCAGACTAAAGATCTGCATTTATCAAACCAAAATATACGCAAATAAAGTTGCTTGACAAATATTGCCTCTCTATGCAATTCTCATAAAGTCAAGTGAGGCTTGCATGTAATATATATGCTCAAAACTTAATTTTCACATATTTACACACACTCTTTCTCTTTCTCTCTTAAGCCCACAACAAGAGAGGCTATAAACAAGTCCGCATTTGGTCAATTTTTATTCAGCATTCGTGTGAAGCAAAGTGGCAAACAATTTGCCATACCAAAAAAGGAAATGCCAAACTAATTGTGAATGCCGTAAAACATTTAAATATAGCTGACAATTATTTTTATGCTGTATGAACTTTTATTTGGTTCTCAGCTCTTTAATATGCGACTCATAAGCTTCAAGCTACTTTTAATAAGTGTGGAAAGTCTGGTAATTAATAGATTATGACTAGACTTCGGTATTTATGGCGCCAATGCAGATAAGACTTGAGATCTCATGTAGATTAATGTGCAAACGTTGCGGCCAACAGCCGATGGCCGAATTGGGTGTGTCTAATTAATATGTATCGATAGTATTTGAATTACAACAACAATTAGCATGATTTATCGATAGATACGCAGGCGGTGAAATGGAGTTTTCTAATGCCGCATAAATATATTCATAAATTGGTCAATTAATATGTCTAAAATTACAGCAAGCTGTGTGTGTGTTCAAATATAAATCTATACATATATACATGCATATATGAATCATTGAGCCACTTCAAATGCTATGCGAGCTCAAAGACAAGCTACTTAATTGCATAGACCTTAAGTATAGTGAAAGCAGCGCGTTTAAGATAGGGCAGCATATTAAATGGAATAAATAGTTATGTTTAAACTCATGGAAGAACAAGCTGAAAAGCATAAGGGAAACAAAAAAATGTTTACCAAATATTAAAAAAAAATTAATTAAAATTAAATATATACAATATACAAAATCTTGTACCTACATTTAAAGCACTTTTTTTCATTAATTTTTTTTATTTATTTACTTTTTTTTGTTTTTGTTAGACGATTTGTAATTAATTAAATTTGATAATCAAATTTCCAAGAAAAATAAACATATCGTTGAAAAAAAAATAGACAAACTTGATATTACTATATTAAGAAACTACGCTTAAAGGCAAATTCTAATTTGTTAAACTTCTAAAAATAGATATGTTCAATTAATTCATTTAAATATTCAGATTGAGCAATATAAAAAGAAGTTTGAAAGCAAAATTTGTTTTAAATAATATATAAAACATAATAAATTAATTTAATAAAAAATAATTATATTAAAACCTAAACAAAATTTTAATGACAAAATTATAAAAACAAACTAAGCTAAAAAAAAAAATAAAATAAAATAAAATATATATTCAAAATACAAATAAATAAATATAACCCAATTAACAAACAAAATTAAAAGAAAAGAAAATAAATTAAAAAATAAACTTTTGTATGAATTTTGAATGAATAAAAATAAATAAATAAATAAAAACAAAATTTAAAATGAAAATAAAATTAACTTGCTTGAAAAAAATTTAAAAAAAAAGAAGAAAAATTTAAATGTAAAATAATTTTAATAACATGAATGAAGGTTAAATAAAATATTTTATATATTAAATGTATATATTTATATTTGTTTATTTTAAATTTGTATTTATATTATTTCAACATTTTCTTGAGCTCAAAATAATATGAACATAAATTAACTCTATTATATTAACTTTCAAGCCAACATAATTATTTAATGACTTAAATATCGCAGTTCAAAAAGTTCTTTTCATTCGTATAAAGTTTAATTATATTTGCGCCTGTATTTAGCCTCCCATACAACAGAGCTGCGGCGTCTGCTGCACCCATGCACCCATGCACTTGCTGCTGTGGCCGCGCCTGCTTAACCTAGTTAACACCGTTTTATAGCCTTCACACTCACCTCTTTGCCAAGGACGTTGCAACGCCAACGTTGTTGCCGCGTTTTCTGTTTGCTATTGGCCACTTGGGCTCTCAACAGCGCTGTGGCAGCTTCTTGGTTGCACTTATTTCGGACAGCTCCTTGAGCTTCAGCCACTTGCTGCTGTCAACGCGTTATTTAGAATAACAACAACTTAAGTTATTTTTATGGATCTTGCCACACTCAATTTCCGGACTTCTTCTATGTATATATCTTTTTTTCATATATAAATTTGGTTGTTTGGATGTATTTTATGCACTGCTGTAAGATCAAACAAATCGGATTGAAGTCTCTCCTCACACTATATGAAACGATAATAAAAACGGTTGCATTAAAACTTTTAAAACCCTTTTCAAGAAACGACAAACATAAACAACAAAACACACACAAACAACACACGCGAAGATCTCTGCGATTGATTTTATTAGAACGAACGGCACACGCGACGATCCAAGTATCCAACGATCCAACGATCCTCCAGCGATGGCAGCAAATGCACAACTAAAACCTGGAGACCTGTGGCTGCTTTGCTAGCTGTGGATGATGTCTCGTGTAGGCAGGCAGGGCACCGGTGTTCGTGCTAATAAAAATTAAAACACTTTTATGCCATTAACAACAGGAACGACAACGCGAACCGAAGGCGCTGCCAAACGAAATGAAAATGATGCTCAATGGGGCCAGGCAGCGCGAGGCGTATGTCAGAAAGCGTCGCGTTGACAATTAAACAGGCAGACGGCAGGCATTCACCGCCTCTTTAGATTTCTGTAATAATTATTCTAATAACAACAACAAACGAGCGACACTAAAAGCCATCATAGATCACGATCTCAAAGAAGCTCGGAAGCGCGCGCGCGCACGAACGTTCGTTTATATTTTTATTGATACTCGATGAACGCGCGAGTTTTTATCTGTATTTTCGTTTACCTCTACCAGTTGTACCGTCCTGTTCAACGTGCAAACGCACACTGAAGGGTAGCAGCAGCGACAGCGACTTCAAAAGCAGCAGCAGCGGTGGCAGCGGCAGCGGCAGCGGCAGCGACAGCGACGATGAAAGCAGCAACAGTTGTTGCAGTCGTCGTCGCCTGATTGCAGTTTGTTTTGTTCTCAGCTGGCTGCGTTGTTGTTGTTGGCTGCTGGATGATGTTGCTGTTGTTGTTAACTTGTTGCCGTTTGTGTCGCGGTGTTGTTGCTAGTGCTGCTGCTGGGAGAAACGCGTTCAACAGAGCAGCAGCCGTAGCCGCAGTCGCGACCACAGACGCAGCCGATAGCATTTTGTCTTCGTTTGTATTTTTCTTTTGACGCGTGAGTAAGCTAAGACGCCCACGTGCAAATTTGCGTAAGCGACTAAGCGAGTAGAGTTGCCAGATTGTTAATAACTTGTTTTGAGTGGTTCGCGGCATGAGTAAATTAGTAATAGAACATAAATCGAAGATTCTGAAGTTGATCGATAGCTAATTGTAATGCATCACAAACTAAGCAAGAAATGTCCTAATTGCCAAAATATAATATTTTTAAAAGCAAAACAATATAATAATTATTTAACTTGCTGATCTGCCAATTAGCGATACAACATTTTTTTTATATATTACAAATAATTCAACACATTCGCCATCCAATTAGGATGTTTGGAAGCGTGAGTAAGCAAGAACGCCCACGTGCAAATTAGCATGACTAAAAAAACTAGTGTTGCCAGATTTTTAAAAACTTGTTTTAAGCGCCTCATGGATTAAGTGAATTAGAAATACAACTTGATCGATGGCTAATTGATAAATAATCAGCATTATGTAGATTTTCTGTTGTTTTAAACTTAAGCGTTTTTCTTAATGAATAATTTATGGATTTAGCTTGCGGATCTGTCTAATTTCTCATTTAAAGTAACAAATTATTCTCCATTTACAATCCAATTGCCCTAAACACACAGACGTATGCCAATAAAGTCTGCTCTTATTTTGAAATCGAACGCCAACAACAATGTTGCCCTTGCTCATAAAGCACATTCCCAATAAATACTCGGAACCCTTTTTTTATGCATTCAGCCTTGCCGCATTCCCCACATAGTATCCCGGGCCGACGTAAAAGCTGGGCACTTATAAAAATGCCCAGAAATAGGCCCCATAAAATTCGGCACGAACCGTGCACAATCATTAAAGAGCCAACACTCGTTAAAATCAAAAACACCCCAGACCCAAAATAGTGTTATGTCCATGTGGCACCTATTAATGGCTACTTATGCAGTACAAGTGTTGACGCCGGCCTCTCCCCCTGTCCCAGATCCGTTCCGGCGCCCTCTATCAATGTGACGGCAAAAGTGATGCGTAGCACGTCAGTAGCTGGCAAAGAAAGCAGATCTTCAGATCTACCAGTTCATCATTATGTCGCCAGCCATGTCAGCCGAACTGGCCTGGCCTGAAGCATTATGCATATATATCATATAGAGCACACCCAGTTCCCAGCAGAGCAGATTCACATCTCAGTGTTGTTGACTGCATTTTTTTTTTTTTTTTTTTTTTTTTTTTGGACACGACGACCACTTGCTGAAATTTCATTATGTGCGTGATTTATAAATAAGCGGCGAGCGGTGTGCAGCTCGTTGAGATCGGATGATGTTGTTGTTGTGGTGCGCAGCATCAGCAAGAGCACGGGCACGACCCACGCACTTTGGCGGCGCTACAACTCAGCTTGCATGTCTGACTACCCCTTGGTTGTTGGCTTTGTTGTTGTTGTTGTTGCTGCAGTTCATTTCGTATTAATCATAAAATTGTATTATTAACATGTTTATTTTTCGATCTTCGAAGCTTTCGATTACACGCATTCCTCACTTTATTTGCGACGCTCTTGCACGTGTGTGCCTGCGTGTGTGAACGTGACTTTGCTGTGCAGTGTAACGAAAGTGAGCCACTTTCTAACACTGTCCGCTCACTCAGGAAATTGTCTTTTATGCCTTTTTTTTTTTTTTTTGACCATTAATTGGGTTACTCTCAAACTGGTGCAGTTAAAATTGTCGCATCGGAAGGCGCGCGCGTAGGCGTAGGCATCATACAAAGAGCCAAAACTCCGTTGTCAATGTTACGATCGGAAAAATTAGTGATAAAAAAGAGAAGGTCTAGTAAAGGCTTAGCTATAACTGTAGACGCATTAAATGTAAGATAAGCTACCATTGCAATGCACTAACTGGTTGATTGGCAAAGATTGGCATACATAATAGATAAATGGATTATTGAGGATCATTGAAGATATAGGTGATATCACTATATATATTAGATTTGTTTTATATAATTGTTAGATATTCAAATGAGAATTGGATATCGAGGCAAAAAAAAAAGGACGTTTACTATATGTATATCTCTTGGGAATTATATAAATATTTTCCAGAAAGTACTATAGTAAGTCATACCAAGACTGAAATTCGCGAATATTCTAAATTGAACTTAATAAAATCAAATTTTAACAAAAATAACAGTCCTAAAATTAATAAAACTAAAAAATTTAATATCTAATCTAAAGCCTAGTTACAAAGTATACATATATAATATAGACAAATATTAGACATGTGTATACTTCTTGATAGAATCTATATCTTGAATATAGATTTTTGACCTTTACATGCATTTTCCTTTATACCTGATATGTTACCGACAAAAGGATTATCTAAAATTGATAATTAAAAAAAAAAATAATAATAATAATCATAATATTAATAATTTCTATAAAGCGTTTAGCTTTCTTAATGATTTGTATACCGATAGTCAAGGATAAGAATAAGAATCTTTACTCTATAAATTTTCCCCATATAAACCTTCCTTTCATAATAGCTGCTTTCTTAAAGGTTTATCTATTTTGGTCTAATTGATTTGAATGAATTGAATAGACGCTAACCTGATGCTGCAAATTAAATACAATCGAATATGAGTTTGAATTACGCTATCCGAATCATGAGGCTTATAATAATAATATAATACAATATTTAATATAATGAAAATATATCTTTATATGTTTTTCGAAATGTAGAATTCATTTATATATATGTAAAAATGATAATATTTAAATAAATTATAATGTATTTTATTTATTTTATTTGTAAACAAAAATTGTAAAGCAAAAATAGAAAACTGAAATGCACGCCGAAACAATCTAAGGTACTTTATTCTATTTTATGCGCCATCAATTTTCGTTTACTAATTTTTCATCTCTTTCATATTTATTCATATAAATTTTAAGTGAAATATGTTAAGCTATAGAACTTTAGATGAGCTCTAAGACTAATTCTAAATTTCTAATATTCAAAATGACTACAAAAAGAAATTTAGATTTCAGTTAATAATTAATTTTCGACAGTTTTAAATTTTATACCAATTTTCTCTAAAGGGTTTTCCAGCAATAAACGATTTCCCTCTATTTATATTTTCACGTGCTCTTCTTTATATAGAGTCTCACACTTCCTCTACTTCACACACTTGCGCAGTTAGGTAAATAAGAAATAAAAAACTAGTTAAAGGTCAGTCAATATAACTCCCGAGTTTGCCCTCAAATGGAACGAGTTTTCTATTCAGCGCATATCTATGTCTAATAAATATTTAAAAGCACACACACACACACACATACGGACACACACGCTTACGATTGACTATATAATTAACGTCAACGCTGGCTATAAAGCAAATGATTAACGCCGTCTTTATGAAAAGACCCAATGCAAATAAAGCCAGAGGTCTATGACTATGGCTAGGGTGTAGCCTGGTGGACCTGATCATTAATTACACAAATCGAATTGTTGTTATTCTTTTTGTTCATTTTGTTGTTATTTGCTATTTTTCTATAATTTTACATATGATATTCTGTGTGCTGTGTGTAGTTGTTGTTTTTGTTTGTTTTTTGTTTTTTTTTTTTTTTTGTTTATGAATAAATTAATTTAAATTAAGCAATAAGCCAACTAACTAGAGTATCTAATATTACGCGCTATTACGTCTTAAGCGTATTTTATGATAGCTTTTTAACATTTAACAGGCCCCGTATCGATCGTGCTTTTAACATTTTAATCTATAAGTTAAATGCAAAAAAGAAGAAGAAGCAAATTAAGAAGCCTTTTGTTCGGAGCCGCATCAAACGCTTAAACGGTAGCAACTCTTAATTAACTAATTTGTTGTCATTGAATCTGTGCGCCAGATACCCTGTAATATCTATGTCTCCTTCTCCGCACTGGCCGCATCCATGGAGTCGCCACAACTATAAGTATATATTTATTTATATATATGTATATTTTAGTTTAGTCTTTCGAATTGTTATTGTATGCTGCTTATGATGATGAGTTGACACAATGTGATATATGGGTTTTTAAGTGGATCCGAAGTGTCAGCAAGTGACATTAGCATAAGCTAATATTTGGGCGGGGGTTAATGTAGCTACTCAAGGTCAGCCTATGGACAGAGGTGCAAATAAACAGATACTCAGTAAAGATAAAGCCCCTTTTACGTATTTTTAATGAATTACATAAAGATAGATAATACTTTTATATTTTCAATTGAAAAATAGATTTATATCTACGAAAAACTCGAAAAACTCGAGGAATCAAATTGTCCTATAACAAATATTTCTTGAATATAAAACTGCGATAGTTCACTATATTATTTATGATAACGCTGATAATTCGTTTTACTACCTATGTCATCAGGTCAACTAAACAAGTAATAAAACCAGATCACTATCAGAGCAAACCTTAAATTAATGAAAATTAAATCAATAGCTATAATAGAGATTAGATGAACATCAAATTCCACTCATGGAGTTTATCTGAATTAATGAAAAATGCCATATGCTCGGATATAGATAATTCAATAATAAAGTTGCTCTTGTACTCCGCTATAATTAGATGAAATAAAGTCAAATAGAGCTATTCAAATTTTACATTTGAAAAAGTATTACTTAGCAGTCAATACAATGTTAAGCAAATGTAAACTAAATCTCAATTCACATTCCATTCATTAAAGTTAATCTGAATGAATGTAAAATTCAATAGGCTTCGATATGGGTAAAGCAATAATAAAGTTGCTCTCAGCATCGATAATTACAGCAATCAAAATTTTACATTAACGAAAATGTTAATTAGCAGTACATGTTAAATAAATGTAAACTAAATCCAAATCACCAGCTAGATATACAGTTTCCTACTTGAGTTCCTAGTTTCATCTAGTTTGTAATTCTGAATAATTAGAATTGGTTTATATATGGTTTATATGATTCATAGAATTTGAAATAGGAGACTGAGTTGCCAATGCATCAAACGTTTTGTGACATCATTCAAATGTAAGAGCTCAGACAAGTATTCCTAATTTTCAAAAATGATACGAAGATGCAAAATAGTTGAAGGCATGTACCAATATATATTTTCTTAAAGTTAGGATTGAACCTATCATCATATAGTATGTAAATTTAAATAATTAGTGTAACATAAGAAATGTTAAAAATAATCGACATTTATGCTGTTAATATTGCTGAAAAAAATTCGTTTGAAAGTATAATTAATTGGTTGCCTTAAGAAGATAATAAGATTTACTAATTGAAGCAACTAAATTGATTTCATTTTGAGGGCTGAACATTTTCGTCAGACTTCAGAAATCTCAGAAAAATAACAATTATGTATAGACTCTCTACCTAGCTCTGAAATTGCCTAACTACAAAAGTTTATTATATAAAAAAAAAAAAAAAAAAAAAAAAAAAAAAAAAAAATTCCTTTCATAAAAAATTCGGAATTCGGGAACCTCAGTAGAATTTCTGATTGCTTACTCAAGAAAAGGATTCCTCCCGCTGAGTATTGCACAACGCAAATTCCAGACTGGAGTACCCATATAACCCATTAACCCCATGCGCAGCTAACCACAAATTCACTTTCCTATTGTGGCTAAATAAAGCGAGCGCGAACTACGAACCACGCAATCGAACAGGTCTCGCGTATTTAGACCGCAACATAAAACCTACAAATTTATGCCGACAACTGTGCGAAAACCTAAATGAAAAGTGAAGTTGATGATGGGGGATGTCATAAAAAGGTAAACGGCAGCAACGAAAGGCGCACAAACATTACTTGAGGCAGATGATGGGCGTCTTTGGCTGCTTGGGCGTCTGCTCCGGGTGTCCGCACTTGACGGTGACAACACAGACACTGACACTGTCGTCGTCATTCGTGTCCAGTGGGTCGGCGAGGGGTGCTGCTGCAGTTGGAGACTGCACGTCACCAACAGCAGCACCAGCGCCATTTGTCTTCAAGCGCACCACATGCGCCAGCTTTGTGGTGGCAGCCACCGCAGCAGCCACCACATTGCCATTGCCATTGGGCAGCGTGTTGATGGGCTTCTGCAGTAACTGATTGGATGAGTCCAGACGATTCGAGAGTGAAGTGTGACGATTGTTGACGGACTGAAAGTGGAAACAACAAAAGAATTAGATTCGGCTTATTAAAAATAGAGAAACAGAAATAATTAAAAAGAGAGATATAGAGCGAAGGAAATAAATATAAACTAAATTAAAGGTAGCTCAATAATTTTTTTAAAATTATAATTGAATGATTTTCCATTTTTAATGGCTCAGGGTATAAAAATTAACAATAAAATAAAATTAAAAATTTTAAAATAATAATTTTTAAAAATATTATTTATAACAAAAAAATTGTAATATTTGAAAGATTTCTAAAAACAAAATTGTAATTTTGAAAAAAAAAAAAAAAATAGTTCAAAAAAGATTTGTAAATAAATATATATCAAATAGCTGTGATAATAAAACAAAAAATTAATATAGAGAAAAAAAAACGATAAAATAAATTTTACAACTTTTATAAAAATAAAAAAATAAATAATTAAAAAATATTGTTCTCAAAAAATTAAACTAAAATGATTTAAAATCTAAAATTCCATATTTTCAAAAATAAATATTTAACATTAAAATTAAAATAAAATAGATTATAGATAAATTAATAGTTTTAAGTCAATACTCAGCTAAAAAAAAAAAAAAGAAAACTAAAAATAAAAAAAAATAAAGAAATAATTCAAGTAAAAAAGTTCAAAAATAAAGCCGAAGGCCTCTGCCGCCAGTGTATTATCTTATAAATTATAATTTTGTATAATCTCTAACAAATAAAAATTAAAAAAATTGAAAATTAATGTTAAAAAAATATACAGTTTGAACAAAAAATAAAGAGAGAGAAGTCAAGGGAAATCTTCTCTTACCAAATTGTTGTTGTTGTTCATGCGTCCACGTATATTGTACAACCCATAGACCAAGGGATTCATGCACGAATTCGTTGAGGCGAATATGAATAGAGCTTTGCGCACCAGCGAATTGACCTTATGCACGGACGTCTTATCCAGCGAATACCACATGCATATGAAATAGTACGGAGTCCAGCAGATGATGAACACAATTACAATCGTAATAGTCATCTTGAGAGTGCGCTTCTTGGCGCGGCTCAAGACGTCGTCATTGGAGCGGCGAAAGCGCTCAGCGATGACATCCTTCAGCACACGCTGATTCTTGCGATAGATCTCCAAGTAGATGGCACCATAGCAGTAAATGAAGGCGATCAACGGAAATGCGTACATGGCACACATTGTGCCGATCTGATAGAGCGAGTTGTCTAAATCGCCGGCAAACGAATGAAAGGTGACGCACTGAAAGTAGCCTTTAACGATCGGATGCTCCTCGACATGGAAGAGAAAGGCCTGCAATGGCATTGACTGACATTAATTGGAATTGGTTAACTACCGTGTGTATTTGGCCCACCTGCGGAATGCTGCATATGACGGAGCCGAGCCAAGCGCAGGCCAACATGATGCGGCCACGATTGTAGGAACGTTGCAGAGGCTTCAAAATTGCATAGTATCTAGAAAGAGAGAGAGAGAGAGATGGAGTGAATGAGAAACTTAATCGAAATGTTAAGCAAGCGATTGACACTTTGTGTCTGTGTGTTTGTCGCCTTATCTAGCCAATCAATTTGGTCCATTAGCGACACAGTCGAATTTGCCGTCTACTCACCTGTCTAGCGATATGCAGACCATGACAAAGCTGGACAAGTACAGTCCGAACACGCGAAAGAAGCTCATCAGACGGCACATCAGGTCCGTGGAACGCCACTGCACCGTCCAGGCCCACGCAATCTCGAGCGGCATCAGCAGAAACGTCACCATTAGATCGGCAATGGCCAAATGCATTAGCATGATGTCGATACGCAAGGGACCACGTAGCCGACGCTTGGTCAGCAGATAGAGCACTGTGCAGTTCCCAATTGTTGAGATCACAAAGAGTATGCTGTGAATGGAAAAAAGGTCGTGGCGATTAATCGGCCAACTGCACGATGGGAGAGACTGAACGAGTGAGCGACTGAGCGTCGTTATCGTTCGTGGATAAGACAACCAAGAGTGTGTGGGGCGGGGGCGGGGGCGTGGCTTGACGTTGCGTGGGTGCCATTCGGCTCTTTTATAAGTGGGTCATACGAATTGAACAGAGCAGCGATTTCAACTGCAATTCAAGCGACCTAAGTAAGGAGTGTCTATGGAGCTTATCATAATATTTATATACTCTTAAAAAGTTTATATCGCAAATCCAAATCATAGTGTACGATGCTTATAAGCAATTTTTATGTTATTGATAAAATATATAATTAAATCGCAGGGCAAAGATCAAAACGAAAATAATCAATAACAATTTTAATGAGCGTCTTGTGCTTTTTTTTTTTTTTTTTTTTTTGCGTGAAAAACGTAATTTATTTTATAAATATTTATTTTGCATAAACCGATTTTACAATTTAATAATAATTTGAAGATTGTAGTTATAAATTAAACTAATGATTTACTTATTTTCTATATATTTTAAAAGCACTAAAATATTCGTTTAATATTTGTTTAGCTTGTGCAAAACATATTGTGTAATTTTTAAAGTATATATATATATATTTATTGAATACATTATGTTGTATATATTATTTAAATTTAGTTAGTCCGTCAGAGGTATATGTATAAAAGATATATATAATAAATAGTATAGTTTTTCCTAAGCAAAAAAATATATAAATATAATATAAAATATATAATAAATAATTAAAAAAAAAAAGTATAAAAAAATTTTTAGAAATGTTAAACAAATTTAGTTATATAGTTGTTACTCAAGTTTTCAATAAATTTGTTTTATTTTTAAAAAATAATTTTAAAAAAATATATATAATTTTGTTTTATGAATTATTGAAAAATTATAGTTATCTTGCCTATAGAATATAGTTTAATATCCGTAATTTGTAGAGCATCTCCTAATCGTATAAAAATTAGTAATGTGAATTCACGTACTTTAGCGAAACGATTGCCTAATAAAGTGCGATAAACGATGTTAGCCTAGCAAAAATGATTTTTATAGTATAATATATCAAAATATAAAATAATGATAAAGAATATGCAAATATGAAAAATATTGGTAAATATTAAAAAATAATATTTACACCTATAAAAGGCATATAAATATATATAGAAATGTTAGACTACACAGAAACTGTAACAGCAAAGCTCATTGAATAAAAATCTAAATTGTAGATAGAAATATGTTAAAGAATCATGAGATACACAAAAAGTCTGTTCTCTACTCTACTCTCTACTAATTAAAACTATCATAGTCAGCATAGCTTAGGGTATATGCTAGTCAAATCACAATTTCATAAATATTTTTCATCGATTTTACCAAACATTACAATTTTTGCATAAACCATAAACGCCGCAATGTTCGTTCGTTCGTTTCGTCGAATTTTATGAGTCGCGTTTAAAGACCTTTTAGCGCATAGCTAAAACAAAAATATACTGAAGTTAGACTTGGCTTAATGTAGACATAAAAATTTACAATTCTCTCAAATTGAAATGTCAAATGCAGTTATTATTGTATTTAAATATGATTTGCAGACATAAGTAGCTTACAAAAATATTGTTAATTATCGTAAGCAAGTTATTTAGATATTATTCAAAAATTAATATGTATTATATAAAGATAATAGATATTAGAGAAATATTGTTAATTAGACAAAGTATTAAGAAAGTTACTATTTATTGCATACAAATAGTAGATAAATATAAAAAAAAATATAAGCAATCATTGTCTAAGCTCGCATTTATTTAATTAATACCACAGAGACGTTGTGATGACTATTTAAAATTCATAATTAAATAGTTTACAAAAATAATTTGTTGTTGCTTCTTAATCAATCAACTGTCTAGACTGAATAAAAAACAAAAAAAAAAAAAAAAAAAAGATTTTATAACCGTAATGATTCTACAAAAGAAAATGTAAAGAACAAAAATGAATTTATAGCGCTAATGATTCTAAAAATTATTAAAACTATAAAAGTAATATTTATATTAATAATAATTCTATAAAAAAAAATTCAATAAAATATATAACACATATTTTTACGAAATTTATTAAATATTTCTATTATTTATGTTCATCAAGAAAATTTCATTTGATATTTACATTTCCCTTATGAATATTACGTATACGCACATTGAGTCTTTGCATAAATTCGAGTTAATCATAAACTAAATAATTCAACACCCGCAACAATAAACACATAGTTGTACAACGAAAAAACATTTTATTTTATAAAATTAAATTCAATTTAATCTATGGATTTTTTTTCTTTCGACAAAAAAAAAACTACTTTCTACGGGCTTCTTAGTCAGTTTTGTGAACGTCAATCAGCTGCTACGATCTGTGTAACATTTCGAATCACTCTATTAAAATGAACCCTACGCTGAACCAAAGCGTTCAAATTCCAAGTGAAAAATTATTAAAATCACAGACAGATAGACATGAGCACGACATGATTTATACTTATTTATAACCACATCCACACACCTACACATTGGCTGACAAGTTTTTAGAAAAGTGCATAGACAATCGCTGCTTATCAGCGAGACTGTGTGTGTATGTAAGTATATGTATGTGTGTGTGTGTGTGTGTCAAAGTACAACAATACAGGCTTGGGGAAATGTGTGGGTGATCTCACATGTTAAGCTGAGTATAGAAAGTCCCATTCCCATTTACCATTTCCCCTTCCGCTTCCCCTTCCCGTTCACATTCCCATTTTCCTTTTCTTCTACTCACCTGTAGACTGCAATGGACAGACGATGACCGTCATTGAATATCATATCCTTGGACAGATGCATTGTTCCGTTTGTATTATTCACATTAGACCAGTCACTCAATATACGATGATCATAAACAACCTCATTCACTTCGCCAGACCCGGCCATTTTATTGGCCAATAACAACACACACCGCTCTCCGCAACGATTCTTGTTTGTTTACAAACTTTTGGTGCACGTGAAATTTAGCCAAAATAAACAGTTTCAATATATATTTCACTCTACCATTGATTAGTTGTTAAATATAGAAAGTTTTTTGAAAATGTTTCCCACTTTTTTTTTATACTTTTTTTCTGTATTTGTATTTTCTAAGAGCGTGCAGTAAATTTTATTTAAAATAGCTTTAGTGCAAATATTTTTTTTTTTTAATATTCTTTTATTTACTTTTTCAGAATCAAAGCGAATTTTAAAATGGAAATAATTTATTGCATTATTTTATTATCTGAGCATTAAATATAAATTTATAGGATGTTCTAGGAAAAAGTGTTTAAATTATTTCGAAACTTTTTGTAGTTTTAAAAATAATTTTCAAACAAAATTAAATACATAAAATTTTAAATTTCAGCAGGCAGATATATAAAATATATATTTAGATACTAAAAAATTTAAATAAACAAAATACAAATTTTTTTATATATGAAAAAGTTGTTTTTAAAAAAAATATATTTATGCGTGCTAAATTTTTTTATTTTTAATTTGTTGTTTAAATTAATTTTTAGCAATAAATGTGTATATGTATGTATTTAAAAAAAAGTTATAAATATAAAAAAAAAGTCGAAATTTTATCAAGCATAAATATATTATTGATATTTTTTAATATTAGTTATATTTATATAAAAATATTGTTCTGCTTTTTTTCTTTTTATTAATATATTAGCTTGCTGAAACTGATAATTTTTTATATTTATTTAAACAATAATTTTCAAAAGTTTTGGAAACTATTTTATTAAAGTTCCCATCAATCAGCTTGACTAAATAAATGTATTACACTTGCTTGATGGCGATTATTTAATGGGTAAACATATACATGGGTATATATTTATAATTATATTAAATTCTATATACACGTTTGTTTATTATTATTTTGCGTTCCAGCAAATTAAGCTGTGTGTATTTTTTTTTTCTTTTTTTTCAATACGCTCGACTGCCAACCTTGCTTGATAATCACAAAAACACAAACTGAATCCGACTTCAGCTCTGTCACTGCATCTGTCTTATTGCGCCCTATAGTCTAAAGAGCTAAAGGATAGCCCCACAATGCGTATACATATGTACATATATACGTTTTCTTTCCTCAACTCAATTCGATTAATTAATTTCACTCGTCTATCCCGCTGGTTCAGTATATTATGAATTCATATTTGTTTTTTCTATGATTATATTATATATATTTTAGTTTAGTAACATTTTTAATGATTTTTTTTGTAAAGCTTTATTTCAAATATTGACCTTGAACTAATTTTTTTCTCAATCTCTGTCTTTTATTTATATTTGTATTATATGTAAGAATTCCGCTTATGCTGCGACGTTGCGACTCTTGTTTATTATTAATAATGTTCTGTGATGCCTCTGGCTCGATAATCAGTTAATCAATTGTGCTCAATAGAGAGCCCAGACTCACTCAATTGAGAAGGGACAACAACAACGACAACAACATTAAAGATTAGATTACGTCTAACCAATAACAACAACAACAACAATTGGAATGCCCTCTCCCGTGCATTAATCCTTGAGCAACGAAACTTGTAGCACAATAAATGAATTGTTTATTTATTTGTATTAATCGCACAGTGTTTGTTGGCCTTTTGAACTTTTGTTTTCATGGCTTGTGTTGTTGTTGTTAAAGTCAGAGATAAATAAATGAAATGAGCCAGACAGACATACGAAGGGGGCTCGCCGTTCAGGCAATTTAAAAACAATCATCATGAACCGGATAGCTGGCTAATTTTAATCGAATTGTTAGAGGAAAATATATAACTTAATATATACATATATATGCGCAAATCTACTTTTATACTGTTATACGAGTATATTGTTATATTGTAATACTGTTTCTACTGTCTTTACTGTTATACTGTTACACTGTAATACTGCTTATACTTTTTATACTTTTTATATATTACTGTTATACTGTTGTAATGATGTACTGTTCAACTATCATACTGTTATACTGTCATATTGGTAGACTGTATACTTGTATAACAGTAGAGCATGTTATATTTGCATACTTTTATTCTATTATTGCTATTACACTCTTAAGCTGTTATACAACACTTTTTACCTAATGGCTTAATCAAGCGAACAATTCACCTATTTTAAGCGTAATCAATGATTACGTATGCGCGATAATTGCTTCCTTTTATTTTCCTGTTTTCGTTTCTTTTGAATACCGTTTTCTGTTTTTTTTTTTTCTGTTTCGTTTCGTTCGTGTTTTGCGTTCTCTAAACACGCGCGCGCACCGTGTCCAAGAATATTATAATATAGGCATGTGTATGTGTGTGAATAATATTATTGTGCTTGCCATAAACACAGTTGTGTCAGTGTATGCGTGAGTGTATGCAAGATCTGATAATTTGCACACCTCACGCACCAACACCAACAGCAGCAGCAGCAGCAGCAGCAGAAGCCAGCCAACGCAATGCAATCGATCAGTTTACAACACTGACCACTCACTCACACGTACACACACACCCACACACACACACACACAGAGCGAGAGCGGCGTGAGTTATGTTATCGATATTTCATCTAATTTCGCGGTACTCGAACATCTACTTGCACCGTGCGGCGTACAGGAACTGACTGAATTAAGAGGGCGGCTGCTGTGGCAGCTGATGCTGCGCTGGCTACTGCTGCTGCTGCCGTGAAATCGAAATCTCAACAACAACTGATAATCTAACTTGAAAATAAAATAAAATACTAAAAAAAGGAAAAAGTGCTACACACAGCTGGCGACTCTAACACACACACACACGCACAAAGTTGGCAATACCGGCCGGGCATTGATAACAGCAGACGACCCCAAAAAATTGTTGAACATGTGTTCGCCGTGTTGTCCCGCCCGCATAAATTCAATGCGTACGCCACAGTCTGTCAATCTCTCTATCTCTGTCTGTACGTCGCTGTCTCCGTCTCTTTCTCTATCTGTGTGTAATTCAAAGTTCAAAGCTGGTCTGTCTATACAATTGAATTGCCAAAACGCTACGCCGCGCTTATCAACGTAATAAAAACCGTAAAACGCCAGTCGTGAGCGTGTCTCAAAAAAAAAAAAAATTATTATATATATAAAAATATATATATTTATATGTATGCACAGTGAAGAAGCTAAAGCTTATCTGCGTCTGGTGGCGGCACGTCTTGACTTTTTCACCAACTTAATGCGAATATATAAAATATATATTTTTGTGATTTGATTTATTAAATAAATATTTGAAATACTGCGTAAATTATCCTTTTCCGGCAACACTTGCGTTTACTTTGGCCGCCCATTGGCGTCTGCTTTGAGCCGTATTTCTGCACTTTTCAAGGTTAACCATTTTGCCCATATTTTTTCCACATATTTCTGTTTTCTCTCTCTCTGTCTCTCTGCTGCTGCTGCTAACCATAAATGCCAAGTCGCAATTTGCCAAACATTTCATTTATATAATGAGCACAAATTGGTCCCAACAAAAAGGATTTCAAGTTCATGTCCATAGTCCATATGACATTTCACAGCCCCCCATTGTATGCTATGAATAATGTACGCGCGCGAGTGTGTGCAGCTGTTGGTATTCTCTACACACACATAACTATGCATATATATGTATGTATGTGTATGTGAGCAAGTTATCAAGATGCACCTGCGCTGATAAGGCAATCATTTTGTTCATTTTAATGAGGCAGCGTGTCGAGAGTTCGTGCGTTAAAGAGTTTGCAATTTAGAATTAAATCTATCGTTAGATCAACATTAATGCCCGATATTATAATGATAATTATACAGATTTTTATACAATATTAAAGTATTTCAATCATGGGTATAACTGTAAAAAAAACTCTTTTTTATAGTGAAAATTATCTTTCTTAAATCTTTCTTATGAAAATGGATCTAGAATTTTGAAAAATTAATACTAGATTAAGTTATCACTAAGTGTAAAATATACAACAATTTATACACAAACATAAAATTACAATAGAAGTCAGCAATTTTTATAATAAAACATACAGCCTGAAAGTATGCTACAGTTTTTTGTTAAGAAAATATTCTCGTTATTTAAATGCTTCCGAGGTCTGCTTTCAGCTAGCTAATATTTTGAATATTTTTCAGTGAACGTTCCAAACACAAGTAAAAAAGTTAAAGCTAAAAAAACGACAATAAAGCTAACATTAAAAAATAAAAATTATAATAATGTAATATTCGTAATTTCAAACGAATTTTCTAGAGCTGTGTAAACTATACTAAAAACAATTAAGTAAATTTCTTTTAAACTTACTTTTTTATAGAAAAGCTTAAAAACAATATTAATAATTAAAACTGATTACAGTGAACATTAAATTAATAATTGTGAAACTCTAAATTTATAAACATTTGTATATAGCAATCAATCAACCAGTCAATCGGCATTTTGCTTGTACTATGTTATTTAATAATCTTAATCTTATTAATAAAATAAATGAAGAAAATAACAAAATTTAAAAAAATGACAAAAAAAATAAAAAACAAAAATGCTCAATATAAACATATTATTTTGTTTGTAGCGCAGTGCCGCCTGTTGCTCAAAAAATATCGATAACATAACGTATAGCAGATATCGATGAAGACGATTTAGTTCAATTACACACTGCCTCAAATAATCGGAATTAGTTCTGCATTGAATTCTAGCTTCACGTGTTGTATCAGTGCTAATAGATTTTGTTTTTATTCAGAAAAACTAAATGAATTACTTGTAAAAATGTTGCGAAAATCTAAAAAACAACCAGAGACTGTGGCCGAGAAGGTTAGCAAACTACTCGCTCATCCCAACGATAGCGAAAGTGATGATGAATCTGATATTGATGTGGCCACCAAAGCGCGCGTTACAGATTTTGAGGATGAATACGATTTGCCCGATGCACGCAGCACGGATTTTCGTAAACGCAATGTGAAATTATTGTCCGAGCAGAGCGAACGATACAAGGGCAAAGTAAGCAGTCGTAAAGAACTTGAGGAGGACGATCAGGAGGAGGATGAAGAGGAGGAGAGCGAGAATGAGGATGAGGATGAGGACGAGGAGGAAGAGCTGCAATATGAGGCGAGTGACACTGACGAGGAAGAAGCTGAGCAATTGAAGGCTTTTAATAGCAAATTGAAAGCATCCAAAATTGCGAATGGAGCACAAAGTGAGGAAGATGATGATAGCAGCATGGATGATGAGAATGGCAAACTGGAGAACGATGACGATGAAGAAGATGACGAAAATGATGAGGATGATGAAGATGACGAAGATGATGATGAAGAGGATGACGACGATGATGATGGCGACTCTGAGGATGATGCAGTCGATATGAACGAAATCATGTCCAGGAGCAATCAACAAGCCGAAATCCAGAAGGGAATATGTGTACAAAATCAACTACAGATATGGGAGCGTCTCCTGGAGCTGCGCATCAATACACAGAAATTCACAAGCAAAGCGAATCAATTGCCTGCGCCCGAGACTATGAAAGCGCTCAGCGAGAACAATGAGGAGCTGCAAACGGCACTAAAGGAAGCCTGCGAGCGAAGCTCCAAGCTGCTGCATCAATTACTCGCACTGCAGTCGGCGCTGACGACGCAGCACAGTGAGATACGTCAGTCCGTGAAGCGGAAACAGCTCCAGTCCGAGTCCAGCTCCGAGTCAGAACCGCCAAGCAAATACTTTGCGAGTGCGCTGCAAAGTAATTTCGACAATATGCGAAGCTATCGGAACGAGGTGCTGCTTAAGTGGGATGATCGCACCAAGCTCTTGACACCGGGTGCGGGTACTAAGCGTAAATCCATGCAAGAGGATTACGATGTCATCAAGAAGATCAACAGTGCGCTAGCAAATCGAGGCACACTCATTGAGAAATCACAAACACTCAAGAGCAATCAGCCGCAGCAGACGGAGCAAAGGCAACAGCCAGAGCAGGAAGATTCGGAATCAACCAACAATAGCCAAAGACAAACACACATCTACGATGATAGCGATTTCTATCATCAGCAGCTGCGTGAACTGATCGAATACAAGGCCAGCACCACGTCTAACATGAGCGACATAACCAAACAGTTTGTGGAGCTACAGAAGCTGCGCCAGAAAATGAAAAAGAAAGTGGACACCAGGGCTAGCAAAGGCAGAAAGTTGCGGTGGGCATTGAACATCATATATTGCTTTAACTAATTGATATTATTGACTTAAAAATAAAATATATAATTGACTTACCAACATCTCTCTCTCTCCCCTTTAGCTATGTGGTGCATAATAAGCTCATCAATTTCATGGCTCCTAATGAGGCCAGCGACTGGACGGATGAATCCAAGGCGGAACTGTTTAAATCCTTATTTGTTTAAATCGCAAAATCCATGTATATATATAATATATATAAATTGTTCTATTTAATGCAAAGTAACATAGAATTTTTATAGTGCAACAAATTATTAATTAAAAATCTTAAATTGTTTACTATATGGTTTTGTTTCACTGAACTCAATGTTAATATCAGTTTTCGAGTTTGTTTTTCTATTTTTCTGTTAAGTTTGCCATTAAAGAGCTTTCGGATTTGAAGTTCATCTAACATTTAACAGAATAGACGTTGGATTTGTGCAAAGTAACAGAATTTATATAGCACAAGAATCGTCAATTATAAAACAATTTAAAGATATTAGCCATGATGTTTAAATTGTTTAAGGCTCAAGCTGTATGAAGGCATTTCTTTTTCAATCGATTGGGTCTTTTCCTAGTTGTTAAGTTTTCCATTTCACAGTATTGTGATTTGAAAATTCTTCAGCTTTTGTGCACTTTAATTTTATATGACGAAAAATCAATTGTTTTGGACTGAAAATAAAACAAAAAAAAAAAAAAAAAAATTCCATTAATGCATACTAAATATTTCAAAAATACTAAAAATTAACGTGGTTAAATTAAGACTAACAAAATAATAATAATATTTTTATATATTCCTAAGCGCTTTGAGACTAAATGCCAAATTCATCAGATTTGTATTTCTTTTTTTTTTTTTCATATTTATTTTATTTTCACCAAGTTTGTCTGATTTTTTTAATATAATTGAATTTCATTTCTTGAAAATCTTTATATTAGTTTTATTATTATTTTGTATTTTAAATAATAATTACAAAATATTATTCACCCTACAGAAAATTCATCAAAGCATTCAGTTTTAATCATACTGAATTTTCTTTTTATTTATTAAATATATATTTTTCAATATCGCCTTTATATTCCGACGAGATTTCATCGAAGTTATTAATTGTCAATCATAATGAATTTTATTTTTATTTAGACAATGTTTGCATATTAAAAAAAAATAAAAAATGCATTAAAGTTTTTAGTTTTTAATAATATTGCATTTCATTTTAATTTTAAAGTAATATCAAATAATTGAATCCCTTTTATACTCAATGCCATAAAAAACCCCATTCAGAAATTCATCAATGTTTTTAGTTTTTAATCATATTGAATTTTATTTTTATTTATTTCATATGTTTGTTTGCTTTTAACTGCTAAGTTTTGTATGTTCAACATTTGCTTCGTTTATTATTTGATTTTATTTACTTTTTGCTTTAACTGGATAATTTTATTGATGCACAAAACGAATCGGTCAGATTGCATAACAATATGGCATCAAAATAACCGTTTAAGCGTTCTTTCCCATTTACCCGTTTCGCAACGGATAGAGCGTGGGTCTGTGTGTGTGAGTGTGTTTCTGTGTGTGTGTGTGTGTGTAGAGGGGAAATTGCATATTGATATTATTTTGCTTGCGGTTTCCAAGTTGCATCTGTTGTTCATCATTAGATACACATATGTATAATATACATATCTATTTAGATATATATATATATATTTATATAATTTGTTAATATATTAAACTAGTTTTCCACTTTTGCACGTACATACTTGACTTGGTATTCGTTTAATTTTACTTTGCTAGTTTCGTATTTTCTTATTTGTTCATTTATAAAATAATTATTCTTTATGTGATTTAGTATGCTTCGTCGTCTAAGTCATTGTTAGTTAAAGTTTAATTGCAATAAATAAGTTTGCTCATATAAATTTGCTAATTAAACTTTTCAAATGCCAAGAGAATTATTAACAAATAAAAAAAATTCATATGAATTTCTAGACTTTGCACTTACAATGAGTATAAAATATAAATAAATATATAAATAATGTTTACGACAGTTTTTGAAATACCAAAATTTACATGTTAAAAATACTAGAAAATTTTCGAGCACATTTTCATAATTGTTCTTTGCTTCTTTTTATATTTATATATATATAAATTAATTTGTATATCGTCGTTCGTCAGAGGTTCTCGATTCCGGGGACTTTGGATTCATTGTCAAGCTCTCATTAAAAATTAATTAACAATTAGCAAAAAGAAGAAATAAAACTATATGGAGCACATAATATCAATTAATTGTTAAGGTTCCTTTATATTGCACTTGAATGCGATCGAGAATTTTTAAAAACTTGCTTTCGACTTAAATGCTACGAAATATTACCACGACACTGACAAAATGCGTACAATTTTGAAAAGTAAAATACTTGGAATACTGGGCAATTGATTGAGATTGGGATGGGTCTTGATGTGTGGAGGCGAATACCGAAAGATACATTAAATACATATACATCATATAAACCTACAGTGAGTGTGTTGTATGTGTGTGTGTGTGTGTGAGTGGATGTTTTTTTGCTTTGTTTCTCTTCAGAGTTAAGTTCAGAGTTCGAGTTTGAGTGTGGTTCGCGTTTCGTTTTGCTTGCGTGTACAAAACTACCAAATACAAAGTTTACAAAAAAATGCAATGAGTCGTGTCTGCTTATTGATTTCCTGTTACAATTTTGTTTTCTTGTTTCCCTAATTGTTAATGGAATTCTTCAGCAACAGGGGCAGCCCGGTTTTGGTTTTTGATTTCGAAACAAGTATGGTGGCAGTTTTGGTGCCGCCGGCAGCGCCACTGGAGGCGGCTGCATCAGTGACAGCGGAGTTGGGTCGCGACATGGCAGCGGATTGTAGCTGCCGCTGATGCAGCTCCTGTAGTAGCGATGAGTGTTTATCTAACGCCTGCAGCTGTGCCATGTGTGACGACGATTGCAGCTGTGTGTGTATGGAGGTGACATTGGACAGCGTGCTCTCAGCGTCGGCCGTTAGAAAATTGCTTAAATAGCGTTTGCTAGTTGTTGTTGTTGTCGATGTCGTTGTTGATGTTGTTGTTAATGTTGTTGATGTTGTTATAGTGGTTGCCGCCATTGTAGTATGTTGTTCCTGCGCTGAAACCTAAATTTAGAAACGAAAAAAAAAACACAATAGCATTTAGATAATAATCCAATTATAGTTGACAAACAAACTTCAACCTTTCTGTGTGCACCAAACTCGGCGTCTCAAGTGCACTTGGCAGGATGTATAACATTCTCCATATCCTTTTGCACCGCATACAGCTCCGACAGACTCTTGGCGAACAGCACATTCAGTTCACTCATCTTAGCCAGCTGCAAAACGATTTGACATTAGACTCTATAGACCATATAGAATATGCTTCATTACAGTTTGATCATTGCACTTTTCACGTAAACTCATATTGGCCGTTTTAAGCTCTATTTCATGTTGCAGCAATTCCGCCTGCAGCGTCTCTGTGCGCGCCTTTAGCGCAGCCACCTCGCGTCGCAGCTCATCCTCTGAGGCACTGCCAACGCCAATGGCAGCTCCACCAGCGCCGCCAACACGCATCAGTTCCATTTCACGCTTAAGGCGTATATTCTCCTCCTTATAGGTGTGCAGCTGGCGCTTCCATTCGTCCACATTAGCTGTCGATTCCTATGGGATTTGAGAGTGTGAACACGTTATACGTACGTTGAGGCAAGCATTAATCTTTCAATCATAATACACACCTGCAAGGCGCTAGTTAGGCGTATATTATTGTTCTTCAACGTGGCCAACTCAATTTCCCATTTCTTGGCATTGGCACAGCTGTTAGGAATACATTTTATGATTATAATAGAACCGTAGAATTTCGTATATTCCTCTGTCTCCTACCTCTGTGCCAGTGCCATTTTCAGACGTTCGTTTTCATATTTGAGCTGTTGCTCAGCCGTTGCGCCCGCTCCAGGTCCAGTGTGCATGCCCACAATGCTGCCACCAGAAGAGATTGTAATACCACCGCCAGCGTTGCCGCCTACGCCACCACCACCACCACCACCACTGCCAGCTAGAGTGCCTGTCCCGGCGACCATGCCCATTGTGGGCTGTGGCGAAGGCGTTGCCGATACAATATCTTGCTTGCCATCGCTAGTGTTCAACAGCTTATGCGATGGGCTATCGGGATTGGCATTCTGTGTATTGGTATTACTTAAATTCGGCGGTTCAACGGTGTGAGGATCGATGTTGGTGTTATCATTTTGCATGGCACCCACAGCACGACCCGATATCGGAGATGTATTCGCCGAGGTGGTGGGCGTCACTGCGTTCGATCCATTCGCTGATTTCATGGCATTCTTGGTGGCCTCCTTAACCTCTTGGAATTTTTCCACAAACTATGGGAATGGAATTGAGTATTTCATGATTATTAATAATGATGAATCTAAGAATATGGATTTGCAGACCTTTGTCAATTCCGCCTCGGAGGAGAAGCCCAGTCCGTAAACCGTATTGGCGCGTACATCGCTCCATTGTCCAAATTTCTGGGATGTCTGTGTGAATGTCATGCTGGGCGTTATTGTTGAATTGATGACCGCCTTGGTGCCCTCGACACTGATGATGCGATATAAATTCCGTGAGATGTCGTAGAAGAAACTCACATTGACCGCCTTCATGCTGGCCGTGATCCATGTGCGTTTCGTCTTTGGATCAATATGGAACACGTGCGCCTGGCAAGTGAAAATCGGTTGCTCTCTGTTTTTGCCAGATGGATGGGTAAAAGGAGTAAAGAAGAAGAAGAAGAAGATGGAAGCGGCGCCAACAGCAGCAGCAGCAGCAGCAGCAGCAGCACCCACAGGTGATTAATTAAAAATTCCATTAAAATTCTTGCACGTAGGCTTAATATTTAATTTGTAAACGTTTGCTAAGGGGCAGCAGGAGGAGAGGAGGAGGGGGAGAGTAAGGAGGAAGTCACTTGTTGTACAATAAATACAATATGTGACCAAGTTGCTAACGGTATATTTAGTTCTTTATATGGCTGTGCGAGCTGCTAATTGATATAGGAAATTGTGAACAAACTAGGAATCGATACAGGGAACGCTCCAAATGTTGCTCAATTTGCTTTACATAAAATTAAATTAAATGCACATTGCATAGGCTAATAATAATAAATAATTAACAACAATTAGACAAACATGATAATTTATTGATTATTATGTAAAATTTAATTATTAGCATTTATTAAAAAATTGATTTATTCGAAATATTTGTCAATATTATTAAACCAATTTATGTTCGGATAAAAAAAAAAAATAATAATAATAATAATTTAATTAAAAAACAAAAAAAAAAACGAAATAAAAAAATAATACAATGTTAATTAAAAAATAAATAAATAAATAAAAATAATTAACTGTTCAGTTAAATAATAAATATATAGAACATATTTGAGTAATATTTTATATATTTAAAAAAAAAAATAAAATAAATAAAAAATAACATGAAAATATGAACTTAATATACTACAAATTTGACTTGAAATATAATAAATGATTTATGTAATATATTTTAATTTAATAAATAATTTTAATGTATTTAATAATTTTTAATAATAACAATTGATTTCAAGGAAAAATGTTTGGAAAAATTATCAGATATAAAAATTAAATTATGTTAGTATTTATTTGCAGGCAAAAGTTTCGCAAAAATTAGCATAGATTTTAAAATTATTAAAATAAATATGTAAATGAAAATAATAAAAAAAAAAAGCTTATAGTATAATATTTTTAACTAACTGATCGTTCTGCATATCCATAATTCACCGTAATTTAACAAATGCTCAATCAAGTGTTAAGCAACCGTTTGAAGACATAAGCAATCTTTACTGTTATTCCTAATTTTTTATTTTCGTCTGTGCAACATAAGCATAGTTCACTGTACAGTTAAAATGCTCTATAAATATGTATGCTCTGTAATATTTACTTTTTCAATATAAGCATAGGTCACTGTACTTTCGTCAATTAAATTTACTCAATTGAATTTTTAGTTTACTATATATTTCAAAAAATTGCCAAATATCATTTTTAAAACTGTTCAACACAAGCATAATTCACTGTAATTTTGAAGCAAATGCTAAACTCATTATTTCCGCCGGTTCACTCTTCAGTATATTTCACTGTAATTTTCATATACTCAATCAAATGCTAAACAATTCATTTCCGCCTGTTCACTCGTAGGCATAGTTCACTGTACATTTTTTTTCAAATTTCTGTTGAGTGTTCAATCAAATTCTAAACATTTCAGATATCAGACATAATGCCGAAGCTCTAGATAACTAATTGAATATTTAGATAGAATGACAGCGTAAATATTTATAATTATTTTTAGTATATATCAGACACACGGCTGTCATGGCAACAACAACAGCTACAGCAAAAGCAACAACAAATCTGCCAGTCGGTTCAAAAGCTACCAAAGAACATGCATAGGTGCTGGTTATACATGCTTTAGTTGTTGTTGTCGTTGTTGTTGTTCTGCTTCTTCTTGTTGTTCTTCTTTTTGTTGTTTTTGTAGTTCTTATTGATATTGTCGGCACCATGTCATTGGCATTGTTGTTCTTATTGGTGGTTGATGGTTGCGGTGGAGGTTGTGATGGTGGCAGAGGTTATTGATGGTACGAGGGGTAGGCCGAGGGAGGCGACTCTTGCCTTGGCGACTAAATTGCATTATGCGCTTAAGTGTTCTGTAGCCTCGTTTTGATTTTGCTCAAGTTTACTGCACACACACACACATGCACACAAATGCGCGTACGCACACCAACACCTACACATATACACACACTCACAGCACTCACACGCGCATAATTGGTATCGACGGGCGGCGTTTGCCAGCCTACACACCTACGTATATCATCAATTCACATTGTGTATATGTCATATATTTACACCTTAGCCGAGAGGAGTAGCAGAAGCAACAACAAATAGTAGCAGCAAAAACAACAACAAGCAGCACCAGCAACAACAACATCAAATAGCAGCAACAACAACAACAACAATAGCATCAGCAAGGAAAACGTCGGCGTCGATTTTTCACACAATTTACAGCATTTGAAGTTGTATTAGACATACTTTTCGTACTTACCCCATTTTGTTTGTTAGCTGCGGCGCTGTCGTGATTTGTATGGCAACACGTTAACACTACTACTATATGTTTATTTTTATTAATTATAACACTAAAAAATAAAACATAAACGAGGGCGCTTGCTCTGTGTGTAAAAACTGTAGGCAATGCGGCTAAAACTGTGAGTGATGTTGCTAAAAAAAAAAAAGAATTATGAGCAATGTTATAATAACAGAGCAATGTTGATCATACTGTTATTTATCGATAGACAGCTGATACATCCGATATGAAATGTAATGTTATAAAAATAAACAATAAATTATCAAACAGCATTACAATTATTTAAACATTGTAATTTTGTTGAAAAGCTTCTAAAATTAATTAGAAATATATCAGAACATTATAAAATAAATTATACATTCCCAAACAAACCAGGTGCCAGACTATCAAAAATATACAAAATGTTGCAACTAGGTGGCAGCATGTACATTTTTACCTAAGTGGCAACCAAAAAAGAAACGAGCTACCTTTTTTCGCACATAAAAATCAATCGGAAATAAATAAAACTTGCTACAATTGCAACAATTAAATAGATATATATGCAAAAGCTGAACAGCAACAAAAGTTGTTGTTGCTGCTGCTGCGCTGTCGCCGTGCGATCGATCCTTGTTGGCTACGGGGTACGTGTTTGAGCCAGGGAGGAAGGGAGTTTTTTGCTCTTTTTGCATAAAAGCCGTCGCTCTATGCTCGTGAAAAGGCGTTTTACCAATCATTAAACGACCAAGTGCAGCAGCTGTTAACCCGCGGCTCTTAATTTTTATGTGTTTGCTATAATTGGTGTTCAATGCATGTGAGAAACATTAATTTAAATTACAAAAATTATAATATAAAAAAGAAAAAGCTGTACATATGTGTGCGTGCTGGCATGCGTGTATGTATATACACACATAAGCGGTGTGTGTATGTGTATGAGTGTGTACGTGTGCTCGTAGTGAGCGTGTGTGTGTACGTGTGTTGCTGTAAAAAAACTTGTTATCAATGCGGCGCCTATGATAAAAGCCTTATTAGACATGTTCAGTGTGTTGGTCCAATTGGAATGTCTTTAACCCAATACACGGGCGTAAACGACTTGGGTGGGGGGCGGAAAAGTGAGCATAAACAAAATTTCAAGCTCCCAGAGGCGTGGGCAAAATGCGTAGGCCATTCAACCGTTTTAATTGGCTAGCCAGCGATTTAAGGCAAAATTTATATTAACAGTTATTTTTCATTTCAAATTAAATTCCACGCATTTTTATACCGGTTTTTTCAAAAATTATTTTGAGTAACAAAAAAAAAAGTGTTATACCGGTTCAAACCGGTTAATATGACAGATTTTTAAAAGAGAGTTTTGATAAATTTGATGTTCTATATTTTAGATGTGATTATTTATAAATGTGGTGCATTTTACTCTCAGCTTGCGTGCGTAAGCAGAGTTATAAATAAAAAAAATCTACATTAAAAATATACACATGTATATATGTATTTTTATATAGAAAAAATAAATCAGAACATGTCAATAGTATATTAAATAATATATGATGGATTATAATCTTCAATCTTTTAAAACTAACAAGATTAGATTCATTTCCACGAGGACTGTCTAAATAATAATAGATTTTCTTAAAAAAAAAAAGAAAAGAAAATAATAATAATTAAATATATTTATATATTTTTAATTTATTTATATGATTTAATAACATTATTTTAAAAGACCTATATTTTAAAATAACAAGATTAAACTCATAGTCATATCTATAAAAAATGTTTAAATAAAAAAATATATAATAATACAAATTTCAAATCAAGAATATAAATGTTTTTTGAAGATATTTAATAAAATATATAAAAGAATAAATTCATTTTAGCGTAGATCCAAATATATCAAATAAAAATGTATATTTAAAATAATAATATGTAAATATAATAATAATTTATATATTAAATAGCAAGTTCTCAAACCATTCTCGAATTGGCTTTAGAAATTATTTAACTCCCAACTCTCTCTCTCTCTCTCTCTCTCTTCCCCTTAATTCCATATGAAGCCCTCATCATAATTAAATTGAATTAATTCCCTTTGCAGTCTTACATGCGTGCCCGTGCTCTGGTGGCCAACTAAATAATGTGGAACATGATGTGCGACGTAATGCCCACAATATCGGAAGACAGCATATCGCAGCGCTCCTCGCAGTTCAGCGGCGAAGATGCGAACTTTGAGCAGCTGATGGTGTCCATGCTCGATGAGCGGGACAAGCTGATGGATAGTTTGCGCGAGGCGCAGGAACGATTGGGCGAAACGGAAGTGAAGCTGCACGATGTGGAAAAGGAACGAGACAGTTTACAGCGTCAAATCAATGCAAATCTGCCGCAGGTAATTGAATATAGATAAATAAAAGATCCAATAAAGATCATCATTGAATGTTTTGCTTCTCTCCAGGAGTTCGCCACGCTCACCAAAGAGCTGACGCAAGCGCGCGAGACTCTGCTGGAACGTGATGAAGAAATCGGAGAGCTTAAGGCGGAACGCAATAATACGCGGGTAAGCTGCTTATGACATAACCTATATATATGGACTGAACTAAATCGGTATATACTATATAATTATAGCTGCTGCTGGAACATTTGGAATGCTTGGTGTCGCGACATGAGCGATCGCTGCGCATGACCGTCGTGAAGCGACAGGCGGCCGCCCAGAGCGGTGTCTCCAGCGAAGTGGAGGTGCTCAAAGCGCTGAAATCTCTGTTCGAGCATCACAAGGCTTTGGATGAGAAGGTGCGCGAACGTCTGCGTCTGTCCATCGAGAAGAACAATGTGCTGGAGGAGGAGCTGAACACAACCAAAGAGGAGCTAAACCAATATAAAACTGGCGCCTTGCAAAGCGGCGGCGGCATCAACTCGGCCAGCGGAGCGACCGGAGAAAATGGCATCAAAGAGAAGGTGTGTTTGTTTGTTATTGTTTTTTTTTTATCTGTTTATTCAATCAAGCGTGTATTTTACATTCTATACATTTTTATGGTTGTTGTTGCAGCTGGCAAGCGGCAGCGGCGGCGGGGTCAATGGCGATGCGAGCGAAATAAACGAATATGCGGCCAAAACACACGAGCTACAAACGATCATCGAGAAGCAGGTGAGCAGGCTGCGGCAGGGGTAACAACAAACCCATATAACATCATTGCCAACAACCATCGTGCTACGCTCATAGACATGAGTAGAAATGAGTCACAGCACGAGATGTGCCCATGTGTTGTTGATAAAGCAAACAACTATTTCGAATGATGATAAACCTGCTGCTTAACATAATTGAGGTCTTTTTTGTCTGCTGCAATATAATGCGATTGACTCTTGCTTGATTATCAGCATTAGACATTGATCTTAATATAATTCAATCATGAAGGTTATTTGTGTGATTAGAATTGAAATGGAAATGAAATAACAACATAGAGCTTTGAAAGAAGAAATTAACAAACTAAACAATTTCTTAAAAATATTTTACACAATATATTTATATATATTTAAATATAAATAGTACAGTAGAAAAATTCTTTAAAAATATTTCACAAAAAAATATTGCTGAAATAAAATTTAAAGCTTAGGCTTTACCTTTCATATATATATATATATTGCAGATCTAGAAGATCAATTCTAAATTCAAATCCAAAAATTGTTAAACATTAAAACTCTACAATTATCAAATCAAAGCTTTTTGTTTGAATGTTAATTTTATAAATAAGCAAATTGTATATAAAAAGCTTAATTAATTTTAATATATAAGAAAAGATTGAATTAGGTATTTTAAAAATTATAAATATTTTAAAGCATTAGAATAAATTTAGTTGGTAATTATATAAATAAAATTGTCATATAATTAGCAACTCAGTTTATTCTAATAATCAAAAATTATGAAACAATTTTTAAATACTTTCACATTAACTTTCTCTATCTGTGAATTGTGGCATAGTTTTAATTAAATAGCTAACTCAGTTTATTCTAATATCTTAAGATAATTAAGTTTATCATATACTCATATTTATATACTTTGAATAATGTTTTTTTAACTTTCTCTCTGTCTAGACCTCTGAATTGTCGCAATGGCAGCGTCGTGTCTCCGATCTGAACAACAAAATCAGTGAGCTCGAAGAGAATCTGTCGCGTGTGCAAAAGGAGCACTGCAAGGCCCAAGATCAATGTGCCAAGCTGCAGCGAGATTTGCGCGAAAACGTGGCACAAAAGGAAGATCAGGTAAACTATAGTCAGTCAGGTATAAATGAAATAAATTGTTAACATATATCAAAAAACTTTCAGGAGGAGCGCATTACTACGCTGGAGAAGCGCTATCTAAATGCTCAACGTGAGTCCACCTCGCTGCACGATCTGAACGAGAAACTGGAGCAGGAACTGCGGCACAAGGAGGCACAGCTAAAGGTGCGTATAAATATAAATGTCAAAGCAATTTATATACATGGAATTGGTTATGGTTTCGAGGCATGGGCGAATTTCATAAATTAATCAAAACACTGCACTGTATACAGCAATCTACCCTACCTATCTATATATATGTATGTGTATTTATACCAAAAAAGAAAACAAATATTTAATGTCTCATTTCCGCCAATTAATTATTATGTATCACAGCAGCTTATGACGTTTATAGAAAGCGAAAAGTCAGAAAATACTTTTGTTTAGCTATATGTATGACATCGTTATAGAATGTCAACAAAAATATGAATATTATTATGATTTAAAAAGAAAAATCTTTAAAAATAGGTTAACAGCTGTTAGCATGTTAAAGTCTACATATCTAGTTTTTTTTTTTTTTCTGTTAATGCCATGATGAGTCTTTCACATAACAGCAAAATGTTATTAACAGTGCAGCAACTGTTGACAATAGAAGCGCAAGTTTTTTAAGGTTTTCTGATCAAATTGAATGTTTTACATTTTCATGCAAGCAAAAACTTCTTGAGCCAGTGTCTTGTTTTCGCCCATGCCTGCTTAAACGCTACAAAACTGTGACTAATACTAAATATTATAATGTACC
Source organism: Drosophila borborema (assembly GCA_030914335.1). Lineage (NCBI taxonomy): Eukaryota > Metazoa > Arthropoda > Insecta > Diptera > Drosophilidae > Drosophila > Drosophila borborema. The sequence continues at coordinate 374,448 of JAUESP010000308.1, forward strand.
CTATCCATATTGCATTAAAAAAAAACCATACTAATTCAAATACACCCACCAACCCGAAATCGAAAACAAAAACAAACAAAAAATCGGAAAAAAAAACCAGCTGCACGAAGAGAAAATCAGCGCCATCGAAGAGAAACTCGAACTCTCTGAGCAAAAGCTAGCCCAACATGCCAAACTGCAGCCGGATATGGAGGAGCAGCTAAAGGCGCGCATGGAGGCATTGACAAAGGTAGGAAATAAGGTATGCACTCGAACTAATATGCGCGCCGACAGGTTCCATAAGTATAATCTCAATTATCAACAATTATACAAACTAAATTTTGTATTCTTTTATTTCTATATATTTTTTTTATAGTACAATCTCTCTATTCTCTTCTAGTCTATTAGTTTTTTGTGTAACGTAATTTGAAACTAAATATATTATGGTTTTCGTATATATTTTCTATTCTTCCAAAAATCCACTTACTAACCAAAGAAAAACCAACAAGAACAAGAATATATACAACTCTTTCTCTATTATTCTTCTGTACTGCACAAGAACTCAGCGCACCGACTACTGAATACCCTTCACATAACAAAAAAAAAAAAACATATAATACAAAAAGAAACACCTTTCACTTTTAGCTTTCATTACTAATCACAAACACACTAATTTGTTGTCATTATTGACGCGAGATAAACCTTGAATTTGCATTATTAAATGGATTTTGGCTGAACGCTTTGCAGGCTCAAGAACGTCATGGTTCGGCGGAGGATCGCATACGTGGCTTGGAAGCGAATTTGGATGAGAAGAGCGCCGAGGTGGTAAGACTGAATCAGCGTCTCAAAATGAATGAAGAGCACAATTTGCGACTGTCATCGACGGTGGACAAACTGCTGTCCGAGTCCAATGAGCGACTGGAGGTGCATCTAAAGGAGCGCATGCGTGCGCTGGATGAGAAGAATGCACTGACACAGGAGCTGGAGAAGGCGCGCAAGGTGGCCGAGGAGCTGCACCATGAGAAGAGCGAAATAATGAAGGAGCTGTCCAAGACACGTCTCGAAATCGAGAATTTCAAACGTCAACTGCTCCAGCAGGAAATAGCCTATAATATCCAGCAAACGGAGGCACTCACTCGCAGCCTCTCGCCCAGCAGCGTGGTAGATGGCGGTGGCAATGCCTTCACACGCAGCACATCTCATGCCAGCTTCGAGACGCATTCGTTGCGACGACCGAGTAAATCACGTCTCTCCGAGGAGAATGCTCTCGCCCGTTCGATGGCCGAGCAGGAGTGGGAAAAATTGCAAATGCAGCAGGTGGCGCATGCCCAGCAGCAGGCCTATGAGCTGGTTGCCAGTGTGGGCGATTGCGATGATGGCGATGCAATGTATGCCGCTGCCACGGCAGATATGATGTCGCCCTCCGGCCATACAGATGCCCAAACGCTGGCCATGATGCTGCAGGAGCAGCTGGATGCCATCAACAATGAGATTCGCCTCATTCAGGAGGAGAAACAATCGACAGAGGCGCGTGCCGAAGAGCTGGAGTCGCGCGTCGGCAGTCTGGAGCATGTGAATCTATTGGCACGCGGCCGTTCCATGGACAGACAAAGTCCGCCCATGAGCGGACGCAGTACGCCCAATAGTCCACAGCGGGATTTCATGCAGAAATATCATACGGTAAGAGTTGAATTTAAGTGTAAAGGCATAAATCATCCTAATCCTCTATCTTTGCAGCTTAACTTGCCCGTGCTGTCCAGTGATGCATCGCGCGAGGAGCTGCACGGTGGCATGTCCACCACCGGCGATTCGAGTTCCGGCGGCGCTGCCTCGCCATTGACGGCACGTTCGATGCGTTTGGAGCGTGTCGCCCAGGCGCTCGCCCATAGCCAGGAGGAGCTGCGTCGTCGCACAATGGTGCCCGCTGCTTCGCCACATGTGAATGCTCACATGACGCTGGCCTCGCACGGCTATGGACTGTCGCCGCTTAGTTCGCGCTATGGCAGCCAAGAGTCACTGCGTCACTATAATACAATGGGTTCAATGTCCATGCTGCAGACGCCAACGTCGGGCGTGTCGAGGGAAGCAGCTGCCGCTGCAGCCGTGCAGAAGAAGAAGGGCATCAAATCATCGTTGGGTCGTTTCTTTAGCAAAAAGGAAAAGGTCAAGGGCGTGAAGGATACGTTGCCCGATGGTTCGCCCAGCATGATGTCCATAGGCAATCTATCGATGGGCTTAAGCGAAGTGGATTCCAACTATGATGTCATGAGCATGACGGGCGGCATGATGCCGCGCATAGCCAGCGCTCCGGGCTCCAAAATTAGCAGCGTGGACTATGGCAGGCAAAAGAAGTGAGTGAACTTAAAGGGAACTCAAAGTAGCCTCTACTCATACTCTATATTATGTCTCTTGCAGGGATCATGATTATCGCAACGATCTGCTGGGCGAGGCCATGAAAGCGGGCACGCCATTCGCCCTGTGGAACGGACCAACCATTGTCGCCTGGCTGGAGCTGTGGGTGGGCATGCCCGCCTGGTATGTGGCCGCCTGTCGTGCCAATGTCAAATCGGGTGCTATAATGAGCGCACTAAGCGATACGGAGATACAGCGAGAAATAGGTTGGCATTAAATATAAATTGTAAAATAGTTGATATCAAATTGAAATCGAAATCCTTTCGTTTACTTAGGCATTAGTAATCCCCTACACAGGCTCAAACTACGTTTGGCCATACAGGAAATGGTTTCACTAACTTCACCCTCAGCTCCGCAAACATCACGCACTACACTGGCGTTTGGTAGGTTCAATACCATGCAAATATAGTTGTAGTTAATATCTAAACATCTCTTTTTTTTTTTTTTTAGGGGACATGAATCACGAGTGGATTGGCAATTACTGGCTGCCTGGGCTGGGGTTGCCACAATATCGCACAACATTTATGGAGTGTCTAGTCGATGCACGCATGTTGGATCATTTGACCAAAAAGGATTTGCGTGGCCAGTTAAAAATGGTTGATAGCTTTCATCGCACCAGCCTGCAGTATGGCATCTCAATGCTCAAGCGCTTAAACTACGATCGCACCGAGCTGGAGCATAGGCGCAAGATGAGCGAGAATGGCCTGTGCGATGTGCTCGTGTGGAGCAATGAGCGTGTCATACGATGGGTGAGCAGCATAGGGCTGAAGGTGAGTAAAAGAAAATGAATACAATTGATTTGGATGTATATTCATCTCTCATATTTTGCACATATATAATTGTGTTTAGGAATATGCCAATAACTTGCTCGAATCGGGCGTCCATGGTGGTCTAATGGCGCTGGATGAGGGTTTCGATGCCAATGCCATGGGCCTAGCTTTGCAAATACCCACGCAAAATGCTCAGGTGAATATTACATTATAAATTCATTTTATCTATACATTTTATTATCAAATGAATGTACATATTTAGGCACGCCAAATACTCGATACAGAGTTCAGGAATTTGCTACAAATTGCCACAGATCGCAGACCAGATAGCGAACAGCGTAGCGCTTCCTGATGCAGTTATAGTCCGCCCACAACATCGGTGGATGAGTAAAACAAGTTGAAAATTCAAATGAAATGAAACAAGTAAAGGCAGCAGCAGTAACAGCACCAACAAATTTCCTACAACGCTGAGAAAGACAACTGGAAATGAGAATGAAATGTATGGGAAAAAGGAAACGGAAAACCAACAAAAACAACTAAGCCACAAAATTCTAATAAGAAAGACGCAACGCAAGAGACTCCCAGGCTCAGCATTAATACTGACTGGGCCCCCACAACAACAACAACAACAACACGCAGCATGATGCACATCTAATCTATTTATATATATGTTTATATATATATAAATACACAGCCAGATACACACACCCCCGGACACACATAGTCATATAATCCATTACAACAAGACAATGTATACAAGACATAGCACATACTCTATATAGGAAATACGTACTATGTATAACTAATTTGCACGAGCGCCCTGCTAGCTGGTATGCATGTACAAGTTTTAGATGCTAATCATTTATTAATTAATTATGTATTGTATATGCATATATGTATATATAAATATTTTCTTTAATTTTTTTAACCATGTGACATATATGATTTACATATTTATAGTATGATTGGGCTTGCAATAGACTAACAGTATTTTGTTTTAGCTGCAGAATAACAAAAAAATATATATATATATAAATATATATACATATGTCAATGTATGTATGTATAGATATATATACAGAGATGCGTGCTTCGAACCAAATTAGTAACCAAACTTGATTGTTATATAATATTTTAATGACATTATGTACAGTTTACTATTTTTGTTTAACTCAATTAATTTTGTTTATTTTTATTATTTTTTTTTTTACTTAAGTAACAATTTAGATATGACATTATGGCATGCTTTAAGTTTACTTTAATTAATTAGGGCAAGGCGCTCCGATTGAGTTTAATTCAACTGAAGAGAACAACATGCACAACAATCAGGCATATATAGTAAACAGCTGCATATATATAAATATATATATATATATATATATAACTCTATATATATACAATTTATATGTGTATACAAAAAAAAAAAATAAATACGTCTAGTTTAATATACAACACACATATAAAGCTCACTTATATACATATATATATTTATATATAAATGTATAATTAACATTATCAAGCATACGTGTAACTAACAAAGAAAGTATTATAGACAAAGTGAAGAGATGAAGTAAAAAGTCGCAAGCGCCCACATTTATTAACTATTTACATATGGAAAAGAAAAAGATAAAGAAAAAAAAAACAATCGAAATAGTTAAAAAAAAAGCTTTAAAGGCAAGGAACAACCCCTATAAGTCTACGAAAATAGTACTTAGCCTTTGTATTAATGAGTAAAAAAAAAAAACTAATATACAAAATACAAATTAGGCATGCTACAAATTAATATTAAATAAATAATTTGCAACAATTGTAATTGGCAAAACTCGAAGCTCGAATTGCAATCCCAATGTCTTGGCATAAATTTATAAATATGACATATATAAATGTATGTACATACATATATATTATATTCACAAAGCATATCCATTGTTTTTCAAAACAAAACTTTCCCACTCCTTAACTTTATGTTGTTAATTTAGTTTATACAAAGACGAATTCAACTAAATAAATGAAATTATTTTATTTATTAACTTGGTTTATTCATACTAACATGTACACACTCACACACACACACACACACTATGATAATATTTGTAAAGTTCTTATGTACTTATAGACATACATCGGATATGTTGAAGCACACAAACTGCCTGTTTTGCTAACATATTATTAGTTTAATGAATAAGTTTTTATTAATTTGAACAAAAAACCAAAACTGCAACTAACGCTTTGTCTCTAAGTATATATATATATAACACAAACAAAAACAAAAACTCTAACTTCATTTTCTTCAACTGTATTAGCAAAATTAAACAAATGGAAAACACATGTTCGTAAAAGAAAAACTGCTAAGACAATACACTAAACGTCAACAGGATACATTTGACTATATGAAATGAATCATTCAAAGCCAGATAAATAATAATACTTAAACAAACAAAAAATATATATATATTCAATTTCTAGCGTTATCTGCTCCTTAAGTATATAGTCTCTTTAGTAACTAAATGAAATGGATTAGCATTAGGTTTTCATAATTTCCACACTTTGATTTTTGCTCTCAGCATTTGAGAATTAAATTGGATAGCTCATTTCGTTTTTTAGTCAGCTAAATGATTTCTGTTGATGCTTAGCGTATTAAATAATGTACGTAAATGTGACATTTAAAAAGAAAAATAAGAAAAACCGATCTAAATTTATAAAATACTAACTGAAGAATTAAGTTAATTTGAACAAAAATATTGGTTTAATTGTTAGCTTTTGTTGAAAATACTTAAAAACAAATGAAAAGAAAGAAATACATACACCTTACTAAAGTAAAACTAAATACAAGATATACAATCTATTATTATACAAGGAAAACATAAAACAAAAACACATGCATATGTACATATATTTATATAATATTGTGAAAAGGAAACTAACAATTTAGTAAAGGCAAAAATTCCGTTCAGGAGTTTTTTATATGTACCATATATATAAATTAAAATTTATTACAAAAAAAAAAAAGTGTTTTTAACTATTTTGCAAGGGACCAGTTTTTTGCAATTCAAATTTGACGCTCAAGTCAGTTTTATGTTAAGTGTAACGATTGCAATGTTAAGTAACAGCGTTTCTCAATGGTGTTATGACTGCATTAACGGCTTCTATGTACCCCGATAGTCCAATATAGTTTACTTACGAATCTATATAATTGAATTCAATAACGGGCATTATATTTGTATTCTGCTGTATCATGTATATATAATAAATATATGTGATTAACTGAATGAATAACATGAGTCAATAATAGTTCACTTTGTTCGTTCAGTTCTGTTTGCTGAGCTGTTCAATGGAACCTGTTCCGATTGTCGTTCGATAAGTCTCGACTGTGAACAATAAAAATAAAGAATATTTCACTCGACGCAAAATTTGTTTACGCTTTAGTGTCCAATCAGACAACTGAAACAGTTGATAATTATCCATTCCGCTGCAATGGATGCCACATCAAGCTCAGCCGACAAGTTGGCATCAAAAACAGCCAGCAGCAATTCGCTGGACAGCAGCTCCAAATCAAGTTCACTGGGCTCCAAACACGGCGCTGAAAACGGCCAACAAAGAGATACGCCTTTTGTCTACTTAGATGGCGAGGAGGATCAGGATCAAAAGAACGATGTCACCTATGTCTGCCCATATCGTGGTCCAGTGTTCGGTGCTTTAACCATTACAAATTATCGCCTCTATTTTCGTTCGCTGCCATTGCGCGATCAGGAGCCGCCAGTCGTTGTGGACGTTCCGTTGGGCGTGATAGCGCGTGTGGAAAAAATCGGTGGTGCCACGTCACGTGGCGAGAATAGCTATGGCATTGAAATCTTCTGCAAAGATATGCGCAATTTACGCTTCGCCCACAAGCAACAGAATCATTCGCGTCGCACTGTGTTCGAAAAGCTCCAAGCGAATGCATTTCCGCTCTCCTATAGCGGAAAACTTTTCGCATTCGCTCATGCAGCTGCAGCTGCTCAGCCATCGACGGCAAATGCCGCTGTGAGCGCCGGCTGGGATGGCTGGGCAGTGTACGAGCCATTGGCAGAGCTGCGTCGCCTGGGCGTGCCCAACGATATGTGGCGTGCCACAAAAATCAACGAGTTCTACGGCATTTGCGATAGCTATCCGGCTGTCTGGGCCGTGCCAAAGGCAGCTTCTGATGATTTTCTGCGTCGCGTTGCACAATTTCGTTCGCGTTGCCGTTTGCCCGTGCTGTCCTGGATGAATCCACGCACTCAGGCAACCATTACACGTTGCTCCCAGCCCTTGGTCGGTGTGAGTGGTAAACGGAATGCCGATGATGAAACCTATTTGAGCTACATTATGGAAGCGAATGCACAATCCGATAAGCTGACCATTATGGATGCCCGACCCAGTGCGAATGCCATTGCCAACAAGGCTAAGGGTGGCGGCTACGAATCCGAGGATGCCTATAAAAATGTGGAAATCAATTTCCTCGATATACACAACATTCACGTGATGCGTGAAAGCCTGCGCAAGGTGAAGGAGGCATGCTATCCCACCACCGATGATTCCAAATGGCAGACGGCCATCGATAGCACCTTATGGCTGAAGCACATTCGCTGCGTTCTGGCTGGAGCTGTACGCATCGTGGACAAAGTGGAGACAATGAGCACCTCTGTTGTGGTCCACTGCTCCGATGGCTGGGATCGCACAGCACAGCTGACAGCATTGTCGATGTTATTACTAGATCCACATTATCGCACAGTACGCGGCTTCGAAGTGCTTATCGAAAAGGAATGGCTGTCGTTCGGTCATAAATTCCAGCAACGCATCGGCCATGGCGATAACAAGCACTCGGATGCTGATCGCTCGCCGGTCTTTCTGCAGTTCATTGATAGCGTCTGGCAAGTGAGTCAACAATTTAACAATGCATTCGAATTCAATGAGCATTTCCTCATCACAATTGTGGATCATTTGTATTCGTGCCGCTTTGGCACCTTCTTGTGCAATACCGAGGCGGAGCGTGTAGCAGAGGGTGAGCACTCAATATATACTATATATGATATGTATATTTGTAATTACTATAATTAAACTCTACCCATCTAGATCTGAAGCACAAAACCATTTCGCTGTGGACACATATTAATTCATCGCTGGATCAATATCTGAATCCGCTCTTCCCCTCGTTCACGCACGGCGCCGAGCTCGTCTTGCGTCCGATCGCCAGCGTGCGTGCCGTGCGTCTGTGGAAGGGTCTCTATTGCCGTTGGAATCCTGGTTTGTGTACGCCTCAGCATGGCTGTCAGCGCACAAGGGAGCTGCTCTCAAAACAGGATTTGCTCTTTAAGCATGTGAACGAGCTGCGCCTCAAGCTCAACAATCGCAGCAACAATATGCAGACGACCACAAGGCTGGCCTCGCCCATGCATTAGAGACTACAACTAATTCACGTATTATAACTAGCTAACTAACTAACTAACTGCTCTAACTAACTAGTATTCCCATTAATTGTTTTAACGAATAATTATACATGGCATTCATGTATTCGCTAATTATGAATTATTTAATCCAAAAAATTATGTGCATAAGCAGGAAAACTAAAATAAATATATATATATATGCTATATAAATGATGATTGGAGCTATTGAAAAGCTGATAAAACACACAAATTATATATAAATACATACATACATCTTTACTTGTTTGTTTTTGTTCTCTGTTTTGATATCTTGATTCACCACAAAAGTTTTATTCATGTAGAATTCTCAGAGAAACAACTGCGAGCAATTCAAATGTGTTTTGCATTATATGCAAATGCGCGTGTGTTTGATATGAAAGTAATTTAAACTTTATCTATAACAGTTCCTGAATAGATTGTGGACACACAGACGACATTAGCAACAACAAATTAATATAGAGTGGAATTCCAATAATTAAAAAAATGCCAAGGGACTAGCGTTTTTTTTTTTTTTTTTTTTACGAAATACGTTTTTCGATTTGTCGATATTCTTATTTAACAAAGATAAACAAGTAAGAAGGCTCGACTATAAGTTACCCTGAACCATTATACAGCTGGATCGTTTTCTAAGCCAAATAGTTAACAAATAAGTAAATGAGCTATAGATAGAATTACTAGAATAATTATATATAAAATAAGTAAGAACGTTGCAGTCGACCAAATTTGTGCCAGATTCAAAAAATTTGCAAGATATACATACATATACATATAATGCTGATCAATAGTATTTTGACAATACATTGCAAAAACTTATACAGCTTATTTCCGCATACTGAGAGAAGTATTAGTATAACTTATATTTTTGAAAGAGAGAATATATTCAAATAAGGGCGTGGCATCAAAAAGCTGAAAATTACATAATCTGCGTATCCATAATATTTATATAAATATACAAATTTGAAGTCCCTTCTTCAAACGGTGTGGAAGTTATGCTAAAAAAAAACTTAAAAATATAAACAAATTTTCGATTTCGTATCGATAATAAGAAAATAGTGAGAATTATCGAAAAAAAAAAAAAAAATTATAATAATAATTTCAGCTCTCTAGCTTTTTTTTTTGAAATCTCGATGTTCATATTGACGGGTGGACGGACGGACGAACAGATGGACAAGGCTATATCAAGATATTTTTTTGTACTGATCAAGAATATATATACTTTATGGGGTCTGCGACGTCTCCTTCTGCTTGTTACATACATTTTCACAAAACCTTTAACCCGTTTTCAATGGGTTCAGGAAATAAAAAATAATAATAATAATAATTTTGGGAATTAAGCTACGATGGATTGCCATAGGCTTCCATATAAATTATAAATAAATTACCAAAGCAACTGCAATCAGCTGCCATTCAACTTAAGCGGCAGTCATTAATTATATTCATATTAAGCCTATGATATATATTCATTTGTTTATCTCTCATATCTGACCCATATTTGTTCAGTTCAATTTCAACAAGTAGCACAGGGCACAGCACAGGGTGCACCAAGTATGCCGCACAAATGTATGCAATATACTTTTCTATTCACACACCAACAACAACTCACACCGACACACACATTAATTCATTGCCATGGCCATTGCTGGCTTTGACCAACTGTTGCACTCGGCACAGAAATTCATTCATAAAATTTGACCGGACTTTGGCGCCTGCGCATTGGCATTAACTAAACGAAAATGTTCCGGACCGTTTGCGCCAAAAAGAAACCAAATTAGAAATTCAATCACAGTTGCTTCAGTACGTTTTCGCACGTTCATTAATGCAGTCGCAGTTGGGAGCACGACGGAGCTCACACTTTGACGAGATTGTAAACGCGACGGGAAAATCTTGAAATTGTTTTCATATTGAACAAAATGTCTATCAAATAAAGTGCATAAAATGCAGTTAAAGTGCAATTGGAATATTTTGTTATTCTTAACGTTTCTCATTCGATTTTGCAATGGCAGTGAAATTCTGTTGCTCATTTCGTGTCCACAGCAGAGGGCAGAGAATTGTCGCACCTTGCGCAATGATATACGAAAACAACAAATTTCGGAGACAATCCCCATGGATTACAATTATACCATTAAGGTGCACATAATGCAGGAACTATTCAATTACTGGACCCTGCTCGATGCGTTGCCCCATTTGAGAGGCAAGACACGTCTCCTAAATGCGAACACCGATTGGATTATCTGGTGTCAGCACAACACGCACGTCGCCTCGCTGCGTGGCCTGCTCGACCAACTGCATCAACGGAATGCGCAAGAGGTGAATACAAAAAAAATTATTAGTGCCTAAAATCTATTACTAAAGCATTCGAAAATGTGTTTATTGCTTGTGATAATAAGTTTATCTGTAAAATATATCTATATATACAAAAATATATACAAAATCTGAAATGAAATAGTTTGAAAAATTTGTAAAATCTCGTAGATGTTAACGTAACAACTATTTGGTAGATATAACTGATTAATTAGGACCTAGATTCGAATCCAAAGATATTGAAAAAATAAGTATTTGCCTGCTTAAAACTAAATCGTCTAATTCTGGGACCTTTATGAAATGCAAATTAAATATAACAAAAATTATAATAATAATAAGAAAAATATTAATATATAATTTATTCATAATATAAACAATAATATAATATTTACTTATTATATAAACAAATCAGTATAATATAATAATAATAACAATAAAATTTATTTATAATATAAAAACTACTCAATAAATATATTAAAGTGATATGAAATATATTAAAATATTAGTCAAATAAAAAAAAATTTTATTTACTTATTTACTTGTTACCAAGAACTAATTCTAAATAACAATTTTCTTTTAAGCCAGAACGACAGAGGCCTTTAGGCAAAAAAAAAAGAAATATTTTAGTAGTTGATTTTGAAATAGTTGTAAAGGTAGTAAAATGGTAGTTCTGAAATTTGAATTATTACCGTTAAATTTAAAAGAATAATTTAAATTTTAATAATGATTACAATCAAAATTATTTTTTGCGTGATTTTTGAGACGCTCTTTATGCAGTGTATCACATAAATATTAGTTTTTTTTTTTTTTTTTTTTTTCAACTTTAAAAGCAAAAAAAAAGTACTCACTATTTATTAAAATAAAAAATTGCAAATATGAGAAATATAAAGTAATAATAATTTATTATAAAAATAAATAATAATAATAATAATTTATAATAATAAATAATAATATTAATAAATTGGAATTGGAATTGGCAAAATAGCTGTTAAAAATGTAATCAACTTTCAAAATGATCAAACTTTGTGAGAGATATAAAAGTGAGGGATATCAGTTAAAAATTAAAGCTATAACAAATAAAAATTCGCTGTGATACTTTTTGAAAATTCTTCTCACATGTCCTTAGTCAACAGTTTATAAAATGCAACATATTTCTATAAAAAAAAAAAAAGGACCATAAACTTTTAAATGTAAAAAAATGTTATTTTTACCACTTTTGATTAATTTAGTTAATATATTACAAAAATGCATTACCTTTTGATTAATTTAATTAATATATTACAAAAATGCATTAACTATAAGTTTAACCAATATATATAAATGAAAAATGAAAGCTACATATATTTACTCGACAACTTATAAAATTATTAAATTAATAGTTTTTTTTTTTTTTGTGCGGCTAATTGACAACTTGAATTATATTAATATGAAATATTTAATAATATTATTATATATTATTTATAATTTAAAATTTGATTAACATAAATGGTGTATAATTCACTTTATTTTATTTTGAGTAATTTTTGAATAAATTTTGTATAAATTAATTTTTGCAATAATGCAATTAGATTTTATTCCCCATATTACATTTTGGCAGCATCAACTGCTCCACTTATGGTCCTTGCAATTCCTTGTCGCTCTTTGCAGTTAGCTTATTATGGCCACGCCCTGTACGACACTGAAGCGACGATTGTGCATCATTTTGCCAACTACAAGGATCCAACATGGTTTCCATATCCCATGCTAAGTGCCGGCGTTGTTTTTACAGGTGCTTTGTTGCGCAGGTGAGTCCAGGTGTAGAAGGAGAGCATCATGTTTGGCCCATAACTCATCATGGAACATGCATTTGCAGCCTGGTCGAACTTGTTGCTCTAAATGCCCCAAATGCCACAAGGCACAGTGAATTTGCCATAGATGCGGCCCATGAGTTGGCCCGATTCATCTTCGATAATATAACACCTGCTGATGATGGCAGCAGCAGCAGCAGCAGTGGCAGCGGCAGCGGCAGCGGCAGCGACGGCAGTAGAAGTAACAACATCGACATCAGCATCAGGAGCAGCATCAGTAAAGATGGCGATGACTTTGTCGACATGTTGCAGCGGAAAATAATTTTGAAAAGTGCTGACTACATTTGTCCCTGGGCGCGAGTGTCGCCAGCCGCCTGGTCGTTGGCGTCCTTAGAGACGAAAGCAGCATCGGCGGCGGCAGCAGCAACATCGCCAGCAAAGGAGTCAAAGCCTGTGTCCTGTGTCTTGCATGCCAAGCCGGAAATGGCCGCTGGGAATGCCGTGCATTGTGTGAGTTGAATAACGGTTTATATTCAAGTAACGGGCCGCATTTAAGATTGAACATATGGCCATATGCCATTGCCTCTGCAGCGAAACAGTCAGCAAACTGTGAAGGTCAGCAAAACTAAATGTGATTAAAGTTCAAGATAAATCATGTCCTAATAACATAGTAAATTTACACTGACGCCTGCATACACACACACATACATATGTATGTACATATATACTTACATACGTATTTACATAGTAACCAAAAAAAAAAATAGTAGCCGCAAAGTTTTTTTTACTCTCTTACTTTCGCATTCCCTTTTCGAGTAACCTTCTGCGGCAAGTGTCCATTTTTTAGTATCTGCCTTTGGTTCTTGTTCTTGTGCACAATTTAACACACCAATTTAAACGACAAGTATTTAAACATATAATTGCAAATGTGTGTATGAAAAATGCATGACAAAAATTTCTATATAAAATCAGCACACATTATTCAACTTCAGATTTAATATTACGCACACGACCATTCGACAGCGCAGACACGCAAAGACTAAATGATCTCCTCATGCTTTAGCCTACAATAAGTCTATATGTGAAATTATACGTTCTCTTCTCCCCTCTCTATTCATCACCTTCGTCAAGTCTGCATAGCCGCTCACCCACACAGAAACAACTGTAGCACTTACATGTATTGCAGTGTTCGCATTCTCTTGCTTAAGATAAGAGAGCCTGCCCCATTATTTCCAATAGCTCACTCATACTAAGGCAATTCTAGTGTTTTTATCCTCTCACCATGCAGTACAATGCAAACGCGACAGCAGCGACCGATCCACAAGGCAGACACACAAATGATTTCCCTACGCCATAAACATATGCACTAATTCACTTACGGCGAGAGAACAATTCAACTTACGTCTTGCACTGCCCGAGAGCTGCATATGCACGAATTAAGAAAAAAGAGCATAACAGAATTTACAATATCAAAAGACAGCTTCAGCGCTTAATCCTCTCTTTTCTTCAGCACTCACAATAAAACCATCTTATTAGTCAAACGTATTCTTTAAGCATAGACTCTAACACATTCACACTGAAACAACAGCTCACACTGCTGCTGCAGCTTTTGCGCTCAGCTTCATACGCGGTGCCTGCTCTGTGATACCAACTAATACTGAGGCAACTTTTGAGCTTAGTCCTCTCGCCACATCATCAAATGACCTGCCGCCTTTATGAAGCTACTCACTCACTCGCACAATGCCTGCGCTCACTCGCTTTGCTCTCTGACTTGAGCTATAAAGAGATCACCGCCAATGGCACGAAGCAATAGCCTTAGCATGCTCACTCACTCCCTCTCATAGTCATTAGACAAATGAATTATCTTACACTCTTAGAGCTTTAAAAGCGTTTGAATTTTGTATACATATTTAGGCAAAAATAGTTTTCTCTTAATTTTAGAATTTACTTGCAAGCTAATTTAATGTTTGTTGACAAAATCTGATTGATTCATTTAAAATTGTTTATATTTACATTAAATTACGCATATTTATTTTTACAATGTAAATAGTAGACAAATAGACACAGTTTTAATTAAATGTAAATAAATATATTTCAATTTTATTTAAATAAAATTTATTTTCAAAAAAGAAAAGCTGTTTATATATATTTACATTTATGTTTATGTAATTTGTCAATTATAATTCCTAAAATTGGACTATTTTATTTGATTAAATTTCATTTATGTATTCATTTCATTTGATTTAATAAACTTAAAATAAAATTCTCAATTCAAGGAAATAAAATTACAAATTCATAGCAGCTCTGAATAAATTACAATTTTTATTTTTATTATATTATTAAACGTAATTAAAATGATAAATACTCGGATACTAAAACTATTGCCAGATGCTAACTCGCTCAGTTGAATTATGTTTGTTAGCTGCAATGAAGACAAACATTTCTCCGACTCAGGTAAGGACTCAGGTGTGTGGGGGGAGGGGGGCTCTGTGTATGTAGGATGTGGGAGCCCGTTCATTGAGGCAATTAGCATTTTAAACCAATAACCATAAATTCTGTGACAACGGTCAAACACAAACTCGAATTCAAAACTGATGCCCAAACCGATTTTCGCCCACAACAGGTGCACACAACTGGCGCACACATCTATTTTGCAATCAAGACCTGTGCAAAATTCCATAAGGAGCGTATACCAATCATCGAACGCACCTGGGCGCCCGATGCCATCCGGCGCAAATACTACAGCGATGTGGCAGGTAAAGCGACAACAACGACAACAAGAATGAGAACGATGAACGCAATTAAAGCAAATGACTGCATATGCTGCATGCTGCTCCACCAGCGGCTCACCTGCTGCTTATTCTCCTCTCGATTTGGGGGCGTGGCCAGTGGGCAAACATACGCACACTTGCTAACAATAACAAAAACTAAATGAAGTGGAGAGGCTTCAGGCCCGGAGAGGTCTTAAATAGGAAACCCTGTATAGGGTATAGTTGACAAAATGTTACCATGTAGACAACTAGGAAATATCCATATAAATCTGATAGATATATTTGATCTATATTTCAAAATCCTGGAAAGCTGATGAAATAAACTGACTAAATAAAGAACTTTACGATAATGGAGAAGTATCCTTAAAATTAGTTTATCAGGACAATAAATATATTGCGGTTATTTTCTTTTAAATTTTTCAAAACTTCAAATCTTACGATATTTCTCATTTGTCGTAAAGTTCTGTATTAGTTTTTTTTTTTTTTTTTTTTTTTTTTAATTTTATCTTAAATATCAGATGAAATATCAAATTTTTCTATACATAAAAATGATTCATGATATATTTCAAGTCCTTAAATAATAACAGTTGGATGGACCAAATGGATATTTAATGCTAAAATATTATAAGGCATAATTCATATCAAAAAAGTCTCACCAACTCATTACACCCCAAATATTTCCTATGCGTGCAGGGTATAATCAGAAGCAAAACTAAACAGATACAAGTAAACACATACACACACACACACACACGCATATAAACACAAACACAAATGCAACTGCGAGTCAAACAGTTAGGTAACAGCAGTTTGCAGAGAAGCAGCAGCAGAGAAGCAGCAATAGTAGAGCCACTGGCTGCCATATTGAATATTCATTGATTTGTCTTTATGATCTTTCACCTTGATGCTACGACGCTGCACACAACTGCACTCCATTGGCAACCGCAACAGATGATGGTATACCAACAATCGGCACTGGCCTGCCCAACGTACCTACTGGACATTGTGCCAAAACATTGGCAATTTTGCAATTATCCCTCAAGGATATCAACGAGCTAACGGACATACGCTGGCTGATGCTTGTCGACGATGATACGCTGCTAAGGTATGTGTGTGAGTGAGAGGAAACGAGTGAATCTTCATGTGTGTGCATTTAAGAGAGTAACTGTAACTGTGTATATGTCGGTGTGTGTGTGTTGAGTAAGAGAGCATATGTGTGCGCCATAATTTTTTTCGACTTACACGCCTCAAAGCACATTCAATTAAAATTATCATTGCTTCACCCGCATTTGCGCTTTTTTTTTATAATTTATTTATATTTTTATTGATATCAATATGTGGCATTTTTTACACGCAGCATGCCTGCTGCGCTCCAGACAGGCTTCAATTATTTTTTTTCTCCCAAGAGCAGACGCCCAACCATTATTGCAATGATCTCTTTGCCATTGAGCCTTACGCTAGCTTAAGGCGGCGCTTTCATCAATACACTAGCACAACGACAACTCTTGCGCTCACACTTCTCATGTATTTTCACAGCTTAAATTATGCTATTAATCTCACGCCTTCGTCAAGCCTTCGTTAGTGCTGATGCACTAACACACCAGCGCTAACATATCATGCTCATGCTCTCAACTGCATGCACATCTAATAAACAAAGGGATCAGTGCAATGAACAGCAAATGAATTATCTCGCACTCTCTATCTCGCTCAGACTAATCAATGTTATACATATATTGAAATTAAGAGCATTAAAGCATAAACTGTCTACTGTTCTATACACTTCGACAAAATTAAGTATTTAATTGTGAAGAGTGAAGTGAAGCAATTATTTTGGAAAAAAGAGAGTAACGCTTTCTGTAAGTTTGTTTCACATGAGTTCATAGGAGAGTTTCACAAATAACAGTAAATATACAGTTTGACTATTGTGTGCTCTTCTTGCTCTCTGACTCTACATATGAATTATGCTCTCTTTTTTGTGCAGCTCTTAATAAAGAGCTTCCATTTGTGTTTTGATATTCTTCTGAATTATTTTGCCCTCAGCGTACCACGACTAAGCAAACTGCTGAGCTGCTACAATCACACGGATCACATATATCTAGGCGAACGCTATGGCTATCGACTATATGCACCGGATGGCTTCAATTACCACACAGGCGGCGCAGGCATTGTGCTTAGCGTGCCGCTGCTGCAACTTGTGGTGCAGCGCTGCAGTTGTCCGACAGCAACAGCACCAGACGACATGATATTGGGCTACTGTCTGCAGGCATTGGGCGTGTCGGCCACACATGTGCCCAGTCTGCATCAGGCACGGCCACAGGACTATGCACCAACGTTGCTGCAGCTAAATGCGCCCATCTCGTTTCACAAATACTGGCACACCCAGCCGGAGCACACGTATCAGCGTTGGTTGGGCGGCGCCTTGGGCAATGCAAGTTCGGGTCATGCCATGGCCAAGGATCGACGTGATGCGGCACCGCTGGCACACTGGAACGGCCAGCTGCAATTGACCAATCAGCAGCTGGCAGCGGGCTTGCAAGGCTCTGCCAAACATTTGGATCTTTAAAAATTGCTCAGGTGAGTGTCATGGCACACAAACTAGACATTGAAGCGTAATTAAAGGGGGCAACAAATACCATATTCTACGCAAATGCCGCTGACAGGTGGCAGTTGGACAAATGTTGTCACCACCACAAAGCCATAGCCTGTCCCGAAATTCAATCTACTCCAGGAGCAGCAGCAGCAGCCGGCGGAGCTGCAGGCATCAAGCTACTGCCAAGCACACAAATTTTCCCATTTTCTACGCCGAAAAACTTTGCCAGCTTTACGTTGAGGCAAACGCTGATTTATTTGTCGTTTTGTATAGTATGTGTGTGTGTGTGAATATGTGTGTTTGTGTGTTTGTGTATGTTTGCGTATTGCGGTTTTCGTGTCACTTTAATTAGTGGAAATGCTCAAATGCGGTTTCGACTCGCGGACTTTGAAGTAGAATTTAACCACAGATTTGAGCGGTTTTTGGTTGCTGCAAGCAGACCCAGAATCTAATCATATGTAGATTCTTTGTTATATTTCAATAAATATAAACAAATTATATAGTATATTTATACTAGAATAGAATTTTAGAAAATCTTTAGTTTAATTCAAATTTAGCGGATAAGCGCAGAACAAATCAAACATTTTAGAAAATTCTACCAAGGACTTCTAAATATGAGATATATGCAATTGCAAAGCTTATATTAATAGACTTCACATTCACAGCAGTGCAAAATAATATTAAATAATGTTGTGAAGTTCAAATATGTCATTGGAAAATAATTCTAAATTAGTTGAAATTTGTTTATCATAAATTAACTTGAAATTCTATTTTAAATGTAAATTTACTAAGTTCTTAAATTAAAAACAATTTTTGTTTTTTGTTTAGACATATAAATTTAATAATTCATTATTATTGAACTATTATAAAATGGATTTTTTTATTAATTAATTTCATTTCAAACTTTGAACAGAGTTACAGTAAACAATGACGTAGTTCAATGAAAATCTAATAACTAAATATAAGAAATATTTTAAGCAAAAAAAAAAACAAATTTATAAATAAAGATTAAGAATTCTCATTTTCAGTTATTTTATGTACTATTATGGATACGCAGATTTTGTAATTTTTAGATTTTTGATGCCACCCTTCATATATTCTGAAAGTTTCAAAAAGATCCATCTAGGAATGGAATTAAAGGCGTCTAAAATATAGTTTTTTTTTGCAGGGTTCAGGGTATCTCGTAGTCGAGCCGTCTCGACTAGAGCTTTCTTACTTGTTTTTATCTTTTATCTCATCGTAATTCAAGTCATATTTATTGTTATCAATTTATCACAAATATAAAATAAAGTCTATTGACTTACCTATGAATCCTTTTTTTTTCAGATAAATAAAAGAATAACTCTCGCACGAAGCAAATTAAACGGATTTTAGAATTCATTCACAAGTCCATCGAATGCCAAAGGATTTAACTGAAAAGTAAAAATGAAAAATCGTGTAAAACAAAAATATCAAGAGAAGAAAATGTGATTAAAGTGGAATGCTAAATGAAAGAGAAATAAAAATAGAAATGATAAAAAAAAAAATAAAAAAAAAAAAGACTTTCGTGCAAAAAAAAAACACAAATTTTAATTTATGTGAATTGAAAATTGATTAGTAATATCAAAAATAAAATAATTTTAGGTAAATATAAATAAGACAAATGTGTTTTATTTTTCTGGATAATAATTTTAATTAGGTATTAGCTCTAGCTCTTTGATTATAGGTTCAAGCAACGAAAATTTGTAAGTTTTACTAGTGATGCCATTTTCGTTTTAAATTTAAATCGTTTTTCTATTTCCTTATTTTTCATTCATATTTAAAATATTATTCCGATAAATGAATAATAATAAAAATAATAAAGATTAATAAATGAATAATGAATAAATTTCTTATAAATAATAATTTATTTATACGAAATTACATTTGATATTTTTCTCTTTTTCTTTTTCTTTTAAAAATTTATCAATTAAATTTCTAGGCCTGAGTACATTGGAAATTCTTGCCATTAAATCAATGAGCAAATGAATTAAACATGAGTGCAGCAATAGTTCGGAATACCTTTCACAACATTGAGCATAAAATTTGCATTTAATATCAATTTGTAGACCACCCAGAAGGGCATATCACTTAAAGCTGAAAGCCTGGCGAAGCATTTCGAATGACTTTTTCGCACCTTACACTTACTTAAACCTCATTAAATGTAAATTTTGTGCAAGAAGCGACTCGAGGACAGCTCTGCAGAGACAGAGCCACAGAGAGAGAGAGAGAGAGTGAAAAAGCGAGGGAAGGAGGAAGCGCTTGTTGGGGGAATCAACAGTTTACGCTTGACTGCATTATTCGAGTGGTTTATCCGGCGATGCCTGCTCCATTGCTGGAACTGAATCCCCCACTCCTGAACTGAAGGATGCTTCTTTGAGATACTGGGCGATAAACAAACAAAGCGCTTCATTTATTCCCTGCACAGTTTATCAATGGATACCCAGTGAAGCGCCCCATTACCCATACTTGCCACGGCCCATCGAGTGCATCTATTATTCAAATACTAATCAATACTTTTCGCAAGTATCGAATCCACGCTTCAGCTACAACGACCCACCTAAATGGGCGCAACAACAACATTGTGTCACTCCAATTGACCGCGTTGACAGCTCTAATTGTCTGCGGTTGTTGTCTCCTCACTTACCTTAAATATTCAACAACTCAGTGAAAGTTGAAGTCATGTTAGTGCATGACATGCTCTCCCGAAATATATAACACAAACAGACTTGTCTGCTAATAGTTGAGCTGCAATATATATATATATATAAACTGTAGAATTTGTATTGAATTAAGGTCAGTTTGTTAATTATGCCAACTCCCACAGCGACATATTTTATATACACCCTAGACTAATTGCGAATTGGAGTTATAGAGAAAAATTTAGCTTGCTGAAAAATATATTTGTATTTCATTTAATCTTTATTAACGAAAAACATTCTCTTTAATAGATCTTTATAGCGAGTCTTAGCTTTTTCTTAAGCTTAGAGCTAGTTTTTGCATTTGCTGAAAAGAATTTCAATTTTCTTTTTCAGTTCATTTGATTTTGACTAAAGGGAATTTCAATATGATTTTATATTGATATTTGGTTTGATACAAATTAAAAAAAAAAAAAAATGTGTATTTTATTTTATTATATGTTTTCATACGTCTAAACACTTATTTTATATGTTTATACATTTAAACAAACATAAACTAAAAGAATGATCTTCATTTCACTTTTTTTCTATCACTTTCTTTATGTGACATCTCATTCAAACTATCTCTTTCTCTCTCACACACCGGCACTCTCACTCACGCCATCCCACTCAAACTATCTCTCTCTCTCCCTTTATGTCCCTCTCGCTCTCCCTCTATCTCTCTCTTGCTCGCGATCTCCATCTCTCTATCGCTCTCTCGCTCTCCCTCTCTCTATATATATATATATATATCTCGCTCGGAATCTCCCTCTCTCTATATCTCTCTCGCTCTCCATCTCTCTATATCTCGCCCTCGATCTCCCTCTCTATATCTCTCTCTATATCTTTCTCTCTCTATATATATATATATATCTCTCTCTATCTCTGTCTCTTACAATATCTATCATTTTTTAGACTCACTGTCTTCCGTTACCTGGTATATCTCTATTACAGTTACATATATTATATATAGATTTTGTATAGGCAGATAGAGAATGGAGTAAATAAATGATAAAGTGAAAATCGCTTTTAGTATTATCTCCCTTTCTCACTTTCTCTTTCAGTCTTTCAGTCTTTTCGAACTCTCTTACAGTTTCTAAAGAAAAGATGGAGAGCGAAAAACTACAAGCTACAGAGACAGAGTATTATACGAGAAACGAAACAGGAAGACAAACAATAATTTCTCAATATCAAATTCTAGATTCTAAAGCATTAATAGTGACAATAGCTAAAAGTAAACAAAATAAATTACAAATTTATAAATTAAAATACAAATTATTATAAATTATTATAAACCTCAAAAAGTGATTTTGACAATCTTTGAAAAATACAAATGTATACTGAGAATTTATTATATATTATTTCCAATGCAAATATATCTCTGACTTGAAGACTTGAGAAAAACATTAGCAATCTGTTTACATTTGACATTATAATTGCAAAAATTATAAATCATTTTGCATATGCTCGCAAAGATGGTTTCCATAATGAGAGTGCGGGTATATTTAAGTCTCTCAGCTCTTTAAAGTCTCTTCGCTTGTTTTCTGCTTGTGTCTGAGTCTATTTATTTTTGCATGCTGCTGGCTCTGCCTTGCTGCTTGGTTGGGTGACTG
This sequence comes from Drosophila borborema, assembly GCA_030914335.1. NCBI lineage: Eukaryota > Metazoa > Arthropoda > Insecta > Diptera > Drosophilidae > Drosophila > Drosophila borborema. The sequence continues at coordinate 396,814 of JAUESP010000308.1, forward strand.
TCTGTCTCTCTGTCTGGCTGGCCAAATGCGACAGACGACACTCGAGTTGCTTATCTCTGGCCTGGCAGAGAGCAGAGGCAACGAAGCAGAGGCTGAAGCAGAAGCAACGAGGCAGTGAGGGAGCGAGCGAGGCGATAGCAGCACAGGAAGACACATTCTCATCTATGTCTACGTGTACTTCCTGCCGCTTCGTGTCCTAATTAGTTGCGGATTTTTCAATGAATGCGCAGCAGCTACCAAGCAGCACAGGCAGCACAGGCTGCACAGGCAATGCGACAAGTTGAATTCCAAATAAATTTAATTACCCAACCAAGTTGCAGTTAAATAAATGCTACCAATTTGTATGTGCATAAATATTTACTGAAATGCATATACATACATACATACATACATATAGATAGATATGTATATATATATATATATTTCTGCAATCAACGCCAGCCGTAATCATCATCGTCTTCCTCAGATTCCGTGTACTCTACGGGCGCCGCAATTCCATTACCAATTTCATAATCATCATCATAATAATCATCGTCCGCATCATCAGCTTCCAGAGATGTCGTCGCCTGTCTGGGTCCCACGAAACTGATGGCATTCCTTGGCATTGGCTGTATTTTGGCCAGGTTGCGTTGCTGCTTCTGATGCTTATAGAGTTGATATAAAGATGGCTGCATCGGAACGCTAGGACTCCAAGGCCGTGCCTCCAGTGCGCTCAACGAGAGTACTAAGGCGTTAACATACAAGGGATTTCATATAGATTTAATATAGATTCTATATTGTTTTTGCCAACAGAGTTGAAATTAAAAGTATTTTACAAATTTATATAAAACTCACACTAAAAGGTCGACAAACAAGTTTTAATTACTTTTCATTAGTTTAGTATTGTGGCATTAAATTCATAACAATTTAATTTTATAAATTAGTATGCAGTCTTTACGGGTCTAGATCTCAACAAAAATTGATTATAATATTATAAAAACAAATCATCATTTTCATAAATTACATTTCAATTACATTTATTGTACGAATGAGCAATAAAATATATATACATACATATAAATAAACAATAAACTGTAACAATTTTACTTTCTTCATAGTTTAGAAAAATACTTTAAAATTGAATTATTTGTTAAAATAATGTATATTACAATTTTAGTATATATTAGTAAGAATATTACAATCGGGTGCTACTAACTCTATAATACTCGTTCACTGCTTAAAAAAAAACTAAAATCTTGTTTAACTTTAATGAAAGGATTTAGTAAGATTATCTCAAACACCGGATTGTTGCTACAATCTTGAGATATATCAAAAGCAATCTAAACTCTTCCGAGATATAATATTTTTCGATTTGCGACGCCCCCAAGCAGCGTAAGTCTTTGGTGGTTAATGCAAAATTCAAAGATTCTAGCATAATAGAGTTTTTGTTACCAGACATAATTTTTCCCGATTTACTGTGCACTGAGAGTGCCTATCGATAAAGATTCAGTACTTTAGGATCCGGTAGTACGTAAGTTCAATTCTACAGTTTCAAATGAGCTGATGAACTGATGAACTGTTCAAAAGAACGGACAAATAAACAGATGGACGGAGGGACGAACAAACAGGCAAGCAGACGAATAGACGGACGGACAAACGGACGCATAACAACACAGATATTCCACAAAATTAATATTGTCTCTTCGCTACGTGAAAGAGAATTAAAAGTAGAACAAAATTTATTATAATGATTTTGTTTTGGTACTTAAAAAATTCACAGACAATATTTTATACATCCCTTATTAGCCATTATAATTTGTTTCATAAATTTTTCTTTTTTTAATTTTCCATTTCAATATTATATTTGTCATGTACACTTGAGACACTCTCAACTCACCCAAGCAAAGCAACAGAACTGTCAACTGCATTTTCACAATATCAACTGATGTTGTTATAGAAATGCATTTTGGGTTTTTATAGTCAACAATCAGGGCTAATAAGTGAATGTTGATTTTATGGGCATGCGTTGAAAAGTAAAAGTTTAAAGCCTTTGTTTTTTATCGATGGAGATTTATGTGTTTTTTCTGCTTGACTTTGTCAACACAGAACCTTAAATAGTTAATTAACTTTATGGCTTTTATGTCGTATGCAGATTATAGTTAATTTAAGCTTTCAGTTGCTGTAAATTCTCCCTCCCTCTCTCACTCTATCTCTCTCTCTCTCTCACTCTCACACACACTCTTTACTCGCTCTTACTTTTCACTTTTGAATCATAATATTTTTTGCTGCTGCCAGAGCTTAATCTCTGAAATGCATAAAACTGAGAAAACCAACCCACAAAAGAAAAGAAAATGTCACAAAAATTGTTGTGCACACATTATCTTGAGAGTTTTCCATGCAGCAGAGCTGAGCTCAATTTTCTTCTAGCTTTTGCATAAAATTACAGTTTTCTGTCCCTGCTCCGACAAGGGCCAAAACACATGGCCAAATAGTAGCAGCATAAAGCAGAGATTACATGGACATGGACATGGACATGGACATGGGTGTTGCTTGTGGCTACTTGAAAGTAGATTATACGCAACACGCACAATGTCACGTCAATAACGAAGGTCCAAAGCTAGTGTAGCCATGACTTGAGGCCATTCGCTATGCGTTAATACAAACTTCAAACATCACAAAGAGGGGGGAAATACAAAAAGTTAAGCCACAGCAGAAATGAAGCATAAACAGAAATTTTGTTTTAAAAAGATTTAAAACTCTACTCCCCCACACGAATATTTTGTGACTTGGCCCAAGGATTTGCTGTGGCTGTCGCCGCTCAGGAATTCCTTCGCAGAACTTTCAAGGAACTTGAGTTGACGAAACTCTCAAGTTAGCCCAGCTCAGATTTTCCAATTCCCACTGGAAAATTTCGACAATTGTTTTAGTTTTGTGTTTGAATTCCAACACTTGGCAATTCACTTGGCGACATTTTTCATTTATAAACTTAAATATTCAACAATTTTAATAGCATATTGTAGTAAGTTAAGGGACATGTGCATATTAAGAAAACAAACAAGTCTTTGTCTCACTCTCTCACTGTTTGCAAAGCCCTTTTAATTGCTTTTGCCTTAAAACATTTTCTCCATTATCCCCAGTTAATCCCTTGACATGCCGCTAACATCGTTGGCAAACAAATTAATCTTCTGATCAACTATCTAAACAAATTGGTCGCCCTACTCCGCTCTCTCCCCATCATTCATCAGTCAAAACTTGAGCGAATTTTCAAAACGCTTTCGGGCATTTGCCAGCCACAAAACACAAACTTCGAGCAGCTAAACCTCGGCAACCTCATTTAGATCAAGTTACGACGCCTCAAAGTAGGCAACTTCATTCAAACAAAACGCAAGCGAAATCCTTGCAGTTAGGCAGCAATAAATTTTTGTCCATGTCTAAAGTTTAACTGGAGGACAAAAAAAAAAGTACAAAAAAAAAGGACGAAAGAAAGGAAACCATTTTGTGTCTATCAGAACGTCTAATCTGCAGTCCGTGCAGCAAAGGCAAGCTCTGAAACTGAATAACTGAACCCATCCGAGCAACTTACCACGTGCAATAAATTCCAAGGCGCAATCTCTGCACTATTTGTGGTATGCCTCAAGACTTTGCCATTCAGTTGGGTCAAAGGTGGGCAACTGCTGGGGCGAAGCATGGATTTATACAAGGTGGAGAGAGAGAGGGAGAGAAAGTTACACTCGCTGCTAAACATGCGCCGCGTACGTGATCTGATAGGGAATTAAAGTCGGCGCAAACATGTGTAAGGTTGCCCAAATCGCGTCGCATTCGTTTCGAGCTCCAAACCACAAATACACACACATACACACGCTCAAACTAGAGCTGTGTTGTATTGTTCAAAATTCGATTGTCATTAAAATGAACTACTACTGCAATGAACTCTGCGTGAATTGAGCGAAACTGCTATGCAAAATGTTTAGCAATCATAACGAACATTCGTTGAGTTCAAGTTCTTCTTTTCCTTGTTCAACTGTGGCAGTATCGAACTATTTTCGATCATGAACTTGTCTGAGCATTGTTCAATTGACTCGAAGCGTGAGCCACTATCGAATGACTTCGATCATGAACTTGACTGAGCGTTGTTCTTTTGAGCTTTTGTTATCGAACAATTGAGTAATTGAGCATTGCAAGTGGTTCTGTATGCTTGAACTTTTTACTTTTTTTATTATCGAATTGAACTAGAATTCCCAGCTCTAAAGCACGCACACACACACACACACACACACACACACACACACACACACCCATACGCACGCATGCCTTTCTACACATCCGCCCTGTTGGCAGTTTCCGTTGCGGTTTTAGCAGCACTGTCTGTGCACACAGTTTGACAGCCAAGTTCTTGGTTCTTGCGCTAATTTACTTTAAATTGGTTTTTACGGCACTCGCTGCTTATATCCGTGATAAATGACTAAAAGGGCGTATGCCCCGACACACCCCCACAAAAAAAAAATTGCCTTTGCTATCGCTAATGGCATCTGTAGCTTATTGTTGTATGCGCCGCCGCCGCCGTCGCCTCAGCCGTCCCCCTTCAAGTAGCTTAATAAATTGGTAAATAAAAATTAATGCAGCATAAATTACAAATAGCCAATTCACAAAAGTTGACGACGTTGCTAGTTCTCGCTCTCTTCACAAATTTTCCTTTTCGCAGCCATAATTAATGAGCAAAGTTTTTAACCTTTTGTGCAAGTTTGGCAAACGAAGTCCGAGCTTGAAATGTATTGTCCACACAATATCCGGCTATGCCCCTATTGGCTGCTTATCGCCTCATCTCAATTGGGAGGCGTGGCATGTCAACTAATGAGAGTCGAAAAGTTGTTTCTTTTTTTTTTTTTCGTTCTCCTTCTGTGTTCGTTTTGGCGCATAATTAATGAAAGCAGCAGCGCCTAGTCAAAGTGTTTGACCGATTAATCAGCAAAGCTATGGCAGCTATAAGTCCCAACCAAAACAACATGGGATTATTGTTTGTTTCCTGCTCGCCCCCCCAAATCCCATTGACTTACTTTCAATTGGTTTCATTTTGGTCATTTTGTTCATACACAAATTTGGCTGGCATTCAAATGAGCCCAATGAATTGTCCAAACGTGATTTATATTTATAACTGTCGTACTCGAGTTGAGTTGATAGAAATTATGCATTTTAGTTTAGGGGAAAGTACATATATATGTATTTATGGTAGTAAGAATAACAATGATAACAATGAATGCTAGTTGCTTGTTGACCTGGCTTAGTGTGGCGTTAATATTGGAAATAGAATTAAACAGTCAGAAAACTCATGTGCTAAAATTAAATAATTGGAGTGCAGAGCGCAAATCATTTAAAGGAACTTTTGAAATTGATAATATTAATGTGGGTAAGATTTTAGGAATTCAAAATTATTTATATATTTAATTTAATTAAAAGAAAAAGTGAGACTCTGGCCTGAGACTTGAGGCTGAGCGTTCAATCTGAGGCTCAGCTTGAAATCAGCATGAGTCCTAAGTCTGAGTCTGAATCTGAGGCCAGAGGCCTGAGTTGGAAGCTAAGCCTGAGGACTGACTCGGAGGCCCGAGTCGGAGGCTTGAGGCGGGGGCTTGAGGCGGGGGCTTGATGGTGAGGCGTGAGTCGGAAATTGAGTCTGAGAACTGAGAGTGAAACTGAGTCTGAAACTGAGGCTCGAGGCTGAGGCGTGAGTCGGAGGGATGAGTCGGAAACTGAGTCTGAAACTGAGGTCTGAGTCTGAGGCCTGAGTCTGGGGCTTGGTGCTGAGGCGTATCAGAAGTTGAGTCTGAGAACTGAGTCGGAGGCCTGAGTCAGAAGCTGAGTCAGAGAACCGAGTCTGAAACTGAGTCTGAAACTGTGTCTGAAACTGAGCCTGAGGCTGAGGCCTGTGAGTCAGAAGTTGAGTCTGAGAACCGAGTTAGAGGCCGGAGTCGTTAGCTGAGCCTGAGGCTGAGTCTGAGGTACTGAGTCTGATGATATTGAAGCTGAGGCCTAAGTCGGAATCTAAGTCTTGAGCTGAATCTGAGTCTGTCTCCCTCTCTAACTTTGGATCTCTCTATCGATATCTTACGCTTTCTCTATCTCTCTCCCTTTCCCTCTATTCTGTGATTTTCTTTTCCTCTCTCTCTCTATCTTACTCTCTTTTCTTCGACATCTTCATCCACCTGTCTCCCATCACCTCAATATATATTTATATATCCTAAAATCTCTCCCTTTAACTTCCCATTCATCTCTTTCATTTTTATTTTCAATTGTCTCTCTTGTACTCCGCCTTTCTATGCGATTCACAATTATTGCAATTAACACCAGTTGTATATGCAGTTTTAATTTTGTTTAGTATATCATAAGCTCTCTATATGATACTCATTGTATAAATTTCTACCCATGCTTGCACTTTAAACTTTATTTATTGTTCTCATTTTACAATGAAGCTCACAACTTTTCGGAACATTTAGTGAAAGTTTGGTATTATTATATTTCACATAGAAATTGCATATTTTAATAATGTAGGTATACAATTTCATCAAAACTGATTACACAATAAATTTTGCACAATTTGAAATAATTTGTTATTTTTTTATTTTATTTTATTTTTTGAAAATTTTGTCAAGCGACACGCAACATTCGTGGGAGCTAAATAAATTTGTTGCACGTGACGCGCCTTAAATGGCCACAGCCATGGATTTTCAAAATTTGCCAGCAAATGCTTTTTGACCTGGTCAAATTGCACTGAACATATATATTTATGAGTGTGTGTGTGTGTGTGAATTTGTTGATACGCTTGTGGCACAAATTGCGTGCCACAAATGGACGCACATAAATCATGCGTGCAGCAACTTTTTACGCACAATTGGCTAAATTCGAAAGCTGCGATACGAACGCAACGCAACACAGGTAAGCACTCTGGCACAGGTATTGAAAGTTTTGTTACGTCGATTTTGCAATGGCCAACAAACATTTCAAATGCTTTAAATCAAGAGAAAAACTCTATTAGCTAAAATATTTTTCAACTTTTATGAGACTATAAAATATATAAATTACAGAAACTCGTAAATTTAATTAAGATGAAGAGTTATATATATTATATATATAACTAATTGCTATCACATAAATCTCTCTATTTCCCTATCTCTTTCTCTCTCTCTGACTTTTACTCTCAAAAATGTATTTTAATTCATAATTTGCTGTAGCAAATCTTCAGCTAAGCGAATATTTTTAATGAATTTGCAACTTGAAAAGTTCTTTTTGATTATAACACCCGCTCAACAGCAAACACGTAAGAATTTTAACAGCCATGCATAACTGACTGCATGATACTCGCTCAGTGGGTGAATTTATGTGCAAAGCTTAATAGAATATTGCTGAACTTCTTAAATTATAAAAGACAGAGTTGGGCTATATTATTTCTGAATGATCCAGAGGCAGCTTTAATAGTTTTTTATTCGCCTCCAAAGGCCGTAGCTGTATAGCCCGTATTCAAGCAATTTTACTTGTAAATGTAAGAAAATTAAGTTTTCATTTATCATTACATTTATATAGAAAGAGCAAATAAGTAAATCGAGTTCTGGGCGAGCGAGTTTCCTGATCTTACAGCTCCAGCAATAAATGCTGCTCTGGCAAAAAATTAATAAATATTTATTATATATTAATGTATATAGTATTAGTATATATTATTGTTAATCACTTTTTTTGGCAGCTTATTGTCAAATACTCAATTAGCTCTAAACCTTCCCTACCACATGGGTATGTAGAACAGTATGTCTGTATAAGATAAAAATGATTCAACTTTCTTATTTTTATTTCATACCTAAAAGTATTTTTGAATATTTTATTTATTACTATTGATTTATTATTGTTCATTATTATTATACAATTATTAATTGTATATTAATTGTTATTATATTATTATTATTTTTAAATTATTTTTATATTATTATAACTTATTAATCATCAATTATCTATACTAAATATAAAATTTGTTGGTGTTTTGCTCACGATAAATATTTCGTATAAAATATTAAGAGTCTAGCGTAAATGGCTCAAAATTTATTAGAATTAAAAGTAAATGGATTATCAACACTCCCAAAAAACTAATAATGCGTAGACTAATATATTAGACGGAATACGCACTCTAGCATCTCGATCTCCAGAGGCACTTAGCACTAGTTCTATGATTTTAGAAGAGAAGCTAATGCAATTTCCCCCTCCAAAATGTCTAGCTTCATAAACATATTATCTTCTCACATGCTATGAGTCAAAATATTGTACAAAACCAATATACTCCCTCACACACTAACTGAGCGAGCTTGAAAAAGATGCGCACATTTGTTTTAATGTGTGAGATACTTGAAAGTTCATCAAAATGCTTTTAATACGGACTTATGGGGTTGCCTTTGCCAGGGGGGAGGGCAGGGAGCGGGCGGAACTTGTGCAGCGCCCTTTGGCCCCATTCGACAGGCAACGAACGGCGCGGCAGACACTAATTAGTCAAGGATTTTTGTTAGCATGAAATGCTCAACCCTCAATAAAAAATGTTAAGCACGTGCCATGTGCTATTTAAAATATTCAAACCATTATTTTTTTTGGCGGTTTTTGCGGCCTATTTTAATGTTGTTTGAAATTATGCGCACGTAGACAAAACAAAAAACGAAACAAAAAAAAAAATGAAAACAAGGAAAATAAAGTTTAACAAATTCCTGTTTATTATGTCGAGTATTTAATGAGCTTGTAAATATGAACGGAATAATATTTTCGAAAAAATTTCTTAGTATATGCTTAAAGCTAAACAGGCAAATGGGAAATACAAATATAAATATTTAAATATATTATACATGGTAAATTTGTGCAGAATAAGCTTTAAAATATTTTATCATAATGATTAAAGTCAATGCGCCATATTAGATATAGTCATATACATATATCAAGTATATACATTAATATATATTTATGTATATTAAATACTGTAAATTTTAGCGAAATAATTTTTGAAAATACTTTTTAGTATATGCTTACAGCTAAACAGGAAAATGAGGGCTAAAAGTTAAATAATTTTAATAATAATATATATTTAATATTTTAGCAGAATATGCTTACAAATATTTTATTATTATTTTCTTTAAAAATAACTTTTCAGTTAATTATATTTGCTTAAATTTCTTTATATTTGTTTAAATATAATCTGTCAAATAGGAGATAGAAATTATATATCAAATTTATTATAAAATATATATATTTAAAAAAATTTTAATTTTGGCGAAATACTTTAAGATTTTTTTTTTTATTTGCATAATTTTTGGGCAGTCAGCTATCAATATATTTATCAAATAATTATATATTTAGGCACATGAAATAGTGTAAATGTAGCGTAATATTTTCGAAAATATATCTTTATAATCGCTTAATTTAAAGATTATAAAAATTTAAAATATATTTATTAATATACATAAATATATATATTATATATATTTATTTAAATTTATATATGTATATATTTAATTATATATACACGTTGCATTTGCCATGCGTATATTCATTTGCACATTTAATTACACTTGAGACTTGCACAAAATCAAACCACATTCAAATTGCAATATTCAATCAGCCAGCCAGGTGGTCCCCAACGAAACAAGAGACTACAGGTTACCTGTATGTGTGTGTATTTATGTATGTGCATATGTGAGTGTTTGTGTGTGTGTTTTGGCCAAAAACAGTGCTACAATTGTCAGTGCAATTAGTACAAGGAATTTTGATTAATGAATACTAAAATATGCATGAGTTGTCCGAAAAAGACTTTACAAAGCATATATGTATATAGGATTATGACACTTTAGATTACATGCCAAATGTGGTTAAAAATTGTCGTTGTAAATATGCTTAAAACACAGATAACAATGATGTTGCTGTTGCTCTTTCTGTTGCACCACAACAACAAAAAAATGCACATTCAATTAATTAGCATCTATTCACAGGACACAGGACACGACTCGAACCAAACGTGCATGACAAACTTCCGCTTTTCGGTTCGGTTAAATGAACGCAGTTGTGTGGCCAATGGGCGAGGCTTAGTCCAGCTTGCTGTTGTGTGGCAGGGGCACGGGGTCAGGCATTGGGATTGAGCGTTTGGTTTGCTGCATTTGTGGCTTGTGTGCAGTTTTGTTTTTCGGACCATTTCACGGGCGCATACATACGAGCACAACTGTAGCGCACACACACGCACACTCACACATGAAGTGAAGCCGGACAGCAGCGGAAAACAAATTTTTGTACGTAACAAAAATACGTGCAAAGTTTACAGAAAACAATTTAGCTGTGGCTGTGCCGCTTCCGTTGCAGCTTCTGCTGAGGTTGTTTAATTATTTGCCATTTTAGGATGAGAGTAAAACTTTTGCTTAGCTTTGGATTTGAGCAAATTGTGCTAGCTAATGTGATTTGTTGAATTTGTTTACTAAGCAACAGAGATTGAATTACTTTTTTTTTTTAAGTTGTGTTAATAATGTGAGCTGCAGCATTTTTTTGTATTTATTTTATTTTTGTTGTTTTTATATTACTTTCAAATGACGCGCTCTGCTTTGTACAGCGTTGCCACTTGGTAACAAAACGAAATATGTGTGTGCTCAGATCTTCCAGCTGTTTGCTTACGCGTGAAGTTGGCTGCGTTGCCTAAAACAGCTGTAAGAAACATACCACAGGAATTTAAACAAAACGTGTTTACGGCAAAATTAAACATAATATATCAAACAAATTCGTGAACATGGTAGATTTGACTGAAATAGAGGGCTACAAAGGTAAGTGCAATTGAATATATATAAATATATATATAATGTGCTAAATACCCCAAACACAGTTGTGCCGCTGCGTATGACGCCGGATGCTAAGCATTGTCACAGCATTTACATGCGTGAACATTTCATACGTCTCATGGATCCAAATAAACCCAAGGGCCGCACATTATTTCTGCTCAACGTTCCGCCCTATGTAACAGAAGCCAGCCTCAAAACATTTTTCAAGAGCAAAGGCAGCGTGGAGAGCGTTTTGTTTGCTGAGAAACCAGGACGCGATGAGACCCAGCACTGGTATGAAGGGCTGGATGTGCCCTTCTCGAACGTACAGGCACCCTTTAAATTCAAGGTGGCCTACATTGTTTTCCAGAAGAGCAGCAGCATAGAACGAGCTCTGGCCATCGAGAGCATCGACTTATTCAACAGCAGCACCGGCGAATCTTTAATTAAAACGGGCATGGAACTGTGGCATGATGAATACATGAATAACTATATATTGGATGTGGAGAAGACGCAACGCCAAATCGATGCCTATATGGCGAGCTATGATAAGAGGGAACAAGAAGCCCTGGCCGCGGCCAAAACCAGCGAAGCTGATCCCGATGGCTGGGTCACAGTGGGCAAGGATGGACGCAATGCGGGCTTTGAGCAAAAGGAATCGGTTGTTGGTCGTATCGAACGCAAGCTAGAGAAGGATAAGAAAACCAAGGAACTGAAGAACTTTTATACATTTCAAATACGTGAAAGTAAAATGCAAAATATTGTCGAACTGCGCAAGAAATATGAAGAGGATAAGCAGAAAATTGAATTACTCAAGAAATCAAGACGCTTCAGACCATTTTAGCATAATTTAGTTAATAGTCGAATAAATAACACAAATATAAATATATTTAGTTTTTTTGATTAAGCTGAAGTTAAGCGGGTGAAAAGTGAATGTGAAAAGTAGTATATTTACTCTCCAATTCACAAAATATATAATTTCTATTGACTGAAATTCCGTTATTAAGCAAATTAAGCAAAATTAATTCAGGATAAATCAAATTGAATAATAGAGTTAATTGCTTCTTTCACTGTAACAGCATTTGAAATGCATTCAATTGCATCAGCATATCCAAAGAACTTTAATTTTGTCTCCTTTGGTCTTACTATTTAATGATTGCTATCTTAATTTGAATAAAATTCATGTCTATTAGAATTTCTGTTATTCCCGCTATAACATTTCCTGCATCGCCACACCCCAAATGGATATAATGCTAAAATTTTAACAAAGAGAATCTATTCAAATCGCCAAACTAATACAATTTGATGGAAGCTCGAATAGCAAGACGAATATAGCTCTTTCACTTCGTAAGCGAGTATTAATGAGTAGAGGCTGAAAATATATTTATGACAACTTTCTATTTTATATTTGTAAGAACTGCATTTGTAGTTGGACTTGTAAGAGCGCCCTCGCTCTGCTTGCTCTCCTTATGTAGGCTCACTGGGTTTACTCTGCCTGCACTCTGCACTCACTTGCTTTAAACACAAAGCAATCGGAATTTATTCTTATATTTGTGAGTCAAAATTAACGGAAAAATTAGATTATTAAACAACTACGAATGAGAATCATCGGAAGTCATAATTAACGTGACATAATTAATTAAAAATAACAACAAAAAAACAAACAAAGTTTAGAAATATAAAGAAAAACGCGAGAAAAATTAATCAAAAACTTTGAGCTTTAAATGATTAAAGTAAGCACTTTTGTTTTTAAATTAATAAAATTTACTTATTTACTGTAAACAAAAGTGTCAAAAAAAAACAGCCTTTTATTTTTAAATTAATCAGATAGATTGGAAAGGCATAATATAAGTTAGTTAATATAAAGGAAAAAATTATGGTAAAAAAAACTAAAAAAAACTAAAGAATAAATCTGAAAGAATATTTAGCTTGGATAGTTTTCAGATTTTTATAATTTTGTAATCAAGCTCAAACTTTTTTCTATGTCCAATAAAAGTAACTTCATATTTAAATATAACTTCGACGCTTGGAGAGACTTAAAATACGTTCAAAAATATGTCTTAGTAATGACTCAAATAAGATGAACAAAGAGACAAAAAATTTTAACTAATAAAACTAATGAAACTTTTACTTAAAATGGGGAGATGAAAAAAATATTGAAATCAATGAAGGCTACTTACTTATACTTAAAATGGAGAGAAAAATATTAATATATAATCAATTGATTAATAATTGTTAAATGTTAACTATTAGCTATAGATATTATAATTATGAATTTTCATTATATTCTTTGTTGAATTATTAAATGTTAAGAACGAATTAATATTTGTTAAATGCATATTTTATGAATGGCAACAATATTAATTTATAATGAATACATTATTATTATATACTTATTAAATGTTAACACTTAGCTATAAATATTATATTAATATCTTTCATATATACTATTTTTTGTTTAATTATTAAATGTATTTAAAATACTAATTTAAGAAGTTAAATGCAAATTTTGTTAATGCCAAACTAAACTCAATTTAGCTAAGGTCAAAAAGTTCTAACCACGTACCAATCGCAGCGGCAATGCAAATCAAACTTTTTAAGAACTTCAAAGCACGTAAAACATTCATAGATTACATATACACATATACATTTATTCACATATATTCCACATACAAAAATTCTCGATTTAGCAAGTTGAAGAGTTGAACGAGAATTGCTCAGCGCATGTTTTGCAGTGCCCAAAGCCCAGAGCCAGAGTGGGATATGAGTTGCATGACATGAGCGACCGTTGGCCAAAATCCTCATAAATTTATGGCATTGACACTTTGCCGCGACTAAATCCTGGCCCGACCTGCCATAATTTCGCCGCATGGCCATAACTTATAAAAGCCAGCCTGCTCAATTCCAGCCAAAGTTGGCCATAAAAGCGCATAAAAACCAAACAAAAAACTCGAAGAAAAGCAAGAAGAAGAAGAAGAAGAAGATAAAGATGAAGCAGGAGCAAGAGCAGCAGCAGCCACAGCACTGCGCTTATTGTGTGATAATCGCATATGGTTTATGTTAATTTGAGAAATGATAAAAATATTTCGCTTATCAATTTTAATCATCATAATCGTCGCGTTGCCATCGTCGAGCGAGTCAGAGAGAACAAAAAAAAAAAAAACGCCCCAGACAACAGAGCTTGAGCACAGCACGCGATCCGGATTCATTGCAAAGGCTGTGCCTCTGGCTCTGGCTCTGGCTGCTGTGCCCCCAGAGAGCGCAGTGCATCGAGGCCTTAATGTGGCGCGCGTAAATTTTCGTATCCAGCAATCTAGCAAAAAGCGGGGAAACCTGAGAGTCTGGCCGCGAAGTGAAATACAAACGAGGTACGCGTTGGATAACGCGCAGCATCAAGACGATGCTGCATCTTGTTGCTGTTGTTGTTGTTGTTGCATGCTTGTCATTGGCTGTGGGCCTGGCCTACTGTGGAGCCTAAAGACAGCAACACATTCATAATTTCTTCCGATTTGTATCGTTTTTTTTTTTTTAACATTTTAAATTGATTAAAATGCGATAAATCATAATCCGTCCCGACGTCCACACACACACACTGAGCTGAAGCTGCGTATCGGTTGAAGCTCATCGAGTGGAGCGTCTGCAACTGCGATCGGGTGATGGAACGATTTATGAGCCTTGAACATAATAAAGTGTTAACGGAACGAGTTATTAAGGTAATCTGAATGCGCATAAGTTAATAAAAGCTCGTTGCACTTTCCAGTCGATTTGCATTGGAGCGATTGGAGCTCAGCTTAGCTTAGCTCGACTCAGCTCAGTTCGAACTCAACTTGAGTTGCGTCTAAGGTTGCATAGGTTGCCCCGGCCGTTGTGGGGAGACACAACACACAAGATGTCGAAAAATATAACATAAAACGACCACACGTACGTCTCCCATGCCGCTCAGCAGGACGCCCGAGCCCAGATCGGGCTTCAGATGTAGGAGAGGAGAAGGAAAGAGAACGACGACAACAACAACAACAACAAAACACAAACGCCGTGTCTTGTGAGCAGAACAATCAATAAATTTGAACACGTGAGCGGGACGCGAATGCAGACGGCAACAACAACAGCAACAACAACAACAGCAACAACAACAACAACATTAGCAACAACGAGTACAACGCGATAAGTGATCGCCGTGTCGACTGATTGCCCCCACAAGCAACAACAACAACAACAACAACAACAGCAACAAGAATTCATATTTTTTGCGAGGAGGGGAACATGGCACAGGAAGTTATTAGTTGCCATAAATAGTTTCGACTCTAATTTGATGAATATTAGGCCAGATTGCAGAGAAAATGCATTGCACTTACAGTGAAGACGAAAATATATTTAAGATTTATTAATTAATTTAATTAATATTGAAGACTTAATAAGAAGTAAACTTAAGTAGAAAATAAGAAAGAAGTGCTTAAGTTAAAGACACATACCAAGTAGATAATACTCTGATCTTGGCATTACAATAGGTCTTAATTTATTATATGAATCTTCTACTTAGTCTCTGAGCCCAGGCTAAATATTATTTGAGACGATTCAATTTAGGCAAAACGACAACGGAGATAGACAGAGACATACGTATATAAGGAAGTGATCTGAACTTATTTATTATATATTATTTTAATAAAAATAAATTGGTTGTTCGATAACATATCTAAGATTTAATGAATCTAAAACATACATTGAAGTGCCATCTACAGGACCTCCCTGCGAGGTTCCTATAAAATTAATGTTTAATTTAAAAGTGAATGTGATTATTGTGTGATTAATTAACCAAATTGTGATTGCATGTTTAAATAAAATAAAATAAACTTTTTTACCACTACGACTACGAGATACCCTGCAAAAAAAGTGAAGTGAATTTTCGATTTTTTATCGATAATTTGGAAATGGGACGAGTTATCGAAAAAACAAAATAAACTCGTATTGCGTAGGTAACATACGAGTGTTCAATTTCAGCTCTCTAGCCTTTGTAGTTTCCGAAATCTCGACGTTCATACGGACGGACGGACGGGCAGACGGACATGGCTCAATCAACTTATTTTTTTATGCTGATCAAGAATATATATACTTTATGGGGTCTGCGACGTCTCCTTCTGCCTGTTCCCATTTTCAATGGGTTCAGGGTATAAAAAAAAACACACATACAAAATTTAAACATTTTATTCATGATAAAGAAAGTATTGTAACAATAGAAGAAAGGCAGATAATTTGCAGGAACCCGAATCACGCTCATACTTCAATCAATTGCAAAACATTCAAACCCACATTAAAAGTCTCATATCCTTAAGCTACGCCAAAAAGTAGACTACTTCAAAAGTCAACATAAACCATAAACAAACAATTAACATAGTTGTTATATATGCTTGGTGGGCCTTGCTTTTGCTACTTGGCAACTCAATAACAATCACCAAAATTATACCAATTTGATGTCTCGCCATCATCCATTGTTATTAAGGATCTGCGTGCAATTGAAGGACCGTATAAATTGTAACGCCTTGAGCCAGCGATTACTTCACGATAACGACGCACCGGAGTGCGAGCCATATGCAATTCCATTAACTCCCATTCGTTGATATCCTGAAAGACGGAACGAATCATATGCATGCGACCCAATAGCTCCGTCTCACGTAATCCCTCGTATTTGCGACCAGTTCGTGAACGAAATGCCTTATAGACTTCGCTCTGTTTCTTTGTCTCCGTTGCCGTTTGCAGCTCCTTGCGATAGAGAGCTCTTATGCCCCTTCCTAAATGGCGTATATGCTCAAAGTCGCGTATGTTGAGCGCCACTAAGGCAATGGCATCCAGATTGAGCAACTTGTGTCCATCGATATAGTTCTCCCTGAAGGTTTCCTATTGAATCCACTCAAAATGAAGTTTGTAAGATTGTAAAATTAATTCGCTCTTCCAGACAACCCACCTCGTATTCCGGATAACCAAAATCGCGCAGCCATTGAGCTACATCATTGATGCTCCACTTAAACACCTCCGTGCGTGCCTGAGCATCCACGACAGCGGCACAAAGACTGAAGAGTGAATCAGGCGTTGCTCGGAATGAGAGCGGCACATCGTGCTTGTCGTACTCAACACTGGGATACATATAGTCCGGATAACGAAAGGTAAAATCCGGCTCATCTTCGCCATCGGGCAATTCACTGATGCTGAGACTTTCTATGTCAAAATTGCGACGCAATTGTGGCGTTGAGATTGCCGACGCGCATGTGGAGGACGATTTGGACGACGATGCAGACGACAACGACTCCATTCGAGCGGATGACACGTACTGTGTCCTGCCTAACCCAAATTTACTTGCCCCAAGTCAATTTGATTGCGGTTTTGCATACTGCTGCCACCAAGAGTATCCTGTTCGTGTTTGTTTACATTGCTTGGTTGCGTTTGTCTATACTCTAAGGCGGAGGGCATTGCGACTATATTAGGGGAATCATAATGGACTACAAAAATATATGTTATGCATAAAAATAATAAAAGAAATTTGTATGAAGGATCCTTAATCTTTTGATTTGTTTTCTGTTTTCTTTCTTGGTATCTTCTTATATACATATAATATAACAACAATAGAAAATACACAACTCTACAAAATAGTTGTATGGGATCTTCACATATTAAATAAATTATGTTTTATTAGAAATGTTTGATAACTAAATATAAAAAAAAAAGTTAATTAAATAAAACTATAATATTAATTAAATAATAATTCATAAATAATTAAAAAATTATATATAATTATTATTATATATTTGATATTTTTTACTCATTACTAATATTCAAAAAAATAGTATTCATTAATTTATTTTTTTTTTATAATATTTAAAAATTCTTAATAATAAATTATTATTAATAATTTATAGTTATTTGTCAAACTTAAATATACTTTAATTTTATTTTCATATTTAAATTTTTCTAAAATATGTTTTTTTTTTATATTACTTTTTAGAGAACCCTTTTGAGTATTTATAGAGTATTTAACATTTGATTTAGCGGTTAACGTGTCCTTATTTTGTTTTCGATTCCTCCCGTGATTGCATTTGCATATTCGTTGTTTTCTTTTTCGGGGTCGATTGGGCTCGTTGGGAGTGCCAAGGAGGCGGTGCCAACACGCCAGGGACTCCGATTTTGATTCTGATTCTGATTAACAAAACAAATTTAGCCTAACAAAAAAAACATGCATTTCATATAATATTTTCTACCGTTGTTTTGGGGCAAAATATTCAGGCAGGTCACAAAAACTTTACTTCCCCATTCTTTAATGGGTCACAAGCATTTGCTGTAGTTGTTATTGTGATTTTGTTTTTGCTTTTCAGCGAACATGCAATGCATTTCAATAAAATTGCTATTGTCTGGGTCTATATAGACGATTTATGATGGTCTGTACAATACAGTGCGATTTATGACTCGACAAGGCGCTCGGCACCATTACCCACTTTATTAACAGGCATATTTGCGCTAAGATCACTCAATTCCCGACAATTTACACACATACATTCAGGCATACAAACATATCTGGCATATTCATGCGCCCATAGGCCGGAAAGAGATAAAGCATTTGTCGGCGATAGCGTCCGTGGCTCCGCCCACTTGAATGGATCGTTCGCATTGGCCAACAGCTGCCATGCTGTCGCTCCATAAGTTGTAGGCGCTAGGGAACCCAGTGTGTGTGTGTATGCGTGTGTGTATGTACATCTCTTCCATGTGTGCGCATTGAGTACGGCAACATATGGAGAAATCGGTAAACAAATCTCAATAGCGATCAACGAACGATCTCTGGCTGAGCTAATGACACAGCGTTCTGTTTGTATGTAAACAACCAAAGCGTGTAGAGCAAGTTTCCCACATGAACAACAGTGGGGCAAATAGAGAGAACTGAATATATGTACTATATAGAAGAATATACTTTGAAAATATTCGGTATATATTGAATATATAATATATGCACTAAATATAGATATATTTATTGAACATTTACGTACTATGTATGGAATATATAATATATAATATATGTGTATTATATATATCAAAATATTACAAAAAAAAAAAAAAAAAAAAAAAAAAAAAAAAAAAAAAAAAAAAAAAAAAAAAAAAAGTAATATAATATGCCTAGCTTATAAAGCTAGTTTCTTTTTATTATAAAATTCTCATACATATTTTATCCTATTTTTAATTTATAAAGTATTAATTAAATGCGAATTAGTTAAATAGGAATTTAAAGTACTTGGAATTGATATTAATATATGATTCAAATGGGAATTGAAAGAGCTTAATTTTTTTTAACTTTTCTATGCATAATATCATCTTTTTAAGTAACCAGTACAACAGTTACACTTCATATTCCTGTTATATATAAGAAAATTTAATAAACTCGTAAGACTAGTGTTAAAATTTTTTTTATTTTCATCTTTATGGGCGATATTGGAAAGACCAAAAGAGTTTAGAAAATCTGATTTATATATGTTACATATGTCTAAACAAACTATATTTTATATATATATATATATCAGATATTTGCATATGTCAACACAATATTTCGTTCACTTTTTGTCACATTGCGACCCACTGTATCGATCAGCGAGATTTACACTTTAACACAATACTTATTTGTATGGGCCCAGCGGCAATCGATGATCGCTGCATGGATTTGCTCCCGGCCCGGTCAGCATTCAGTTCCGTGTGGGTTGTCTTAGCAAACGGTTGGAATCGACTCCAAATCCCCCGCCCAGTCATAAACTTTTTGTACGAAAAGTCCGTGTCTTTGAAGCGACGGTGTTTTGATTCCCTTTGTGACATGATCGTATAATTATAGCGTTTAGCTGCAGTGTGACAATGTTACTACACGAATGTGCCGCCATGGAACAAAGTGTGCCCGAGAATCTCAGCACTCATGTGTTTAACGACTGTGAAATCAAGTTGCAAACACCTTGTCACGATCCGATGGATAGTGAGAACGGTTCCAACTCCAACAGTGATTTACCCACCAAAGATTCCACGTCGAGTCCTAATGTCACAGCCCCCAATACATCCCTTACCAACAGCAATGGCAGCAGCAACAGCAGCAACACAACCAAAGTGAAACTTAGTTTCAGTGTCGATCGTTTGTTAAGCGCCGAGCGCATCGATCCTTTGCCCTTGCCAAACCCAACGTTCTCGCGTCAATGCTGTAATGGCAATGTCTATGCCTGTTGCGCATTCTCCAACTGCTTTGGACAGCAGCAGACGACAGAATCTGCTAAGCACGCTCCAATCTCTGCAGCACAAGGACTTACGAGTCCGCATAACTATAACTATGCCGGATTGGATAAGTTCTATTCAGGCATACATATGGATTACAAGTCTGTGCTAAGACCAACGCCCATTCGAGCAGCTGATCATGGTAAGCATTTAATTATGTTAAATACAATGATATAAAACGATACAAAGAAATATATAGTAAATAATATATAGTAATCCATGATTTGTCAGAGATTGTGAACTATATAATAATATAATTTTCCATCGATCTGTAAGACATTTTAATTTGAAGACATATTTTAGTATTGTACTAATAAAACTACATCTTCAACCTTTTCCCATTTGCCATGCCTACAAGATACGAAGCTAGATATATGTAGATATTTTTAGCTATCCACATACATATAGGATAGCTTTTAAATCAAGATTCATGCAAAACACTATATCGTCATCTTAGTGAACTTGGACTGATAACTTTATGACATAATGTTAATTATCGTTGATATTCAAATTGCAGTTTTTACCCTCAAGACTATATATTGAAAAGATATCAAAATATTATATTAATCAAAATTCAATATGTTCCTCGATGATTTAAAATAAAAAATCTATAACATCTATAATATAGACTTCAACTTTTTACCATATAAATTATGATAAATTGCACTTATAAAATTAGCAATTAAATGTCAAATGATATAACGATATGATTCTTATGATTTGCAATAACATCTAGATAAAATATATTTTTAAATCTTATCTAATAAATTATACAAAATTCTAAACAACCAGCAATAAAATATATAGCTTAAATGTGAGTTATATATATATCCTCACATTTTTGCTATATACCAAACCAAAACAAAGCATCACTTAAAAATTAAAAACAAAAAAGAAATATAATAAACAATTTTCTATAATTCTCATATTATATTTATTAGCAAAGAAACGCACATATATGTATATATTCTAAATTTATACAGCTGCCATAAAGATCTAGATTTTAAAGTTCAACATCCTCTCATTAGCATTGGCAAAGAATTTCCCATTGTACGATCAAAAGACGAACCGTTTAAGAACTTTTTCCCATTTGCCAATCAAATACCGACATATTCGGAGGCTATTCAAAACTATTATAAACTGCAAATGCAAACGCATTTGTAAAAATTTACATTTTCGTGGAAATATAGAGAGATGATTCGAAACACTTTCGAGAGTTTTCAGCCAAATGGTTGGGTCATAAATCGTGCATTTTTATTGGAATTATTAGTTGATCTGCGGCCATATTGTGCAATATTATTGTTGCCAACTGTTTGTGGCTTGTTCTTGACGAAAACAATTCGTTTGTTGAAATCGACAAATAGAAGATATCGGCTCGTCGAATCGTATTTACGTTACTTCCTGCTGTTTTTGTATATCTGGCGACGACTCATGGGCTGTCGGCCCGCCAGCCAAGCAGCCTGTGCACTTTGATCTTGTTTATATGAAAAATAGTGAGAAATATATTTTCTGTATTGTTTAGCTGGTGCCCCTTTCTGTTTTTTTTTTTTTTTTTTTCTCTTTTTGGGGCCCCCTAATTTAGGGCTAACTCTCTTTTGTTTTATATACAATTCTTATCAAGAGGGTGTTAAATAGGCTGAGTGTCTCAATTGATACATGCGTTGATGGCTGCGCCCGGAAGTGTGTGTTACACAATGTCGTAGCAGCCGCATATTGCCAAAGATTGTGAAGAAAAGGATGCCCATAAAAAGAAAATCATTCAATTGGTAATAACTTGTTTCTATAAACAAAATTGATGCTTATTAATCACTTAAACTTTTGATATCATATTTGTAAGAAATCATAATTAATATATAATCGTTTCCATAACAATATTATCATTTTCGATACTTATTGTGAATAAAGTAGAAAATTTTATGTTATTACGAAATGATATTTATTGCATCTTTAGAACGGTTTAATTTTCTTTTTCTAAATATTAGAATTATATTATTATAAAATATCATAGAATATTTGCGCTTCATTATAGCACTTGACTCTTATGAATTCTCTACTTCGAAGATTCCGACGATGAAGAGAATATAAGATAAGATACTGAAGGTACTGATAAGAATATAAATTCGATAACGTATTTAATCGATTACATTACAATGAAAATAATTACAAAACTTGCTATTGCCATAGAAAATTAATTTTTAATGAAACTGCGGATCTCTTGCTGCATCGACTCAGTTCTTCATTCTCTTTAAGTATATATGCCTTATATGGGCTGCTATAGCTGAGTTGATATTACCATTCTCGCCTGTTTTTCTAACACTCAACACTGTGACTTCGTGTAGATCTCCATAATGATTACATATATTATGCGTATTATGGATTTGGAATAGGTCTTCCCTCACCTAAGCTTGAAAAAAATTGCACTCGGTACTAAGGATTTGATCATTAAGAAGAAAAGTCTGTAAACACATTCTATTCTGGTTTATCTAGTAGAAATTCGAAAAAAAGGAAAGAATAGAAAGCTCTCAGTTGCGCAGCGACAGATAATGGAGTCATAATTGCTTATTATTGTTATTAATATAAT
The DNA here is from genome assembly GCA_030914335.1 of Drosophila borborema. Lineage (NCBI taxonomy): Eukaryota > Metazoa > Arthropoda > Insecta > Diptera > Drosophilidae > Drosophila > Drosophila borborema. Next base: position 419,467 of record JAUESP010000308.1, read on the forward strand.
ATAAATAAATTATGTATATAGTGTAAAATAATAAAAATATATATTTGCAATAATGAAAAATATATTGAAATTAGTAAAACTGGATTAGAATTTTACTAAATTAATCGAACGGAAATGAAATAAATGCAACAACATATTATATTCTTGATCATTATTACATGATTTAACACAAAATGATTTTATACAAAAATATATACATAAAATTACTTCAAATTATTGCTTTTTAATTTTAAAACCTCATTCCCAATAACTTTTAATTGATTAGCATGCATATTGAAAGGATAATATCAACAATAATAAATGAAACTTCCTTATCAATTAATTTTAAAACTTCCTCACGAACTTCGCTTGACTTAATTTATGCTTGCCAAAAAAAAAAAAAATCAGAAATGATATCATTCAACAAGATTTTCAACAAAATTTTCGCCATAATTTCCTTTTGAACGAGGCAAACAAATTAGCAGTAAATTGATTTAAATTTGCCAGCCCATTAATTAAATGTGAACATTTATGGAAATTATTATCAATATTAAATGATTCTCAAACACATTAAACACACGCAGATCGCAAATGAAATGCCAATTAGCACGTGGCATTAAATTCGACATTTCCTCAATCGACAGCCGTAAGAGGCAAAGAGAAATAACATATCAGAAACCACGGCCAGACGAGAGTTTGAAGTGTTTCATCAATCCTGCGTAACATTAAATAAATTAAATTCAAAAGAACCAAAACCAAATTAACAACAATTTATGAACAAATTAAGAATCGGCCTTTGAAAATAAACTGTCTGCCCGGCTGCCTTCCCGCTTGGCAGCAAACAAATGAAAAGTATTTTTTTTTTTCGGGAAAACCGATTGAAGCAAATTTGTTTATTTGCTTGAGCAATTGGCCCCCGTCATTCAGGAATAGCCAATCCATCCCAACTATAATGAATTGTTCCGTTCAGCCAAAGAGCGCTTAGCCTTTAGCTTTAGCCAGTAGATGGAATCTTTCTATTTTCTGATAGATTGAAGCGCCGCGGAGCCAACTACTGAGGCAGCCGTTTAAGTTAATGACACGCATCATTCTGACTGACTGAAGGAAGAACTGGCTAACTGACTGAATGGCCAACTGACTGCCTGAAGCTATGTGGTATTTTTAGGGGCCAAGCGAGGCCAACTATTTACACAGCCACCCACTGCGGTGGCCAGCTAAGCTACCTGTGGTGTTAGGTCCAGGAAGAAGCATAAAGAGCGAGAGAGCTTTTTTTTTTGGTATCTGATCGTTGCATTCATTTGTGATGGATTGATCGCATCGCATCGCACATCATAAAAAACCATTGGGCCCCCAGCCACAGCCAGTCACAGTTTCTGTCCAGCTCCAGCTTTAGGTCTCACATTCTCTCTCATCTTCAGCAATATGTATTTGTTGCTGTTGTTTCATGGGTGTTGAGTAGTTTGTTTGATTGTTTTTTCTTTCTGGTTGGCGATCGATCGATCGATCGATCGATGGATCGTTCAAGATCTCATTTTTTTTTTTTTTTCATGTATGTATGTTTTTGTTCTTCATGTTATTTTACGTCTTCATGTTGTTGTTGTTCTTGTTGTGCTTATTTATGAATCGTTTGGTTTATGCTGCGGGTCGGGGCCAATAATTTGGCGCCGCTTGCCTAATTAATTTACAATTTATATGTTAATCCAATTGCTTGTGTCTTTCAGATCATTGTGATCAATGATCAGTACAATGAATGCGCGTTGGCCTGTATTTAACATGCTGTTTGTTTGAGCCATCTTTGTCATATTAGCCAACGTTCCCAGCAGCAGGAGCGCTTTCACTTAACAAGGCCTGTAGAAGCTCAACGAATGATCAAGCGCTGATGATCATAGTGCTGTTTTATTATGATACGCTTTTCATATCTCGTTTTTTTGTTTCATGGGATTTCAACACATCATTTTGATCAGTTATCAATTTAAGTTGGTTTTGCTGTTGTTTTTCGATGCGAATTATCTGTAATTTTGATCATTACAAGCGATTGGCGATTAGGGAATTTTATGTTGAGTTGATCGACATGAAATCAAATTTTGGATTTCTTTGTTTTTCTTCTCTTTTTGTTTTAACTCAAGCGGCAAACTGATTTGCTACACAACCAATAATGGATTATAATACTAATCTTGATAACAAACTATTTACATTTTACGATTATTATCAAACAATTTGTTAAATTTGCATAATCGAATACAACCAGTTGATCAGATAAGGATTATAAATTTTATGTTTGTTAGAAATTCGCTTTAAATTTAGATTTCAATTAGTCAAAATAATAATATTGAGTTTACATAAGATTTTTTATTGGAATTTATACTAATAAATTTACTAGTAAGGTTTATGTTCAATTTTCAAAGAATATCGAAAGATTTGAAAAAAAAAAAAAATTACATATGCCATGTTTTATATACATTGAAATTAGGTAATTATACATAAGCTCTCTCGCACTATCTTTATTTTTTAGCATTTGTACCTAAGTTTTAATTATTTTAATTTTTATTTCTCCCACATTTTCTTTCTCTCTTTTATTTACTTTATTTCTTTTCTTTTCTTATGGATCTCCACCGCTAGACCTATTCCTCTCTCCCTCCGTAACCCCCTCCCTCTCACTCTCACTCTATCTCTCTATATATATATATATTTCTCAATATCTATAACTATCTCTCTTTTTATCTTTCATCTCTCTCTCTCTATAACTATCTCTCTTTTTATCTATCATCTCTCTCTCTCTCGCTCGCTATCTCTTTCTATCTCTCTCTTTCTCCCTTTCTTTCTCTTTTTTTATCTTTATCTTTATCTATCTTTAAATATATCTCTCACTTTCTGTCCATATTTTTGTCTCTTTCTCTCTTTATCTCCCTCTCTCTACTCTCTCTCTCTCATCACATCTCACTTGCTCTTGCATTCTGCGTTTCTCTATCCCACTCCAGATCTGTCCCTTATACTACATATCAATATACTCAATATTCGGCAAGCACTCTCTATATATATATTGATATCTTTATTAATTTATCTCTCTCTCTCTCTCTATCTATCTATCTCTATCTTTATTAATTTATCTGTCTCTCTATCTCTATCTCTATTTATCTATCTATGTATCCATCTATCTATCCCTATATATCTATCTATCTCTATCTATTTATCTACTATCTATCTCTCGATATAAAAATCAAGTTTATTTTATATTTAGAATTCTCTAATGTATTCAGCCGTAAAATTTTTTATAGATATGGCCTTTTAATACGATGTGAAAATACATTCGCAAGAACTTTAGAAATATTATTATGAGCGAGTGGTAATACATATTATTACACAACATATAAATATGCATGCGATAAACAAACAAAGATTGACGTAAATATTTCCTTTTCGAAATATAAATCTCAAAGCAGAAATAGGCATTGTCTTGCATGAAGATATGAATAAATTTGAATTGATTATTCTAAGCTAAAGGTAAAACAGGAAAATTAATAAACAAGAATTCATATAATAAAAAAACATGTATGTTTTTTGGTCGGCAAATTAAAAAATATACAAAAATAGTGAAACATATAAAAAAAAAATTATATAATATGCCTTGAAAAGTATATTTTGTTTCTACATATTCATGCATTCATAAAATCTGTCAAAAACATTCTATTCAATAAGAGCGGCTACAGTCATTTTGCAATCTTATTTATCTACAGAACTTTTCTCTGAATTCCTGATTACGTTATGCAGTCCATTATATTTTTAAAAGTCAAAACAAGCTCCTTAAACTCATTTGATTTTAGGTTAATACCCAGGAAAGCTTTGTTTGTTATTCAATATTATAAATAATGATAATTATTTAATATACAGACTTTTCATGTCGTATGAAAACATTAACTCAATTTCCCAACTCTTTCGATCAGGGTCATGGATCTCTTTAGGTCTTGCACCTGCTATTTTCCCAATACACATCTGAGTTCAGGCGAATCCATAATTCGCTCGATACTCTTCTGGCAATTACATTGTGGCAATTATTCGCATTGCATGCGAAAATGCATACAAAAATGTTTATACAAGCTCACCAAGAGATATTCGCAAGCCCATAAATATGATTGTACGTTGGAAAATAAATCGTAACAATTTAAAGCAGGTCATAAATTTACATAAGATAGCAACAAATATTCAGGATGCGAGATATGATGCTGTTGCTGTTGCTGTTGCTGTTTGCTGGCCATGCCCCGATAATCATTTAACTCATTAAGATATTTACAGCTGTATTTACAAAAAAAAAAGATATCAATGTGTGTGTGTGGCAATTAAGGTGCGCCAAGGCGTTGAAAATCAATGGAAACTCATTATACGAATGCATTGACGGTTGACATAAGCCAAATGCCGGCCAATTAAGATGAAGGCGTGCACGTTATTACAATTGCAGTTGCAGTTGCAGTTGCAGTTGCAGTTGCAGATGCAGCTACAGCTGCATTTCCGTTGCAATGTAAATACACAGCCAGATAATCGCTTGAGTTTTGAGTAAATAAAATGCGCCATGAAAAAAAAAAAACAATTAGACGCATGCCGCGCGCACAAACAAATTGGAAATCCATTTACGCACTCTAAAATATTCGTTCACTGAAACCAAAAAAATCAATAAAAACTATAAACTAGTTTTTAAAAAAATATAAAAATAGTAGAAGCAAGAAAGAAGTATTTAAAAAACATTTAGCTGCAAGCCGCACACTTGGCCCAGCTTCTCAGCCGCAATCTCGTGCCCCATGTCGTGCTCGATTACCCCAAATAATTTTAGCTTTTTTTTTAGTTCACTATTTTGGGTTCTATTTGTTGTTGTTGATTTAATTTTTTTTTTTTGTTGCTGTGTTGTAAACAATTTGTTTACCCGCAACGTTGATTATTTCCAATTAAGTGAAAATTTTATTATAAACAAACTCATTTAAATATTTTCAACGTGCGTTTCATTGAAAATAATTTACTCAAATTCATTATAACTTTTTTTTTTTGCTTTTCAATTTTATTTTTGGGGAAATTGTATTTTAATATTTGCTCATGTCGAATATTATTGAGTTTTAGAGAGTGCGCTTAAGGCAATGCGAAAATTGTCTTGCAATATATTTATATTTATATACAATTTTGTAGATACGTATATTCAGGCCGCGCCGGATATCAGCTTATAGAGGATGTTTAGTTCTTCGGCGTACAAATAAATAAAGTTGTGTGATATGAATTAAATAAATATACTAAGCGAACGAGGCGAATAAAATAAAAATTATTCGACAAGTGATAAAATAGAAAATATATTTGGACAAATTAACAGAAAATATATATTTATATAAATGCAGCTAGGAATTTAGGTAAAATGAACAAAAATATTTAGAAATATATAAAATCGGTTTAATTAATTAGTTTTAAAGAAATTTTAATGGGGCTTTTATTAAAAATCTAGCTAACATTATATAGTCTTGTTTAGATAGATAGCATGAATAATCTTAGAATAAGAAAAAGTGTTAAGAATTAGTGATCCACAGGGCAAAAGTAATTTTCTTATATATGAATTTAATGCCACAAAAGTTAACTTCAGCTTGTGTCACAATTGATCTCAAATAATAGAATTAAATAATCAGAAAGTGTCCTAATTTAACAATTTATGTCTATAAAATTGTCTCAAACTTTTTGCCACAAAAGCTAACATTAGATTATAAATAAATAGTTTGGTAGTTTAAAGAGTATAACAAGCATGAATAGAGAAATAAGAATAAATAGCAGACACAACAAGGAATTTACATAACGTATGTTAGCCCAAAGAAAGCTTAAATCTTATTAAAGATAATAATACAAATGGAAGTATCTGTGAATTGGTCGTTTAGGCAAGGTAACTAAAATACTGATGTATTTTAAAATAAATATGTAATTATATTTATAACTAATATTTATTTATTTATCTATGTATCTATCTATCTATCTCAATCTATCTATCTATTTTAAAATTAATAGTTAATTATATTTATAACTAATAATTTGAATATTAAAAATAAAGATTATTCAAACTTTCAAACTTCCAAAAGCTTCAAATATTTACATATTTTTTAACATTTAAAAACAAATTTTAAATATTTTAAATTTTTAATAAATCTGTTATACTATATAAGAAATAGATATTATGAGCAAATATTTTTCAAAAATAATTTAAAAAGAAATTATCCACTAAGCGAGAAAAATATACATTTAATAAATATATCACTTCTTTAACTTTGATAGAAGTATATAAAAAAGTGTTTAAGCATGAATATGTTAGTTATCGTAAAAAACGGTCAGAACGATCGTGCCAAAGGAATAATATTTTACGAATAATACTTCAATTACAAGCTGTGGGCAATGTATTAAAATTATTAGATAAGTATTTTAAATAAAAGATATTGTTCTTCATTCGAAGAACAATTCAGCATTAAACATTGGATTTAAATCACCAAATATTCCATACCTATTTGGATTTAACAAGCTGTTGTAATATAGAAATGAAAATATAAATGAAGAAATCTGCAGAGTAGCTGCTAATACATCATTTAAATTATTCCCAATATAATTAGTCATATTTATATTTCCTTCAGCAAATTTCGCTAGTAAACAAGCATATATCTATTTCTTTATCCATTCTATAGCAACAACATTTCCGACGCTTGCAACAAACGCTCTGATGCGTTTCCATCAACAGCAGCAACAACATCATCAGCAACAGCAACAGCAGCAGCAACATATTCACCCACAACAACAACAACACAAGGCAACAACAATGTTGCACAGCTCAACGACGCCGTCGTCGGCAGCAGCAGCCGCTGCGCTGCTGGCGCCATTGAATAGCCTCAAGACATTGCAATTAACGCAGCAGCAACGTTTCATGGCGAAAACAGCGCATCAACAATTGCTGGACATTCCGACAGCAGCAACAGGTGCTGCAAACACAATACAAAATGGCGGCCACAGCAATAACAACAGCAGCAACAATTGCAGTGGCAGCAGCAACAACAGCAACGGACACAACATCAGCAACCACAGCAGCAGCAGCAGCAGCAACAGCAACAGCAAACGCAAACGTTCCTGGTCACGAGCCGTGTTCACAAATCTGCAGCGTAAAGGCCTCGAAATACAATTCCAGCAACAGAAATATATAACCAAGCCGGATAGACGCAAATTGGCAGCACGACTGAATCTGACAGATGCTCAGGTGAGTTGTGAGGCAGATGCAGATGATGATAAAGACTAATGCTACATCAATTTGCAGGTCAAAGTGTGGTTTCAGAATCGACGCATGAAATGGCGTCATACGCGTGAGAATCTAAAAAGTGGACAAGAGAAACAGCCACAGCCACAGGCGCACATGGGCTCTGGGAGCAGTGCAACAAAGGCATTGCTGCTGCCAGCTGCAGTTGGAGCTGGAGCAAGGTCACAAGAGCTGCTGGACTATAGCTCCGATAGCTGCTCCAGTGTGGAGCTTAGCGAACGAGCCGACGAGGATGATAATATTGAAATTGATGTAGTTGAATAGCCGCAAGTCAAATATATTAATACATATATATAAATATACACATATCTATATTTAATTAGTATATGTAGAGATTGCTAGTAATAATCAAGTTCAAGTTTTAGCATAAGTTTGTTTGTTTGATAGAGTAATTAATTTATATATAAAGCACGAATTTAATTTATTGCAAATTATAACATAGGCATTAAAAACGTATATTTAATAAATAAATAATGTTATATGTACAAAATGAATTTAGGCGTATTTGGTTTATAGAAGTTGATAATTTATAGGATTCAATAATTTGATTTAGAACTCGAATGTAAATTAATGATTTTAAAGGCTTTTGATTTTACCGAATTTCAAATATGGACTAAGTTTTGCCCATATGTGAGACTCAGTAAAATCAATAGCTTTTAGAGTCGTATAATTCACCTTCTGGTTTTCTATTAAAACCTTCGAATATTATAAAGAAATATATTTCTTCTTTATTCTGCCTTGAAAGTATTTTGGAAAAGTGTCTTAGCAAAATCTATTAAAAGAAAAGTCGAATCTTCATTAAGAAATTGAATTATCCTTTTAAATTAACAATCGATCATCAATCTTGAATATTATTAACATTCCTTTGCAGCTGAATGATGGGAATTCAAATGCCACAATTTGAGCGTAATATATCTTATATTTAAATTTCTCTGTCTAAACATTTTAAATATAATCTAAATATTACTCACTAGCTATCAAACCCCAAAGCCTATATACTCATTTTATTTTTGGTAAACGAGTGTAAATATGAACTCAGCAAGCTCTCATGCTCACGCTCTTGTCGAGTGTAATGAGCGAGAATCTGTCGATTGAGACTGAAGTAAAACACGATGAGGCTGCCGAAGTGTGCTCATCAACAGCTTCGCATTTGAGTACTAATTAGTAAATTCAGTTGCATTTCTGAGCTGCTGCAGGTAAGTCGTAATCGTTCTAGCTCTTTATTAAATACATCAATATTTTATTTATATATTTGTATTTTATTATAATTATAATGTATTTTGTATTTTATTATTATTATAATTTTTGTTAATTAAAATATATTTATATTAATTATATTTTGAAATAAATATTTCTTTATGAAATATATAATATGATTGTATGAATTATAATTAATATAATTATAATAATAACATTATGAATATGAATATTAGTTATAATCAGTATATTTATAATAATAATCTTCATATAAATTAACTTTAATATATTTTATTGATTTTAATATATATTTAGTTAAAACTAAATTTCTTTTTTATTACATTTAAGCAATATAGGTAACATGAAAAAAAAAAACTATTAACGAAGTACAGAATTTAGTAATCATTTTATGCCAACATAAAAGAGAATCTAAATAAAAACAAATTCCATCATAAGTGTAAAACGTGAATGCCTTTATTGTTTTATGAAATACATCAGATAATTATAATTTTTGTTCAAACAAACAAAGAAGCTAACGAAGCCAGCTATTCATATTACGTAGATGCTATCGCAGAAACAGCTCTAATTATAATAACTTAGACTAATGACCAGCAATATTCCATAATTAGAAAGATCTGGCCAAGTACCACACAAACTTATGAAAATAAACAATTAGGGATTAGCTAAGCAATTCATAATTGATAAAGCAACATATTAATACCTCATATATCATTAAAAGCAATTCGCTCTTAATAGTCTCCCTCTCACTCTCTCTGCTCGCGCTCTAAGTGTGGCGCACAGAGTAAACAATAAAAGAGCACGCAATGCCATTTTCTTATAATAAACAACCGAAAATTTAATTAAAGATATACCGCTGCGATCAGCAGAACTCGAAAATGCGACGAGGAGACCTTCTAATCTAGAGAATGATAAAACCCGATACCCGATACCCGACGAAGACGACCACGACGACAACGGCAGTTGGTCAAGCGCGGGGGCATCAGCCGTAGCGGATCAGAGAGACAATTAGGCAAACAGTGAGCGCAAATTATCGACGCACGACATTGAGAAATTACTTCAATTCGTAATAATATTATTGTTATACACTAACCAAGAGCATGAGGAATTTGTAAATATATTTGTAATGCCATTGAAAACCAAATAAAATTGGCTTGGGTTGGGTTGGGCTATAGTACTTTGGACGCCTTTAATTTTATTTCTAGATAAACGATCTTCATGCAATTTTCGGAATAGATTAATAGCATCTAAATCTATTTAGTATTTGCCATATTGTCCCGAGGCATAAAAAATCTGAAAATTGCAGAATCTTTCGTATTCTAATATCTATCTAAATATACAAATTTGAGGTCTCTAAAAAGAAAATTTTCGATTTTTTATAATTAAGAAAAGGACGGACAGACGGACAGGGCTATATCAACTTATTTTTCTGTGCTGATCAAGAATATATATATGGGGTCTGCGACGTCTCCTTCTTTTTGTTACATACATTTTCACAAAAACATTATACCCTGAATTCCCATTTTCAATGGGTTCAGGATATAAAAATTATAATATATTTTAAAATAAATATTGAATATAAATATTTTTAAATACATTTTTAATATTAAACAAAATATATATGAAATTTCTAAAAAAAAAAAAAATTTATTCTTTAAAGCTATAACAAATAAATATATATTAAATAATAATGAAACATAAATACATATATTAACAAAAAACCTAGATGACTTTATTTGGTTAGAGTATTTATTTAGCGACTTGCCATGCCCTGAATTTGAGCAATAATGTTTAGCTAGAGCTTCGTTTGTTCAGTTTGTTGTGGCTAAGCGCTGTGAACGGTTGAAATTTCAGTTAACGAATGTGCGGCAATGTGACGGCTTAATTGTAGAGCTAATATAGATAGAGACAAACACTGAGAACTACGTAAAAATTGTTGAGACAATGGGCAATGTGCAAACGCGTCAGCTTGACTCGCGGAATGCGACAAATAGACGCAGCAGTAAGTGATATAAGTATCTTATAGATACAATTTGAAAGCACACACTCTCTCACTCTCTCTATCTATCTATCTCGAATATCAATTAGGCATCCTGTGGAATTTTCGTTATCCCAATGGTGCTAGAAGACGCGATGATGTTGCCATGATCATCCACAACTCCAGGTTAAGCATTAGCGAATGGCTAAATCTGCTCGAACTCCAGCAATATGAAGGTCAGTTTAGTCAGCACTTTATTTGGTTCTTTGTGTTCTTTGGTGCATTAACTCACGTGTCACATCCGCTCGAACAGAGAACCTGAATATGTATGCAACTGTCAACGATGTTGGCGATATAACCGATAGAGATTTGAAACGTTTGGGTGTACGCAGCATTACCCATCGCCAAAAAATGCTCAACAGTTTGTTGGGCGTGCGAGCCAAGCGTAGACAGTCAATGAATTTGGAAGGTAAGCGGCGAAAATTATTTATTAATGCCAATCTATAGTTTGGTTTATCTATGAACAGCCATGCGAAGTGCTCCGTGTGCGGTGCCGCGCCGTAAAAGTTCCTGTCCCATGGTTTATCTAGATCCCGATACTCTGGCCGATAGCAATGACAGCGCCGGAGCAGCTGTGATTACCACCAAAAGTGGCAAGGTCTTAAAGCAATTGACATTCGATGAGACAACCACAATGTGAGTATGCATAGTTAAGAATATATAATATAAAACTTAAGAACAAATATTAAAATTAGTTGTTGCTGTAACTTTTTGCGTTTTAAGTAGATTTCCGTATTTTGTAGATTTGCGTATTTTGTAGATTTCCGTATTATGTAGATTCCAGTACAGCAGTCTAATTATTTCTATTAATTGGTTACTTCTTAATTATCTTCAGTGCCTAAATATGCTTTGCCCTGACTTGTCAATTGTATTGAATATTTTATAGTTTGATAGGAAATTGAGTAGAATAGGAAAGAGAGTAGAGTAATCTACAAACATATTATAATTTATACCAAATATATATATTAAAAATATATATCCAAATGAATTTTCGCAAATTGATTTACGGAATTAATTATATTTATCTAATATAAATTTTTTCATAATCTTAACTTGAAAATAGATAGTAGACTGTTATATATATCTAACCAGAAATAGAAGGAACATATTCTAATTTTCTATTTTTAACTATAATCAACTTGAATTTTCAATTTTAAAGTATTGATACTTACATATATCAATATAAATATCAATACTTATTTATATCGAAAAGATTTCATTTGTGTCTACTTTTGACACGCTTTCAATTTTTTTAAAAATATATTTAAAATATAACGAATACTCAAACAAGTTCCACAATTTAAAATATGTATGTACATACGAATGTTATACATATGTTATATGTATATGTATCCAAACAAAATTAATTATTATTAATAATGTATGTAAACATACAATTATTTAATTTAAATCATATAATTTTAAATTTTAAAAATATTATAAAAAATTTAAAATTCTGTTTAAAATTTCTCATACATTGCCCACTCCAAAAATGTAATATAAAATATTTGTTTTAAATATATCGATGACTTCAACAAGTTCCACACTTCAATAATATCCACATGTAACTTTTCATAGTCGTAATTCCCTGCCTGCCTGCCTGCCTACCCGCATATTGCCGCTCCAGCAATAACAACAACCACTTCTCCAGCCCCTCACTTACATAAATATATTTCAATAACAAAAACTCTGCGCATGCCCCAAAAGAATTTCCCATAAAAAAAAGAAACAATAAACCTCAGGCAGGCGGCATAAAAATCTTAAAACAAAACACAAACAAGTCGGGCAAAGCGAACAACCCTCACAAGGACATTCGACTTGTGCCAGGGTGGGCCAAAAACGCAGAGCGAATTTAGATGGCAAAGAGTGCAGACGAGGTCGATGCGATAAGAATAGCAAAAGATAAGAATCAACTAATAGTTTTACAATTTTTAGTGAACAGTAAATAAATATTAAGTATTGTTAAAAGGAAAATAAGTTTTTGTAAACACCAAAAGTTCGTTTCAATCTAAAGTCTGATAGTAGTAAAATAAAAAGAAAATTATTTGAGGCGTGTCCTGCGTATATATTCCGTAACGAAAAGCTAGCAAAATGGGCGTAGCAGGTGAGTGATAACAAATTGTAAATGAAAATATTCCTAATTCTGCGAAAATCATAATATTTATTTTACAAAACTAAAACTGCTGCTTGCATTACATGTAAATAATAATTACAATTATTACTATAATTACATTAGCGTAATTTTTTTTTTTGCACTTGAACTTCAGACAAAAGTTCGCATATACCAAGAAACAATCCTGTGGGAGCGAATTTCCCTTTTTCAACAGTAGCCCGGCCGTGTGTGGGGGCAATGGACACATAGCGCTCTCATACGCATACAATAAATTACCCATAATAAGGGAAATTTGTAGAGGTGCAATAGCTCACACACACTCTCTCTCGCTCTTTCGCTCCCTTTACAGCTATGAGGAATTGAAGCCGCGCTCCAAGTGCAACAGTCCGCATTGGGGCCAAAACGCCGACGACATGGAAAGCAGCAATAACAGTAACGTATCCACGCCCCTAGCCGCCTCACCCAATCCCAATGAGCAACAGGAGGCAATTGCACTGAAAAAAGCACTCGAATGGGAACTGAGTTTGGATGCCAGAGAACTGCGTTCGCATGCCTGGTACCATGGCGCCTTGCCACGTCAGCGTGCCGAGGAGATTGTCCAGCGAGACGGCGACTTTTTAGTGAGAGATTGCGCCTCCCAGCCGGATAACTATGTGCTCACCTGCCGCAGCAAATCAGCTGTCTTGCATTTTGTGCTCAATAAGGTGAGTTGAGGGAGAAGGAAGAGGAAGACTTGATAATGAGAAGTGTTGGATTAGGTATGAGGAACTGATGGAATGGGAGGAGTAAAAGATTATTATCAAGAAAATTGTATTTTAATTATACATTCTTTAGTTAGAAGAGATTTATCTATAATCAGGTGATTAAATAAAGGCGAGATAAAGGGCAGAAAAGGAAAATATAATTCTCAGCAAGATGAGTGAAGAGGCAGAGGAACATTAAAGGGATGGAAAGTTTTAACAGATATACCTAAGTCATATATAAACCTTATCTAATCAAAAAATGTATAACTATAATAGAATTTCTCTAACTAAATAAGTTTAAAGTTCATAGAATATAACTTTGAATATGAAGATAATAGAGATTTATATTTTAAGTAAAATATAGAATATCATATATAAATATAAAATATCAATATACAATAGAAGTATATGAATCTCACTAACCTCAATTAATTCCTTCAATTCCCAGCTGGTGCTGCAGCCGCAGACGGTTTACGAACGCGTACAATATCAATTTGAAGAGGATGCGTTTGATACGGTGCCAGATTTGATCACCTTTTACGTGGGCTCGGGCAAACCCATATCGGCTGCCTCGGGCGCCCTAATACAATATCCATGCAATCGCACATATCCGTTATCCTTCTATGGCCACAAAATCGTGGGCAATCAGCTACACACTCAAATGTTGGCCGGATTGCGTGGCTTGAGTCCATTGAACTCGCCCATGGGCAACAACAATGCTGGTGGCTCTGCAATCTTTCGCTTTGGCCAGCTGACGGGCGATGTTGCAGCAACACAGCAACAACAGCAACAGGCTGGAACGCCCGCCAGTCCGCATTGTTCACCGCCACGAGTGCGTCGGGATGTGCCGCCGCCCAGGTTGCCATGCAAGAAGCAGCAACGCTCACAAAGCTTGACACCGGCCCAGGCGATGGTTGTGTGCAACATAAATAAGCAACAAGAGCAACAGCAGCTTGGCGCAACGGATGTCACCAATGGCCATGGCCTGGCCCGCTTTCAGACCATTGCACGCTGTAATCCCACCAGCGATGTGCAGTTGCAGTCGCAGCATTTGGAGCACAAGTTTAGCACCCAATCGTTGCCCCGGCAGAGCACTTCGGCAGCGCAGGCGCTGCGACAGCAGGCAGCGGCACGAATTTGCAGTTTGGCGCGCAATTGCAGTCTTGATACGCCCGATCGGCCACCAAGTCCGCCACCCAAGCCGCGTAAGGAGCCAATGGCCGCAATGCTGGCGTATCAGGCCAGCGGCTCGGATTCGGGCAATGGTTCGGGTGATTCAGCACCAGGCGATATCAGTGAAATGAGCATACAACGCGGCGGCGTTATTATCAAAAATCCGCGCTTTATGAGCACCTCAATTTCGAACGGTACTTTGAAGAGCTTCACGGAATTCGACGCTATAGCAGCAGAGGAGCAGCTCTTTACGCTGCCCATTGAAGAGTTTAAGCTGGTAAGAACTATATACATATGTACATATTTGTAACACTATACGTAATGGTTTCGCTCTGTAATATTTTATAAAGAGTATACACCTGTTCACACGCGCACGGATTAATTAATATTTTGTAACACTCACTTTTCACACGCGCCATTTTTCAAGTTACAATAGAACTGCCATAGACAAATTGACGCATTCTATTGTGAATTAAAGTATTGCCACCTTACGCAATTTTATTTAAATATCCCGTCAAACAGTAGCGGGAAAAGTTTTGCAGTAGCTACGTAACAATTTTGTGACAATTGCAACTTAAAATATTTCCACAGCTGTACACATTTAAATTTCTTTGATTTATATATTTTATGTATTCAAGATCATTTTCAAAGTCGCAATTTAAATTTAATCAATGTGCGATCACATTGAATTTAAAAGTCGCAAAGCATTTGTAATTTTTGCAACTAGGTGGCAAGGTATGAACACTTTAAATCATATTGGCAACTTTCGATACTACGGTAAAGCTTAAATTTTATTACGTTATTTCGTTGGGTAGATAAATTCACTAAGTATAGAGTGATTAAATGGATCTTCTAGAAAACATAGTGATTGTAATATAATATGTATAAAAGTATTAATATTATACATATATTTATAGTGTGGGCATTTGATTAATAATTTTATTTCTCCTTTATTTACAGTGCAGCAAATTCGATTTTGAGAATTTTAGTACTTTACTCTTGCCTTCAGTGGAAAATAAACCGCTGGATGGAGATGCTTTGAACACATTCAAGATGATGCTGCTGGAAACGGGTCCCAAGCTACTGGCCGAGCATATAACACGCATCGATGTGGGCCTATTTTTGGATGAGCCTGCTAATGATACAGATTGTTATTTAAGTTGTTCCGGTCTGGAGCTGCTGACACTGCCCCATGGCAAAGTGTTTCGCGAGGATATCATTGAGCGAACACAGTGCATCAAGCTAATGGTTGCAGTGACCATACTCACCTGTCAAACGGATCTGGATCGCGCCGAGCTGCTCAGCAAGTGGATACAAATTGCAGTGGAGACAAAAACAGCGTTGGGCAATCTCTTCGGATTCTGTGCCATTATGTTGGGCCTGTGCATGCAGCAGGTGAGTCGGTTGAAATTTGGAAACAGTTGTGGAAATCTAAAGCATTGTTAAATTTGAATTTCAGATCCAAAAACTGGACCAGGCTTGGCACATTCTGCGCCAGAAGTATACGGACAGCGCGTTTACATTTGAGGCCAAACTCCGACCCACTTTAAGCAGCATGAATGAAGCCTCCAATCCGCAGGCGCCCAATACAACGGTGCCTCATGTTCTGCTCTATGCACTGCTCATCGATAGGCCGATGCTGGATATTATCGATCACAGCAACGTGGATGAGCGTCCCGCGCTCTACAACACCTGCATTGCGCCCTGGGAATCGAAGGCGGATGATTTTGGCATGACCATAAATTTTCAACATTTGGATGCATCACGTGGCTTTCTTAAGAATCTAGATCTATATCGCAAAAATGCTAAGATTATAATGGAAGAAGCTAGCACAAGATTAGATGAACTGCTAGCTGATGCATTTCGGTAAGTATGAATAGTACTGAAATTTAAGCTCTGACTAATAACAAAAGTCTTTCTTGGCTTCAGCACTGAATTTCACGTCAAGTTCCTTTGGGGCAGTTCGGGTGCCACAGCCAAGCCCGAGGATCGTCATGGAAAACTTGAGAAGGTGCTTACATTGATGGCTGATAAATTCTGCAGCGTTAGCGCTTAGTTGCAAACAAAATGAATAAACAACGATATTATATGGACTCTAGTTTCTAAGCTAATATATAATACTTAACACAATCAAACAAAAGGAATACAAAACTTATACAAGTCTTATACTAGTCCCTTAAACCTTCTTCATGTCAGCTATCCCACAACTTTAACTAATTCCCTGTAATTTTGTGCTGTGTCTACCTCAGCCAATGTGTGTATAATTTTATATACAAACAAACAAACAAAATAGAAGCGCTTTTGTTACAGTTCAAATAATTTATAAAAACAAAAAATATTTAAAATTTAGTTAAGCCAAGTAAACTATTTAGTATTGTTAAAACATTTCTTAAAAACAAAATCCTTTTCATGCTGGAATTAATCAAAATGTATTTATATTTAAGATAGTCATACGGATTCTCTAAGAGAGTTGACATTAACCAAAAATATTGAAGCACACTACCAAAGGCATTTATAGTCTAGTTCTTAAAAGACATATATTATCCAACTATATACTAGTATTATATACACACACACACACTATAGATCCGACAATATACAGTTAATCAAATGCATACATATTATAATAATGACATACATACATACAAGTGTAAGCCGTATACTAAATATAATTATAAAATAATTTTTTGCAATTTTATAAGTGATAGTGCGGTAAACTATAATAAAGAAAATAAAGGAAAATCAAAGAGCAACAAGTGTTTTATAAATTTATATATGAAAAAGAGAAAAGGGCTGGGGAAATGCAATATGACTTAATCTTTTGTAGAGCGTTAAAGGAAGTCAAATATTAAAGTTGAGATGAAATCGGTCTTAATTTTAATTCTTCGTAAATCTAAAATTATTTAATTAAATTTTAGATTATTCCCTTAAATTGAATATTTAAAAATTATAAAAAACTTTAATTATAAAAAGAATATTAAATGGAAAACCAATCATAGGAAAAATGTAAAATCTTATATTAAAAAATTAAATAATTAAATAAAAAACTTCAAGCATGGAAAAATTTTAAATTGATTATTAAATTATAGCAAACTTAAATTAAAGAATTTAAGAAAATTAAATTTTAAATTGAATATTTAAAAAATTGTAGGAAATTTAAATTAGAGAACATCTGATATTTAATATTTTAATTAAAGCCATAGTATTCAATATTAAATTATAGGAAAACTCATAAATTGAATATTAAATTACAGAAAATTAAATTTAATAAATCAAAAAAATAATATTTTCTCATATTTTTTATGATATTTTATAGTAAAATTACACATACTTTAATTAGTTCAATAGTAAATAGTCATATATTACTATTGGGGTGCAATCTAAACTGATTTGATAGATTGGGATTATCGTTTAGATGCCATTAAAACGCTACAGATATGCTTATTTATAGCTACTTGAACTAATGCCCGAATAACGATAATGGAGGCAACTCACTCGCCTTACGAAATGGCAAACAAATTGTGCATGCCACTTAAGTCCCGCACTACTTAGCTTTATCAGCCCACTCCGGGCGGCACCAGAGTTATCAGAGAACATGAGAATAATAATATACTTATTATTTTTCATATGTATCATGAAGTGAGCGATTAAAGTGCCAGAGAACCCATTGACATTGCCGAACCAACAGGGCAGCTAAGCGGTTGCAATTTAAAACTAGCTCTGAAAAGTGAAACGAAAAGCTTCAGGTGTACAAACGAAGCTTTGAAGCCCCAAAAAAAAGCTTTAGCGTGCGAGCACCTTTAAGGCGAGTATGAGCGGCGACGGTGGCAGTTTTCGCTGCAATCGCAAGCTAACGATAGCCATGAGCGGCGGATTTATAATTTTGGTGATCGCATTGACGGTCGGCCTCTGTGTGGGGCTCAGCGGCAGCAATGACGTCACAGAGGTAAGAGTTTATTGTATCAATTTGAATAAACATTGGCTAATTTTTGTCAATTATTTAATCCTTTTGGAATTAGGAGACGCCCGCCTTCAGCATTGATCATCAGGCAAATACTTTTCTCTTGAATGGAAAACCATTTCGTTATGTCGCCGGCTCATTTCATTATTTCCGGGCTCTGCCCGACGCTTGGCGAAATCGTCTGCGCACTATGCGTGCAGCTGGTCTCAATGCATTGGATACGTGAGTAGTACGCTCTATAGATAGAGGGTAGTTGTGTAAATCGTAGGACGTGACTGTGGTTCGCTTTGAGCAAGGCTGAATTAAATTTATGAATCAACACTCTGAATGGGCCTTACAGCTCTGATAAGTGAGCGGCTTTTACAAGCTGTTGATAAATAATTCTAAATCCATAAATTCAAGAAATTACAAAAAAAAAAAAAAATACAATAAAGCCTGAACTTTACAAGGGAAACAGAAATTGAGTAAGCCTGAAGTTGTGGAACTCTAGTGCTATGATAATCTTTTTTTTTTATTTATATATTCATTTATCTTTTTTTTTTTTTTATTTATATATTCAATTATCTTTTTTTTTATTTAAATACTTTAGGCTTGTAAAAACACAATTGGGAAAATACTAAACAAGTTCTATATAATTAAGTAGATGAGGAATGAACCCAATAAAAATTAATTGGGTGACTTGCTATAGAGAGAATGAAATGGACATAGAAATCTTGAATTGAATGTTTACAATATAACTTATGGAATTTTTAGTATTGTAAGTTTATAAACAACCAAAAAAGTAACTCTATTGAGAAATGCTATATAGGAATGGTAATATCGCATTGCAAATCAAAAAAAAAAAAAGAGTTGTTTAAGAGATAATTAATATATCAATATTGAACTTAAAAATATATTTTTTTCCCGATCTATAATACTTTCTTCTAGTTAAAACTGGCATATGCAAGCAATTAAAAATGTAATTGATAATTTTAATATTTTGTTTAGAAAATATTTGATATACTAAAGCTAAATCTTATCAAATTTAAATATAATTAATTATTTTTAATATATAATCATAATTATGGAAATATTTGATATACGAAAGCTAACTATTTATGTATTTTAATTTATATTGAAATCAATTTATAATTGGGAATTCCCACCTAACAGCTACGTAGAGTGGTCGCTGCATAATCCACACGATGGCGAATACAATTGGGAGAGCATAGCCGACTTGGTCAAATTTCTAGAAATAGCTCAAGAAGAGGACTTTTATATAGTGTTACGTCCCGGTCCATATATCTGTGCCGAGCGAGATAATGTAAGTAAAGTAAATTATAGAAATTTAATTGATTCATTTTAATTTCAACACTATCCACAGGGTGGTCTACCCCACTGGCTGTTCACCAAATATCCCGACATCAAAGTGCGCACAAATGATCCCAGATACTTGGCCGAGGTTAGCAAATGGTATGCAGAGCTAATGCCACGCCTAAAGCATTTGCTAATAGGCAACGGTGGCAAGATCATAATGGTACAGGTCGAGAATGAATATGCGGCATACTATGCCTGCGATCATGACTATCTGAATTGGTTGCGTGACGAGACCGATAAATATGTGGAAAATAAGGCGCTGCTCTTCACTGTGGACATACCCAATGAACGGATGCACTGTGGCAAGATTGACAATGTGTTTGCTACCACGGACTTTGGCATCGATCGCAGTGAGTAGAAAGTTATTTGAGAGATATATGAGGGAATTTTCAAAATAGACTTTCTTAATTTGAAGCCAATGGTAGCTAGGATTATATAAAAATTGTTACAATTAATACAATATAGAGTATGATGACAATAAATAGAACTAGAATTCCAAATGGCTTGGGATGATCATAACTACGATACATATAAGAATTATTAAGATTTTCATTTACCTTAAAAAATAAATAAATAAATAAAATTGAGCCATTTACACTATACATTATAATAACATGCTTGTTGATGGAGCTATAAAATTTTTTAAATGGGTTTTCAATCTCAATTCATTTGGTTTTTGTTATCAGAAGCTGAGATTATCCTCTGTTTTTTCGTGAGATAAGGCCTATTTATTACTTAGCTAATCATTTGGAAAGAAATCATTAAACTTAGCAAATACTATTAGAAAGCCACAAAATTCCATGTGTTTGAAAGCAAGTCTAAAATTTTAGTGACTGAATTATTATTTGAATCAAAGATTATTTTAGCAAAACTAATTAACTCAAATATAAGCATAAGTAATTGTAGATCTATTCAAAAAAGTTAACTGAATACAAATTTTAAACCTATAAAAAACTTAAGTCCTTTTGATCAAATCAAAGAAGGCTTAACATTATCTTAACAGTCCAGCTTCTACCACTCTACACTCTCTTATGCAGTTCATGAGATTGATCAAATCTGGAAATATCTGCGCGTCGTACAACCCACTGGGCCATTAGTCAATTCGGAATTCTACCCAGGCTGGCTGACCCACTGGCAGGAGATGAATCAGCGACGCGATCCGCAGGAGGTGGCCAGCGCTTTGAAGTAACACTTGAAAAAAAAAAATACTAATATATATTGAGAATTATAATATTCGAAATATCCCTCTAAGGACCATACTCAGCTACAATGCCAGCGTGAATCTTTACATGTTCTTTGGCGGCACAAATTTCGGTTTTACGGCCGGCGCCAATTACGATCTGGATGGCGGCATTGGCTATGCGGCGGATATAACCAGTTATGATTACGATGCTGTGATGGATGAGGCGGGCGGAGTTACTAAAAAATATGAGCTAGTCAAGCAAGTAATAGGCGAGGTATTGGAGCTGCCCAACATTGTGCTGAATCCCGCCAAGCGTTTGGCCTACGGCAAAGTGGAACTAACACCTGCAATGGAGCTGCTGTCGCCGGAGGGACGTGCTGCCCTGTCCAAGGGCACGCCCATCAAATCCGATAAGCCCAAGTCATTTGAGGAAATGGATCAATACTCGGGCTTGCTGCTCTATGAGACACCATTGCCCAGCTTAGATCTGGATCCAACACTGCTGAGGGTGGAAGAACTGCGCGATCGAGCCCATGTCTTTGTCGACCAACAGCTGGTGGGCACATTGTCGCGGGAAGCGCGCATCTATGCGCTGCCCCTGAGCAAAGGCTGGGGCAGCACACTTCAGCTGCTCGTCGAGAATCAGGGACGCATTAATTTCGATCGCGCCAACGACACCAAGGGGATCTTTGGCAAGGTGACGCTGCAGTTGCACAATGGCGGCGAACTACCGCTGGAGGATTGGACAACAACAGCCTATCCCCTGGAGGCCATCACTATTGAGAGCTGGCGCCAGAAGTGGCCAGAAAATGCAGCTCTCGATGAATCGATAGCCAGGCAGCGAGTGTTACGCACCGGACCCATACTCTACACGGGCAGCTTTCAAGTATCCGAGGTGGGTGACACCTATCTGAACCCGGCTGGCTGGGGCAAGGGAGTGGCCTATGTGAATGGCTTCAATTTGGGACGCTACTGGCCGCTCGGTGGACCACAGATAACGCTCTATGTGCCCAACGAACTGCTCAAAGTCGGCTCCAATTCCCTGGTACTGATCGAGTATCAGCGCTGTAATAAAACCACAAATGGTGCAGAGCTGCCGGCAGTACAATTCGATGCAGTTGCTCAGCTGGATGGAGAGTCCAGCGAGGCACAATAATTAGGTAAAGATTTTGTTTGTTTGTTAATTTTTTATTATTATAATTTACAAGCGTTTTGTTTTTTTTTTTAGAAGCAGTTATTGATTTTGCTGTCGCATCAACAACCTTGACAAGCATTTGTTTATTTTAATATTTGCTAATCTTAGCTATTAATTTTCTTATATAATAAACACTGCTTAATTAATTCAAAATTATTTGACTGACATTTTTCTTTTTTTTTTTTTCTTTATATATATTTATTATAATTTTAGCTCGCTTTGAATTGACTCTTACGTTAAGCAGGAATTTCTTTTTATTTTTATTTTCCTTGCTAGCTCAATTTACTATTTTTAGTTATATATTTTTTTTTAATTACATTTTGTTAGCTTTTTTCACTTAATTTTTATTATTATTATTTTTCACTTTTAATTTTTTTGAATTTTTCAAATATTTTGTTCATTGGCAAATGGAGATTCTGATTTTATTATTAAATTTCTATCATTATTATTATTTTGTTTATTTTTTTCTTAATAAAAATATTTTATTTTGTGCGTCGAGACATTATTTTCTGCTCTTTTGTTAATAAAGCATTTGAAATACATTTGTAGATTATTAAGTACATTTAGCTTTCGAGATTCTCAAAAATATATTTGAATAAAAATTAAAAAATAAGTCTGTTGTGTTTAATATACATTTTTAGAAATATACAAAAAAAATGTTTTCACTTTAAATACCAAAATATGATATTTAAAATTTTTTGTTCTTTATGTTACTTATTGTTTCTTTAGGGCAGTATGGCTTAGAGAGGAAATATAAGAGGTATGTTAACAGATTCGAAACACTAAACACTTTCAAACATAACATAAAAGTCGTAAGTTGTTAAACAGAGTAAAATTCTTAGTTATAGTTATGTGGATTTACAATGATGTTTTACAACCCATAGATTAACATATATGTATATATGTGCGACAACAACATTTGTTTATTGTGCAAAACTTGTTTCGACTAATTCGACAGCAGTCTTATTTGAAAAAAAAAAAAAAAAAAAAAAAAAACAAGAAGAGAAAACAACGAACACAAGACAGGTTTTTCTTTACATATCTATGATTCATTATTATATATATATAATATTACATAAATCGGCATGCGGCGTGTACAATTTAAGCTCGTCAAAAATCTAATCAGCAAACTACTTGTATTTTTTTTTTTAATATTTAATTTTGTTTTTCTTCTTTTTTTTCAGTGCCCCCACATAAAAGTTTCTGTTTCTTATTTGTTGTGTTATAAAAAATACTGCAATATATATATATTTTTTTTTATATAAATTTGTTGTAGGTTTTATAGTGATAGATTTTTGCTGTTTACATTTGAAATGAAATTTCGTGTTGCTCAAAATACCCTTGCAGTAGAATTTGGGATTGGGAATGTTTCTTTATCATTATTATTATATCTGTATACCCTATAAATCGTGTTACATACTGCTAGGGCATATTCACTTCAGTTTGCCAAAGTTCTTTTGTATTGTGGAAAAAATGATTTGCATTGTTGAAATATATTTGAATACTTTTTCATCTCATTTCTATACATTTACTAAAAATATATCACAGCTGCATTTCGAGTTAATTTACTTTCTTCTTCTTTTACATATATATTTATATATATATATCGTTTTTTTTATGTAAAAATGTATAGAAAATTGTGTTTTTTGTTTTTTTTTTTTTTCTTAGTAATTTTAGTGTTTTTGTTTAGGGTACAAAAGAAGCCTACGTAAAACAGCAAAAAATTTGGCAACCTAGTTAATATTTAGTCAATGTCCATGAAGACGGAATGCGTTTGCGTTTAGTAGACACTCATATATATATATATATACATACATATATATATATATATATATATATATATATATATAGTTAGGTATTTATAGTATAGGTAACTAACCGAAGCGTTGATTTAGATGATGCATAGTTGTAGTTATAGTTGTTGTAGTTCGTGTAGTTAAAGTTCAATTGCGGCTAATTCCTGTTGCTGTTTGCTATTTGTTGCTGTCTGTGATCGTCTCTTACCTGTCTAAATTGCTGTGGGGGCAGCGTGCGCCATTTGTCAGTGCCATTTCGATTTTTGTGTATAGATATCAGCGCGTAAATTTTGCGCAAAACAAATGCCCAGAATCTGTAAGGCATAGAAGGAATTATTAGTAATTGCAAACACTTTATGTAAAATAAAAATGTTTGTTAAATTGAAAACAAAATAAACGAAACACCTGAAAGAACATAACACCAATTGCGACTGTGGAAATAATAATTAAATTATGCTCTATCCATTCTTCGCCAGCCTGAACGCAGCCTTTCTCATAAATAATCTTAGAAAGCTCCATGCCCTGCGCCTCAAACTGCAAATAATAAAATGTATAGGAAATAAAATAAGTATAAATGAAATAATATAAAAAAATATAATAAATATATAAATATATATAGATTAAATAATATAAATTTAAATGTAATTAACAAAATATATAAAAGAAATAAGCAAGATATGTGGATGCATTATTTGAATTCTGGAAATTTATACAGACTTCCAGCTTAAATAAATATAAATATATATAATTCATAAATTAATATATTAAATTTATAAAATTCGTAAATTCTGAAAATCGTGATGAATTCAAAATTAGCAGAATATGCAACACGGACTAAATACAATAGTAACAATCCCATAATCTACAATCAGATAAATAAAAATAAAATCATCAAGCTCTAACCATAAAGAACTAACAATATAAAATTGTAGATATAAACAAATATGCAAATATATGTATTGTCAAACTCTTGCCCAGCACCTGCATGACGAGCAGGCTAACAACTGTGGCGGCCACACCAATTAAATGCGTCTCCAGCCAATCCTCTCCAGCGCGCAAACAACCGCGCTCATGTATATTTCTATCCACTGGCTGCATGCGTGTATATAAATATTTATTAAGCCCCTAAATACTATTTAGCTAATTTACATTTATCTTATTAACTTACGTAGCCCTCCTTGCGCACATCGTAGCCGCATTGTTTGTTCTTGATCACCTCCTGCGGTCGCCGGCGACAGCATGAGAAGGGCACACCACACGCCTCCCGGCTGCCAATCGCAATTGAAGAGCAATTGAAATAGTTATTGCTATCCCAATCTTTGGGTCCATCGATGCCGCAACATTGCAGCCAATCCTCCTGTATCCAATCAATCAGATTCTGTTGATCCGGATCCTCGCGATAATGCTTGATAAAAGCTCGCAGACCTTCGGTTGCTTGATCTTTGATCTAGGAATATACAAATATATATAAATATTTATGATTATTTATAGTAGATGTATTTCTTATAATTACAAATTTTTTAAAATTTTAATTTAACTTTGTGTATATATAAATAAAAAAAATAAAAAAACATAAAAACATTTTTTTTTTTTTTGAATTACTTACTAAATTAAATACACGTTAGTTAATTTCAAAATAATATTTTTAAAATATTTGTTCCATATTACAAATAAAATATGTTTTTAATTAAATGTACAAACATTAACAATTTAACCCTACAAAATATTTTAAAATGATATTTTTCATTTAATTTTACCCTCCGAATACTAATTAAAAATGTTTTGTTTTTCACATTCAAAACCAAATACGCCTGAAATCAAATAAACAATAAAATCGAAATATAATCAACTTGGCAACGCATTAAGCAGCGTTGTTTACATTCAGGCAGTCTCAATTCAATTCAGCTTTGTCCGCTAATTAGTATGCAGCATACCACGCAGAAATGCTAACAGCTTACCCAGCCTTTGTCCTTGAGCACAAACGCAAGCCCGCAAAAGCCAATCTCACTTAGCAGCAGAACGCTCAGAAATATGGCATACTGTAAATAAATAATGTATTAGATGTATACATACATATATCGTAAAAATGTATTAGATGTATATATACATATATAGTATATATTAAGTGGGCAGTATTTTGTATAACTTACGGCGCTCAGCAGGCAGGTATTTTCCCGCAGTGCACCCACACTGCCCATTAGACCCAACATAAATGTAATGGTGCCCAATATGATGAGAACAAAGGCGGGATCTAAGGCAATGAATGTTAGCTTGCTGATGTTGCGAAACATATCCTTTTCGGTCCAGGCCCAAATGCCAACGGAGAGCACCACAAGTGCGGTCAGCCAGATGATTACATTGCTGGTGAAGAGCAAGTATTTGAGGCAGCAACTGATTTCACTTGTTTCGCGACGATATTTGCGAACTGCGGGCATTTTTCCGAGTCGATGGCGGGGGCAACAGCAACAGCTCGTCTGGATGATGGTCTCTAATTGCTACGGAATGATTATGGTCCTATTATACACTATTACTAATGACTGGGTATTTTTGTTATTTTTTTTTATTTTTATAATTTTACTAGAACGAAAAGCTGTGTTTACCAGCCACAGATTTTCGACTTAGCAATTGTGCGACACGAACAGCGAATAAGAAAACCTGTACGCTAGTACGAGAGGCATGATAGTTGTTAGCCTTTTCGAGAGTCTGTTATTAACATCACAAGCTTTAAAGTTGCCACTGTCTGGCAATCAGTGCTGCCAGACTGTTGTTTAATGGAGTGTAAGTTCATGTACATTTACTTGATTTTAGAGTTTTATCTACTCTACCGAACACTTCGCTCCACCAGCTAACGACACTATTTCGCAGTTAACATAGTAAACTCAAGCAAACAACTCAATCGTTTATACAGTTAAGATTTTTGATTGTGCGCTTAACAGCGTAGACTCCCCCATTTAAATTACTCTTAACATAGACTTTGGTATTTTCTGTATGTGCTCTTGCGGCACTCGGGTATTTTATTGAATACAAGAGTTAGCCACACTGATTTTCATCGTCGTGTGCAGTTGAAAAGGCAGTAGAAAAGATCAGTACCAAGAAAAATAAATATAACAATTAAATACCAAATAGAATTGATTAAGTGCTGTGTGCGTGGATCTATGAGATATTTTGGGCAAGTGCACGCATACAAACAGCGTGCTCGGCCCCATTACCTATGACGACAGTGAGTTTAGTTTTTCTTCCACTTCTGTGCTCTCTGTGTATGCGTGCGTGTGTGAGTTTCGCTGATGGCTGAAGCAGAAAATGTTTAATTAGCAGACGAAATATGGACAAAACATATACATATGTAATACGCCATGCCCAAAACGTTGCAACAAATCAAGCGAAACTTACTTTTAATCTATAGTGTGCTCTGAAAAAAGAAGGTTGGAATCAACCCCCCGCGTTTTAATCAAAGAAAAAAAAACTTGTATGTGTGCGATTGCTGCCACTGCTAGCAGCGCAGTCTAAAAGAAAAATTATAATAAAAAGTGAAAATGTAGTTATTAAGGCAAACCTTTGCCACACATATTTTTCGTGAATTTTCTGTGCATTTTTAATAAGCTATTACACATGGACAGTAAAGCAATAGCAGCAGCAGCAATAGCGATGTAAAGTGCGTTCTCAGCCTTTGGTCGCCATCATAGCAGAGATGTTGCCGTCGACGTCGCTGCCTACCTCCTGTGCGTGTGTGTGTGTCTAGCTCAGTTAATCCCTAGAAATATTGTGATCCCACGCTTGTATATCATTTTCAATTACAAGCCTCTCGACTAATTATGCAAAGTGTAAAATTTTATTAAAAAAGAAAAAAGTACAGTGTTGCATTTATACACACATACACACGTTGATGTATGCTCAAACATACATACATATATTATACATACAAACATAAAACATTTCAATGTGCAATATGGTGGACAGTGCGTAAAAATCACAACGACGACGTCGACGTTTGTTAACTGCTTACTATTTTTGTAGTAGACATTGCTTATGTTGTTGTTGCTGTTGCTTCTGCTGCTGTTGTTACTTGGGCTTGGTTGGCAACGGAAAACTGCTTTTTTAGCGCAGATGCAGCTAAACCAAAGTACATTAAATCAATTGCATTTGACAAAGTAAAACGACTTTCAGTGCTAATTTCGCTAAGCATACAAAATATATCAATATACGCACATACATACATATTTATGTATGTATAGAGAAATGCTGTTGTGTATTTCTATTCGTATATTGTATACCTGTGCTCGCTTATGAATGTGTGTTTGTGTATGTGTGTGTAAGTGTAAGTAAGTTTTCGTATATGTATTTGTGTTCGGCTGAAAATGGAAATTATATAAAACCCCTTTTTATGTGCGTGAGGCGTTTTAGATTAAAACAGCATGCGGCTGGCTCTTAGGCCTTAATTATTTCCATCAAAACTCACACACACATACACACACGTACTTAAACCTTACGATCAATATGGCAACATAGGTTGACGAAAAACGTTGCCAACTTTGTCAAGACTTTGTGAAATTCTCATCGTTGGCAAGCACGCAGCGTTCACATTTTACCAATCAATAATTTACAAACGTCAATAAAAAAAAAAAAAAAAACAAAAAAAAAAAATAATAATAATAATTTCTGGCTAAATACAACAAAAAAATAAATAAATAAAAAAAAAAGGAAAACAAAATTTAAAATAAAAACAAACGCCCGAAGTATACGCACTTATGCTGTCCGTGCCTTCTCCATACGTACATACATATATACGTATGTATGTATGTACACAGAAAAACGGTACTCTCATTGCTCTCACAAAGGAGAGATTGAGTCTGGGCTGCCTATATGTCGGTTTGTCTGTCGTCTGTCCGCTGTGATCAAGGAAATGACAGAACTATACAACACTCATACTCAATATTTTGCTCGCTTACTCTTTTACTCCCCTGACGTTCAGCATTGACGTTGTTGTTCTTTTCATTTGGGTGTTGGTGGTGGCGGCGTCGCCCCACTTTTATATGTTTGTGCGTGTAAATTGTAACAACAACCACCAAAGGCAAAGCTTTTTGCTCAGCGACTACTACGGCGGCTTCCTTTTGTCTATTTGGACGCTGCAAAAAAAGCCTCAACCGGAACTTTAACATCGCTGCCGGCGTCGATGCCGACGATACCGACGTTTTTTCAATATGGCTTCTTTTAGCATTTCAATTTCATCGCACAATAAATATTGTATGTAAACATTTTGCATGTGGCCGAGTAGTTTTGCCTCGGAATACGCAATTAATGTTGGAAAGTAAGAGCTTTTCCAGCTGCAGTAACAGCTAAACTAACGGTTCGGTGTGTGTGCATGTGCTCCGCAGAACAAATGGCTTTAGATTATTGCATACATTTGTATGTCTTTCGGCATACATACATACATATGTACATACGTATTGAATGTGCAAGTTTTGTTGCTATCGGTCGTTATGTTATACATACACACTAAGTAATGATGTATATATATATATATATATATATATACGCATAAATAATATAGATGTTTTGTGCGCTCCATTTTTCTATGCAACAAATTCATTTTTTCCTGTTGCACGATTCACACATACAGACACAACTCATGACGATTAAATGTGTTATGAAAAGTAAAGAGAGAGAGAAAGAAAAAAAAAAACTCCTGTTGGCTTTACTGTCAACTGTGCATGTATGTACGTGTGATTGTGTTTGTGTTAGTGAGCAAAACAAAAGTGCAAAATAAAAACATAACATGCCAAATGTTGTTTGTGCGTTACAAGCACTGCCACACTGACTGCGCTGCAGTTCCCACTCCCACTCGCTTCGCTCACAGTTTACTCTCTTTCCTGCTCTCTCTCTCTTTTACTCTGTATATGTTAGTCTCTCGCACATCAAACGTTCGTAAGCTCAAAACCACCCCCACCCCTTAGGCCCCTTAGTTGGCGTTAGACGTTCTTTGATCACGTAGACGAGTTTGTTTGTCATTAATGTATGTGAGGGGATATTCGTGTGTCATTTATTTGCGCTTTGCTTCTTACCACCCGGTCAAACAGTCGGAAACACTGTACAGGTGTTAAGATATATGCACGTGTTTGTATGTGTAATTACATAGATAATTAAAAGAAAGTTTTCTACTATATGTAAAATTTATGAAATTATACGAACTTATCGTTTAGTCTATGTTTATTTAACGTAAATTGATTGCTTCGTTTAGCGATTTATTTAGACTGTATATAATTTCTGATTTGATCAGCAGTAAAACACAAACAGTTGATTTTTATTATGAAAATCATTATTCCATATATTGAATATATTTTAAAAAATGCACAAATATTTTTGTAAATCAACTTTAACTATATTTTTAATATAACAGAAAATGTGCTTAAAAACAAAATTGTATTAAAACAAAAGCAGGTAATTTTGATTATACATCATTCGATATTTTTTTTATATAAAAATCATTGATATTTTTCATTTATCAAGAAGTGTGAATAGCTAAATTATAATTTAAAAAAAAAAAAATAATTATTTAATATATAATATGTTATTCGCAAACGCAAAAAATATTTAAAAGCATTATCAGTCGAAAAAAATATTAATAACTAACTCTTTTGCACATCTGCTAATATTTCCTGCAATGGTTTGTATGTTTATCTGTTGCTTGAAGTGCTCAAAATATACATACATACATTCATTTTAAATTATTGCAATTACTTTTTTTTTTTTATCAATATTAAAAGTGCTGGCTGATAATGTAATCAAGCATCAAAACCAAATACAAATGCACACTCAGGCAGGCAGTGCAATTGTTTGCAAGTGTGCGTATGTTTTTTTGGTATATACATATTTAAATACATGTATGTATTTGTGTGAGTGTATGTACGTTTGAAGAATAGTCTCCGATTTTAATGCCACACAACCCCCACATTTAAACGGCGAGAGGCTCTCTCACGTACACTAATTCTATAAATGCCGTTTACTGTTTTTGTTTACCTGCCTGCTAGTTCGAGAGGGGTTGTGCGTGATTCGTGTGTGTGTGTGTGTGTGTAAATCTCTCTTTTCTCTCTCACACACATATATATAGTATATATATATATACTATTACAATTACTTTTCACTTGCGTTCGTTCATGCGTTTAAACATATGAAAAAAAAAAAGGTTGGCTGGTTGGTCTTGGCACAGTGTTGAACAGTGTTGCACAAACACACACACAAATATATATATATATAAATATATGTATATACCGACGCACACACTTGTAACTGTGAACTGTGCTCGTCTTCTGGTCACACTTGGCAGTCAGGCACAGGCTGAAAACTAGAAAATGGCCATGTTTATTGAGTTTGTGAATTTTTCAACCCCAAAACATAGAACAAATAAAATAGTAACGAAACGTAATGTAAACGGCAGTCAATGAAGTACGTTTACTAATAACTGTGATTTTGAGCAAGCAAGTATATAGAACTTAATAGAGGCGTTTAGTGAAAATATATGTATATCTATAAATACAAATCATAATTTTAATTGTGCACTAAACGATATTTCATACTCATTTGCAGAGCTGAACAAGGTCCAGCAGCCGTTGCAGCAATTTATTTCGTAAACCCATAAAGTCCCACATGTCCGCCAAAGCTGAGGCGGACAATTTAGCCGCCAGCGGTGGCGGCACCGGCGGCGCCAATAGCAATTCAAATGGCACCGCAACACCGGCACGACGCCTGCGCACCCGCAATTCAACCGGAAGTGGCAGCGAGTCGGCCAAAAAGAATACAAACAACAATAACAGCAGCAGCAGCAGCCACAATAACAATAACAATATTAATAGCAACAACAACAACAACAACTGCAGCAGTAGCAGCAATAACAACAATAACGAATCAGCTGCAACGGGACACGATGGTCCAGCCGCATCGATGGGTGGCCTAACAATGCCAATATCAGCATCAACTGGTGCTGGCTCTGCCGGTAGCTCATTAGCAGGACCACCCAGCTCCGTGGAACGTCCCATGCCCAGCGTGCCCATGAATCATGCTAGCAGCAGTGTTTCGGCCAGCAAGAAGTATCACAACAGTTGTCCGCATCCAACGCCGACGGTGCACAAGAAATCGTTGCATACGAAGCCCCATAGCAGCAATAAATTCGATCAGGGCAAGAATGAGGAATTCAATTTTGATACACCGCCCGAGTGTCCAGTATTTCGGCCGACAGCGGAGGAGTTTAAGAATCCATTGGCATACATTAGCAAGATTCGATCTATAGCGGAGAAATGTGGCATTGCCAAGATCTTACCGCCGGACAAATGGTCGCCGCCATTCGCTGTCGATGTGGACAAATTGCGTTTTGTGCCGCGCGTGCAACGTCTCAACGAGTTGGAGGCAAAGACGCGCGTCAAATTGAATTTCTTGGATCACATTGCCAAGTTCTGGGAGCTGCAAGGCTCATCTCTGAAAATCCCCATGGTGGAGCGTAAAGCTCTCGATCTATATACATTACATCGCATCGTACAGGAGGAGGGTGGCATGGAGCAAACCACCAAGGAGCGTAAATGGGCCAAGGTGGCCAATCGCATGCAGTATCCATCCAGTAAAAGTGTTGGCGCCACACTCAAAGCTCATTACGAGCGTATACTGCATCCCTTTGAGGTGTACACCTCGGGCAAAGTGTTGGGCCCAAATGCGGCCGCATCAACTGTGGGTGCAACGCCCGTTAAGCTCGAGGATGCGGGCACCGATTACAAGGCCCATGAGATACCCACACGTCAGCAAATTGCGCCGCCCAATGAGAATAATACGCGTCGCTCCAAGCGTTTTGGCAATTCGAATGCCAGCTGCGGTCTAAACAGTAAGCCAGGCACCGCTGCTGGTATTACCATTAAAACGGAAACCAAGGAGGATTTCAAACGCGATCTATTAAGCAGCTTTAATGCTGTCAATGCGGGTGCCACTGCCGGCGCTGGCCAATCGGCGGGCTCTGGAGCTGCCACACCGAATACACGCGCCACCCAAAAGAAAGCCACCACGGAAGTGCAGCAACCCCTTATCGATCCACTGATGAAGTACATCTGTCACATCTGCAATCGCGGCGATGTTGAAGAGTCAATGCTGCTATGTGATGGCTGCGATGATAGCTATCATACCTTCTGCCTGCTACCACCATTGAGCAGCATACCAAAGGGTGAGTTCTATGACATTAAAAAAAAAAAGAAGTATATTTTTATACCCTTTCGAAAATCAAGATTTGTCTTTAGAAATATTGAACAACAAAAATTGTGATTATTATAATTTCTATTATATTTATATGTCATATAATCTCATCAATAATTTCATTTATTCCTTTACTCCATCCCATCAGGTGAATGGCTTTGCCCGCGTTGTGTTGTGGAGGAGGTGAGCAAGCCGCAGGAAGCTTTTGGTTTTGAGCAGGCCGAGCGAGAGTACACCTTGCAGCAATTTGGCCAGATGGCCGATCAATTCAAGCAGGAATACTTTCGCAAACCGGTGCACCTGGTGCCCACGGAGCTGGTGGAGCGCGAATTTTGGCGCATTGTATCGTCAATTGATGAGGATGTGACTGTGGAATATGGCGCCGATTTGCATACAATGGATCATGGTTCGGGTTTTCCCACAAAGAGCTCGAATTATTTGCTACCCGGTGATCAGGAGTATGCCGAGTCTAACTGGAATTTGAATAATTTGCCATTGTTAGAGGATTCGATACTGGGTCACATCAATGCAGATATTAGCGGCATGAATGCGCCGTGGATGTATGTGGGCATGTGTTTTGCTGCCTTCTGCTGGCACAACGAGGATCACTGGAGCTATTCGATTAACTATTTGCATTGGGGTGAACCGAAAACCTGGTACGGTGTGCCCGGCTCCTGTGCCGAGCAGTTCGAGGAGACGATGAAGCGTGCCGCTCCTGAGTTATTCTCTTCGCAGCCCGATCTACTGCATCAGCTGGTCACCATCATGAATCCGAACATATTGATGAATAATGGTGTGCCCGTCTTTCGCACCGATCAGCATGCCGGCGAGTTTGTCATTACCTTTCCGCGCGCCTATCATGCCGGCTTCAATCAGGGCTACAATTTCGCCGAGGCTGTCAATTTTGCTCCGGCAGATTGGCTGAAAATGGGACGGGAATGCGTCAATCATTATTCAATGTTGCGTCGCTTCTGTGTCTTCTCGCACGACGAGCTCGTCTGCAAGATGGCCCTAGAGCCAGCCAAGCTAACCTTTGGCATTGCCACCGCCTGCTACATCGACATGGCCGAAATGGTGGACACCGAAAAGAAACTGCGCAAATCTCTGCTCGAATGGGGTGTCACACGTGCCGAACGGCGTGCCTTCGAGCTGGTCAACGATGATGAGCGCCATTGCCAGGAATGCAATACAACCTGCTTCCTGTCGGCCGTTGCCTGTGAGTGCAACGACAAACTAATCGTCTGCCTGCGGCACTACACCGTACTCTGTGGCTGTGCGCCAGAGAAGCATACGCTCATCTATCGCTATACGCTGGACGAGATGCCACTGATGCTGCAAAAGCTGAAGGTGAAGGCGCACAGCTTTGAGCGTTGGCTCTCACGTTGTCGTGACATTGTTGATGCCCATACGCCCACCTCGGTCACCCTGTCCGAGTTGCAGGAGCTCTGCAAAGAAGCGGAGACCAAAAAGTTTCCATCATCTCTGCTCATCGATCGACTCAATGCGGCGGCCATTGAGGCAGAGAAATGTGTGACAGTCATTCAACAGTTGGGCATTAATAAGGTAAGTTCGATTCGATTGACTAAATAAAGTAATTAAATTTAATCAGTAATATCAATAATAAATAATTCTTAATGCTGACATAATTAAATATTTGCTTTATATTTCTTATAATATAATATATATATTTAAAAATTTTAACTGAATGCTTAATGTAAGCTGTACAGAAGTGTTAAACAACTATTTACTTATATACTTCAATATTTACTTTATGCTAGTAAATCTTTTCTAAGTTGGACACAACAAACTTCTCAAAATAATTAAAGCAAATATATAATATTTTGTTATATTATTATTTATTGGATATTATTTTGTCTGATCTAATACTTAATATATGTTTTTGTTTAAAAAATGCGATCAAATTAGTTTTAGATTTTTTTAGAGCTTAAATATTTTAGCTTCAGCAAAGCCTTCCTAATTTGGCCACTGAGTCAGTTCCTGTTCATTCTACTTTTAAATTTATTATTATATTTAAATATTTTTTATATTTATTATATTCTATCTCATTGCTAATATATATTTATTGCTTTAATAGCTCAATAAAATAAGTGGTATGAATATAATATATTTCTTTGATAATTGAACATATAAAAAATATTTATTTTTATTTGTTTAACTGTATGATAAATATTTGAATACAGAGTCGGTTATTGTACTACCAATTTATATATATTTAATAGATCGTATCACCAATTTTATCGAGCTATTATTCAATGTATACTTTCGACTATCAGACAAGCTAATAGTTGTTTATTCGGTAATTCGATCAAATTGTGGTACCAATAGTATTCCATATAGTATGACCTCACTATATAGGACAAGTAAAAATTATAAACAAATTGTTCAATTGATAAATAGAGTAAATAATAGTTCATATATTTTTATTGTTTTAATATTTTGATACAATTATGATATAATATATTTTTCTATTAATGGAAACTGAATGAATGATTTACAAAGATATTAAAGAAAATACTTTGTTATGCTGTAACGGCTCGATAAGTTCGATACAAATAACGCCGGTTAATGTTCGTATTACCAATTTGATCAGACTATAAATATTATTTTGTCTGATCTAATTCTTTTGTATAATATTCGATAAGAAATTAGTGATACAAACAGTTATCCAAATGATACGATTTCAATCTATTAAACAGTTTAATATTGCAAAAAAGTATATATATATATATATATATATATATATATATATACTTCTGATATATATATATATATGTATATTCATATATTATATATTTTATATTATATTTTAGGATCAGAAAAATTCCAAGATTTAACCATTCAAGATCAGAAAAGTAATAGACAAATATATATTTATTGATTTAAAATTGTGTTCAAATAAGGGATACGAATTAAAAATTTATTAGTCATACATATCATAAAAATATTATTTAAAACATATATTATTATAATTCATTGTTGTAAAAACTATATTCTTAAATCATTTATATGTATGTATTAAAGGTGCGCACCCGTTCCGATCATAATCAGGAGGCAGCCCAGTATAAGTTAACCATGGAGGAGCTGGAGCTGTTTGTGCAGGAAATCGACAATCTATGCTGCATCATCGATGAGGGCGCCTCGGTGCGTGAGCTTCTAGTGCTTGGCCGGCAGTTTGTGGAACGTGCCGATATCCAGTTGCAGCAGTCACTGGAGGCGCTGGAGGAGAATGAGTTGGAGACGCTGATCAATGAGGGTAGCTCGTTGCGCATTGAGCTGCAGCAATTGGATCATCTGCAGAAACGTCTCAAGCAGTGCAAGTGGTACAAGCGATCGCAGGGTTTGCGTGAGACCAGCTCGAAGTTGACGTACAATGATGTGAAGACGTTGCTGCATACGGCAGCCGCTGATCTGGATCCCACAGATCCGTATGTGGATCGTGAGATGCGTAAATTGCAACAAATTGGAGCAGCGATCGAGGCATGGGAATCACAAGCAGCTAAATATTTCCGACGACTCAATCAACAGCATGAACTGGCCGAGATCGAACAGTTTCTGAAGTCTGCCACTGAGATCAATGGGCAGGTGCCGTCGCATGGCATACTGAAGGATGCGCTGCGCAAGGCACGGGAATGGCTACGCTCGGTGGAGCAGCTGCAGCAGAACAATCATGTCACCTACTGTCACACGCTGGAGGCAATGATTGATCGAGGCCTGAGTATACCTATTCAGCTGGAGGAGCTCGGACGCATGCAGGGCCATTTGAATAGTGCACATCAATGGAAGGATAATACGGCACGAGCGTTCCTCAAGAAGGGCACATTCTATACGCTGCTGGAGGTGCTGATGCCACGTGCAGATGCCATCAATATTGACTCGGATCTCAAGCCGCGTTTCCAAGATGATTTCCTCAAGGACAAGAATCCCGCCGAAATTGTGGCCAGCTTCAAGCATGCCGAGGAGCAAGAGTTGCGTGATATGCGTGATTTGAGGCGCCTGAATATGTCGAAGAATCCATTGCGCGATGTCTTTTGCTTATGCAAGTCAGAGTTCCGTGGCCTGATGCACAATTGTCAACTGTGCCGCGATTGGTTTCACGAGGACTGTGTGCCTCCAGTGCCCCAAGCACTGATGGTGCAACAGAATGGCAACGGCGGTGCAGTCAATGGTGGAACATCATCATCCATGCCAGCGCAACCCAAGTGGCTTTGTCCGAGCTGTGTGCGCTCGAAGCGTCCACGTTTGGAGACGATTCTGCCGTTGCTGGTGCAGCTGCAGCAGTTGCCAATTCGTTTGCCCGAGGATGAGGCGTTGCGTTGTTTGGCGGAGCGTGCAATGAACTGGCAGGATCGTGCACGCAAAGCGCTCAGTAGTCCTGATGTGAGCGCCGCTCTGGATGCCATTCTGGCTCAGCAGCAGAAGCGACGCTCGGAGAGCAGCAATTGTGCCGCCGGCCTGGGCACCATAAGTAGCCCGCGGAAGCCGCGACGTTCGCACAATCTGTCCAAGCTGAATACGAACAACATTGGTCGCTCCGAGTCCGATAATGAAGATGGCGATGATGTGGACGACGACGATGATGATGATGAGTGCCGGCTACGGATTGTGGAAGATGGGTTTAGCAATGATGAGGACGAACAACCGTCTCGATTGGGTCAAGGGAATACGCAAACCAACAACAGCAACGGCGGCGGCGGCAGCACTGATCTCTTGAAGCTGCTCTCCGACAGTGAAATCGAGAATCTACTGGAGCTTATGATGGAGGGTGATCTGCTGGAAGTGTCGCTGGATGAGACGCAAGAGCTGTGGCGCATCCTCGAAACAATACCGCCCACACCGCTGCAGGCGGAGGCTCAGGAGCTCGTGGCCCGGCATTTGCAACAGCATCGTCCACAGCAGCAGCAAAGTCAGATGACGGCGTCAACGTTGACCAGCGTGTCCAGCATACACAGCGGTGCCGAGGATTCCAACGATAGTTTGCTCGTGCAGAATAGCCCTAGTCCCGGTGCGGGCAGCGGTGCCGGTCAAGCGGTGCGCAATAAGAAACGACGCTCCAATGATGCCAGCAGCGCCAATGTGGCAGTGCCGCGTAAGAAACAGAATACGCCCAAGCAGACGCCGGGCAAGAAAACGCCGGCGGCAGTGCGGAAGAGCGACAGCAAGGCGAGCAGCTCACCGGGCGTTGATGCGGATGCGGAAAACAAGCAGGCGAATGGTGGAAATACGACGGCGACAACGACGGCGACGACGACGACGCCAACGACACCGACAGCAGCAGCGTCGGCAGCAGCTACCACGCCCATACCAGCAGGTGGCCATAAGAAACGAAAGCGCACCACCACAACCACAAACAACAACAATAGCAACAGCAACAATAATAACAACAGCAATTCAGGCGGAGGCGGCACGCCCACAGCTGGCAGCAACAATAACAGTAGCAGCAACAGTAATCCAACAACAGGTGGCGGCGGCCAGAAGAAGCATGCGCAACGCACGCAGCAAACGGCCCAGGAGGATGACGAGGAGGAATGCCGTGCCGAGAATTGCCATAAGCCGACGGGACGTGAGGTGGACTGGGTGCAGTGCGACGGCGGCTGCAACGAATGGTTTCACATGTACTGTGTGGGCCTGAATCGCAGCCAGATCAAAGCCGACGATGATTACATATGCATACGCTGCTCCAAGACGGTCAGCGTGGGCGTGGCCGGAGGCAGCAGCAGCCTAACCGTGACCACAACGACGACCAGCAGCCTGACGCTGAGCACAGGGACGCCGAGCAAGCAGCGAGCAGCGCAGTCGGCGCGGTAGAGAGTGAGTAGAAGAGAGTGAGAGAGAAAGAGGCGCAAAAAGAAGAAGCAAAAACATGGTACGATTGTAGATCGCAAGCAAAAAGAGGAGAAGAACAGAACAAGAAAAACAAACAATTTGACAACGGTTGGCAGCACCGATTCGATTAAATGTGCTTGCGATTAATCGATAAACGGCTATCGCAGTGTTTATACACATGTTTATCAAACACACACATACACGCTTACACATACATAGACAGAACGTACTCACAACCACAGACAGACCAACACACACACATAGACACATGCGTTAAACGGTATTTACTAAGTTTTAGTAAAAAAAAAGTCACTTGAACGTTTTTTGTAGTACATATTTACTAATTATTGCTATTATAACGCAAAGCAAACGTATTTCAAAGAAGAAGAAAATCAACAGACACACACACACACAGAGACATAGACGCAAACACACAATTGAGCAGTAAACATTTAAGTGAATAATTTAATTCAACTGTAAAATGGAAAATATAAACAAATATCGTATGTGTAGGTGCGGTACACATTTTTTACGTTCGTTTAACGTTCTCTAATATATTTACTAAATGTAAATATATAATATAGCTATATATATATATATATATATATATATATATATATATACATGCATATATATGTATATACATATATATTAAATTTACCATTACCTGCTACTATTAGTTTTTGTTAATTTAATTTACAGTTTGTGTTCGCTTTAAGTTTTGTGCGACGCGCGCGCGTTTTTTTACGTTATTTTTTATTTTATTTTATTTTAATTTCTTCATTCAAAGAACAACTTATAAAAAAAAACGAAAACGAAAAAAATGAACATTATTTTACTTCTGTACAGTTTTTCTGTTTACTTAAAGTGAAAAGCCAAGTAAAATTTAATTGTTATTTTATAAATACATATATATACATATATAAATCGAAACATTTATATATCTTCCACTAAACTTGATATGCGATATAATTTTTGGACGCGTGGCGCGCTGTAATCCATTTTTTTCTCTTATATGTTTTATTTGTTTTATTTTTCCTACTACGAAACGATTTAATTACAAATAAAGAAACATTTATACTAAAATTAATGTAGCATAAATAATGCACAGATAAATCTAAAGAAGAAGAAACCATCAACAACAAACACATTTTTGTTGACAAAAGTTAATTAAAACAAACAAACAAAAAAAAAACATATTCTATAAATAAATTGCAGCCCTAATGCTAAGTTTACGTTTAAACAAAAATGAAAATAAACAAAAATATAAAGTAAAATTACAAATAAATGTATAATTTTTAATTTAAATTTAGTAAGCTGATTAGAGAACAAGCCACTTTGAAATAAATAAATATAAAAAAAAAATCTACAAAAAAATGGCAAAAACAAAAAAATAACTTCTCAACGTACAACAAAAAAAAGCTTAGAACTATGCAAAAAACAAAAAAAATGGAACAGTAAAAAAACTTTGTAAAATCATTTTTTAAGCGTGTAAAAATATTTAAACGGGTTATCAACAACAGAACCCAAAATTTAAAGGAAAACAAAAGAAAGTGAGAGGAAGTAAGATGACGAAGAGAAATACCCTAAAATATTAAGGCGCAAAACATTTTATTTAAATAAGCTAAACACTGTACGATTTCTTTCAACGAACCCAAACCAACCACAAAA
Source organism: Drosophila borborema (assembly GCA_030914335.1). NCBI lineage: Eukaryota > Metazoa > Arthropoda > Insecta > Diptera > Drosophilidae > Drosophila > Drosophila borborema. The sequence goes on from JAUESP010000308.1 coordinate 460,268, forward strand.
ACAACAACAACACAAATCAAACCTTAGAGACCACACCCCCAATTTCCACAAGAGAACCCACAATATGTAATTCTATTATACATATAAATAAATTATATATAAATAGTATTTAAAAAAAAAAAAAGAACTGTGTGTTTTAATTTTACTATATAATATATTTTTACACTAATTTGATTTTGATTTGATTAATTGTGCAAGTTGTGATAACAGCATTTTTATCTGTGCTTGTTGTTTGTAAACACTCGTATAATTTAAGCTAACACAAATTTCTCTTGTTCTTTTCGCCTTTTTTTTTTTGGTTTGCATAAATCGTTAACACCTGTTCTTTTCATGGTCATGAGCAGGTGTTGTTCGCCGGTTTCCATGGAGTTGCCATTAGTTGTGTTGTAGTTGAGCAAAATACTGGCAAAATACTGGGAATTTCTTGAACCCAGTATTGTATTTCATCTTAGATTACATTATTTTATGCCCAATAAATCATCAAATTTGCTATGACTCATCGCTGACTTGAATCATTTACTTGACTACAATTTTGAATCATTTCATGTTTGTTGATGTAAGTTATATGGCGGCTATAATATAGTAATGTCATTCCGAATATTCCAATTAAAATAGACTGTTCTCATTTGCAATCGGGTCCAATTAGACTGAGCTGTGGCAAATGACTTTGTTCTTATTGGGAATATGCACAAATTATAAATTTATTACCTTCCTGGTCTGACCTGGTCTAGTTTTCAATTAAATATATAAATAAAATATAATAATACTGTAACGAATTAAATAGGGCAGACAAAACGGTGCAGGATATATACTTATTGGATATATGTACTGTTCTTATTGGGAATTAGTATGTGGCCGTTGAGGCTTGTAGATAGAAAATATAAATATGTTCTTTACTTGACTTGGGTCAATTCGGCATTAACTGCATATCCATTGAAAACAATAATTTAAATTTTCACTTAATATTAAATTAAATTACTCAAATCAATTTATTCTGCATTCATTGATAATCAATCATGAATTGCAATTTATAAACGTTTTATGATATAAATGTATATATGTATATTTATATTTATAGATTATGAGTGAACGCACTTTAAAAACTTAATTATTTATTTAAGTGGATGACTCAAAATATAGTTAAGGAATCACGAATTTCCATGAGAACTGGAAGACTAATCAGACTTATTTAATATAACATTACTAACTTGAAAAAAACGAATTAATTTAATCTCTATCTAAATATCAACGAAATAACACTAATACTTATATTAAATAGTACCATATGCTATATAAATCATTAAATAAATAATAATAAAGAAATTATTAACTTGTTTTTTCGTTAAAATAAAATGGGAAATAAACTAAAATACCTAATTTAATTTATTATTTATTAAAGCACAAATAATTAAAAGATAAATTAAATTTTTAACTTAATAAAAGCACAAAAAATAATTTCTTTATAAAAATAAAATAAATTTCTAGATTAACTTATTATTTCATTATTGACATAAAATAATAATATTATTAAATTTCTAACTTAAATTATTATTTCATTAAATGAGAATGAGAAATGAATAAATAAATGAAAAAATGAAATATATCATAAAATAATATATATTAACTTATTCCATTAGGGCACAAAACAAAAATTTTTACACTAATTTCTAGATTAACTTATTGAATCAGCAAACAAAAAACTAAATAAATAAATAACTTTCTAGCTTAAGTTTAATTTCATGATAGCACAAAAAATTAAAAAAAAAAAAACAAACAAAATTTCTGCACACTAATTTGTAGCATAATCACAAAATACCCGTGTTTAAAGGTCGAAAGGTAGAGGTAGAATGAACAGTAAATAAATATACTATCTAGTCAAAAAAGAAAGAAATATAGAGGAAGTTCTAGATTAACTTATTTTATCATTAAAAAAAAAGAATTAACAGTAATAATAATAAATAAAGAATTGTTCTATAACACAAACTAAATATAAAAATTCTCTTTTACAGGGTATCTACAGCTGAACTGCCTTATTACTTAGCCTTAATTGAACCATCAATTCGTTTTCTTCATAAATTGTTTCTAGATCCAATCAAATGGCATTTGGTAAGTTTCATCAAATTTTGATTTCCTTTATTTTTTTATCATTTCTCATTAAGTTTATAAATCGATTAAAAATTGCCAAATAAAGCCGCCTTTTGATTCGCTCCCTATTATGCAATCGGCAATGAAGTCAAGGTCGTTGCGGTTGGCTCTTATCATTGTCGCGCCTGTTAATCAGTGCTCAAATTGAAAGTCAATCAGGAAATGGCAATTCGCATTGCATGTTTCACATGACACGAATATACATATATAATCAGATATAAGCTATGTATGTATGTATGTACATGTAATTACCAATTGGAAAAATTGAGCTAAACAACAACAATGCATTTTCAGAAAATTACTTGTTCTCTTTTTATTACGCATACGAGTATATATATATTTATATACATGTGTATATATCATTTCTAATGCCGCGTGCAGTTGAGTTTACATTAGTTACATTAGTTTTTGGTTTCTTTTTTCTTTTTTTTTTTCATATCAGTTACAAGAGGCTATCAAAAATAGTTGGTACTGTTTGTCTGTGTGTGTTGCAGCATTAGGCATTGATTGATTTATAAATATACATATTTAGAAAATACTAAAGCACTAAAACATATTCTTCATTCATATATGCTCATATATGCATACTTTATCTGTGTAGTAGGACAAGATTTACAATATTCATAGTATTTAACATGCCTTCTTCGCTTGCAATAACAATAATAGTTTAATAATAATAATAGCGCATAATAAACAATTGTTTTTAGCCAAAAAATCAATGAGATTTGGCTGACATATTTAATGGTAGTAGCGCTTGACCCAGTTGACAAACGGTCAAATGAGTAGAGAAATCAAAATACAAAAAAAAAAACGAAAAATTTCTACTTAGTTCTAAAGCTAAACACTGAGATTACATAATGCCAGGAAACCGCTAGTAAAATCATTGCAACATTCGCATACGAATACAGGTGGACGCCTCGCCACATTTCGCCTCATCTTAGGATGCGAGACCACGTTGTCGGCGCTTGACGCGCGCATATGGACCCACAGCTGGATCCATTACGAAATCATAGAGCACACGCGTCCAGCTGGTGTGCTGTGGCATCGTATCGTAGAACTCCTTGGCGATGCGTTTCACCTCCGGCAGCCGGGAACCGGGCACTGCCGGAAAATCATGATGTTCATTGTGATAGCCCACATTGAAGGTGATCCAATTGAGTGGACCGTAATATGAGTACGTCTCAAAGCCCTTGGCAAACATATAGTGTTCCGATATAAAGTGCCCGGCCACCGGATGCAAGCCCATGGCCAGTATCGAGCCAATCAGCAGATATGCCATCGATTTCCAGCCAATAAAATAAACCACAGCCGCATTAAAGGTCAGCTGGATGATCGTATTGATGATCTCCAGACGTGTCGGTGGCTTCGGATTCACCACCAACGGACGGAATATGTAGAAGAATGGCTGCAGGCAAACCCAGACAAATTTACCAAATGTCGTATCGAATAGTCGCGCCTCCAGCAATGTGGGTATATCCGTATCGATCACTTCATCGCCCTGATAACTGTAAAAGCATTAAGAGTTGAGATTGGATATTAGTTAAATGTCAACAAAATAATTAATTAAAGTAGATATTTATTGAATGTCATTTTTAAGGAATCATATCATTATAATATTATATATATATAAAATAGCGCTGCTCTCATGTTCTTCGTGAATGCAAAATATTTTTTATAATTTTCGATTTAAATTCGAAGTTTTTTCAGAATTTTTAGTTTTCAAGAAATTAGATTAGATTTTTTTGTCCAAGCTTTATTTTGATTTTTGATTCGGAATGTCGACAATCGAAGTAAGTTTCAATCTTTGATTTTTAAGTGAATCGATTTAATTGTTAAATTAACTTAACTTTCGAAGTATATTAGAAAAACAACATAAAGCTTCTTCCGTAATCTCTTTGAAGATTGCTTAACTTTTAGAGTGCAGAAATTTAATCAGAATGAATATGATCTTTAGATTATAACAAATAGTTAAATCAAAGTTATCTTAACTTAAAGATTCATTCATTAGCATAAAGATTCATTCACACATCTCTCTAAATAATATTTGAAGACATATAATACTTAAATTTTAGAGTAATGAAATTCTAAGGAGGAATTCAAATTGAGAATTAAATTCGACAAAGTTTTGGTATGCCAAATGCGACTTTTTCACTGCATTTTTCAAGATTTTAAGTTTCATCTATAGTATCTGAGAATACGTCTATTAAAATAAAAATATATATATAGCTATATATTTTATATTTCTTTTATTTATATTGATGTTTTTTGTTTCATCATGCTGTTTCATGCTGTTTCCTGTATCTTTTCTTATTTTCTTGTATTTTTATTTTTATTTTTTATTTTAACTTTTTTACTATTTTTTTATTTATTTTTTTTTTTTTATTTTTCTTACTATTCTTTTTACCCTTTTAAAATTTTGTTTCTACTCAATTTTCATCTCTAATCTCTGAAAACTATCATGCTAAAGTCTGATTTTATATTTTTGGCTATCTTTATATACCTTTAATAATCTTTCTTTGGCCATCTTTTAGTATAGTGAACGGCGCGATAAACTGTCTAGAACTTATCTTATTTTTATTTCTTTGTTTATCGCAGATTTCATTGAAATAAATTGTATTAGAATCATATAGAACTTGCAGCACTGATAATTTAGCTAACTATGAATCAGTTAGCTGTTGTCTTTTAATTTTACGTAAAACAACTGAAAATTGACATATTAATTATGATTGATGTGTGGACACTGCAGTGCCTGGTAACAGGTTTATATCAAGTGTTATCTCTTTATTATGATTGTAATTAGTTTTATCAATGGAACACATTAAACACATTCCGCAAATTGAAATTTGCCGTCAAGACTAACGTCTTACTCCATATGTATTAAACACCAAGAATCGATTGTTTGTTTTTTTCCCGGAATTTGTAAGAAATCTATAAATTGTTATTGTACTCGAATCGTAAATGCTTCCTAGAAAAACTCTGATATTTAAGTTTTATATAAAAATGTGTTTGCTTTAAAACTAGATTTCTATTTAAAGTTTTTGTTTGCCTTAACTGTCGGATGTAGGGCCCCATAAACAAGGTATTCAAGTAACTAACAGATTAGATAAACGCGACCCAATAATTTTAACACCTGGCTGCCAGACATACGTGAGCCAAATGAGCTATTCGCCGTGACTCGCCATGTGACTCAATTGTGGGTTATCAAAGAATAAAAATAAAAATGCGACGTATGTGAATTATGAGCTGGACAATGCAATGGTCAACGTCAGATAAGCGCTGCTAATAAAAATCAAATATAAAAATTAAAAAAAAAAAAAAAAAAAAACAATCATTCAAGGTAACAAACAAATTTTTAATTTAATTTGACTGAAGTGCCAATTCAAATAAGCGTTAAATATTTCATGTTATTACATGGCAATGTTAATAACAGAGAAATGACAAATGTAAAGGTATAGAGTTAACATAGCCATATAAGGCTAACAGTCAAGTGTTATTGAAGCACTTAAGATTTTAGATTTATTATTTTATTAGCACAAGTTGTTCATATTCTAAGCAGATAAGGTAGCCTCAAAGTGGATTGGATAATATAGCCGGGTTGTGCAACAATTTTTGATATTTCTGAAGTGCTTGGTAAATAAATTAATTAGTGCACTGTCATTAAATTGACATTCGATTGGCCCGCCAAAGTGCCGGCATGAACTGCACACAAACCAAAACACAACTCGAGAGCGAATGACTCAGATAGGGAGCGGGTACTAACGACAACAACAACAATAACAACAACAAACCCGCATACATTGATTTCCTAGCATATAAACAAATAATCAAATAAATAAATAATAAAGTGTGACCGGCTACGTGACCAGTTCATTTACGTAGCTCCTTCTGATATGCATAAGCTATTTAAACCATATAAACTTTGAAATCTTATCGCAATAATTAACGTGCATATCGGCATATACGCAAATCCAATTCTATTAGATATTATTTGCTGTTGACTCACAATGTTGTTGAAGGGAAATATAATATAAATATACTTTAAATAGCTATAATACAGCTATTTACCGCTTTACATAGACGTTGATTAGCAATTGAGCGTGACTTGAAAAGAATAGAGTAAGAGAGGGAGAGCGCGCGAAAGGGCACAATTTTATAAGGGAAATTTTCGCAGAGGCGCTGCTTTTTTTTTTTTTTTGAGTGTTGCAAAACGCCCCTGCCGGTCTCATTTGCCTTCAACATGTGTGTGCTGCGTGTGCATATGTGTGTGTGTGTTTGTGGGTAGGGGAATCTGCTTAAGGCGACGCCCCGAAAAAACAAATACATATGAGCAAATGCCTATGTATATATGTATGTATATAAATATATTACATATATCGTACAAAGCCGGCACATAGCGCACAGAGCGCATGTGTGAGTGTATATGTATATGTATATATAACGACATCAAATCAACAGTCGTCGCTCCAGCTTACCGATGATGCTCCAAATGATATTTTTTAAACGAAATACTCATTGGCAATCCAATGGGCAAATTGCAAATGAAACCCAAGATGCGATTGTGCATCGGACGGCTGTGGCCAAAGGCCAAATTATGAGAGATTTCATGCACTGCCAACATTAGCGAATGATTGATAATGCCGCCAAAGCAATAGGCCATCACCAAGAGCCACGGCCAGGACAAGTCCTTGACAATGAACAGCGCCAAAATTTGGGTCAGCACCATGGCGCCGGCTATCCATTTGAAGTTGGGATCATGGCCAAATAGTTTCTTAATTTGCGGATATTTCTCGAGTATGATTTTACGACGCGATGCATGCGGCTCTTCCGTATAAACCCATTCGAAATCGTTGCGCGACACTTTTTGTCCCATTTTGATTTTTTATTTCAGGTTTTATTGCTGCTGTGGAGTCGAGTCGATTATTGTAGTCTAATAATGTCAGCCTATATCCAGATGTTTGTCATTATCGACCGATATATGTATATATATATATAATACTTTAACTGTAGCGGCAGCAACGCGCGACGTTAGCAAAGCGTGAACTGTAAATGAAACCGCACCAGCAACAATACAGAGCAGCCACCCGCATACAAATTAGTGTTGAAAAACTTTAGAATACTACATGTGTGATTTTTAAAATATATCGATAGTACCAGCTGATAGCGCTGCCAACTTGTGATAATTTGGCAAGTAACATTCGCAGCCTTTGAAAACACAGGTACTAATTGCAAGCGCTTCGCCTTGATACCTGCCGAAAGCGAAATTAATACACACATAAACTGCATTTTTCGTTAGCCAGTTTATACAATAATTTATAATTGTGTTTTGTAGTAGTAGTAGTAGTACATTATGTAAATTTAGTATTTCAAATAATTTCTTTAAAATTATGCTCAAGAAACTGTTGAGGCTGTTGCTAGCATGCTGTTGATGTGCACTCACTTTCACTTGCAATTGTCGCATGTTGTTTATAACTGTGGAGCGCGGGTTGTAAATATGTGCGAATGTGCCTCTGTATTCGTTTATTTGGGGGATGTATGACTGTGATGTCACTCGGCTGATTGATCAGCTGTTGTTATTATTTTTAGCTTGGTTCTCAATGTATCTGTGTTCTATTTAAACATAAATTGTGTACATATATTTTTTATAGTTTTTTTTTTTTTTTTTAATATATTTTATCAATAGTTCTAGAAAAAGCTAAAACAATGTTGTGGATGTTCTTGTTGCTGATGACACACAAAAAAAATCGAAAGATGTTGTCCTCGTGTTCTTGTGGTTGTTTTATGTCCCAGTTTTAGCGATTATATAGTTTAAGACTTGTTGTTGTTTGTTGCTTGTTGACGACGCAGTGTTGAATTATCAGATGATGTTCTTCTACTTCTGGTTGGTTGGTTTAGGAATTAATTGAGGATTGCAGCAAAGCGCCAGCCAGCGGATGTTGTGCTTGTTGTTTAGCTGATAAGGATACGTTGTTGGATGTTGTTGTTTCTCTTTTGTTGTCGCCTTGCCGATGCAGCTGTTGTTGTTGTTGCGCCTGCTGTTTGTATTGATTGTTTAGATAAATATTTAATTGTTAATTTTCAAGTTCTTTTTTTTTTTCTTTTGTTTTGTTATTTTTGTTTAATATATTTTGCGCACTTTTCTCGCAATTTCTTTTGCTGTAGAAGAGAGCTCACTCACTTTTTCTTGTTTTATTTTGTATTTTCTTCTTTTTTTTTTTTCTTGCTCAACAAAATATTTAAATCAAATCGGCAATATTAGCAGGCATTTCCTCAATAGTAGTGTGATAGAATTGTTCAATATCCTTCAGGATTCGTCGATCATCATCAGTAATAAAGTTGATCGCAACACCTTTACGACCGAAACGACCACCGCGACCGATTCTGAAATTGAATAAATGGATTTGGTAAGCTCGCATAGTATAAAATTGAATTAGATATTCAATTTACCTATGAATATAGTTTTCGCGATTCGAGGGCAGATCATAGTTGATGACCAACGACACCTGCTGCACATCAATACCACGCGCCAATAAATCAGTGGTAATCAGAACACGGGAAGAGCCCGAACGGAATTGTTTCATGATAACCTCACGATCGCGTTGCTCCATGTCACCATGCATGGCTGACACGGTAAAGTTGTGGTTAGACATTTCCTGGGTGAGCTGATCGACCTGATTAGGAAAATGAATAGTGAAGAGGGAATTAGAAATGAAATCAAAAGGGATCTCCGCAGTTTCTTACCTTGCGACGGGTATTACAGAAGATTACCGACTGGGTAATGGATAGCGTATCGTACAGATCGCACAATGTGCCCAACTTCCAGTTCTCCTGCTTAACGTTCACATAGAACTGCTTGATACCCTCAAGGGTCAGCTCCTCCTTCTTTACCAGAATGCTGACCGGGTCACGCATAAAGCAACGGCTCACTTCGAGCACATCGGGTGGCATGGTGGCTGATAGCAAGATCACTTGCACATCTGGTGGCAGCATCTTGAACACATCCTGGATTTGATCCTTGAAGCCACGCGACAACATCTCATCGGCCTCATCTAGCACGAACAACTTGATGAACTGCGTGCGGAGCACCTTGCGATTGATCATATCATAGACACGACCAGGTGTGCCAACCACCACATGGCAGCCGGATTCCAAAATGCGTGCATCTTCGCGCACATTGGTGCCGCCAATGCAGGCATGCGAATGCACCTTCATGTACTCTCCAAGTGCCATAACCACACGCTGAATTTGGGTGGCCAACTCGCGAGTGGGTGCCAAAATCAAAGCCTGACATTCGCGAATGGACGTGTCGATTTGCTGAAGAATGGCAATCGAGAAGGTGGCAGTCTTGCCAGTACCTAAAAGCACAATAGACAAAATATATTATTAAATATTCGATGATAGATAAAACAAATCAATAGAAATTGATAAAGAACGGAATTTTCAATATATAATATAATGAATTGATAATATATATAGCTGACTATATGGCTAAACGGTATCAAATCTTTAGCTAAACAGAACAAGCTTTTAAAACAATTATAAGAACTACAATAATGTAGGTAGATGAATCTGATCTTTTTTTTAAAGTTACATTGTGAAGCTTTTATTAATATTATTTTATTTTTTTTTTTCCTACTCAAAAAGACTTTGAACAAATGAAATGTTTTTCTTTCTTATTTTTAAACTCAAGATTAATTTTTTGTACTTTGTTCTTTTGTTGAGTTTTTTTTTTTTTTTTTTTTTTTTTTTTTTTTTTTTTTTAAATATATTTTCATTTTCTTTTTTAAAAGAGCCATCAAAACAAAATATATGGACTACGTAAATATGCGAACTAAGTAAATTAATCCGTTAACAAAAAGCTTTCTCTGCATAACTCTGGCTTGATCTATGTATGTAGAAGATACTCGAAATTAATTGCGTTTTTGGCTAACATACGCTTGCATATATGTACATACAAATACATATACATATTTACAGATATATGTACATATTTTGATGAGTATGGGCAACGCCGTTCTAGAGCACTTAAAAACGCGGCAAAGGCGATCGTGGAAAAGTGGCGCGCAAGCGCTCAGCAAGAGAGCCTGAGCGAGAAAGAGAGTATGGGAGAGTACATATGTATTTGTGAGAGTTACAATGAGAGAGCACAAGCTGCTGCTGCTGCAATAGACAGCTGAGTCACCGTTATCGTCATCATACACTGCTGCTCGATGCGCCCTCATAACAAAAAAAAATTTCTACACTTTCACATTAAAGCAAAATTTGTTTTCATTTTTTGTTTGCTTATGTTATTTAAATGAATTACTCACCGGACTGGGCCTGGGCAATGACATCGCGACCCTTCACGCAAGGAATGATAGCGCGCTGTTGAATGGCCGATGGCTTCTCGAAACCATAACCATAGATGCCGCGCAGCAGCTCCTCGCGCAAGTTCATGTCATCGAAATTATCGTAGACTTCGTGCCAGGTCGACTCGATGACGCCCTCAGGGTCCATGCCAGCGGGACCATCTTGAGCTATTTCACTTCGATCATCCCTATGGAGATGAAAAACAGGAAAGAGAAAAAGAAAACACATACAAAACGGATGTTAGTAAAGCAGTAAAATTGAAAATTTTCTTTGCTACGACTTTTTTCGTTTTTCTTTTTTGGTTATGGCGAATCTGCGCTTGGCAACCAAAAGGTAGCAAAAACGACGACAAAGACAGGTCGGTGGTGACAGCGGCGTTTAGCCAGCAGCAGGCAGCGCAGGCGAGCTGCCCAACAGCAGCAACAGTAACAACACTTACATTATCAACAATAAAAAATTGACTAGTTAAATTTGTATACTGAATTTCGACGGCTTGAGCACCGTTCAGTTAAACAATTTCTGTATTAGTTGTGTCAAAAAATTTATAACGAAAATTTTTTTTCTTTCTACAGAGTGCACACAAACGTGTTTTGTTGTGCGTGCTGCTCTGCGGTATTTTCACGATTGCGAGCGAATGCCAGTGTGAGTTTTAACGACCGCTAGGCGGCCTTTTGAGCAGCGTCAGTATGTGTGTGTGTGCGACAGAGTACACTAGATGTGTCAATGTCAGTGGTTGCTTCTGTTCGTGCATGTGTGTATGCGTGTGTCGGAGCAGTAGGAAGCTATCAACTCTTAACTGCAGTGTTGCATGTGCGTAGTACTTGGAAAATAGTAGTATAAAGTAGGCAAAGAGGAAGGAACTAAACAGGCAAGAAAATAGTAAGCCAACAGGCAAATTTTAGGCGTGTGTTTCAACCACTTGCAAGAGTGAATGAATTCAAAAAGGGAGAGTCTGAGGAGAGCAGAGAGCAAAGCGGTACACCACCAAGATACTGTAAATTTCCCGCATTTAAAAAATATATGTATGTACATATTTCAAAGAAATATGAATAAGTATTTAGCGATAGAAACGTTGGCATTGAATCGCTATGGGTAGTCATTGTACATTTTAATGTCCAGTCAGTGACAATGAGTCAATGTATGTGTCAGGGTGTGTGTGTGAGAGAGAGTGAGCGAAATGTATTTTATTGCAATGATTTCATTGGTGTTGCGATCCAGATGAACTTGCAAAGCAATAAACTCATTTAACCTCGCATGGAATTCAATGGGTGCCGTATTTTCTTTGTTATTTATTAAGCCTGTATCATCCGAAAAGAAAAATATATATAAGTATATTATTTGACCCATCATCACACACGCACGCACACCATCAACAACCACTGAATTCTCTCTTGTTCGTGTCCGTATTCTCGCTCTCTATCGCTCTTCGTCAATGCCAGTCACTCGTGCCGCAACGTCCGCCGTCGTCGTGTAAAAATTCTTTTCGATTTGTGTTTCACATTTTGGGTTAAATTTTCGAATGTAATTTTTAGTACTATTGATCACTTAAACTGGCCTAATTTTGTCAGCAAAATTTTGCAAAACCACCTTGTTAAATTGTATTTCACTTATTACGAATTAAATCGTTGAGTAATACTAACATTTTCTGATTGTTTTTTGGCACTTTTTATACACGTGCTGCTGATTGTTAAAACCAAGCAAAAGAGGCTCCATCTTGCAAAACTTTTAGAGATGTAAGGAAAACATCTCAGTTATCGATATATCATACTAAAACTATCGCATCATTTCACACGATTTTTCAGATAATAACAAGAGTATCACTACTTAGGCAATCTTATCTTTATTATCCATTAATATTTTATAAATTATTTAAAATTGTTATAAGTTTAAAGCTAACAATAGTAGCTATCGATATACAAGCATCATGCCATTGGTGCAGCAATTCGATGAACAAAAGTACATATTGAAGTATCAAAATACATTTTCGCCAGTGCCTGGGTAAAAACTATTGTATGCACATGTTAATATTAAGATTTTATTACAAAAGTAAATCTCCAGTGGATGTGTCGTTAATTTTTTTATATTTATCTATCGATCCTATTCGTTTGTTATCGTACTGCAGTATTTTTCTTCATGTGTACTCGGTCTTTATAAAGATATAGTTAGTAGACATTTTAGTGGATAACTTAAACTAATAAAGTTCTAATAGTTGTAGATTCAAATAATTAACCAATTTTACAAAATCAAATGTAGCCGTTTTTCATCATTCAAATACTATATATATCGAATATTAATACTTCGTATAGTACAATCGCTTTTTGAAAATGTCGATTTAATGATGCTATCGATGTTTCTAGTTACCTCAGTCAGTATAATTTCATCGCCGCATCGCACAGCGTGTGAAAAGTGTGAGTTAGCTTTAAATTTTAACAAATTAAGCGTTTTAATTACAAATTGCTTAATGTGTGCAAATTTTAATACATGTTTGTGTGTCCAGCAGTCAGAGTAATACGACAATGTAAGCAGCAAGGCGTAGTTTCAATAAAATGTCAAGTTACAAATGAAAGGCCGACTCACTCACACGCATACACTCACACGTATGTACATATGTGTATATTAGCCGACGGCGTTGGCTGTGCGCATATGTATACACACACATATATTGGTGCATGTATATATACATACATAAGTGTGCAAAAAAAGAAGTGAAAAAGTTAAGCAGCCGGTCGGTGTCTTGCTGCCATTGCAAGTAAAATCTTGTCAAAATTTGGTGCCTGGCCTTGCTATCTTGTTTTTTGGCGATGTATTTGTTGAGTTAAGGTCTACTCAGCAGATCTAGATATTTATAAAAATTGTTCGTACATATATACATAAAATTGAAAATTTAAAAATTTTGAAAATCTATTTTTAATTTATGATTGACCATCGTCGTCGTCTACTACTCGACCGGCCAGAAAAACGCTCAAGCTGCGCCGATTCATAACACACACACACACTCACCATACACACAGAAACAGGCAAGGAGACTTGAGACTGTTGAGTCATCGCCTGCTCTCACTCACTCATTTGCATTGCACGACCGGCGATTTATAACGGCCATATATGCCATTTCACTCGCACACAAACTCCAGCGCACAGTTTTTGGCATTGCACTCACCGTGAGTGAAGAATCGGTGGGTGAGTGCCGAGTGCTGAGTGCCTAGCGTCGGCGGCGACAGCGGCAGCTGTGACTCACGCGCGCTCTGAGTGTATTTTTTTTCTTCTCAATTTTCCATGCTTGGAGCCACTAAACAACATTTTGCATTCAATCGTTTTTGTCATTCTGTGCAAGTCGGACGTGTTGGGGCTGCTGCTGCTGCGATGTACGTTTTACCCTCTGTTCACAGTGTGTGTGTGTATGTGTATGATTGTGTGTGCTATCTCTCGTTGGATGTGTATTAGTGTGTGTGCGCTTTTTTAAGAAATAGCGAATTCAAAGAAATTTAAATTAAATTAAAAAAAGAAAGAAAAGAAAAAAGTATGCACTGCTTTTCGAGTCTTCCAGTAAAAATCGACTGATGCGACGCACAAACAAAAAAATAAAAGAAAAAAAAACGCAAAATTTAATATTTTTTATCTAAAGGACTAAAGTTTCAAATCGCCAAATTATCGTTAATTTCACCTTATATCTCTCTATTTTCTACCCTCTCTCATTGCAGTTTAAATAAGTTTCCTTAAACAAAATACGTAGAAAATCGACGATTTTCTCGCTCTCGCTTTACTAAATTTCTTAGTGGCGTGAAAAGTGTGTAACAACAACAACAACAACAACAAGAAATTGAAACGAGCAACGCGTGTGTAAAATACAACAAAATACATAAATACCCTATATTTAATAGTTTTTAACAACCACAACAAATACAACAAACTACAATCATGAGCTGGCAAGATTATGTCGATAACCAACTTTTGGCCTCGCAGTGCGTTAACAAGGCGTGCATTGCCGGACACGATGGTAACATTTGGGCGCAGTCTAACGGCTTTGAGGTGAGTACCGTTAACCGTTAATCCAATTCAATTCAATTCAGAAATCTTGTCCAGCACTTTGTCGTCGGCTTTTCGACACTGAAACTTTTCTTTACCAAGTTCAAGGGTGTGACCAACAGTACCAGTGTATCCTCACACACACACACATATATATACATACATGCACAGCACAGCAGCAGTCACAGCCGCAGCAGCACCCACTCACACAAAGAGAGCGCTCAATAGTGTTAAGCAAAAGTATATACCCCAGGAGGACTGTTTCTTCAACTGGTCACATATACGTACACATTCAGAGCAGAGCAGCAGCGATAGCGGCAGCCACTCACACAAAGGGAGCGCACAATAGTGTTAGGCAAAAGTATATCCCAGGAGGACCTTTTCGTCAACTTTGGTCCAGCAGTATAGAATTTCAGTAGCGAACACAGAAATTTCTTATAATGATAATGTGAAATTTTATTTTTATGAATTTTACATTCTTGGATATTAAACAAAAATAGAATTTTTAGAAATTAACAAATTTCGAATAGTTAACATGTAAGAGGGAAATCAACAAAATATCAACAGCATGCCAGGTGAATTTCAACAGGCAGTACTACATATTGAGATGAAGTATTAATTTCAGTTTAGTATTACAGTGCGGTGTATATAATATAGTATTAATATTAATGCATTTAGCA
The DNA here is from genome assembly GCA_030914335.1 of Drosophila borborema. Classification (NCBI taxonomy): domain Eukaryota; kingdom Metazoa; phylum Arthropoda; class Insecta; order Diptera; family Drosophilidae; genus Drosophila; species Drosophila borborema. The sequence goes on from JAUESP010000308.1 coordinate 475,462, forward strand.
TATATTCAGTTTTTTTTGTGAGTTTTTCAATGCTTTCCCCTCTGTTGTCCGCCATTTATACATTTATTTCGTTTAATAAAGCAACTCCCACCCTGTATGGGTGTGCACCCCCTGCAAGCGCGCTCTCTGGCAATCTCTCTCTCTCTCTCTCTCTCTCTCTCTCTCTCTCTCTCTCTCTCTCTTTCGTCTCTCTTCAGCTGTCACCAATACAGCCGATTGCGCAGCTCTCTACTGCTCAACCTCAGCCTCTAAACCGTCTGTCTCAGTCACCCACATATACAAATGTAAAAACTAAAAAAAAAAAACCTAAGTGCCTGTAAAACTCTTGAACAGTAATAATCAAACTAGCTGCTGATAAGAAACTAGCCGAGATGCTGTCGCAGAAGTTAATTATTTATAGCACAATTAGGCACAGTTGGACAGATTGCTTGTGAGTTGGGTTGCTGTGCATTATCAAAAGCAAAAAGTTCGATTAGTTTGTGAGTCATCTGAAATGAAAAATATGCTCAGGTGGATTAGTCACTCAATTGAGTGCCTGAGCCAGAGATGATTCGTCATTTGGAGTGCATTTGATGAAAGGTGTTTGCTTGCACTAAACTGAGCGTGTTGCCTTTGTCTGTGCATATAAATATGCATACATATAGGGATGTATATGGCTATGTGTGTGTGTGTGAGTAATTTCTCATAGCGGCTTGGCCGCCGGCACCCAGCTCGAGTATTTGTGCACTTTTCAACACTGACGTGATAGCGCAGCGCTGTTTATACCCTGCGCGCACTCTTTTTGCCACTGAACTCTAAACGACAGATGTAGTATAAATAAAGAGAGTGGCGAGCAGAGAGCGAGAGAGGCAAATATAGAGAGAGAGACATTGCCCTTTAACGCAGCTCACCGCTTGCCGCATATCATAAAATAACTAGCCGGCCTTATTTGCTCTTATCAACACACATTTACACGCACAAAGCACTTCACTCAATAGATTGATGTGCATATGTCTGCGTTTATTATCTTTGTTTGCTCTGCTGGCGAAAAAAAGAAACATTTTTTATCACTAAAATAATGGAAAAAAGAAGAAACTAAACGCGCAAGTTTCGACTTGATTGGAAGTGAAACGAAAGAAGAAATGTATCTCGAAAAAAAAAAAAAAAAACGCAGCGACCGCAGTGCCGCGTCATCAGCGTCTACAGCTTTTATATGCGAGCCACGTTTTCGCATTTACTTTATGTGTGCGTGTGTTTGTGTATTTTGTGTGTATGAGAGTGAGTTTGTGCAACTTCCTGCTGACTCCTCTCATACTTTATCCTTTGTTTGTGCGTCTGTTGCGCGCCCCATTCATGCTTGTTTTTTTTTTTTCTGTTCCATTCTTCTTTCTTTGCCCAGGGGTGGGGCCGTGGGACACTCCCCTATGCTTTGTTTGAAATACATTTTTTTCGCGAATAATATCGATATTTCTTACATCGATTTCAATAATTTATGTGCAAAATTTACATATGCTAGAGGGATCTTTGTCAAATTTGAACTAGTTCCGAGCGCTGCTCAAATCAGCTTGTTTCTATGCGAATAAAATTGCAAAAAATAAAAAGTAAATACAATTTCTTAAGCCTTGCTCAAATTTGGCTTTTTCGCTTTTTGGCAATCTTTAAATGAAGAAAAAGTAAATACAATTTCATAAGCCTTGAAATGGGTAAAAGTGATACTTTTTTTTTATATAAATATTTTAGTTGCCAACATTATCACCAACATGATCATCATCGTCAGCAACAGCAACAACCTTCGTTTTTTTTTTTGGTCATTTGTTGTGTTTGCAATTCTCCACACGGTTTCGCGTACATCCATGAATCTCACTTTCATTTTGTGGTTTGGCCTCCGTTCGATGTTATGTATTTGACTCTTTTTTCCATTGTCAGTTTTTTTTTTTTTTGTTATTTATTTATATTTAATTTGTGGCTTATTGCTTTCGCAGTTACTTACTATGTTCGCCTGGCTGAGTTACCTATATTTGTTTGATTTGTTATATATTTGTGATCGTGATTCATCGATAAATATTTTAGTAATTTATTTGAATTAGTGTCAGCTGCTGTTTGGCATTGCCATATTGTTTTTATTTATTTACTTTTTTTTATTATTATTATTTATATGTATGTATATGTGTGTGCGCCAGTGTATGTGTGTGAGTGTGAGCAATTTCCGAACCAAAAGTTCTTGACTCTTATCAATAACGCCTTTTTACGTATTATACTTTGGTTTTGAATTTCGTTAAATACATACATACATATAAATATAAATGGCTTTTGCCATAAAAACAGGCTGCGTTATAAGCGCAAATATATATATATATATCTTTATATATATAAAAAATTTTACATTGCACTTAAAAAACAAAAATCGTTTTTGCCTTGCGTTTTTTGTTTTGGCTAGACAGCAACAAAAAAGAAAAAGAAAAAAAAAAAAAAAAAACTCACTGAATGTAATTATTATTTTCGATTTTTGTGGTCATTGCCTTTTCTATTTATTATTTGCTTGCATTTCTTAAATTAATTGAGTGATTTTTATTAATTTATTGAACATTTTTGGCATGCCTAAAGCTTTGTTTGCTAAACCGGCTTTATGGACGGGCTCTCCCTCTCTCTCTCTCTCTCGTTATCTCTTTGTCTCTAATTCGCTCCAACACACACATATATAAACACATACGCATACACTCAAACTTTTACGCTCACATTGGAAACTTCTGGAAAGTTTTTTTCGGCAATATTCTCTCTCTTCGTTCCCTCTCTCATTCTGCCCTCGAGTGTCATTAACATATTGGCCGCATGTGCCGCAGAAACGACTTAACGAATGACTAATTATTAATCATATCCGTATCTATTGAAATCTATTAATTTTATTCGCGAACTTTCCTTGCGCTTGACAACACAAGAGGCGTGGGATGTTTGGAATGGAATATTGCAAACTATTTTGTCCTGCAAGTAATGTTTATAAGATTATTTTTGCGTGCGGGCAAAATGGCAACGCTGCCCTGTGGGGAAGTGCTGACAAACTAGTTTTTGCTTTTTACAAGTACAACTCAAGGCAAACGGTCAGTCGTTCCTTACTTATTGTTGTTGTTGTTGCTGATGCTGTTGTTGCAGCTTCGTGTTTCGTATTTTGTTAATGAGCTGGTAGACGTCGGCGTCGTCGTCGTCGTCATCTTCATTTCTTGGGTGGTGAATGTAGGCAGTGGTGGGTTTTTTTTTTTGGTAGCGCTCTCTCGTTCCCTCTTAGTGGGCTTAAGCCTGTTTGAGTGGGCTGTTGCTGATTATAAAATGAATGTGTTTTAAGCTGGCACACGACTCACGCTCTCTGATATTGCGTTTCTTTGTAAGGACACAACGACGCAGGATGCATAAATTTGTAAAATTTATGACACGTGTGCGTGCCACATGCCTCTTATAGGGTATCCAAGTGTAATTGCGCACATATTTATGTATATATAGGATATTTGTGGATATGTAATATAACAAAAATTTCTTTTTGCTTTTATTTATTTGCAGGTCACAAAGGAGGAGCTGGCCAAATTGATAAGCGGCTTTGATCAACAAGACCTGCTTACCAGCAACGGTGTGACATTAGCCGGCCAACGGTACATTTACCTCTCAGGCACAGATCGTGTGGTGCGCGCAAAACTGGGCAGAAGCGGTGTGCACTGCATGAAGACGACACAAGGTGAGTGCAGAAAAGAAAAGAAAAGAAAAATCAGCGCTGCCAACTCTCTTGAAGGCTTAGTTAATATTTTTCCAGTTGAGTATTGTTGGTATTTTTTAGGGAAATTATTTTGGGAAACGCATTAGCAAATTCAGCCTGCTTGCTGTTGAGTATTTGCCGTACTTTTTAGGACTTTTTTTTTTTTTTTATTTATTTTATGAAATATGTTTTTTAGAACTGATAGCAATACGAGCAGATAAGTTAATTCTTAATCTTAGACAATTTATTAATATGTTTCCTGTTGAGCATAGTAAATTTGGTACTTTTTTTAGGACTTTTATTTTGGGAAATATATCAGAAACGATAACATGAAATGAACAAATAGTTCATAATCGGTGACAGTTTACCATTGTTATCAGCTTGATTTTATTACTGTTCTATTTTTTTTTTTTTTTTTTTTTTTTCCAATACTTTACAATTTGTGTTCCGTGTGTTTGAATAATGTATAAAGGTGCAAAGCATATAATCTCAAGATAAGTACTTCGACTTTGCCAGACTAAAGCCCAAAGCTCTAAGAATGTTGATAAGCAGTTAGCATTTACGCTGTTGGATATTTGTATTTCCTATGCAACAGAGTGATGAGCGAGCGAAGTGCAAGTGCAAGTGAAAAGCAACAAATCACAGCCAGAGCAGCAGCAGCAAAGTCAACAATTTACATGTGTTGGAAATGTGCAGTTAATGTGCTTCCATAGTGTGCCACACGTAACAACAACAATGAACGTAACGAGCTGTAAATTATAGGCAATCATTACGTACCGCTGCCGTTTGTTGCTCCATTTTTCCGCCCAACTGGTGGCACCTCCAGTTATATATTTATAATGTATGCACAAACACACGTACATAGGAAGATATTCTTACATACACTGAAAAGCTATTGCATAGTTGGTAAAATTCAAAGTTTGCAGCGTTTCGTATCTAATTATTTTTTTTTTTTAAATTTATTTCTGTGTATTTATTACCAATATATTATTTATACTCATATTTTTTGCTTAACACCTTGTGCCTAATTTTTTTTCTGATGTGAAAACTCTAGAAAGCAGCTGTCTTATAATATGTGTTTGTGTCTGTGATCGTATATAGATGTGCGTGTGTGAGTGCGACAACTAAATTTGTTTTTGCAGCGTGTTTGTCGACGTCGTCGTCTTCCATATTTGTCTAGTTTGATATTTGTATGTGTGTCAGTGTGTGTACATACATATACATCTATCTTCTTTTTTTCGCGGCAACTGTTGCGCAGCGTCGCTGTTCGCTGCCCGCTGCAGCAGCCGCCGCAAAGCTCAAGGTTATTGCCATAATCCATTTCAAGTGCAAATGTTGCACAGAATAAGCCGCAAAGCAGCGCCTAAGCGAGCGAGTAGCATATAAATGGAAATAGGCAAAAACTAGGCATAAAATGAAAATAGGCAAAAATACAAAAGCAAAAAATAGATATAAAATGGCAAACTGGTCGCTGCTCTCTCACTCTCTCTGTCTGTCTCGCTTGCTTTGACCTAGCGGGCTGCCAGCTATGTGCATGTGTGTGTGCGTGTGCTTGTTGGCTCCTGGATTAGCCTCTTTGGCCGCTTGCTTTGTCTTTATTTGGCATTAAATTTGAGCTCTTCGTGGCTGGGGCTTTACCTGGCACTTGAACAGCTGATCGCACACAGCTTAATATCGATTAAATTACCAGGCAATGTATTTACCGCAAATTACTCGCCGCTCAAATGGCTATCGCATTAACAGTGTCTCTCATGTGTGTGTGTGTGTTTGTGCAGCAATTAAAATGCGCGTATAACAGCGAATTTAAGCTGTTATACAACTTGATATGCTTGTTTAATATAACATCAGCAAGTAGTAGTACTACGCTTGAAATATTTCAAGGCATGCGGCGCAAAATTTATGTAATTAAATATGAATGAAATGTAATATTAGCATTCCATTTGCTATCAGACAAACAAGGCACATTAACAGCATTTTTTTTTCGCACAATCTTCAGTTATCGATTGCCATTATTATGCGCCCGCTGGCTGCCCCTGCCGTGTGTGGGTGTTGTCAGCCTGATGGGCAAGGAGGGCGCCACAAGTGCTTGCAAGTGTGTGAGTGAGTGAGTGAGTGTTGTCTGTCTTTCTGTGCTTGTCCGTATATGTTTATCTTGCTTGCTCTTTTCATCGTCGTCATCGCGACATGACACTTAACTTTTGGTTTATTGACCCCGGTTGAAAATTTGGTTTGCTTTGATTTGATTTGCTTGGAGCGTCAATCAATGGGGTTAACAACAATTTGCTGCACAATTGATTAATGTAGTAAGCCGAGCCGTAGCAGTCGGAGCAGCCAGGCAGCCAGACAGCTACAAGCATCCACTTGACTTCATTTTGAGGCGCGATTCGTTTACATTTCATCAGTATTTCAATGTTTGTTGTCGACTGTTTGGCAGCTTGCTAGAATTGTCATTCAATATTGTTGTGGCCGGTCTGTCCGGTTTTCACCTGGTTTACTACAGTCTTTCTCTCTCTCGTTGTCCCTCTCTCTAGCTGTGTGTGTGTATGCTCTCCACGCTGTTTTATTGAGCGTTTTATTCATAATTTTCTTGCTGCTGATGTTGTGTTAAATACAGTTAGTTCTTGTTTCTCTAATGCTGCTGAATGTTTGCTTTCTCTATTTCATTCGGTTTCTGTGCGCTGTGTGTATTGTCAACCGGATAAGCGGCTGAAGATGTTAGTGAGCGTGTGTGTGTGTGTGTGTGTGTGTATAGGTGTGCATGTGTATGTGTATGTAATTATGTAGCCATGTTGAAATAGCTAAAGAGATTTCTTCTAATGATTAGATTGAATGTGTGTTGAGTATAGAATGTTCATTGGTATCTTTGGCCAGGTTTAATAATGCTTTGTGTGTGCTATCAATAACAATGCTAGAGCTTAGTTGCCAGGTCTACCAAATACATACATATACTTATATATATACATATATTTATATCTATATCTACTAATTTTTTACCAATTTTTTTATATTTTCGTTCTCTTTCTTTCTTGCAGCCGTCATTGTTTCCATCTACGAGGATCCTGTACAGCCCCAGCAGGCCGCTTCTGTGGTGGAGAAACTTGGAGATTATCTGATTACTTGCGGGTACTAGAAAATAAATGAAAACAACAAAATATATAAAAAAAAGCAACAATTCAACACCATCAACACACACCAACAACAACAGCAGCAACAAAAACACAACAAAATTCGCTAAGAAAAACCGTAAAATGAACTAAATAACTAAAAGCAAAAAGTAATTATTAATATTTAAATTTATGAGAAATGCCAAGAAAATATAAATATATTTTTTGAGGTAATTGTGGTCAAAACAGATCTGAAACAAAAAAAAAAAAAAAAAAAAGAAAAGAAAAACAATGTCAAAGAATGTTTATAAACCATCCACAGCATCAACATCTTAAATTGCCCAAAAAACACCTACAACAAAATTATAACTTTCTGCATTATTATATTTAAACATTTTTTGGTTCATACGATAAAAATAATAATAAAAAAATTAAAAAAAATACAAAAAACAAAAACAAAGTAAATCTTAAACTCAACATAAGCTAAAAGTAAAGAAAAACGTATTGGAAAGCATTTTATAAGCAACACCAGGAATAAGAAGAAGAACTAGAAGAAGAAGCAGCAACAAACGCAAAGCAACGCAGGCAAATTTTTGAATACTTTTTTTGTACAGCAATTTAGTACACATATATATATACACCGATCTAAAAAACATACACAGAGACTAATTGAGAGTGAGCGAGAAAGAGATAGTAGATGGGAATGTGGAAGAGGAGCTGAAAAGGGGAGGGTATTGAGAAATGGAAACAGCATATGGAAAAGAGAAAGAATGAAAAATAAGTTAAGTCAGTCAAGCAGCAGCGAACACACACACACACACGCAGGTAAATACCAATATAAATGAAATATAAATATATATACTTATATACATGTATATTTATATAACTAAACTATTTGGAGAACCACGAAGCTCTATTTTTATGTGTCGGAGAAAAAGAAGAAAATACAAAATAATAAAAAAAAATAAACAGCCGCGCAGTGGGTTTGGCAATTTTTTATACCAGAGAATTTTGAAAATATTTGTGTAATATTTAAAAACAAACAAACAAGTGAGATCTTAACTGAAAGATACAGAGAAGAATATATAGATTCTTTTAGCCATATTTGCAGTCTATGCTCATCATTGTGGGGAAGTTTTAGTGATGAAGTAAAGGGGAGGATGAAGAGGAAGACGAAGCAGATTCCAACAGTAACACCAACAACACGCACACATTATTCCGTTTTCCAAAACCGTCTCATCTAGCCATACATATATAGATACATACATACATGCATCCATATAAACGTACATATATTAATATATATATTTGGTCACTTGCGCCATTTGCTCTCTCTCTTTGTATGCGCTTTTCATGTATGTAATTTTGCAATATTCATTAAAGAAAAAAACGCTAAGACGTACCACATACAAATTTATCGATTAAACGATAAACGGCCAATGACGCGCCAATCGAACGCTGTGCAACACTGTTCGCCTGCCTTTGAGTTGTTTCTATTTTTTTTTGTATTGAATGCCCGCGCTTTACAGGATCTTTGCTGAACAGAGACAGCAACATCAACAAGAACAAGAACGACACGAATTTGGCAATTCAGTTTTGCCATTCACGCACTTACATTAACATGCATGCAAATAATAACGAAAGTAAAATCAAATCAAGTATACAAAAAAAAAAAAAAAAAAAAAAAAAAAAAAAAAACAAACAAAAAATTCTAAAATTTACTTAAATCATACATAAATAAATGGCTTTTTATGTTAGTTAAACAAAAGTCCCAACATTTCTTTTCCCCCATAAAGCGTCAAAATTCATAAAAAAAACTAAATTTAAAAATAATGAATGCATAAATATTAAACATAATATAAAAATTAAAAACAAAGAAAAGAATGCAAAAAAAAAAAAAAAAAAGGAAATGAAAAACCATATATAATACGATACTTTAATACTATTGAAATAAAAAACGGAGCATGGCAAAAATCCTGCTCATAAAAATGATAAAAAAAATGTGTGTTTTTTTTTTTTTAATATAGAAAAATAACGGGCCATTGACTTATTTTTATTTAGGGCTTTTGTGCCCAAGATTGCGAATCGATAGGTCAATGAACTCTGCCGCTATTAGTGGAAAGAAAGAAATTTGTAAGCCAGCAGAGAGTGTTCTTTGTGTTTCGTTATTATTTATTTAAAATTTTTTTTTTTTTTAATTTGCTTTGAAATTTATCAACTTATTTTTAAATTTAATGTCTGACGTAATTGCGCAATTATTTCGCAGCAATAATATGCATAAATATATAGGAATATTTTCTCAAAAATTATATATATTTCTCTCTTTTTTATGTAAATTTTCGCACAGCTGCTTTGCGCCTCAGCAATTGACATTTTCAGCATATTTTTCGTTTTTAAGTCTTCTTGGCCCCCAACATTGACCCAAATTAGAAATTCTTTTATACACCAGCGCGAAAATCTTCGCACATCTTTCTGTGCTTTTTTTTTTTTTGCCACTTTCGCTTTTGGATGAATTTCGTTTCTTTTCTTTTTTATGGGTGAAAATATTTTTTTTTTAATCGATTGCACAATTAATTGATATATATTATTAGCTATTTTCTTCGACCCAATCGAAGTTTTTTATTTATTTTTTCTAACCCCATAGCAATTTGTGACTCGTGTTTGTCGTTTTGTTTTAGCTTTTATAGCTCTAACGGCAGCTGGAAATCAACACAAACATTAATTCACTTAATAAAATATGCTAATTTTTTGTTTATTTAAATTCCATCTGTAACTTGTTACGTCTTGAATACGTCTAATAAAAACTACAACTGACTTGGCCTTGCATTTTTATTTTTGATTTATTTAAAATTTGAAATTCAATTAGAAAGAATAGCATGTAAATAAATGCAATTTGGTTTTAAGTCATTTTCTAAGATAACGGTTGACTTGAAAAAAAAAAAAATATAAATAAATAAGAAAAAAAAATTTAGATTTGCTCAGTGAATATTTACAATTTTAGTTTTAATATCTATTTCGATTTCTGAAGTTTGTTTACTTTATTAATTAAAATTGGCAATACATTTAAAATTAGAAAAATAATTATAAAAATTAAATATACACAACATATACAAATCTTAATATTATATAACGTGTTTTTTGTCTCATATCTGAAATTAATTTTTGGTATCTTTCATTTTGCAAATTAATTTAAAATTTTAATTGAAAATTAATTTTAAATTATAATTAAAATTTGGCTACATTATATATATATATATATATAATTATAATTTTATATTTGTATTGAAATTCTAATAATTTTAATCAAAGACTAGAATATGGAATAAATATGTTTTTATTAGAATTACCTTAAATAGATATCAGCAAAAACATTCTCATACTAATTTTTCTCAATCTGACCCATTTATTACAATACTACAATTTTGTTAATATTTGATTAAAGGAAATTTAAATATAAATTTTTTAGTGACCATATCGGCAGGCGAGCTCAATAGACCAGCTTACAAACCAGCTGAAATTGATTAGGTCGCATATAATTTGTAATTTAGAAGAACATAATTTCTATTAAACGAGCTTAGCCCATAGCCAACCGAATGCTATCTACCTTTAATTTACATACGAATTACCCAAACCTAGGGCAAAATTCTAGAAGACAGTGACAAAACCATGCTACAGAAGCTACAGAAGAAGTCAGGTAAGGAACTGACAAATAATTTGATACAATATGCCAAACTACGCGTTCCATGCTCCACTTGTAGCTCAACCCTTAACGTCTTACACCTTCGAAATTTATATCAGAGCATACGAATTATTCGAATCAATGTTGGTAGACTAAGAGTTTTTGCAATTGAAATATTTGTATATATGTAGGTCTTGACTATGAGAATCTTGATATCCCAATAATGTGTTTTTTTTGACGTGGCGTGACGTGGGAAGCTTTAACTATTCGAAATAAGTTCTGGATTTTTGCGATATATCATTTACACTAAAATAGGATATATTTTGAAACTGAGCATTTATCACCTAAAATTACTAAATATATTCTTCTTGGAATTGATCAAATAGTATACATATATTCCCCGGTTGATCCAACTAAAAAAAAAAACAAGAAATTTCATAGTTTCAGATCCAAATTTGAATAGGTTTTCTGCTACACAGTTGAATATAATTGGATACACTTTTTGGACTATGAACGTATCTCTTACACCCTCTATCTATCCCGGCCCTGCTCTAAGAGGTTTATTAAAAGACTATTAGACACTGACTAGATACACTTTGGTACATACGTAGAACACATTAAATATTTAAAATAAAGTAGACTTCACTTCACTCAAAGGATTTAGGATACACATACATTTAGACGATGATCGATGACGAGAGATGACTAAACCAGTTAGAAACCAGTTTGACCTTCCCAGACGCGCAACTGCTCCACGGACAGCCAAAAGAGAACCGACCAGGGCCCCAACCGTAGCCAGCAGGGTATTAGACCCTTGTATAGATTCATGACACCCTCCTCTCTAATCAATTTCACCACACAGTCAATTGAATTCTTATAGTATAGCCCTTTGCCCTTGTCATCAGTGGGCTGGTTCATCATGCGCGACTTAATAACATCGGCCGGATTGCTGAGCAAACTGGCCACCAGTCCGGCAACCATTGATGACGAGAACCGTAGGACGATGCCTTCACGCATACCTAAGTGTTTCTTTAGATTGCGCTTGCACAGATCATAGGCGCCCACGTCTCCGGCTGTCATGAGGCAGGCGCGCATGCAGCTTGGGCCGACGCCACGCCACATGCCAACCACACCGGCGGTCCGGTAGATGGAGCGGAGTACATGGGGGAAGCTGGGGCTGCGTGGCGCCAGGCCCAACAATTTACGTCTACCCTCCATTTGCATGCGTACCTTGGCAATGTCGAAGGGATTGGCCAATGCTTGGGATATACAGCCGGCGGCAGAGCCGCACATAAAGGCATGATGTATCCGTATGGACTCCTGTTTATCATTATCAACATAGATATAGCGTCGCCGGAATACATCGTATAGCATAACACGCATCGAATTGAATATGAAATTTCGTAATACCATTGCCGAGAAGCCGGCATACAGTGCTTTGGGTCCCTCCTCAACAGCAATGCCGTATAGTGTACGGAACATTTTCCGTGGCTTACCGCCAGTCTTCTTCTGCTCCTCACCGTACACCTGCATCCGTGTCTTGCCCACGTCCAGCGAATACATGCATCCCTCTGCAAAATTGGCGCCTATGAATGTGTTTACATAAAGCATGAATAGATTTTTCAAATTGATCTCTTCCTGGGAATTGGCAATAGTCGTGGCAAACGGCTTCCGTTGCAACGGCTTCATGTGCCAGTAATCATCCTCATCCCTATTCATTATTTAGTCAATTTAGGAAATAATATTTTTTATTGCAAACGAATACGGGTAAAAATAATTTTGACACTAGTTACGATGTATGTAGGAAACACGAATATTGTTACACATGTAGTATGTAATAATGCCATACTAATTTGGTTGAATTTAATAGGCCTCATCGCCACGCCATCTACGTATTTGCTCAAAGGTTGTCCAAAATATCAGGGTCCATGGACCGATACGCATCCAGTAAGGAAAGAAGCCTTTGTACATAGCAAAGGCTCCTTCCTTCTGCACCAGCTTCCTGAAACAATCGATAGTGCCGCTGTAGTGAACGCCACGTCCATTCTCGCCGACCGGCTGATTCATGATACGTGACTTGACCACATCCATCGGGGTGCTGAGCACGGCGCAGGCAAAGCCCGCTATCATCGCACCCATGAACTGAATGCGCCGATCATCCGGCATATCCAGAAGAACCATCATCTTACGTTTGCTAAGATCGTAGACACTGATATCGCCTGCAAATTAATTGATCAAGATTTAGACCATTTCATCATTTAATATTCCTTAAGAATCGTATTTTATATATGGAAAAGTAAGAAAGAGAGAAAGAGAGAGAGAGAGAGAGAGGGAGAGGGATCCTCGTCTGAAAACTTAAATCTTAATTTTAGACATATTTGAAATAAAGAATTTCTTGTATTATGGTTAGGAAACAGCCTTATTCTTTTTATTTTATTTATTTTTATTTTTTCGTTTCTACTTGGTATTCAACTACATTTTATAAGATTAAAAAAAAAAAAGTATTGTTCTTAATTAATATTGGATTCAATAGTTAGGAATATCGTTGTTTATTCCTAAGCATTTCTCCTAACATTTCTGTTTAGTTTAATTTGTAAAGACGACAGGGATACCCCAGCCGTTATTATTTTTGATTAGTAGTGTCCAATATTGAGTGCGTGGGCTGGGAATACCCCTAATAATCTTAAACCTTTCTTTTATTGAATTTTTAGATCGTTTTTTTTTTTCACAGTTTCTAATTATTAAAAAAAAATATTTTTAAAGAGAATACTATTATAATCGTTCATCGATATCGTCCCAATATTTGACTTATTTCTAAACCTATATGCTTTAATTTTTAAAATACGGATTTCTCAATTCAAAATTAATTAGTTCATTCCCAACCCTTTTTCCTTTAATATGTAAAGTACGGCATTCTGAACTAATAGACAGTAAATATCCTTACTATTACTATTGAATATTTATATTATTACATTCAAGATTTTCTCATGTATTGGTATCTTAAATTAAGGAGTCTCCACGTTGATTCTCGTGAATAGAGAATATCCCTAGTAATTTGTATCTCTTGATTCAAAGCAAAATTTATGAATTGAAAATATCCTTATTAATTTCTAATTATTCGTTGATTCGATGCATGGTTCTTGAATAGAGAATATCCTTACTCAAATCTCTCTTTGTTCTTTGTAAGACTCATTAATAGGGAATATTCTTATGAATTTCTATCTCTTGATTCAAAGCAAGATTCTCGAATAGAGAACATACCTAATAATTTCTATATCTATTTGATGCAAGCGTTCTGAATAGAGAATATCTCTACTAATTTCTATATCTTTAACCTATGTATGACTCATTCTTACGAATTACTATTTCTTGATTCAACGCATAATTTGATGAATGTTATACCAATATTCCTGCAGCCACTTACCTAACGTTACGAGTGAGGCACGCAACGCATTCGGAACGGTACCCTTCCAGAGGCCCCGGATGCCGCCCGTACTATAGAAATAGTGTAGGGCCTGAGGAACGTTTTTCACACGCGGCGCTTGGCCCATTGCTCGTCGACTACTCTCCATTTGCATCTGCACTTTGACCAGATCGGCGGGTGATGAAATGAAATTGGCCAGACCGCCGGAAAACATTCCGGCAAAGGCGCTACGGAAAAATGTTAATTTAGGCTTGCCATCACGATCCGTAATGATCAACGCGTCGCGCAGCGTATCATAAAAATACATCTTCATGCCGGTGAACATGGAGTGACGGAAGAACATGGCCGATAGGCCGCCGTACAATTGGAATAATCCCTCGTTACGGATAATGTTGATGGCGGTGCGAAAGGTGCCAGTTCGCTTCATATTTGAGTACGCTTTATCTGCCTTCTCGCCCTGGATGTGCATGCGGGTCTTCATCAAGTCAAGGGGGAAGCAAACAAATTCTGGAATCCATGCCGATATCACCGATGTGATATAAAGCTCCACAAATGGAGTTCTCACATTTGTGGACAGATACGATAATCGGCGATCCGACCTGGACGCCCTCTCGTTGGTTAGGCATTCCTTTGGCAGTATTGATCGCGGCTTATCGCTCATATTGATCGAAATATATATAAAAAATATATATAACTATTACTGGAATTTCGTTATATTTATGTATATGTTATAAATATCGAAATTTTGACAAAGTGTCGGAGCTTAATAAAACAACTACAATAGAAAAACAATTTTAATTTTTGTTTTATAAAACAGTGTTTTCCATGATGAATATATACATATATTTGTTGATTCGGTAATTTGATTATTTTAGTTATTTTTTAATTTCAGGAAGCGTTAAATTTAAGATTCGCAATACTATGATAATCTATTTATCTAAATTAATTAATTAATGGTTAATGCTTATTGCTTTATAGCTAGGTTTTTATTTAGTATTAGGGACTTAAATAAAAAAAATAAACCATTAACTAAGTTTCCAAGAAACTCTCTGAGTGAACCACAGGAATATTAAGTATACCACAAAAAAGGGAAATTTTCTCTTTGCTTTAATTCTTTTTCAGCAACATAGAAAGAAAATGTATGATTAGAATGGTGCAACAAATATAATTTAAAATAATCAACATTTAAATTTCAAATTAGCTCTGATTCTGATAACTGTATAGTTGTTTAACCTCTTGCTAAGTTGCAAAGCACAAAAATTTACATTTTGGTTTAGGTGGCTTAAAATTGCTAGACTTATTTACTGTGTCCCATTTCGCTGGTTCATATCTATAAAATGACCCAAAAAATAAAGACAAAAGAAAAAAAATCGTTTAAAATGTAGTATAGCCTAGAAAATACCCTGGATTGAGCGCTTTATGAAAATATAATTTGTATTCAAATATATACAAACTCTTTTTTCCAAATAAAAATTTATGTCAGTACGTGTGAATGAAAACTCTACACCAATTAGCGAATTAACTAAGAGCAGAATGTGGAGAGAGAGATGCAAAGACTGGACAATGTGTATGGCGAGAATGTGTTTGTATGTATTAGTTGCTGTTGCTTTGATGCTATTGACATTCTGCTACCTGCATTTACTTGCAGGAAGAGAGAGAGAGAGAGAGAGAGAGAGAGAGAGCATTCATACATACATATGTATGTATTCAAATCAAATGTCGTTTACCATAATGTCGTTTATCACACCATGGCGCTGATGCTTTTGATCCCGTTACCTAATGGTGAGCGACCTCCGACAAGGAGAGCGAGTAAGAGTTGACTTTAAATATACTTCAGCTGAAGAGTAAGAGAGGATTTTAGTTTGTGCGTGTTTGCCTATTTGATCGGTTAAAGTCTCAGCGCGTACCTTTTGCTGTTTATCTATAAAAGTCAAATTATCAACGTTGCGATTAGTAAGAGTTGTGCGTGTGTATGTGTTTAAATCTAATAAGTCAAATTTAAAATTATTTCCCAAGCATGGTAAGTACAGTTGTATATATTTCATTAACTAATCTGAGTGCTTACATACATATGTACATATAAATTAAGCATGTATGTATGCATGCATACCATTTTTGCTGCAGAGCTTTTTCACTCATATCAAAATGGCGCATGTTTGCATTTGCATTTGATCCATACTTGCTGCGTAGGCACAGAGCATGAGTAAAAGAGAGTTAAGCTTTTTCTTAAATATGCTCAAGTGCCGTCTAGTTGACTGAATAGATGTTGCTCTATTTATATGTACGTATGCTGTCCTATTTTCAATATTTGCACAAGATTATTATACCCCATTGGTGGCAATTTGTAGTGGGTATAAATGGTATAAAAACTATAGGCGATAATGTAGATATGGCAAATTAAAATGAAACGAAACGAAACGAAGAACTTGATGACGATGACAATGCACGCTACAGCGGACCGCGCCCAAAACTTAAGATAGGTGGGAAGAGTTGGAGGGGGACGTCAAGTTGTGGGGTGGTTGCATAAACTGCTTATTGAAAATAATGATGATTAGGATGTTTGTTTGTATGTGTGTGAGTGTGAGTGTAAGTGTGAGGAGTATGAGTGTGTGCGTGTTTTAGTGTGTGCCAACACATGTTGTGCTGCCGTGCAGGCTACCCTCGAAATGCGCCACGTCCTCGACTTGGGTGCGGTTCCCAGTTCCCAGTCAGCCAGTTAGTCAGTCAGCCAGTCAGCGAGGGGAGTTGGCCATAGAGCGAGCCACTTTGTCTATGCCGCCACCGTCGTCGTCGTCGACGACGTCGTCATCGTCTCACTTGCCGAATGAGTAAATGAGTGAATAAGTGGCGCTGTCAGTCAGTCAGACAGACAGCGCAGGAACAACAAACACGTAGCCAGAGCACGCGCCCATACATATTACACCTATATATTATGCGAAACTGGCGTTTCCTACTGCCTTGAACTCGCTGCCTCACAAGCTCTCTTGTCTTCTACCTCTCTGCCTCTATGACTTATTACCTCCTCCACCTCTTGGCTTCACTTGCCTTCTTTCCCCTAGCTTGAGAGTCTTTAGCACTTTTGTTAAATGAAAGCGACGTTTTGTGGTCGGGTGCGCAGGGGTACGACAGGCCTAGCTCAAGGGGGGAGCTGTTTAATTTGAAATTCCCGACACACGCACGATATATATGTATATATTTATATGTCTGAGCAAATTGCTAGATGAGCTGCTCAGCGCGCTTACTAATACTAATGGCGCTTGGCAATCAAATGTCTTTGGGCTGCTGCGCCAGGTAAGTTTAAGTTGAACTTTAATGCGATTCGATGAAATACAATATGCTTTGACCAACTGACCAATTTGGCTAACACTGAACAGAGTTAACTATATATGAGATATATTTATCTATATATATATACATACGTCTAGCTATATATATACATGTATATCTGTGTAGGTAATGTTGACTGGACAAACTGAACGGTAATTTGAGAGTTTGTTGAACTGCAACACGCGAAATTGAAGTGCGCTGAAAAGTTGCTAAAATCAGCTGAAATTTCAAATTAATGTTGAATGTTTAATGAAAGAACTACAATAAAGAAAGAGTTAATGGATTTTTGTTTAATGACAATGCCCAAATACACTGCAATTTAAGTTGAATTGTTACTTAAGAAAAACAATACAAAATAATTATAAGAAATATATGTATAAAAATTTTTATTTTTATTTGTTATATATAATAGATGGATCAGATGTAATCAAAAATATTTTAATCGCATTTAAAATTAAATATTTATTGTTATACAACTGATCTATCATTAAATATGTATATATTTTGATAATCAATATTTATATATATTATGATAGAAAAGAAAGAGTCAAATACTTTTTTTTTAATCTATCATACTACAGAGAATTAAATATTTAATTAATTTAATCATGCTAGCAAAAATTAGTTAAGGAAGCCTTATATTATTATTATTAATGTATAAATATATTAAAATATAATATAATAAATATGCTAATAAATAACTAAAATATCGACAGAAAATAAGGAGTTAAGGACTTATAATCCTTATAGCGTAACATTTATGAAATATTAAATTTATTTATTTTAAATATATATACATACACATATTCTAAACATATCGATCCAGTTAGCCTACTTGACCTTATCAGATTTGAGTGTAGTTCAACCATATTGAACCCTCTGGCATAGGTTCGGACATTATGTACAGCTCGAAAGGGGTTTATTCAGTATTACGAATTTCAAGTGAAAGAAACTCCAATTACCGGTGCAGCTGAAAAGGCTGCCGAGACTCAAGAGCAAGAGGCGAAGCAAGTGAACCAAGAAGTACTGTAACACAGATTGCGCAAGATTACAGAGAATTCTGTGGGTGAGTCGTGGGAGTTTCAGGTTCCCAGCCATCGGGGGTCTAATCTCTTGTAGTGCTCTCTCTTTGATAATTGCGCCACTTCCAGAGTATAAAAGCAGTGCACTCTGCAGCAACGGAAGTTAGTAAACGGAAGCAATGGTCAATTATTCACAGCACTTGAAGCTAGTGCTGCTGCTGCTATTATTGCTGTGCCCTTGGCTGGCACTTGGACTGGCCCAAGAGCAGCAGCAGCAACAGCAGCAGCAACAGGCGCCGACGGCGCCACACGAGCAGCTGGATGCACTGCATCGCAATAAGCGTACATTGACCACCATTTGTGTGGAGATCAAGCCGAGTGGACCACAGGAGGAACCCTATTTCATGTGCAAGGGCACCGATTTCTCACGTGGCGGTGCCCAAGCTCAGTCAGCGGCCGAGCAGCAACAGCAACAACAACAGCAACAGAAACAACAGCATCCGGTGCAGAGTTATCAACAACAATCGGAACAACAAACATCGCCCATTAATCCACAATATATTCAGACGCCGTTTCCATCGTTTCCCAGCTTTGGAGCTGGGTTTTTTCCAATCACAGCCAACTATGACGAATCAACGGCCAAGGTCACGCCAGCGAGCCAGACGCCATCTGCTGAATCCCATGTCAATGGCAATTATGGATCCGCTGCTGCTGCTGCCTATGCACCTGCGCCTGCTACGCAATCATATGGCCTGCCAGCAGTTCATTACCCAGGTGCAGGCGGCACATCAGCAACTGCACGTGGAAATGCAGCAGGCGCACGCCCAGCGACCGCGGCCATTGCATATGCTGATGCAGCAGCTCCGAAATCGCCGTCAGCTGCACAGGGAGCGACGCTACCAAAATCACAGCCTGCGAGCGGCCAAGCGAGCCATGGCCATGGCAATGCCTACGATACGCTAGTGGGCAGTCGCTATCAATTGGGCATGGGTGAGGATGTGCTGGCTGTGCCGGATGTGGGCTTTCGCCAGGAGGAATTGAATTTACCGTATCGACAACCTGTTCCTGGCAGAGATTCCATGGTGGGCGTTGCACCACCCATGGTGTGGATGCCATTGATGCAGACGCAGCTGCAACAGCCAACTGTTGCACCACAGCCGCCTCCATATTATGATGATCCGATAATGCGCACCTTCTACGGCAGCTTGGAGTCGAATGAGCCGCAACTTGGACAGGCAGCGCCTAGACAGCAGGCAGTGGAGCAGCCCGGTTATTTACCAAACTATGCACAGCCTGCAATGGCGCCAGCTGCACCACCACCACCGCAACCACCACAGATGCCGCCTGCACCAACTCAAAGTCAGCCTAGCTACAATACCAGCCCGAAGACTAGTTCTGCTTTGAGCTACAGCCAATCCTCGCCAGCCGATAGCAATGTCTGCAATTCGTGTCCGTGTCCAACGTCTGCTGACTCCACGGCTAGCTACAATACGCCCGCTCAATGTCCTAGCTTTCAGCCGGTGATCATAGCCATGCCCTGCTATGGACAACAACAGCCCTCGCATTATCTGGCTGTGCCTGGTTCGGGATCGGCGCCTGCGGCACGTGATTCCATGGTGGGCAATCCCTTTGGAGCACCATTTGGTTTGGGTTCACCTTTTGGCCTTAATCAGCCGGTGGCACCACCTTTTGGCATGAGCGGACCACATGTAGGATCTCCTTTTGGATTGGGTTCACATGCTGGCGCTGCCTATGGCATTGGAGCTCCACAGGTGGGCTCCTCCTTTGGCATGGCTCCCCAAGTGGGTGCTCCCTTTGGCATGGGGCCAGTGTTGAATCCCTTCGGACCGTTTGGAAGCCTGAATCCATTTAATCCATTCAATAGACTTCTAGGAGCTCCAGTGCCAACGACTCAACAGCCCAGACTGCGTCTCTTTGGTGCGCCCGAGGAGAGCACAATGGGAACAGCTACAACAGCAGCAGCTCTGCCCAATGGATTTAGTCTGAACTTCTCCAGCAGCACCACCACCAGGGCGCCAACCACCAGAAGCTACATGTCATCAACAGAATCCATGGTTGGGGCTACACGTGATGGGGGCAAAAAGGAAGAGGCTGATGATGCCGAAGGTGAGGATGAGGAAAATGAAGAGGACGAGGAGGAGGAGCAAGAGAATGAATCACACGAAAATAACGAAGCACCAAAGTCAGCTGAAGTTGGTACTGCTTCCGTAGAACCAGAAACATCCAAATCTGCGGATTCCGAGACGGGACTAAATGCCGAACAACTGATCACAAAGGGAGAGGATAAACTGAAGTCCGACAAGCGCAAGCGTCAGAATTTACGCTACGGCGGCAGTAAAACCTCCCACAAGCGCAAATATCTTCAGCGACTGTAGATCTTAACTAGTATAAGTTTTTACACTGTGCACAATTGCTAAAACTAAACATCAATAAAGCTATATACTTTGAAAAAAGAAGAAGAAGATTTACAGTATGAAAGATAGTTTGCTAATCGACAGAGAATTTTAAATGACACAGCTGGGAATCGATATTATTGATATCTCAGCTAAAATTTCATAAATTTACTATAAATTGTTTGCTAATTTTTGAAAAATTAATTGACAGAAGATTTAAAAATTATATAACTGAGAATCTGAGATTTCCCTATTTACATATTATTATAATCATATTATAAGACCAACGTATATCATGAAAATAAAAAAAAAAAAAATTATATTTAGGAATTTTAAACTCAGTTGATCAAGTCCATAGCATGTCCATGATTTTCTCAAATACTTCATCATAAATATCAGGAATTCATTTTAAATTTAGGAAGAAAGCTACATTTGGATATCTTTAAATATTTACTTGATTTTCTTTTTCCACTTTTAGTCTATAAGAGATTATAAATTCTCATACTGAAATCAAATAATCTAACACAACAAAAAGTATAGAGTATTTTTTCATTTCCTTGTGTTTAGCATATATAATTTCTTCCTTAATTATGTCAAACAGTTTGTTAATTTTAAATTTTTAATTAATTCTTATTCATTATTTTTATTATTTTGATTATTAAGACACGTAGTCCTTCGGCTCATAGCTCATTAGCTCATCCTATTGTCTTGTTTGTTCACACTTTTTTTATAGATTATACCAAAACACTCAAAAAGCCGCAGTCATTAGATTCCTCAGACCCCTTGTGACATTTTAGTGCTTCACAAAACTAAAGAGGCCCTTGAAAGGCAGATGACGCTAAGCTACGATTAAGTAGATAGTAGATAGCCGGAAGATGAAAAAAAAAGAAACAGAATCTTTGAAGTGCTTTGAGGATTTGGAAACACAAGTGCTTAACAGCTAATGGGAATTATATTGAAGGGGATAAAATAGATGAGCAGGGCAAATAAATTACATAAATGTGGACATGATTCGATTTGATATAATAAATCGAAAAATTGTATTATTAACAGAAAAGTGAAATACCGAAATTCTCGCTTAATGCCTTTAAAATCACTTTCAGCTCGAGTCAATTCGCGTCAGCAGATATAATTTATTTGTTAATATATATTTATTAACAAGATATTTGAAAACTATTCCATTCTTGTGATACAAACACGGTTATATACATAGATGATATACATATATGTATCTAAATATATATACAATTGTATTTATTTATATATGAGAAACTGTGTATCATATTTGGCGCATGCTGTTAATTTATATTGTCTAATGCAGAGAGATTTCTCCAATTAGCAGTGAATATAATTTATTCTGTCTGCTGCACTTTTATATAAATTACATTTTATCTAATACCCATTAGAAACAGCTTGAAGTGGGTTTGATGATTATGAGCAAGTGCATTTAATAACGGGCAGAAGGAAATATCCCAATGGATTTATATTTTTTACCTAGATTAATTTTTAAGGAAAAATTAATTTATTCTTATATTCTTTGTTTTCCCCAATAGATTTATATTTGATAAATTTTGAAACTAATTCGGATTTTCTTAAAACAATCTTTAATATCATATATTCATTATATCATATATTTATTTCGAAGCACACAATTTGAGCTGACTTAAAAGTTAGTTAAATCATGTTTAAATCATATTTAAATACACAACGCGATCGACAGATGGACTATATAACTATATCGGTTTGTCGCCCCGATTAAGAATATATATACTTTAATGGGTCTCCTTCTGCCTGTTACATACTTTTAACATAACCATTATGGTTTCAATGGGCTCATGTCATAAAAACTAAAATCCTCAACTCTCTACAGGGTATCTACTAAGTGTTTCCCTTGCTTCTAGACCACTCTTACTTATTTAATTTGAGTCTACTCTTTGTGCTCGATCGGAGGCTTCCAAGTCAATGGTAAATTTGACGCCCAGTTTATTGCCGATGAATAAGCCAATGGCCACTTAAGGAAGTATTTTATATAAATACTTTGTGTACATATTTATTATGCAGTTTTTTTTTTTTTTAATACATTTTCTTTGAAGTATTATATACTTCCGTTGGGGGTTTTGCGCATTTTGCCTTTACACACTACTGGCGCACGTCTCTATAGCAGCTACGCTTCACGGACCAAACAGGAACCTATTTACTTGCTGGCAACGAGTCGAGCCCAGTCGAGCTGAGCGCTGAGCTGCAATCTGCTGATTACTCATGTTAAGCACGTAATACAATTTCAATAAACAAAAACGAAACTAAATAAATAAATAAATATATATATATATATATATATGTATACAGATATAGAAATATATATACATAATGCAAAGCAAATTTAGGCTTCGAGTCAATGTACCTCGACAATTGTCCAAGCTCTTGGATTGAGTAAGCTTTGACCAGAATTTGCACAGCTGTTGCGATTGGGTTTCTACTAACCGGGTTAGAACACATCCATTGCGAAATTCATGACAAAACTCAACGACTCTTCATGTTCTAGATCATCATTATTAAAAACTGAGGAAATGCAATGAAAGCTAGAAGTTCCTATACTCTATAGATATAGATATAAATATAGATATAGATATAGATATAGATATAGATATAGATATAGATATAGATATAGATATAGATATAGATATAGATATAGATATAGATATAGATATATAGATATAGATAATGATAAAGATATAGATATAGATATAGATATAGATATGATATAGATATAGATATAGAATGATATAGATATAGATATAGATATAGATATAGATATAGATATAGATATAGATATAGATATAGATATAGAGATAGATATAGATATAGATTAGATATGATATAGATATAGATATAGATATAGATATAGATATAGATAATAGATATACGAATAGATATCGATATAGATATAGATATAGATATAGATATAGATATAGATATAGATATAGATATAGATATAGATATAGATATAGATATGATATAGATATAGATATAGATATAGATATAGATATAGATATAGATATAGATATCGATATAGTATGATATAGATATATAGATATAGATATGATAAAGATATAGATATAGATATAGATATAGATATAGATATAGATATCGATATGATATAGATATAGATATAGATATAGATATAGATATAGATATAGATATAGATATAGATATAGATATAGATATAGATATAGATATAGATATAGATATAGATATAGATATAGATATAGATATAAGATATAGATATAGATATAGATATAGATATAGATATAGATATAGATCTAGATATAGATAAGATATAGATATAGATATAGATTAGAGATATAGATATAGATATAGATATAGATATAGATCTAGATATAGATATAGATATAGATATAGATATAGATATAGATATAGATATAGATATAGATATAGATATAGATATAGATATAGATATAGATATACAGATAGCGTTCTCTACTCAACATTATACCCTAGTAGCTAGGCCCTTTCCGGGCAGGGTATTTTAGTGCAATTCTTGCA
The DNA here is from genome assembly GCA_030914335.1 of Drosophila borborema. Classification (NCBI taxonomy): domain Eukaryota; kingdom Metazoa; phylum Arthropoda; class Insecta; order Diptera; family Drosophilidae; genus Drosophila; species Drosophila borborema. The sequence goes on from JAUESP010000308.1 coordinate 499,714, forward strand.
CTTTTTTGGTTCACTTTGGCCAGTGATTGTTCGATGCAATTGGAGCTTGTTCGAATAGTTGCAATTGACAATTCGCGACGCGAGGTTAAATTCACAAACGTCAACGCAATATGCATAATTCCTGGAGCTGTTTGTTGGTGGCATTGCTTTGCTGTTGCTGCTGCCTCATTGGGAACGCGCAGGCGTATTCGTATGATGATGTTGGCATATCCAATAGCATTGCAACACCTGGACAGCCCATGTACTATTTGATGGCCGATGCGGGCCCCACAGTGGGTCCTAATGTTGAGCTGAGGCGAACGAATCGTTCGCTTATGAAGTGGTGGGACGATTTATTTCGTCAAAATAATTGCTGCAACGGCAACAACAACTTGCTTAACAACAACAATAATAATTTGCCTAACAACTACAACAATAATTTGCTTTATCCCAATAATTTGGCGCCCGCTTTATCCGTCATCCCGAACAATAACTGCAATAATGGCTTGCAACTGGATCAACTGGATCCCTTTAAGCAATTGAAATTGTTCAAGAAATTGCCCGATTTGTGGGGCAATAACTGTGCCGGTCAGTGTGGCCAATGTGGTGGCCAGCAGCAACCACTGAATAACTATGCACCACCACCACCACCACCAACGCCTGGCTATGGCGGCGAAGGCTATGCACCATCGGAACCACAGCAACAGCCACAGCCAGTGGCTCCAGTTGATTACAGTCCGGCACCAGTGCCACCTAGCGGTGGTTATGAAACACCCAATCCTAGCTACGATGGTCCTGGCGATGGAGATGCCGGCTATGTGGCACCAGCACCTGCGCCAGCACCACCAGCTGCAGATTACGCGGCACCAGAGCCATCAGCCGCCAGCTATGAACCACCGCAGGCACCTCAACCAAGCTATGAGTCCGAGGCTCCTGCCCCTGCCCCAGCACCAGAGAGCTACAACAAAGTGGAAGAGTATGGACAAACTGCCAAGTCCTACGGTGGTGCACAACCACCCCAAATTGTCTATCAACCCATTATTTACCTATCAACCTCCTCTGCTGGAAAAGACGAATTGGCCAACAAGCTGAAGCCGTCGGAGCAAAACTATGAGACCCAAACAGAGCAACCACCAGAACCACCAGCACAACAGATCTATGAGCAACCAGCTCCACCACCAGTCGAATATGCCCCACCTCCAGCTCCAGCTCCAGCACCAGCCGCACCACCTGCACCACTTGCACCACCCGCCCCTTGTAATGCACCCGCTTGTGGGGGCTATTTTCCTATTCTGGGCGTGCCTTTCTATAGCTACCCAGCACTGCCTGCACAAGCCCCAGCACCAGCACCAGCACCAGCTCCAGCTCCAGTATATGTAGCACCACCAGCACCACAACCAGCACCGATCTATGCGCCTCCACCTCCAGCACCACCAGCGCCCGTCTATAGCTCCTCCTCTTGCCAGACACCCATTCGATTATCTTTGATTGATCAACCCTATCGCGTGGCACCTGAACTCTTCGAGGAGTACAACTATCGCTTGGCCCTGGCTGAACGTAATAGATATAGAAGATGAAAATTGGAATGATCAAAAAGACTTTACTGTAAATAAAATCTATATAAATGCTGTTTGGATTGTCAGTTTATTAATTCAGAAATTTATTGGGTTTTGGGGCGTGGTGGATTTATTTTGATGAAGATCTTCATATTCTGAAAATCTTAGGAGTTATCTTTATGATCATGTACTTATTTAGCATTAGATAAATGGTAAGTTAATTTGCTAGTTGGCTTGAAAATGCTGGCAATTATATTAACTATATTTGGAAAATACAGATTATAAGACTAATTGCTAAGCTAGAACTTGATACCAATATAAAAACTTCTAAAGAGAAATGGCGGATCATCAATATGCATCAATATGTCAGATCAACAAGATCTGATTACTTTTAAATATATGTAGTTAAATATATTTATGAGGTGATACCTTAATATTCTGAAAAGTTCAATGCAGCTCCTGCTACTTTTATTTATTTTACTATTTATAATAAATAATATTCTCAGAAGAGGGAATTATGTATAAAATATTAAATTATACCTTATTTACAAAATGGTACATTACATATTATAAGTATAGATATACTTCCACGATAATAATTGTGGTGGATATCAGGGCGGCAGTACTGGATTTTAATTTTCTATACATCAATTTTATGTTGATATCCACACCCGCATCTTTGTATATGCTGATAAAGAGTTTATGAGAGTTTTTGTTTTCTTTTTTTTTTAATGTTTGACGTTAGTTTAGACATAAACGAAAATAGAACAATAAAGTATTTTATTGAATAACTAATATTTTGGATAGCCGGAGAAATCGTTTTTAAACTATTATATCATAAATTTTTATTACATATGTTTAGTTATATTATAAAAGTTTCTAGAACCTAATTCGTTGTTTACTGACATCACCAGAAAATTTGTCTACGAAATATCGAAGAGACATATACATATATATATATGTATATGGATATATATTGTAATAAAAGTTTTTAGGAAATATCTGCATAATTACATTAAAGACAACTATGCAGGTATTATTAACAAAAAATTTTTTTAGCCCTATAATATACGATATAATTATAAGATATTTAATACATTCAAGATAAATTAATCAATAAGGAAACACTTGGAGTTGAATGTAAATATAAATGAAGGCTTGTGAATTTTTCTGGTTGATATATTTAATTAGAGTAAATATTTTAAATCTGAAACGGAGTTGATTGATTTATTTAATGCAGAAAAGAGAACCTAATAGATTTTCAGAAGCTCTTTGAAATTGATCAGTTCGATTAAGGATTTCTTTTCTATTCTTGTTCGTCTTACTTGCAACTGTCTCTTACAACATGAAGATAATTGAGTTGTATCTATCCATTTGGTGATGAATATTTGGGAAGTTTTACGCAATATGTGATAATTGAATTTAAAATAAGTTAGTAGGCAAGGACATATTTAGGTTTTATAAAGTAAATATTAATTATATATAAATGAATAAAAAATAAAATAAAAAACTTAAGAAGTACAACATAAATAAATTATTTCTTATACACTAAAATTTATAGAAATTAAAAAATAAATTTTCCATAAATAAAAAATATATTAAAAATTTGTGTTGGAAGCAAATGTATGAAATTAATAATGCCTGATTTAATTTCAGTAATTTTTTTGATAATTTTATATTTATCTTTTTCGAATTTTTCATATTCTTAAAATATGCCACCTTCAAGATCATGCTTTCATCCATAATCCAATTAATACACATTATTATTAATTATTTCCAAACTCTATATGAATCATTCATTCAATTATTAATGTTTCTAATCGAAGCTATTTGAGCTGAGTTGACTCTACACAGCCTCTCAGATAAATATGTACAGTCGAGTGCTATGATGATTTCCGTTTTTTGTATAAACAGTAGCTGCTTATCGGCAAGGGTAAATACATACATATGTACATATCATGCATATACATATAAATACATTTTGTCTGAGCTGTCAAGGTCCCCGGATTGCCATCATCGGTTCGCATTTATCGCATATGTGCAGAGACGATTTGTTAGTCTGCTCTGCTGGCTCTTCCTGTTATTATTGCGCTCTCTCTTTTCTTATAGATCTCTATGTATATGTGTTTACACATATAGACGATGACGTTGGCAAGAATTTGAGCCATAATCGCCTCAGTCAGTCAGTCAGTTGGTCGCTGGCTGGTCTCCGTTTTCATTTCGTTTTCAAATTCAAATTCCATAACAAATTGCACAAGATAAACAGAGACTTCCTATGCGGGTATCGAGCATCGTTGCTATGAAATGCGATAACAGGCAGGCCCCCGGGTAATATACCAGAGCAGAGCCCCTGACCATGACCGTGACCAAGTGAAAGTTGCCTGCCATTGGCATACAGCCTGGCAACCAGAGCCCGAGCTACAGTCGAAGGCGGAGGCCTGCACTCAGCTGGTCATCAATGGCTTGTGTTTCTTCCATTGTCTCTCACTTTGCATGTGGCACGCACTTCTTGCCACATTTAGTCAAAGAGTTTGTCTTGGATCTAGGCCTGGGCGTTGATCGTTTGTTGAGGCATGCAGCTCGTCTTCGTGTGGAGCGTGACGCCATGTTTACATAATCTAATCGCATGTTGAGTGAGCGGAAAATATGCTTAATAAATTAGCGGGTTGCTCTGCATATGAAAGATCTAAGATCTTCACATTTTGCCACGTAATCAGCGAACGCAATATGATCATGTCAAAGATCAAGTGAGTTTCTCTGATGCAATTGGTTGGCATCTCTTTGAATGATCTTTTTGTTTTCAACTTAACTGTGATATCAATGTGCGATGTCAGCTCAGATCATTGAGTTCGTTTGAGTTGCTCAAGCGAAAGTCATGCATTTATCTTAAGTTATGTCGTAATCATATTATTCATGAATTTGAAACTATTTATTTTATTTTATTTTATTTTCTGATTGAATCATTTACATTATTCATACTGAATAATAATACTTTATATATACTAAAATTGGATATTAATTATAATTATTCATTTTATTTTAAATTTTTTCTGAATGAATCATTTACTTTATTATTCATACCAAGTAATAAAATTTTATATACTTTAATTATAACTTTATTATTCATTATTACTTTAATATTTTAGTCGAATCGGGTGGATAATAAATTTAATTGTAATATGAAATATAAACAATAAAATATAAAATATCAAATAAAAATTAAAAAAAAATAAATTAAAAAAAATAAAAAAAAAATAAATAAATAAACCAAAAAATATAAAATTTAAAATATAAAATATAAAATATAAAATATAAAATATAAAATATAAAATATAAAATATAAAATATAAAATATAAAATATAAAATATAAAATATAAAATATAAAATATAAAATATAAAATATAAAATATAAAATATAAAATATAAAATATAAAATATTAACGATTTAGCGAGTCCAACAATATTAGTTATAAATCAGCTCAGCTGTTTTTAAGCCATAAACGATAATTATGCAGTTGTGTTTTTATAGATTAACATTAATTTATGGAATTGTTGATAATCTTTTAATAAAAACTGACATTGATATGGCAAATAGTATTAAATGAAAATAGTTTTGCTTGTGCTTACACGACTGTTGGAATTTATGGCAAAGGGATACTTATTAATTTTTATAGCATATAGAAACTTGTCAGACATTTTATTTATAGCTTTGTAAGCAATACAAACAAATAATTGCAGGTGCTTAAAATAAATTTTAAATATATTTATATACATATGTTCTTTGTGAGAAGTTATATAGAATAGAATTGGAAAGCTTAAGTAATTCTAGATCGTTATATCTGAAATGTTTTTTTTTTTTTTTTTTTTTTTTCATTCAAAATATAATTTTTAACAACTTTGTGGACTTCTTATAAAATATTTTTATTGTCGTTTGGCTCTACAATAATTTTGTTTTGGAATAATAATTAAAATATTAATAATATATGAGAATGAAAATAATAAATTTTAAAGTAATTGATGTATATAATAAATAAATAAATATGCAAAATTGAAAACGATTGAGTAATTCAGGAAATTTTTATAGCTATAAGAGATAAAGCTATAAGTTAGAGAAATCAATGTTCAGAAACAAGTTCTTTATATTTTATTGTATATCTAATCCTAATTATGAAGCTCTTTATAACATCGAATTCAAAAGCTGCTCTTCAGCTTTATTTTATTAAACATTGATTTTAATAGAATTTGCTGCTCTTCAGTTTTATTAACTTGACTCGAGGTGTCAGCCATGATATCAAGCTGTTCCATTTAACAAAATGTTGTTAATCTAAATTAATTTGTAATCAGTTTCGATTATATCTCTACACATTGCAATCGCATTAAGTTGTATATTAAGTTATTAAGTGATCTCACAACCACTCGAGAACAGAGTTCAAAGGGCAACAATTGAGAGTGAGTGACTGACTCTTGTCTTTACGAAAAACTACCCCACACTGATTTTCTCAGAAGCAACGCCGCCGCCGCCGCCGCTGCCGCCGACTCTCAGGGCATAATTGAGTGAGTGTAGAAACAGAATGATCCTAAAAATTGAACAGCCCATAAACAGTCGACATGTGAAACAACATGTGTTCACGCAGCTCTCTTGCTCTTGCTCTCTCCAAAAATGTAGGGGGGTGCTGATCGATGATGTTGATACCGCTGGCCTCGGGCGTTGCATATGGGCACTTGCAATGCCACCGCATGCGGGGACTCAAAAATAGCGCCAATGTCGTCGACGCCAACGCTGATGCCAAATGAAGCGATCTTTATGCGCTCATAAAAAGGATATATGCGCTTGATCATACAGTTTGTATCAGAAATACAATATACAATATTTAAGCTAACTAAATTTATGAAGCATGCAGGAAAAAATGAAAAAAATATAAAAGATTTTAAATATTTTTAGTCATGTTGCCTGGAAGTGTATAGAATATACGGCTTACTCAATGCGTTTTCTCGGCGTTGGGCTGTAAGGGAGCTGCTTGGTCCGGGTGCCATATACCACTATATACACTCACTATCCAATACATATACTTATGTGTATACACACACATGCATATATGTCTTTATCTATATATGTATTTGTGGTTTATTCAATCGCAGTGGTTGCCTTTTTGGCGGGGGGCCTTTTGAGGAGCCATACACTGCATGTTTGTATTTAGGAAAAAAAAAAAAACAAAAACAATGTTGAAAATGGAAATTTTCATTTGTTTCTACAGTTACGAAATTTATATTTAATTTTGTATTTATGTAGCTGCTTAGCGTTTGTACGTAATAAATTTCTGAAACTTAAACCAAAATGTGGGTCGTTGGCACTTGCATTCGTTTCGCTTCGTTTTAGCTCAATTTGAATCATCATAAGTTGTACATTATGTATGCTTTATTTGAATATATATTTATTTCGTAGAATTATGACAATTTTATTAAGTATACAAATGAAAAAAAAAGAAAGAAAAAAATGATTAAGAAGAATTGAGCATGACATAAAAAAATTATGAATATATTTATGTATATAAATCGTATATATTATAAATATTTAAGAATATAAAATATTTTAAAATTATCAAAGCACAAACAAAAAGGTAAGTGATAAATTGTTAAAGCTATTATGTATAAAACATACACTAAAATATATATAAAAGAATTAAAGAATAAAAAATCAAATAAATATATAAAAACTAAACATTGATATAAAAAATAATAAAATAATGTATTTATAAATAAATATAACGTAATGTAATGTAATAGATATAATACATATAAATACAAAATATAATATATATAAATACAAAATTAATATAATAAGATATTTTTAAGAAAATGTACACAAGACATTATACATTATAACAAAAGGTATAAATTCAATAATTCGTTTATAAATATAAATAAATGCAATATACGTATAACATACTTAAGTAGTAATAAAATATTCATATTATTTCTCATAAGTTATTTGTTATCTACTATATGTAAATATTTTATTATTAATTATATTACATATGTGTGTGAAAGTATATTTTGTTTATCATTTTATTTATATGCACAAGCAGCTAAAGGCAAATATTAAAATTTACTTATTATTAAATAAAATTTGTTATAAATAATAGAATGTATAAATATATGAATAATTGAAAATAAGAATAAAAATATAAAGTATAAAAGTATAGCAATTTGATGTAACATATGTACTTGAAAGTTAAGCTCATTTAAGTTTCCCACAATGATTCAAATATGATATAAATAAAAACCATATTCATATGCTATAACTATAGATAGTGAATATTCTAACTAGAATAAGACTCATTAATAAGGAATTTGAATGTTAAATTATTTATACAAGTAATGTAAACAGATCCGCTGATATAGTACTATAGTTATTCTGGAATGAAACTGGGTGAGTGATCGGCTATTGAAAGAATTCCCCCATTGTTTCCCAGACATGCATATCTAATCGAAAGTAAGCAACGAGCTTCAGATAAATAAACATGCGACACAACTGGAAATTGCCAGCAGTTGATTTAGTACACATATTTTTAGTATATATACTATATGTTTAATAAATTAAAATTAAAAATTAGAAATTTTATTAATTTGTTTGAGTCTTATTATTGTAATATTAAATAATTAAAGATATTATAAATTTTTATTTTCTAAATATTGCTTGAAATATTTATATTATATTAAATATATATTGTATATCTTATAATATAGTATAAATATTTAATCAAATAAAATAAAAATTTCTAAAACAAATTTTTGTTTATGTATATTAATTTTACTACAAAAATATAATATATTTTTGAAATATATTATATATTATAACTATTATACAAAAATATTTTTTTTTAATCTTCAAATCTTTATTATAAATATTTATAAAAAATTAAAATTTAAAATTAAAAAAATATATATCTTAAAATTTATAAAAATTCTTCAAGTTCCGCTCATTTGTTAACTCAACACAAATTTCATATATGTATATTTCGAAATATGAAAATATTCACTTGGCCAGCAGAATTGTGAGCTATTTTATCTTAAAGTAGAGCTCCGGAATTGAGGCTATGATTAGCATTGTGCAACATGCATACGATTCAAAATTAACCCACCCACATACATAGCTCGCTTGCCACATTTTCCACTCATTTTAAACGAATTTTTTGTCAGCCCAGTTTATATATAAATAGCAAAAAAAATTCTTTAACATTTAAATGACCCCAAAAAGAACTCAAATCGCATTTTTCAGCCTGCTCAGCGCAAATTTCAGAAATGGCCAACATTTCAAAGCCAAACTTTATAGTTAAAGCCACTTGTGCTAGCTACGCAGTTTATCTGTATAGCTATATAAAGTAGACGTGCAATGGGAATTATCATCAGTCATCTTTGATAACTAAAGCAGCATCTACAGCTTCATTATGAAATTCTTCGTGTGCTTTGCCCTCATCGCCATCGTCGCCTCCGCTCTGGCCACACCTGCTGGCAGCAGCAATAGTGGCGTCTCTGCCGCTCAGGAATCTGATGTTGAGAGTGTCAACGGTCAGGGCTATGGTGATCTGACCCGCCTGCGCAAGGCCGCCTATGGCGGTAGCTCCGGCGGTGCCGGCGGCTATGGTGGCGCCAGTGTGCCAGCTCCACCCTGCCCCAAGAACTATCTGTTCAGCTGCCAGCCCAATCTGGCGCCAGTGCCATGCAGCGCTCCTTCCCAGGGCTATGGATCTGCCGGTGCCTACTCCTCGCCCGTGGCCAGCTATCTTGCCCCCAATTACGAAGTGCCCCAGCATCAGCAGAATCTCTTCGGTGCCGCCTACTTGCCCCAGGCTTACGGCTACGGCTATTAGAAGATCACATGATGAATCTGCGGACTTGACTCTGACACGGCTTCCCAAGCTGCCGAGAAACCAAAATCTTTGCCATGCTGAAAGAAAATGTCTTAAAAAAATTTGCTTCAATTAAATTGATAAAAAAATCATTAAATTGGATTAATTTTATTTTGGTTTTAGCTGTTGGTCGTTAATGATCATTAGCTGTGTTTTATGTTCATAGAATTGCTAAATGATTTTATCGCAAATATTTGTGTGAATTATCTTTAGTAATATATATCGGAAGCCCTGTTATTAAACGAATTAAATTTAAGGCTTTACAGTACTGGCTTAAGTAGCTATAGTCAATTTATATACTATAATTTACAAGAAATATTTAGAACATTTTTGAGATGACATAATTGAAGTGTACGAATCAAGGAATGAATGAATTACAAATTCTCATATATTATTTTCCTTTATATTACTTAAAATATATAGATAAATGCACCTTTCTGACACTTAAAGCTCTATATGATAGATTGTATTGATACAAGGATTGGCTATTGATCTTTGAAACTTATATTATTGAATATCCCAGTTTGAAAGTTCTATATTAACAATTTGCAAATTAGAAAATTGCTGAGAACTTTATATTAGTTTTATATCTCTTTGCAACTGCACTATTATTGTATTTAGTGAAGAGTTATCTGCCTACATCGTGCATTACCCACTGTTTAATACTTCCTAGAGATTCAATTATTAACGTTATAAGATATAAATATACATATATAGATATAAACTGTATATATACAGTTATATCTACATTACATATATTATATTTATATCTGGTGATCTGACCACCACTATTCAAAGCAATATAGATGCTATATATTTCAAGATTTACCACAATTGAAATGTGAGTAATTTTTGTATACAATGTAATAAGTACACGCCTAGAAGCCTTAAATAAAATATTTAGGTGCAACCTCATACGAGAGTTTACGTTTTAAAGAAGGAAATAAATAAATAAATAAATAAATCAATATATATAAAAAAAAGTACATAAATTCATAAATAGTAAACAAATAAATAAATTAATTAATTAAAAACGAAATACAAATATACAAAAAATTAATAAATAAATAAATAAACATATAAATAAATAGATAAATAAATAAAAAAATAATGTTTAAATAAATACATAAACAAAGAACTAACTAAAGAATTAAACAAAGAAATTAATAAATAAATTAATAAATAAATAAAATAGTTATAAATGATTTATCAATAATTTGAGTTAAATCTTTAATGAATAAGTGATTTTTAAAATTAATAAATAAATTAAGAAATAAGTATATAATAAATTATAGCACAACGAAGAAATTTAATTAAAAAAATAAATAAATAAATGCATATGCAAAAATAAATAAAATAAATAATTTTTAAATGCTAAAAGATAAAATTTAATTAATGCAAAAGTAAATGAAATAGATAATTTTTAAGTGCTAAAAGAAAAAAATTTATTCATTTAATATATATATTGAATAAATAAAACATTTTTAAATAAATAAAATATTTTTTTACTGAAATACAGAATATTTATTACATACATATGTATACAAAATAAATTAAATATTTAGCTTATATGACGTCGAAATGCTTGGCTTTTACAGAGAGAGAGAGAAGAGCAGCTACTTTCGATATTAGTACAAGAATTAGGTATAGTCATAGATAGAGAAATATTATGAAGTCAGTGTATTAGTATAAGTAGTTCTAAATCAATAGAATTAAGTATAGTTAAAGTTATAGATATAGTTATAATTATGTAACTGTGTATAGCTAGCTCTTCTAAATATCATCAGCTAGAATATATATTAGTCCATTATAATTTTCGGTAAGCCCAATGCGCAATGAAATGCAAAAGTCGGCACATGTTGTGGACTTTACCTCAATACTAGTTTTTAATGCAGTTTATGGAGTGATCAGCGATAGCTGATTAAGCGAAAGACAAGAGTAAAAGACTAGTGGAAGCCACTTGGCTGTTGACTTTATGCCAACTTGACAAAGTTTAGCTATATAAGTGGAGTGTGGGGTTACAATTGGCATCAGTCACCTTTGGTAACAGCAAAAGAATCAACAGCTTAAAGATGAAATTCTTCGTGTGCTTCGCTCTCATCGCCATCGTTGGTTCCGCTTTGGCCAATCCCGCCGGCAGCAGCTCGGTTGCCCTTAACAACCAGGAATCCGAGTCTGAAAACCAGGGCTATGGTGATCTGACCCGCCTGCGCAAGTCTGCCTATGGCGGCAGCTCCGGCGGTGCCGGCGGCTATGGTGGCGCCAGTGTGCCAGCTCCTCCCTGCCCCAAGAACTATCTGTTCAGCTGCCAGCCCAATCTGGCGCCAGTGCCATGCAGCGCTCCTTCCCAGGGCTATGGATCTGCCGGCGCCTACTCTTCGCCCGTGGCCAGCTATCTTGCCCCCACCTACGGCGTGCCCCAGCATCAGCAGAACCTCTTCGGTGCCGCCTACTTGCCTCAGGCTTACGGCTACGGTTATTAGAAGATCACAGGATGAATCTGCGGACTTGACTCTGACACGGCTTCCCAAGCTGCCGAGAAACCAAAATCTTAGCCATGCTGAAAGAAAATGTTACAAAAAAAGAACAATAAATATAAATGCATAATTACAAATTTTCTTTTTTTTTTCAAATGTCTTACTAAAATATTTTCAGCATTTTGAAACTCTAGCTCAAAAGTTCATTAGATTTGCTATCGCAGCTGTTCTATTGAATAGTTTGTTTCAATTTGTCATTCGATATCTGAGTATAAATAATTAGTTTGTTTAGTTATATTATATTACAAATTTAATTCCTTAAAATCAATGAACAAAAAAAAAAAAAAAAGAAAAATTCCATATTGTTTTCGTCCAAGTGTAAAAAGAATTTCTGCTTAATGTAAGGTAAACTTTGATATGAAAGTAAAACGGAATTCGTTTTCAATTGGAATTGAATTGCAAATGTTTTCTAGACAAGTATTAAATAATTCAGTGAGATATGCGTATATTACATTTATTTAACTTTTAGATATTTATTAGAAATTGTCTGCAGTAGTTCAATATTCATTTATTACTTAACAATTTTTTTAATTTAATAAATCAACTTTTTTTTTAATAAAATTTAAATTAAAGATATACATATACAATTTTTATATTTTTAAATTTTTTTTAAAGCTCATTATTATGTTTTGACCATATCAAACATACATCTCTTAAACTTACTAAATTTAATTTAAAAATCTTAAAATCCCTAGTTTCAAATAATTTTTTTCAAATAGAGTCTTTGGATTTAAAAGTTTCCATTTACCAAGATTTCTTATTAATGCGTTAGCATAATTTTCGGCTTCTTTAATTCATTTTTAATTTATTTATTCTTCATTTATTTTTTTCTTTTTCTGATTTGAACAACTCGAGCATATTTGTTTGGCAAATAATGTTAATATAGTCTGATATTTATGAGAAATTATCAGTGGGCTTCAAATAACTTTCATAATTCTCGTTTACGAGAATAAATATATAAATTTATTAATGTATGTTTTTCATATATTATATTTTATAGAATATTTAAAACTTAATGAAATGTAAATCTGAAAATACGAAAAATACATATACTTTAACAAGTAATATCTTAGCGGCTAAATGCATTGACAGGAAAACAAAACCAATATTCTCTTTTTTGGCTTAATGTGAAACCCAAAAAAATTGGAACATATTTAATAAATTCTGTTGCTAACTACAACAATTTTATTGTACTAAATTTTTTACTATATATTATTCTTTTTTTTTTTAATTTTTACTTAGCTTGTAGATTTTTTAATCAGAATAATTTTTACTGAACTTTGAGCTACATAAACTTTAGCGAATTCCCAATCAAGAGCAACACCTACAAAAATGATAAACAAAAAAGCTTCAGATCAGCATATTGCATATATGTACATATATATTATATATTGTATATATGTTATAAAAATGTGTATTAAGCACTTTTTAGCCATAAATTTTACCATAATTGCATATATAACAATAAATATTATTGCATATATGATTGCTGAGGTCTTTGAACCAAGCTAATTTTGTTTTGATTTGACTTTTTTTTTTTTTTTTGTGTAGAAAGTAAAAGAATTGTTGATTGCAAAATAAGCGAAAAAGTTGGCAACCGAAATCAATCAAGTCAGAAGCAAAGTTTGTTTGGTAATACCATACTACACAAGTGGCTAACAGATGTTGGCCAGCTAGCAACAGTCGAAAGACTAAATAAAGTTTTGTCTGAGCTGCGTTCGATTTATGACTGGCGGCAGATGTTGTTTCGGGAAATGTACTTAAGGGAAATACTATATTTTATATATATTATTTATTTATAAGCAGACAGAGCTTGATTCTCCATTAGCCTTGGCCCCATGTTGACCAAGTAACCCAGTTTGGCAAGCGTCACCTTGAAGCACTCTGCGCTATTTGACCTGAACTCAATTTCCGCTTGACGCTGCAAATTTTCACACTTAATAAAAACCAACTGTTTGAAGCCAAATGTTGGCTAGTCTCAGCTTACAGCTTCATAGTACTTCAGGTGTTTAGTTACCTCTCGCTCCCAAACCCAACATATTGATCATGTTCGCCACCCACTGGGCGCTGTGCGCGCTGCTGCTAGCGAGCTACCTTTGCCAGGTGTCCCTGGTTAATGGGCAATGTGATGGACGCTGTGTGCGTAGCCCCAGCGGGCAGCTATATCGCTTTATACCCGTGCGCTTGTATACGCCGGATCAGCTGCTGGATCATGTGGAGCTGCTGCGTCAGCCACGTCAACAGCAAATCGTACAGGAAGTGAATGTGGAGAATAACTTTGGTTTGCCGAGCAGAGGTGGCTTCGGTGGTCCACCGTTTGGCGGACCACCATTTGGCAGACCTCCATTCGGTGGCGGACCTGGTTTTGGCCGTGGCGGCTTTGGGCGTGGCGATTTTGGACGTGGTGGCGGGTTTGGCGGTGGCTTTGGTGGTGGCTTTAGCGGTGGCTTTGGCGGTGGTTTCCGTGGACGTAGTTACGCTGAGGAGCAGCAAGAAGAGAAACCTAAGCCAGCACCAGTTTCAAATGCTGCGCCCAGCATTCCAGCTCCGCCCTGTGCCAAAAGCTATATCTTCTCCTGTGAACCGGTGCTGAAGCCAGCGCCCTGCGGCAATGCAGCGCCAGCTGGCTATTGAGAGACCAAAGGACTGATTTTGATATCTAAAAATAAAACCAGAAAATTAAGAATTACATTTATGCTATTGTTGTCGTTGTTGTTGCTGGGGTGGATTGCTTATCGACTGAAGCGAAGGCAAACACAGAAGATTGATTGATTATGGTTGGTTTTTTCTTTCTTTCCTTCTTTAAAATATCTACAGCTGGAAAACAGATGTGTATGGAGTGAAACCATCTGAAATAATATAAGATGAACAGGCCTACAATACAGAAATAATGATATTATTGTTGATTTTGAACTATTTCAATTTGAAGTCTTTGCATATTTTATATACGTTTAAAAACATAGAAATCTTTGTTCTAGAAAGATTTCTCAACTCTATTTGAGACTGATTAATTATTGAGCTTGTGTTATGTATATATGTATATAAATAATTTTTGTTATTATTTATTTAGATTATTATTCTTATTTTATTTTTACTATTATTATTATAAATTATTTTATTTTTCTATAATTTATTTAAAAGCTGCCTGCAATTGGATTGGAATTGCACAAACAAGAATGAAAGAGTCAAATAAAATTTTAAATATATATACAAATATATTATATTGCAATGCAAAGCCTGAGTTAAGAAAACTTAAATGAATATAAAAGCTTAAACTAATTTCATTTGGTTAAAATTAAAATATGTAATAATATTGGCTTATGTTAGGAATTTATACGATCTAACTTGATATTTTATTTATTTTTAATACAGACATTTGCACACATTTTTTAATTTATATATATATATTTTTTTTTTATTATATAACATACATTAACAGAAAAATATGCATAACAAAATATCGTAAAGAACTTAAAAAAATTATAAATATTTAATTTTTTCCGACATTTTTTATACGCCCAATTTATTTCTATATATTTCATTTTTATTATTGATTTCTAAAAATTTTTGAAAATATTTATCATCTATTATTTTATGTATTTATTAATTGTATATTAGTTATTTTTATATTAAAAAGAATAATTGTATATTTAGTGCTTACAGTTATAGTTTTCATATTGTAATAAATGTAAATGTGAATGGTATAAAATGTATCATTTCTTATTAACAACGTAATTCTTAAAATAGCAAACTATATCGTTTTAAGACTAATACAAAGTCCACTCAAATTAATAAATTTAATTTTGATTTTAATAAAGTTAACATTTAACAAATAAAAAATATTTCAACTGCCAAGATATTCTTTTTAACTTATAACATTTTAAATTTTTTACTAAATAGAAAGATATGCAGTAGAAGTGATGAGAAGAGAAGATAATGTTAAAAATGTAATTGAATTTAGCATTAACATAAGCAAACATGTTATTTGGCAACCCCATTCGAAGAGTGTAACTGACATTTCACTCGGCGTATACTCTTACTCTCTATGAAACCTTTAACAGAACCACAATGTCTTTACTCTAGCTGACATGTGTATCGCCAACATAAACCCAGCATATGCAACAGATACAAAAAGAGAAATTTTGATGATTAAAAAAAAAACTCAAATGTTGCTTACATGTGTCATAAGCTGTGGAAGTTCATCTAACTGTTCATATAGGGAAATTTATTTAATGGAATACTAAACTATAATTACGCTCTGATAATTCATGCAACTTTTGCTATAATTATACCTATCTAAATATACCTATATAAAATAATATTATACTTATGTAAATATTTAATATTTATTTGAAAAAATTACCTTTTAAAATTAAAAAACAATGTATTTTTTTTTCTTTAAAGCTTCAGTTTATTGGACCAGGTAAGTCGAATGTCAGGATCAATCATTTATAGCAATTCACGCACAAAGGGCACAGCGTATTGAGGAACGTACTGGGAGTAGGCGCCGGCGCTGCCATAGGAGTTGGATGGGGCTGAGCAGGGCACGGGCTGCAGCGATGGTTGGCAGCTGAACAGGTAGTTCTTGGGGCAGGGTGGGGCTGGAATCGAGGCGGGTGCAGAATAGGCGGGTGCGGCTGGGGCTGGAGCTGGTGCTGGTGCTGGAGCGGCGTAGGCTGGGGCAGCTGGTGCAGCGGGCGCAGAGTAGGCAGCAGGTGCAGCTGGAGCAGCTGGTGCGGCAGAGTATGAGGGAGCAGCTGGTGCGGAGTAGGAAGGTGCTGCAGCTGGTGCACCATAACCACCATAGGCAGCCCTCGAGACACGAATATTCTCGGCCAATGGAGCTGGAATCAGGATGCCTTGCGTTGGCTGCAATTGAATCGTCTCTGCGGCACAGACGACGGCCAGCAGTGTGACCAGAAAGATGTGTCCAATGTTGAATGCCATGGCGATAATTAGTGCTGTCTTAACTTGTGATCGAAGTGGAAACAAATAGCTGACTGTAGTTGATCGATGGTGAGGTTGTTCGCTTTATAGCCCTGTCGAAAAACGCTGAGCGCATTGGAAAATCGGAAAATGCCAAAACAACAATCGCTGGCAAAAAGTGCAAACTGCTGACGATCCCAAATGGAGCTTCAGTTGGGTTTATCGTTGCAAAGGAGAAGGGTGTAGGGCGTATCTCTGACCGGCTAACACCAATTCCAAATGGCCAAACTGACGATTCTATTGCTGGTGCTATCATCGCTCTATGGGTTAGCCCCTGCAGCAGCAGCAGTTTTAAGACATCAGCCGTCTTCAGTTTCTGCTTTGTACAACTTTCTGGATCCCAATCAAGACGAACTCGGCTGGACGCAGCTGTTGCCGACCAACTACTACTCAGAGTTGAATCAACAATACTATGCGAGATTTCGCAGGCACTCCAGGCTACAGCTAAAGGATCTAAGACGAGCACGACCATATCCATTTGAATATGCGCGTTATGTCTAAAAAAATATATAAGAAGAAAATAAATAAATAACTAAACCGTTTTTTATATAATTACATTTTGTGCATTATCAAATTCTCATTTTATTTAAATTCCCTTCTCTGAATGCCAGATAAGTCAATATATGAACACTCATATACATTATATTATCAAACAGAGTTTGTGTGCGTGTGTAAATAAGAGCATATTAAGCGGATAACTTGGAATGCAACCTATCACAGAGCTGCTGTTTAGAGAGCGCACTCATTCAGGCCTTCGATCCTGCTAGTTTTCAGTTTGTAGCAGCTACTTAAAGAGAGCGGCAGATTAAACAATATGAGTGACTTAGACAGGTACATATGTATGTACATGATTGTATGCCGCTTGTGCTCACGCCAATGGCGGCGATGCTTTTGATCCCGTTAAATTAGGTAGCTCATCTAGAGATGAGAGAGCGTATGAGTGTAAGAGAAGCAAGCTTTGTGGACACACATACACAAATGCATTTGCCTGTGTTTAAAAAGAAATGTCCACCTAAAGAGATAATTTAGTTTGTGTGCGTCTGCCTAGTTAACCAGTAGCGGATTGTGCGCGTGTGTATAGAAGTAATATTACAGATTTGCCTAATGTAAGTCGTGATTTGTGTATGTAATTTTGTGTAATTATGTTTGAGAACAGATTTTTGCATCTACTTGCACAGTTGTGGTATGTACATATGTGTGTATATTTCATTATATATAAACTGTAAAAATACATATTTAATAATGTAAAAATACATACATACATATATTTTTACTGTTGGGCTTTTAAATGCATTATAAAATGGCGCATTCTGTATGACTTGATCCACATTTGCCGCTTAATATATAAAGTGAGTCAAAGGAAGACGAAGCAAGAAAGAGAATGTTAAAGGAAGAGAGTTATATGAAATGCTCTTAAGTAAAAAGAGGTAGCTTTTTATCATAGAGCAAAAACACTTTTTGGAAATGTATTTCGATTTGGTGAATTTTGTATATAGTAATTATTCAAGTCGTATGAAAATTTTGTTGCTTATAAATTAGGATTTCTTTATAATTGATTAACTGTTACCTTTTTATAACAGTTACACCAATTAGTTAGTTAATTGTAATCGTAAAGCGTTATTTCGATAGGTTTATCGATTGACAATTTGAATGCTTGTCAGCGCATGCTCGCGTGGGCGCATTTGACGTCACTAGGACGAAGGACACAACATAGACACAAACAAAACAAATAAGCGACGACAAACCTGTGGGCAGTTTATTGAACATCAGTTTTCAATACTCTGTCAATCCAAATCGAAATTTCAAAATGAAGCTAACGCTACGTCGTTATTCATGGCTCGTGGCAGTTCAACTCGCTTTGCTTGCGGGTGATTTGTTTTTCAATGCCTTCGGTTCGTGGCTGTCGCAGGATAAGCTTCAAACATCCATATTCATTTTCATGTAAGTGTCAAGTTGTTGTGCAGATGTAGAATATGCTTTTAATTGAGATACATATTTTGCTCGAATCTTCTAAAGCATTCAAGACACTTTCATCGTTATTGAGTATTTGTTGTTCACTTTGGCTTTACATTCGACCTGTGTCTACCAAGTGGGCGCCTCCCACATTATCCTGCGCAATTGCAAGCTATTTATGTTCAGCATTACGGTCTATTTCCTGCTGTCCGCCTTGCAGCACTCCTGGACTATATATCTGTATCGAATGTCGCCATCAGAAGCCGCTCAGCAATGGCCCTTGGCCCTCTACGCCTTGACCGTGCTGCAGCGCCTAAGTAAGTTTCCAAGTTTCTCTAGAAAGTTTTCATATATGTATAATAAGAATCGTATATTGCTTAACAGTGTCGGTTTTCTACTACTATACTTCCAAGTCAACGGCTTTAATAATGGCCGATCCGCGCTATAAGGAAGAGCATCTCGACTGGATAGCCGAGCAATTGGGTGATAAGTAAAAACCATTGCGAAAACTGAGAGGGATTGTACATATATAAATATACATATATATAACATATAAAGCGGATTACTTTAGCTAGGTTGCGCCGATTGTTAAAATTAAAATGTTAAGCTCAAGTACAATTAATAAATGTACATAACACAAAAACTTCATGGTTGATATTGATTGATTTTTTTTTTTTATTAATATTTAGAATTGTTTAATATTTAGATTTGCGCTTTTAATTTTTTAGTCAGTTTTGTTTATATTTATTTTGTTTTTAAAGGAATTGTATCAAAGATTGGTACCCGTGGCGCCATCTGTGGCCTGTTTGCCATTTGCAGCGACATCTATCGAACGATAGATGCTAACTAGTTTGACTTACATTGCATACAAGAATTAAAGTGTGTAGATTTTTCGTAATAAAATGAAATTATTTATTATACCCTGAACCCATTGAAAATGGGAATTCAGGGTATAATGGTTTTGTGAAAATGTATGTAACAGGCAGAAGGAGACGTCGCAGACCCCATAAAGTATATATATTCTTGATCAGCATAAAAAAATAAGTTGATCTAGCCCTGTCCGTCTGTCCGTCCGTCCGTCCGTCCGTCTGTCCGTCTGTCCGTCTGTATGAACGTCGAGATTTCGGAAACTACAAAAGCTAGAGAGCTGAAATTTCACATGAACACTCGTATGTTAGCTACGCAATACAAGTTTATTTTGTTTTTTCGATAACTCATCCCATTTTCAAATTATCGATAAAAATCGAAAATTCGTTTAAATTTTTTAGGTTTTTAGGGTATAACTTCTACACCATTTCAGCCAGAGACTTCAACTTTATATATTTAGATAGATATTATAAATACGCAGATTTTGTGGTTTTCAGATTTTTGATGCCACGCCCCCCTCGCCCACAATTTGCAAAAAACGCATTTCAAATACTAGAGACTTGCAATTTGGCACATAGATAGATTTATATATCCTTAATCTACTCTTAAAATTTCATGAAGATCGTCCATCTAGAAATGGTTATAAGCTATAACAAGTTATAAGCGTCCAAAGCTCAGCCCAACCCACCCCCAAGCCACGGCAGCAACTGCGCAGTTAGCAGAGCGCGCGCCTCTAAGTGCGTAAAGAAGAAGAGTATCACTTTTTTTGCAGGGTTCAGGGTATCTCGTAGTCGAGCCGTCTCGACTAGAGCCTTCTTACTTGTGTGTATATATAATTATTTCAATCAATATATCTGATTATATTGCAGAAAATTCTAAGTAAATTATAAAATATATTGTAGCTTTAATAATTATTACAAATTATGTTTAAACTCTGAAAGTAATTATAAAATATGCGTTGTTTGGGTTTTACTATGCCTTCTTGGCAATTTATATTTTTTATATGTATATTTATATCGTACGTTTTTTGAATTATTTTATGTACATATTTTACAGTTGAATATAAAATAGATATAACACAAACAAATTGTATACATCTCGTCTAGCTTACTCACTTAACATTCATATTGTCCATGATTGCAATACTAAAATTAGAACATTTAAATATATAAATATATACATCTGTTCAATTTATAAGGCTAGGCATGTTAATAAGATATAGATATATATAACGATTGTTGGTTTAACATATGCTCACAATTCAATTTCAAAATTTGCACATAATAATTGTTAGTTAATATATAAATTGTCTCTTTCGATATGATATTAATAATAATTGGTCCCTGATCAATAGATGAATACTACGTTCCAGAATAGCTAAATGGAACGCCAAATAGCTCTTCCCACGATTTGCCAATGGCATTTAGACATAGCTCGGCATTTGCCAACGTCTCGAATTGCAAATGCCAAATTTCGCTTTTGTTTTCGGTCTCATCCAGATAATTAATATTATATTCGATATCTGTCAATCGATCCACTTCCACCAAATTGCTCATTTGCTGCGTTAGACTAAATTCAATTGCTATTTGTTTCTCCTCATTGGATGTCATCCAATTGAAATTACCATTGCCGGCAATAAACAATTGTGAATCGGTTGTGAGTAACGTGCAGAGATCAAAGCTGCGTTTCTCATGACCAGACGTCCATTTACAACAGTTCAATACGGCCAACACTTTAAGTGGTTCAGCCAACAGAGAAGTGAGTCTTTGACGCACTACATCCGATGGATGTTGAATAACCTCACACTCCTTGGGCAATGGATTTTCTAGCATGATAAAAGAATTGTTAGAAAATACATACATATATATTTCAAGAAAATAAAATAATTAAACTCACCTGCCAGGTACATTAGCAAATTATCTGTTCGTATTGTATCCTGCAGTATTAGCGCGAAGACACCCCAGTCCCGCAGCGTGAAAGAGAAGCCCAGTTTCCAGGGCAACATTTGTATGCGTGCTAAACGATTCACTGGCAGGCAAATCACCTGACGCAGCCATTTGGCCACATCATCCTGAGCAGGTGCAAACGCTTCCATTAGATAACATTTGCTGGTTGAGATCACAAATATACCATCGCGTATTGTTTGCGTTTGCTCATTGTATATGCGTCCCTTGGCGAGCCATTTGAAGTGTTCGCCCGTCTCATTGAATTTGCTCTGATAGAAATAGAGCTTCAAACGATGATCGATGTCATTGTAATCGCTATAATTAAATTTATATGGTTGCATTAGATTGGCTGTAGCCTCCGTTTCAATTAACTTTTTCGAGCTAGACATCAGCATATTTGTTGATTGGAATACTGCTGCAGAGATATAAATAAAGAAAAGAAGGTATAAATATTATATTCAAGAATTTGTTGAACTTTTCTAATTATATATAACATAGCGCAACTTAAATTTAAGACTTGCCAAAGCAATTGGAAAATATTTAAATTATAAATTTTATATAGAACAAAGTGCAACTTAAATATAAAATATGCATATTGCATATTAAGGTTGGCATATATATATATATATATAAAATAAAATAAAATAACCACATATATATAACCATACATAGCTTATATATAGCTTATTTATATAAATAAAACTAGAAATATAATTTTATAAATCGACTAAAAAACTTTATGACTTATGAGTTAAGTTTTCCACAATATCTCTATTAAGAGAATTCTAGAGACGACTTTAAGTGATAAAGGGTTAACAAAAATATATTCTATTATATTATTATTTATGAAGCAAATTTTCTTAACTTATATAATTAACAGATTTGCTGTCTTTACACATTTAGTTTTGAAAAAATGCATTAAAGGAATTTGAACTACTTTTGCACAATTAATCATCTTATATTGTTTTATTTCTCTTCTAGTTAGTCTTAGAAGCTCTTTTGCTCATCGTAAGTGAAAGTTTATTCTAAAATATTTATAAATTATGAAATTTTTCTACAATTGCATACGTACCACCAAACATATGAGATATGTGCGCATCCTCTGCTGTTTTAAGTTGTTTTGTTTCTTGATGACCATTTGCAGTAGTCAGCTCGTTATATTTGTTGTTGTTGTTGTTGTTGTTCTGTGGATGACTTGTGCTGCCACCAGATTCGGTCAACAGCATATTCTGCAGAACGATGGCATCATCAGTCGATTGCTTTTGTGCCTTTTCTGGTGTCTGTTGCTTGGCCTGTTGCTCGTAGGTTGTGCAAATGCTATCGGTCACTGAGCCCGATGAGCTGCTCTCCGTCAATTGAATGTGTGTTAAGACTTTGGATTTTGCTGTTGTGTCCAGTGTGGTTGTCGCAGCCATTGGCAATGCCTCCAAATTTAATCTAGCCTGTTCGACTAGCGCCTCGTGTTCGATGAAATTCTGCGATTGACTGAAATCATCGTCAATGGTTTGTAGATTTGGCATTTGGGATATGCGACGCTCCTCGGATGTTTTGCGACTGGCGCTGTGGGCACAGCTTGGATCCAGCACTTCAATGCTGGATTGGCTCGGATTGGAGATAATGTCCACGTCGCTCTCATTGGCACGAAACTCCAGATCACGCTCCGTATTCGAGCTGCCCACGACCGATTGATTGGAATCGAAGGAGCACTGCGAGTTGGTTATCTTCGAGCAGGAGCTGCTCTCATTTAGCGAATTGGCAGAGCCTGTGGAAATAGTTATAATAAAGTATTAATTTGGCTTTTCGTAGAACATAATAATATGTTTCTCTCTTATTGAAGCAGCATTGCTTTGCTTTCGCGCAATTTCAATTTCAATTTCTTTTTCTTATGGTGCTTTCAATTTGGAATAGATTTGATTTTTGGTTAGCTGAATAAATTAGTTTGTTAATCGTTAGCTTTTTTCATGCCCAAATGCTGCTTCATAGGACAGACAACAAGTAGCTAAATGCAAATTGTTGTCAACAACAAAATAATAAATTAAGGAAATACAACAAAATTGTAAATACAAATACATTAAAATTGGCATATTAACTTTTTGTGGTTTGCATCAAACTCCTAAGCTTGGGTGTGCTATTAGCGATGAGCCTGTTGTTGCCCACTAAATAATTAAAATAGTATAGTAACAATTAAAGTTGTTGTTGTTGTTGTTGTTGCAGTTGGGTGAGCGAAATGTTACAAAAGGAATACATAAGAATATACAAGAGTTAGATTAACGCTCAGCCATTTGATTTGCAGTGTAGGCATGTGTGTTGTGTGTGTGTGAGTGTGAAAGTATTTTATAGCATGCAAAAAGAAAAAAGAAATAAAATAAAAATGATAATCAATTAAATATAATATCAGTTAATGTTAATTTCAAAAATTAAACATAGGCCAAAATCAAAAAATTAAACTTTAAAAGCCGCTAAAAAATGTTTTAAATATGTTACAAAAAACTGCATGTCAAATGTTTTTTAGGTGATTTATCCGTTTTAAATGTTTTCTATAATTTGATCTACATAAAATAGCAAACTGGTCAAGAACTTGCCAATACTTTGATTGTCCTCCTTGGACAGCACATTCAGCGGCGTATTATTAATGGGTGATTCCTCTACAACTAATGCAGGTGAAAGTTTCGGCTCGACGGCAGCAGCTTTGGGTTTATCCAGTGAGCCGCATTCATCATTCACCTCGGCCACGAATACACTGTTACAGTCCGGACAACGCAGCTCTATGTATAGAAGGGAATATCAATTAGATGTTGCTCTTAAAGTATTCTTTACTGTAACTCATTTTACCCGCTGTCTTGTATTTGTTTTTACGTTCTCTGGTAAATTTAATGCCACAATTCATACAGCTATAGATGGTTATATTCATTTCAGTGAGATTACGCTCTGATAGAATGTCACGAAGTTTCTTTTCCAGTTCCTAATTAAATAAACAATTAATTAATTAACTGATTCGATTTATTGTATATGAGATATACCTGACAGAGTGCATTCTCGACGCAATAAACACGTTCCTGTTTATTCTTTTGCATTGTATCGAAATTAATGCGCAATGTATTTGATTTGATGCGCTCACATGACTCCAAGACCTTAATGCTCCACTTTGTCTTGGTGCTGCAAATGGAGAGTAAACTTATAATATTTTATATAAATTATAAATAGATAATATCGCACCGTTCGCTGAGCGCATCCTTTTCGCGCACATAGTTCGAGGATATGGTAAGGAACAATGGATCGGTGGCCTTGTTTTCATGACAAACAATATAGACCTTTTCGTCGGGCTCCTCTTCGGAAACTAAACAATTATCAATTGTGGTTAACATTGTTTGAACTTTGTTTTTTTGTTTAATTTGAGTTTACCTGGTTCTTCTTCCTCCTCTAGAGATGCATTTGCATAGCTCTTTAGCACTTGTTTGTGAATATCGATCTCTTCTTGCTTCTCTTCTTCCGCTTCTGGCTTTGTTAGCTGTTCCTGTGACATCGTCTTATCCATGCTCTCATATTCCGTTTGTACACTATTGTTGCACGACTCGTAAATTGTTTGCTGTGTTCGGTTCAGGTCCGCATCGTTGTTGGCTTCTCTCTTAATGGGCGTCAGCGTTGTATTGAATGAATCACTCCAACTGCTGTGATTCGTGGGCGTTGAGTTGAGCGGCTCTGGCTGAGGCTGCGCCTGTTCGCTCAGAAATTCATTGTACTGCTGGCGTGCTATACCACAATCCGCTTCACTGGGCTGCGTCGCATCTGGGCCAAACATTTGCTCCGCGTTGGCCGACTGCAACCACTCGTTGCCGAATTTAAGACGCAAAGTCTCAATTTGCTTTTTCGTCTCCAAGTGGCTGCCATCGATGGCCTCATGTGGTTTGTCTGCCACCAGATTATTAGCTTCGACTGTTGCCGATGTTGTTGCAGCTTCTGTGGTCACCTCATCGCTACGCTCTACAATGTCGACGGTGCGCGTTTTTTTAATTTTCGATCGTCGGCTGGGGATATGAACATCTACCGTTGTTGTTTGCTCAGCTTCCGATGATGAATCCATGCCTCTGATCGACAACGAACGCTGTGAGCCCACACTTGAGGTTGGTGTATTACTAGACACGCGGGAACTATTTATGGATACATGACTGCTGTTTAGCCGGTGATTCATGGAGCTCATAAAACGCATCTTCTGACTGCCAACTAATGCCCTCTCTGCCTTGGAGAGCGGTTCAAAGTCGAGCACAAATTTCACAGTGGCCGTATTCTTATGCAAATACTGTGCCGTGGCCAGACGATGCTTGGGATGGCAGGCCAAAGGATTGCCTTGCAAATTCAGCACAGTGAGTGTCATGAGAACGTTCAGCGGTAAGAGCTGTGAATGCTCCAGCAAACAATTGTCGGACAGATCCAAATTAGTTAATGCATCCAATTTGGTCATATCTAGCAGCTCCTCCACATAGTTATTACTTATGTTGAGCATCTGCAGCCTCTTGCATGCTTCCACATGGAATTGAGGTAAATGTGTTAGACAATTGTAGCTCACATCGAGCGTCTTGAGGTGGGGCAGCCATTTGATGGCCCGCACACTGGTTAGCTTATTGTGGCGCAAATTCAAGTGCTGCAAATGCTGGGCAAACTCCAGTGCTGTGTCCACAGAGCGCAAATTGTTGTAGCTAAAGTCAGCCGATTGCAGTTCGTTCCACACAAAGCCATTTGACATATCGCCGCCGCAGTGCGTAATGATATCTTCCACATTGTTCAGACTCTTGATGCATATCAAATGCTGCAGCTGGGCGCGCAGTGCTTGAATTCCCACCACTTGGCATATGTTGATCTTGTGCACCTCCAATCGACGCAACGCACGGAATTTACATATGTTGATGGCGCCCTCAAAGTAATGCTCGCTGGGAAAATAGCAGAGCTTCAACAGCGTTGTCTTCTGCACGAAATCGTGTAGCAGCTGTAAATCGGCAAATACGCTCGATTTGGCATTGATGGGCTTGACCACCTGGAAGGCGTGCTGTTGCTTTTGGTAGGTGCTAAGTCCAGCTCCAGCGGCAATATCGCTGTCCGCGATCAACGTAAAGGAATCATTGAGAGCGCGCAAAAGCGGACCTGCAAGTGTATAAGTGTGTCGGTGAGAAAATGGGTTAGCCTGATAAGCTAATCATGCTGAGCACGAAAAACCTGGATGGGAACCATGTCGCGACTGCATGCATAGTCTGCTGCTGCTGCCGCAGCTTTCGCTGTTGCTCACCTGATAAGGTCAAGGTAAATTCAGAGTTCAATATTTTGTCGCCATTCTTGCGCAGCAAGTTGGCCAATTCGGTGATCTTTTGTGGATCCATTGCTGATTAGCAGGTGTAGCCCATATGTATACAAAATCAACACCAGCAGCTGTTGCAGCTATTTGTATATTAATTTACCGATTCGGTTTCAATTGCGCTTTGTTGTTCGTCCAAGTGAATCAGCTTTATGCGTTGCAGCCTTTTTCGTTTATCAACTGAAAAACGAATGCAAACAATATATTTATAAACATACACATATACAGCTACACATGCACAGATGCTCACTAACGCATACACAAATACAATTTGCACGTACTTCACCTAATTCTATTTTGATGTTTATGATTTTGTTTAAGAATAACAAAAGTCAATTACGATGCCATTGTCGAGTGCAAATAAAACGTAAAGCTCTACATGTTTCACATATATTATTATGTAGATATTAAGATTTTTAGCAATATAGCAAATACAATAACATTTCTTTAGCCCGTTTATCCCGTTTTCGCATAAAAATATTCCACTGGCGAATGAAAAACACTTTTGTTATTGCTAAACTGACAGTCAGCACGAAACGTAAACACAGGGTTGCATTTCGAGTGTTGTACAATCAGCTGTTTAAAAATAGTTGTGAAATCGCCGTAAGTATCGATAGTTTTATATTTACTGGTAATCGATGGCGCCACGACTATTTTCAAATGCGTAAATGATGACCCAAAAAAAAACTCAAATAAAATTTTTATTTTTACTTTTTTAAACACATTTTTATTTTGCTTTTATCATTTATAACTACGCCATTCAATTGATAATATCACTAGGATTTACTAAAGCAAATAATCATGTCTCTGTTTTATTTCCTCTTTTCAATTTAATATTAAATCATTGCTGTTCCATTTTCTTACGCCTCTGTTGTTTCTGTATTTGAAATTGTAAAATTCAATGTTGGTATTTACAATTGTCATTTAGGTACATGCGCACATTTCTCGCTAACTTCAATTATATATTCTTTTTGTATAAACTAAGTTTAAACAAAAAGCAGACTTCAAGATTGTTTTGTTCGTTTCTCTGTGGTTCGCTGGATATGCGTTGGATATTTAATATTTATTTAATATTAAATTAACAACCTATGCACATTCTTGTCGTTGGCTGGGTAGAAATAGTTAACTGATTTTTACTTCTGTGGATGCATAAACATGTGCTGAAAATTTTGCTATTTATTCTTGATTTGTATTTTTTTTTTTGTGCATAAAAACGTTTAAAAATTTGTAATTACTAATTTACAAAGTTTGCCTGCGGAATAGAAACAATAAAACGCCATTATTTATAGAAGTGCGCGGCAAATTTATGAACGAAAACATTTCAAAATTGCATTCAAAATACAAACGTGAATTGGAACAAACTTAAAATTCAATTAATAATATATTAAATTTTGGTACGTACTGCTCTCTGCCGATTTGTAGCTGCCAATTAATTTTATTATTTTAAATAATGTGTTTATTAAAAAATATTTTTCCTACTTATGCATTGATTTTTTCATGTTATGTTTTTTTTCGATATGTACAAAAAAAAATATTTAAATACTTTATTAATGTTTTTAACAAAATTCATTTTGGTTTAACAAATATGACACTGACGTTTTCTCTTATGAACACAAATATAATCGTAAATATAGAAGATATAAAAATATGTGCTTGAAATTAGGCGAAGGATGCGATTTGCGAATACCTACTCTATATACATGTATATATGCATGTATATCGGTAGTAAGTGAGTAAGTGTGTGAACATGAATTGACTTGGAGCTATAAACAAATAGTATTTACAATCGTTTTCTGCTTTTATCTCTGTATGAACTTTTTTTTGGTGTTTAGAGTTTTGGCGACGGCATGATGAACGTATCCCTATGAGAAATCATATAAAAAAGAAGAGAAGAAAACAAATTTGTTTGTTGTTGATGAAACATAAAAGTTAAATTTGTGGAAATGTATACTACAAAATGGGAATTAGTAAATTAGTTCTATGTGGGATTTGGGATCTATGTACGTATATAATATGTCTGAGCTACTTATGAATGGGAATTGGGAATGAATGAGAATTGTAGAAGAAAAATATTAGAAATAAAATTATTTGAAATATTTGTTGTCTAATTGGAAATTTTGAATTTTGAGTTTTATTAATTAATTTTTGTAGTTATTATAGTAAGTACTAGAACTTATATTAAATCAAAAGATCAACAAACCATGCTAATAAAGTGCATAAAATTATATAATTAAAAAAAAATCATATATAAATATATAGTCTTAAAAAGCATAAGCTAAAAACATAAGAAATCTCAATTAGCAAATTAAATGTACAATGGAACAGAAATTATAAAATCATAAAAGAAACTTGTGTCTCTGTGGTTTATTGGGCAGAAGAGGCAAAAAGGAAGGGAATTAGCAGGAATAACTCTTTAAAGGATTCATGTGTAGCTGTGCAAGCAACGAAACAAAAAAAAAAAAAAAGAAGAAACTCAACACTTACATATGCTCGGGATGATTGCGTATGCAATCAATTAAATCTTTAGGCTTAAGCTGATTTGTGCAAATTTTATGTATGGCTGTGAAAAGTGGGAATCTGCAAGAAATTAAATTTTGTTAAATATATATTTTGTATGTAAATAGATTTGAGTTGAGTATAGCTTTGTAGCGGGCTTACTTATCCTCCAATCCTTTGTTTTTCAACATATAGTTAACTTCCTCGGCAGTGGGCGGTCCCTGCAATTTCTGGCCATTGAGCATTTCCTTCTCCAGCTCCTCAATTGTTTTGCCCGATGTGACAAAAGCCTCGGAGACGCGACGATTGCGACCACCTACAAGGAGATTCAGGCATAATTAGAAATTCTATCTTTCACTCTCTTCTCTCTCCTTTGTCAATTACCATAACACGTCGTAATGAGATCCGCCACACCGCAGCTCTCAAAGAATGTGGACAGCTTGCTGCCCGGATAGAAGACATCGACAAAACGTATCATTTCCATTAGACCTAGACGAATGACCGCTGCCTTGGTGTTGTCACCGAGCTTAAGGCCATCCACAAAGCCAGCGCCGCAGGCAACAATGTTCTTCAAGGCACCACAAACCTCAACGGCATCGGCATCATCGACGACCACGACACGGAAGTGATTGGCCTGGAAGAGATCACGCAGCACCTTGCCGTACTTTTTGTCCGTGCAGCCGATTGTCGTCTCGCAAAAGTTGCCCTCGGCCACCTCATTGGCCAGATTAGCGCCCATCAGCACAGCGCATGGTATCTGGGAATAGGCCAAGAAAATGTTAACTTCTCTCTCTCACTCTTTTAGTTCATATATTTATATGGACTTACCTTCAAGTGGCGGGTGATTATGTGGGAAATGAGATCAATGCCGCCGCCCTCGGCCTTATCGAAGCCCTTGATCAGCGATATGGCAATGGCATTTGGCTTGATCTTGCCCAGCAATTGTTTGCAGAAATTGGGTATGAACTGATGAGGCACTACGAAAATGAGTATATCAGCATTCTTGGCAGCCTCGACCAGATCGGGCACAGCCACCTGAAATGAGCAGAATAAACACATAAGTCTCTTCTATGCATTCATAAAAAAAAAAAACAGAAACAAAAAAAAAAAAAATGTTTTGATAAGCTAGAAAATTTGTTGCTTGTGATAAGCTCAAGGTTGAATGAAGGAAACTTTGAAATCTTATTTCAAATACGTTGAAAATCATGGCATACCCACGTGTATATACCTAGTTTAGAGGCTTGTCTCACAGCTAGACTCCTCTGGCAATATGCTTTCTGAATCGATTTGCTATTAATTAGTTTTTGTTGTTTTTTTTTCAGTTTGTTGTTTTGTCATTTAAAACTGGTTTTCAAGACTTGCATAACGCTATTATGAACTGTTCATTTATGGTATAAAGTTCAGGTGTTGCTTTAGATAACGATCGCGAAATATATATAAATACTGTTGTTTTTTGCTTCACTTTGCATTTAAAATAAAATAATCTAAATAATGATTAAATTAAGCATTTTTATATTTGGCAATAAAAATGTTAAATTGCTGTTCACAAAATGCATAATTTAGAGTAAAAGGCGTAAAAAATAATTATGTGGAACTAAACGTATATTTAACGTCTGGCTTGCTAGTAACAAAAATTATTATTATTTTGTTTACGTATATTTTAATATTTTTTTTTTTTTGTTTTTTTTTTAGAAAAAAATATTTTTTTTTTATTCAATTTATTTAAATATATTTATGTAATATGTAAACTTAGATTAAAAATTCAATTGAAATACTTCAAATTTCTATTTGATGAGCACAGAAAAAATATTTTAATTTATAATTAAAATTGAAGAGCATATTTATTCTATAAAAAATATATAATATTTCTGTTTTAAGCATGAAGAAAAACATATTTATATTATATCTACTAAACTTTACTAATCGAAAACCTTTACCTACATTTACTTTATATTGTTAGTCGAAAGTCCAGCGAAATCTTTATTTGTTCAGTTTATTATCTTGATTAAGATATATATATATACATATATACTCTATATATATGTATATTGTCTACTGGTTGATAGTAACAAACTTGCTTTCCTCTGTGCATGACACATATTAATTCTAAATTATTGGAACTATAAAAATAGAACAAACAAATTCTTATCAGAAAATTCTATATAAATTTCCGTTAGACTAGACGCACAAAATGAGGCAACTATAATTTGTCGTACTAGATTTATTTTCCACTCTCACTCTCTCTCTCTCTCTGTCTCTGTGTCTATCTTGTTATCTCTTTGTCTCTCTCCTTATCAGGCGACTAAAAATAAAACAATTTTGTATATTTATTTCTGTTTTGGCGCACTAAACACTTAATTTAATGAACACTTTGCAAATTGCCTGCATTTTTGACATTGGCCTGGCCCATGGTAATTTGTTTATAAACTAAATACATATATGTATATATCGAAGCCTATTGCTAAATATGTATGTGTGTATATATAGCATTTGTTTTTCCGATTTGTTGTTGTTGTAGTGGCGGCTTGCTTTCACTATTGAAAGCTTGCCAAAATTCATAGCTATCTGAATTTACATATATGTGTATATAAACAAGTATATGTGACATTCATTTTATATAAAACAATAGGAAAATATATAGAAACAAATTTGTTATATATATTAATTTTTTGTAATATTTTTTATTATATACAAATTTAAACAAAAGGAAAATATATAGAAAAAAAAAAATTGTTTAAATAAAATGTTTTATTTTTTTTCCATATTTTTTTAGACCCAATTTAAACAAAAGTCTCAATCTATACCTACCATTAAAAATACCTTCTTTTTTCTGTCTTTGTATTTGGTGCGAACTTTATCTAGACAACTCAAATAGCATGTTTAACATGACCTGCAAACAATGCGGCTTATCTATAATCAGTAAACACAAACTGTTAAGTGCTCTGCGCTAAGCTTATCAATTCAGCTGTGCAAATTATACATATGTATGTACATATATATGTAGTATATATTTAAATGTACATATTTAGAAATATGTGGTTTTATATTAATAAATATTGTATATAATGTCATCGTCATCATGATGTGCTAATGTAAATGTTAAAGTTGTAATCGATTGATTGTGTCAGGCAACAAAAATATTTTTAAACACAACCGCTAAGAGAGTGCAATAAAGAGAGAGCAATAGAGAGAGACTGTATAAGAGTGCGCGCGAGAGCGAGTGCAAGCCGGCCTTGACCTACGTCAAAGACAGCCGCTGAGCTGGCATTGCCAGCATGGCAGGAGCAGAAGGTTTCTATTTAATGTGCAGACGTCAGAGCAAGGTGAAATTTTTGTTGTTGTGTGTGTTTGGCCCTGAAACAAAAGTGCAGCGGTGGCCAAAAAACAAGAGAGTGAGAGAGAGAGAGAGGGAGAGAGAGTTCCTAATGGGTTGTAAAAATAACTGCATATGTGTGTGCATGTTTCGCCCGCTCGTTTGTCTGATTAGATAATTTGGCTGCACGGCTGACGACACGGCCAAGATCAAGGCAGCGGCGTCTTTTTATGTAAGGGGCCGCTGCAGCTGCAGTTGCAATTGTTAATAATTTAAGCAATACTAATGCATAGATTACATAAGCGAAAACAGCAGTTGTTTTTTTTTCGATTTTCAATTAGCAGCTAACACATAATATATACTAATTATTTTGTTTTGTTTTGTTTTTTATATCTTTTTGTATTTAAAAAAAAATTACTTACCACATTTGGTGGGAGTTTGTGACCCTTCAGGTATTTAACATTCTCATGCGTTTCATTGATAATTTCCGTTAACTTCTTGCCATCAATCATCTCCTCATAGACGAACATTGTGACGCGCTCCTCGAACTCCGGCAATGCGGATGCATTGGCGCCCACAATTTTCGCGATGGCCGAGCCCCTGAACAAGGTTTAAGATGCCAAAGTTGCAATATGCAATCATTATATAATTTGTCTTAATGTTGTTGTTGTTGTTGTTCTTGCTGTTGTTGTTGTTTCTATTATTACTGCACTCACCAGTTGCCGGAGCCAACAATGCAAACATTTACTTTTTCTGCCATGCTGTTTGTTATTAGTTTAATGAATTTGTTGTTGTATGGCAAAGTGTTTATTAGTTCGTCGTTTGATTTGCACGCGTATCGTATCTAATTTATTAAACTAGCGATTAGTGCTTGTGAATTATTTACTACGAACTGACACGTCGAAACCACGGCACGTTTAATAAATACTATTAGTAAACGCGTATTAGCAAGACTATGCACCGATAGCCTATCGATAACATTTTATTGATTGCACGACGATAGTGTGCAGCAGAGAATCGAATGTTGAACAGTATCGACATATTCGATATAAATATTTAAAATTCGTTGAATGTTTAAATTTATTGAATTGTTTACTAATTCGGAATATTTCATGAATAATACTATTAGAATATCAAAAAGAGTTTATTTGTATTTTAATTAAATGGCGCGAACTGACATTGAACATTTGAATATATTATGAAATAAATAGAATTAATGGATAATAAAATTCTACTAAAACTTTTATAGGTTTTATAGGTTTGCATTTTAAAAAAGATTTTTTAATATGTACATAAAATATACATACAAGTAATTATATATAAAATTTAATATATAATTCATAACGGAAATTTATATAAGTTTGTTAACTTATTTATCTTTATTCTCAGATGTTTTTCTTCTCTCTTGTGCTCAAATGAACTGTTAAACTGTTCTATAATAGCGCTGTTAGCGCACTGTTGCTGCGCGCGAAATTGAAACTTGCTGTGTCAATTTTACATGGAGTTTAAACTGTGAACAATACTTTTAGTCACATCTTAGTCAATTTGTTATAGCTATAAGATTAACATTAAGTGAAATTGTCAGCTTTAATAAAAGCCATAACAAAAGAAATCTCATTCTGTAACGTATAGCGCAACGATTGTGAACATCATGAATTTTGGAACGCTTCACATGTTGTTGACTGTTGGTAGTACGTGGCAGTTCTTGAGTTCCAATTAAACAATGGATTGACATGTAATGTGTATTAATTTAATTTCGTAGCATTCCTTGCACTATCAGACACAACCTATGGAGGCATATGTTATGAGCCAGGCTGCGGGCGAAGCTCTGTCCAAAAGGTACTTGAGAGATCACTGAAGGGCAACGTGGGCGCAACTATTCAGGATGTTGAGACACATGTTCGTGATGGAATACTTATTCGAAGTGATGCAGATGCAAATATATTTGGCGAGAAGCGCAATTTTGGTTCTTTAGTTTGGATTAAGTCATCATACATGACCACTGAATTTGGAATGTAAATATCAGACTTAATAAATGCAAATGTTTGAGTACTATTCATAAATTGAGTTTTGATCAAAGGGGAAAGGGACTGAGACTGAGATTGAGACTGAGACTGAGACTGAGACTGAGACTGAGACTGAGACTGAGACTGAGACTGAGACTGAGACTGAGACTGAGACTGAGACTGAGACTGACTGAGACTGAGACTGAGACTGAGACTGAGACTGAGACTGAGACTGAGACTGAGATGAGACTGAGACTGAGACTGAGACTGAGACTGAGACTGAGACTGAGACTGAGACTGAGACTGAGACTGAGACTGAGACTGAGACTGAGACTGAGACTGAGACTGAGCTGAGACTGAGACTGAGACTGAGACTGAGACTGAGACTGAGACTGAGACTGAGACTGAGACTGAGGACTGAGACTGAGACTGAGACTGAGACTGAGACTGAGACTGAGACTGAGACTGAGACTTGAGACTGAGACTGAGACTGAGGCTGAGACTGAGACTGAGACTGAGACTGAGACTGAGACTGAGACTGAGACTGAGACTGAGACTGAGGACTGAGACTGAGACTGAGACTGAGACTGAGACTGAGACTGAGACTGAGACTGAGACTGAGACTGAGACTGAGACTGAGACTGAGACTGAGACTGAGACTGAGACTGAGACTGAGACTGAGACTGAGACTGAGACTGAGACTGAGACTGAGACTGAGACTGAGACTGAGACTGAGACTGAGACTGAGACTGAGACTGAGACTGAGACTGAGACTGAGACTGAGACTGAGACTGAGACTGAGACTGACACTGACACTGACACTGACACTGACACTGACACTGACACTGACACTGACACTGAGACTGAGACTGACATTTAATAATAACTTTGAACTTTAATTTGATTTCGTTAGAGTTGTTTTTGTTGCTGCTGCTGGATTTCGTCGGGCGATTAGCTCATGTAACTATTGCAAAAATAGTCATAGCTGCTGCTGCTGCTGCTGCACATTAAGCCCTCGACTGGGACATGGCAAAAGCTATGCCAGAGAGTCATGGCTAACCGCTGCCACGCCCACATTGGCACATTGGGCGTCAATGGTCGGACGGGCATCCGAATGCAGAAGGTTAATCATGCAGCGATGTTGTTACGCGTTAATACCTTCATGTGAGCTGGACCACGTGCTGAGCGCTGTTCGGTTGCGTGTCTAACGCTGTTTGGCCCTTCATCTATCTGTCTGTGTGAGTGTGTGTGTGTGGGTGGGCGTATGTGTTGGGGTGTGTGTGTGTGGGTGAATCGTGTCGCATCGAGTTGGTTTTGGGTTTGGGCTTTCGGTTGGGTTGCTTTCTATGCTCGGGGTTGCTCTAATTCCGTTTCCTGTTGCTGCTGTAGCTGCTGCTGCTGCTGCTGCTGCTGTTGTTGTTGTGCACCCGTAAAATTGATTGCGGCGAAAGCTGGAAAGTTGCACGTTATGCTCGTGGCCTGACTTGCTCCTGCTTTGCGTCTGTGCCTGAGTCTGTGTCCGGGTCTTGTGTCTACTCTCTGGTTCTGCTTCTGGTTCTGTTTCTGGTATAGCGTGCGGATTGGCTTGTTTCCAATGCCAGCAACAGCAACAACAGCAACAACAGCAACAGCAACAGCAACAGCTCGAAATGTGATTTTCTGCAGCATCGCAACGACGATTAAGTGCTGTCCAAGCACATTAAATAGTTTTACAATTGTACAAAAACTCTTGCGCCTTTTATTTATGATCTCTGGCACTGCAATATGTAATTGTTATTAGAGTATATAACTAATGGATAAAACTGTTTTTATACCCTGAACCCATTGAAAATGGGAATTCAGGGTATAATGGTTTTGTGAAATGTATGTAACATGCAGAAGGAGACGTCGCAGACCCTATAAAGTATATATATTCTTGATCAGCATGAAAAAATAAGTTGATTGAGCCCTGTCCGTCTGTCCGTCCGTCCGTCCGTCCGTCCGTCCGTCCGTATGAACGTCGAGATTTCGGAAACTACAAAAGCTAGAGAGCTGAAATTTCACATGAACACTCGTATGTTACCTACGCAATACGAGTTTATTTTGTTTTTTTCGATAACTCGTCCCATTTCCAAATTATCGATAAAAAATCGAAAATTCGTTTCAATTTTTTAGGTTTTTTTGGTATAACTACTACACCGTTTTAGCTAGAGACTTCAACTTTATATATTTAGATAGATATTATGGATACGCAGATTTTGTAGTTTTCAGATTTTGGATGCCACGCCCCCTTCGCCCACAATTTAGAAAAAACGCATTTCAAATACTAGAAACTTGCAATTTGGCACATAGATAGATTTATATCTCCTTAATCTACTCTAAAAATTTCATGAAGATCATTTTTCTAGAAATGGAGTTATAAGCGTCCAAAGTTCAGCCCAACCCACCCCCAAGCCACGGCAGCAACTGCGCAGTTAGCAGAGCGCGCGCTTATAAGTGCGTAAAGAAGAAGAGTATCGCTTTTTTTGCAGGGTTCAGGGTATATCGTAGTCGAGCCGTCTCGACTAGAGCCTTCTTACTTGTTCTATTTATTAATTAAAAAATTATTATTATTATTCTTTTTTTTTATACTAAAGGTAGTTCCATTCAAATACATTTAGACAGTATATTAAACAGTAACTAAATTTTGACAGCTGTTGTCTATACAAATTACGTATTTGTTAACTGTAAAAGCTATAGGCACTTAAATTTATATTGAGGATGCTCTTGAAGCCAGCTCAGATCAATTGGATTAAACACATTTTTTTCAGGTTTATTCCAACAAGATCTTCAAGGATTCAAGGAAGTATATATATTCTTGATCAGCACAAAAAATAAGCAGCCCTGTCAGTCTCTCTGCCCGTCCGTCCGTTTGTTTGTACGAACGTCGAGATTTCGGAAACTGCAAAAGCTAGAGAGCTGAAATTTCTCATGAATACTCGTATGTTAGTTACGCGGTACGAGCTTATTTTATTTGTTCGATAACTCATCCCATTTCCAAATTATTATGAACAAATCGAAAATTTGTTTCTGTTTTTTTTACGTTTTTTGAGTAAGTCTATCAATAATAAGAATTATTCATCAAATAAGTTCCCATAACAAAACGCATCCGAAGAATACTTGTTTTTAAAATGATCAAGTTTTTCACTATCCAACAAAATTCTTATCCCATGAAAATTCGACGATTCTATTATATTGATAATGTTTTAATAAATGTATCTATAATGTTTATCTCTTAGTCGGGTACTCCAACTGGACTTTTTTACTTGTTTTATTTTAATTCTTCTTAATTATATTAATTCAATATATACGCTGCGCATTTTACGATACATTTTTGTGTAGTTTATTCAACAAATTAAAAGTATTGATGTTAATTTAATACAAAATTCGATTGCAAATATTTTTGCATTTATTTATAATTTTATTTATAATTTTTTAAAATATTATTATACAGAGGTTATGTAAATGTTGCACATATATTATTTATATTTTAGGCAAATCTCAATCTTAAGCTTGATACAAAATAAATAAAAATGGAATACATCAAAGAAAACAAGAATAGAAATAGTTTCGCCTTTACTGTTGTTTTCTTTTATACGAAGCTCTTGAAAAAAACCTTTCAGTTCGAATGTCATGCATAAAAATGATATTTAATTCATAATTATTAATTTGAAAAAATGTAAAATAAATTGTAAGTCAAATAAAGATATAATGGCTCGTGCTTGCATGTAAATATAGCTTAATAGAGCATATACTATATATACTATATACATATACTCTACATGAGGCTGTCGAGCTGAGTTGACAGAGATATCTAGCTCAGTTAGTTTGACTATGTGTCCGTATAAGCGCATCGATTTCGTAAATTACTTAGGCGAGGAAATATTAATACATATAAGCAAGTATAAGATTATAAATTCTGTTCGCCGTGTTTTGATTTTTTTTTGCCATGTGTTAAATATTCCAATGCAAGTCGCATATTTGTCTAGGTAGTTTTTATGTAATATTTAGATCAATAATTCAAATTTTGGATATCTGTCCAATTATACTATAATTGAAAGTAAAGTGTTTACAATTACATGAATTTTATTTTTTTTTTTAAATATTTTTATTATATAAAATTGAATTTTGTTCACTTTCATATTCCATTAATTATAAATGATCTTTAAGTTAATAAATTAAAATTTATAGTATAGTCAGTAACAGTAGTAATGTGTGTGCTAGGAATCACGAAATGATTGAATCGAAATGATTATATCCGTGTTGAATGCATTAAAAAAGAATATTGCTTTTGACTTTATAGAAAATGTTTGTATTATTTATCTATAAATAAAAGCTATTCATAGCATAGAAAATCCATTTACAATTATATCATTTAAGTTTTAAAAAATTAATTTGAAAATAATAATACAACAATAATGAATATTAATAATTATTACATATACTCTATACAATAAAATCCAGTAAATCTATGATTTTACTAAAAATCAGTTGGTTTTTCGAATTGAATAGCATTTTGTCTTAAGCTGATATATAGTTACGCTGCATGCAGCACTGCTGTATCTAACTCGATTGAATATATAACTAATTCCATATTCTATATATTGTAATTCGAGAGAGTAAAATGCATATGAATGTAATATATATTCTAATATATATACTAACATATATTCTTTGATATATATCCATTCTTTTCCATTTTTGTTATTAACATTTTTTTTTTGTATCAATACCCGCAGCTTAGCTGGACACAGTCTCTGCTTAAGGCTATTGAAATTTCTGCAGTTTAGTCCAAAACAAAGTTTTCTTTTAAATCATTCATATACAATACTTGCCTACGCCTCACTAGGCGTATGCGCAATTTCTATGCACAGGCCCAATTTAGCATGTGGCGTACATCAATCCTTTCGCCCACACACACACACACGCATGCACACGCACACACACACCCACATGTGTGCAGGACAACAAGTGGCCGAATTCACATAGCTATTAGATGGGTTTTGCTACAGCCATGCCCAATATATGCAGAGCATTTGCCACCTTTTCGGCCATGTCATGCGGCTGATGATGATGATGGGTGTTGGTGTGTGTGTGTGTGTGTGTGTGTGTGTGAGTGGGCCATATTGGTGGGGCTATGGCCATATATGTATATTGGATTGTTGTGTAATATGTTGTATGTGTGGGTTCATAAAAAACAATGACGGACATTGGATCTGCCGCTGAGGGTATAGAATAATAGTATATCAAAATTTTACAGCCAGCCGCAAAAAGAATGAAATAAAATCATTTACGCAAAACGACAGAGACCCAAATTGAATGCCAAGACAAGAAGACTAAGCGAAGAAAATATACAACGTTAAGCGGATGTACAGCGCTTATCCCTTTCAACAGATAGAGATGGAGATTGAGAGAGAGAGTGAGAGAGAGAGTGAGAGAGAGAGAGGGGAAGAGTGTGAGGGTTTTTATTATTTTTATTTTATTTAAACCACACAAAATACTTAAGACGATTTTGTGTTTTGTGGTGCAAGATGTATTGCCCATGGCCAAGTAAAAAGTGTGAAAAGAAATGAAAGACAACGTAAGTTCTAGCCAAAAGGGTATATGTATGTATATATGTATATGTATAAATATGTATATATATATATACATAGATATGCAACATGTCCAGCGAGCGGTCTGTGCGGTTCCATTCTGGACATCAGAGCTACACTACGTGCCCCAAAGGCATTTGCCGTTCTCACTCACCCACTCACTCTCCGTTTGCTGCTCCTGCTCCGTTTGCTGCTCCGTCTCTGTTACTGTATGTAAAATAAGCAAATGTCTTACCTTTCGTATCAAGACGTTCGCTTCAAACAATGGCACGTTGTCCTTTGATGACAGCAACGGGCATCAATAATAGAGCCGCATATGTCCTTTATCAAAGCATTGAAAGACATTCGCTCCAAGTATTTATGACAGCTGCCCCAACGACCGCCCCATTTTCACGGCCTTTGGACAATGCTTGAGTATTACGCAAAATATGCGACAGCATACAAATTGCGGATTTTTATATTACACATACACATATACATATATACAGATATATATATATAACTTTTTTTTTTCATATTTTTTTTATGATTTACATTTTATATTCGCATTTGCGTCGCTCGCTTGACCAGCAAATGAAATGTTTTTTTGGCACTTTTTTAATGCCATCATTTTTTGGTCTCCTTTCTCTTATTGTTTTTTTTTTTTTTAAACTTGGTAAATAGTGTGGCCCAAAGAAGGCGTCACTTAATTGTTTTAATTGCCTCTTCTTTTTTTTTTGTGTTACTTCCATTAACACAATTTTGCTTTGGTTGCGTCTGTTATTTGTTTAGTGCCAACGAAATTTGCATGTTTCTTTTTTGGTAACACTTTTTATTTTGTGCAGTGCATTAGGCAACACAGCATCTAGACAGCATATTTCCTAAAGGGATCTTTCATATGGCTAGTAAATGAATTGAAGTTGAAATAAACAACTAAATAAAAAATCTGATTTATAGTCTAAGCACTTTATTATATTAATTGATGATTTCATTTAGCCTGAATTTCATGATTTAAAAAAACTCTACTCTTCGTAGCATAATTCTTGAAGTCTATATTTATTTATTCCTTTTGAAGAGATTTTGAACATAAAATTTGGAAATGTAAACGTTTGGATATAATGTCAATATAAATAATATAAATATTATAAATAAAATTATTTTAGCCTGCCATTCGAGACAGAATCTATTTTGTTGATTTTTTAGCTGACCTATCATAATATCTATATGAATGAATTTTCTACCAAGTATTGAGAAAGTAAAAAATTATATTATATTTTTTTGTATGAGTTACATTTTATTATTGATTATTTTTATAATAATTATTATAATATTTTTGAAATAAACGTATATAAATAATAAATACAAAAAAGTATGTCTGTCCGTTTTTTACGGTTTGGGCAAGAGACTTCAAATTTGTATATT
The DNA here is from genome assembly GCA_030914335.1 of Drosophila borborema. Classification (NCBI taxonomy): domain Eukaryota; kingdom Metazoa; phylum Arthropoda; class Insecta; order Diptera; family Drosophilidae; genus Drosophila; species Drosophila borborema. The sequence continues at coordinate 541,621 of JAUESP010000308.1, forward strand.
TAGATAGATATTATACGAAGATAATAGGATACGAAGATTCTGTTAGATGCCATGCCCCCTTCGTCCCTAATTTAAAAAACGCTTTCAAATACTATTTGCAATTTGGCAAATAGGAACATTTAAATGCTATTAACATATTCCGAAAATTTCATAAAGATCGTCCATCTATAAATGGATCAGATCCCCTGAACCCTTTATCGAACGAATAATATTCCAAAAAATGTTCGATTCGATTTTGCAAGCGTAACAAAATATACATGCACACACATGCACGCAGCCACACACTGATATACGCTTGTAGGCTTGATCTCGCTTGCTCTACCACGTGGGTTTTACTGCAAGAAATTATTCGATTAATAATTCTGTTTCTAGACAGACAATCGTAATCAAACTTTCTAATTATGATCATTACAGTTATATCTATATGCCAAACAAAACTGTTTGTTTCTAGTATTTTAAGTAATTTTTTTTTTTTATATATTTGGTGGTGTGGGGGTGGATTGGGGACCGAAAACCAAAATCTGACAAAACCGAAATTGTATTAAATTGCCTATATATGTAAAAGACTCGGAGACTCGAACTCTAAAGATAAACGAAATATAATTTTATTTTATAACTAATAAATGTTTAATCGATAACTCTGGAACTATAAAAGTTATCGACTTTCTAAAAACAAACTCGTATTGCGCTAACATCAAAAGAATGAAGTCTCTAAGTATATATCTTCGAAAATCGACAAGCTCAAGAATACGGACAGACGTACATAGCTATATCGACTAGGCTCGTCATTCTGATCAAGAATATATATGGGTTCAGGGTATAGAAGTTAATGAATGGAGCCCCCAACTTTTTTCTTATTTTTCCGCATCCCACAAATTAAAAATTATAGAGAAAATATTGTTCTTTTTTTATGTTTGTATTATATTTAAATTTATTTAAATATTTTTCTGTTTTGTATACATAATAAATAGTTTGCATATATTTTTTAATGGAGCCAACAGCTGTTGCGACTTACAAACTATTTCCAACTATTATTGTATATCTAAATACTTATTTTTTGTTGTTTGCAGATTTTTTGGTGGTTTTACTTAGTTTATTTGATAATTTTTTTGGCAACATTTTTGATGCATTTTTGCATTTTACAAAGTTCGCTTTGGCAAAATCAATTATAAAGCATTTTGGCAATTCGCATAACTGATAAACAAAGCTGGGTACCAATCTATATCTATATCTATATATATATATATATTTATATGCTATATGTGTTACACGCACTCTTATATGTATATGTGTGTGTGTGTGTGTGCGTGTATCGGTATAACTAACTGAAACATTAAACCAACAAATGTGTAAAAGGTAACAAAGACAAAACATGCAGCATACATTTGGGCGCTTGACCTGCGGCAAAGTTATTTTTTCATTTTCCACGATTTCTAAACACAGCGTAAAAAAAAAAGAAGACGAAGAAGAAGACCAACATGAAAATTTATGAAATTGGAAATGATATGCAGAGAGCACAGTCAAATTGAATGGCGCAAAAGAAGCGAGACAAAGAACGAAGATATCGAGAGTATGGAAGGGTATATAGATACATGAGTTTATCTGGAAACAATTGTGTAATAGAATAGCTTGGCTTTATGTTAATACTATGTTGCTGCAGACTGTTAAACAGATGTTGTACTATTTCTGCTACGTAACTGTTAAGGTAATAGTGAGAAATATAAGGGAAAATGTGAGAAGTAATAACTGTATTAGAAAACTTAACTTAGACTGTTAATTATAGACAAAATTTTTAGTTTATTAGAAATAAATTGGTTTTGTTAGGAATCAATTTTGTAAGATAATTAAAAAAATTCATAGATTGATTCACTATTAAATATTAATAATAATTATACAAATATCAGAAAAACATTTTGAAAGAGAATGAAACTTTAGATTTGGGAAACTTAACATTAGACTACTAAATCTAATGTTGAGTTTTTCCGGAAGAAATTATTTAAAAATTAAATTTGGTTTATTTTAGGTGATTATTTTCACTGACAGTTTAACAGCTGTTATAGAAAATCTGCTAATTAGCTGTAAATGTGTATGGAGTATGGTAAAAATTTGAGAATGAGCAAATTGAAGTTTGACTGCTTGCTAAGAAGAGAGTCTTAGTATCTTTTTGAAGTTTCTGTTAAAGTTAAAAGAGACGATAATATTAATGAGCTTTGTCAAAAAATCTTATGACTTGATTTTTCAAAGAATAGACAACATATGTAAGACAGTAAAAGAAAAATGTTAAGGTACTTAACATATTTTTTATTCTCTCACAAGTTCTATTAACATTTTTCTAACATTATGAGACTCTGGATCTCAGATGTTATTTTAAAATGCTCATTAACTGAATATATTGTATAGTCTTTTAAGGTAAGTCAAAGAGAAGATTAGCTAACATAAAACCTTCACTCTTCCCTGCTAAGAGAACATAAATATGTGAAAAGAAAATGTTTTATCATGCTTAGGCTGTTACTGCGAGCTACAAGTTTATCAGATAATGCTAACAACTCTTAGAAAAATATAAGACTCTCATTTAAGATTAGTAAGACTGCAATGGGTAATATTAAATATAGCTAACTAGCTTATGCTGTAAAGCTGCCTGTCAGCCTTTGCTAAGACTCAATATAGAACCAACAGTGAGATGTTAACATAAAGCCAAGCCTGTTAAACAGCTGCCAAGCAGGCTCTGCTAAATACAATAAGACTTTCTACATAGTGTAAAGACTCTTTTCGAAAAAAAAGCTAAAATGTGTAAAAAGGGTAAATGATAAACGGAGACAAACAGCAGCAAGTGGGGTTTGGGTGGCAATTGGTTGTTGCAGCAGCAGGTCAAGGGTGTTTCAAGGGGGGAGGCGGGAGGGTAGAGATGGGAAGTTTTGGGTGACTGGCTTGCAGGTGAGTTTTGCTTGCCAGCCAACTGAAAAACCATGAGCAATTTTTAGAAAAGCGACGACAAAACGTCGAATGAAAGATAAATAAAGTGCAGAGCGAAAAAAAAAAAAATAAAATGTTAGAAAGTAGCGCGAAAACGAATGAGAAAGAGCGAGGGAGAGAGAGAGAGAGAGAGGGAGAGAGTGGAAAAAAATAAACGAAAAGTAGCGAATAACTCGCGAACAGAGCTATAAATCAACGTGAAAGCAGCCAGAGGCGCCCAGAGGGGCAAATGTATCTATTACATGAGCGCGCCGTACGCGCTGTGAACTGTCGCAGCTGCAGTCGCAATTTTTTTACTTTTATTTTTTATCAACATTTCGTTTTCATTTTTTTATTTTTCATTATTTTTCTTTTTATTTTTTTTTTTTTTTATAATTTTTTTCTTTCTAGTTTAGTTGGGTGCAAAAATATTTTTGCAAGTGACAAAAATTGTTGCCGCTTAAATGCTACGCGCATCGATTTTGATTACATTTGGAAGCACGCCACGCCCATGTCAAAACAAATAGCCAGACAAAGAGACAGACAGAGAGAGAGAGAGAGAGAGAGAGTGAGTGAGTGAGAGAGAGAGATAGTCAGCCAGCCAGTGCACTCATCATTTACTTGTCCACCTGCGCCGGCTCCATGGTGTACATATCGCGCAAAAGTCGTGCTATCGGCACATTGCCGATAGTTTCTTTAAAGAAGAGCGCCTCAATGGTTGCCGCACGTATCGTGCGCAGCGATGGCAGCAGCAACAGCAAACGACCGAAGCGTGTGGCCTGCCGTGGATAACGCAATCGCACATGATCCGAGAGTATGCACTGTGCCTGATCCTGCAGCATCTCCACCGGCTGCACATCACACAGGCCAGCTGTCTCGGGAGCGAACAGTGCAATGGCCTTCATGCAGCCCACTTCGCTGGCATCGGGCGTGATTTGACGAAAGCGACAGAGTATCTCCTGTATGGTTTTCATTTCCATTTGTGTCGCCTCATCCTGCAGCACACGTTCCTTGATGAGCGGTGATTCCAGTATGGGCGTCAGGTCTAAGGGAATCGTCCATTGGGCGAGATTGAGCAGGAAGAGCTCCTTCCAGGATTCCTAGAAATGTTGAAACGGGGGTAAGTATGTTTTGTATGGTATATACATATATATTTAATAAGAAAATATTGGTTATTAATTTTTATTAATTTAATTAATTCATATTTATGCAGCGTATTATGTAAATTTGAAAATATCATTTTAGATTACATTAAATTTCAATTTTCAAAGTTGAAGTTTTGGTTTGAAAGCTTTAGAGTAAATGAATTCCTTTTTCGTGGGTATTATTTAATAGTAATTAAAAATTTCAAGCAACTATAGCCAAAGTACTGGCTGCTGCGGCTTTGGCTAGACTTCTGTAGATAAAAAATTTTAAAGTCTCAAGTCTTGTTACCAGCTCAAGAAATTTCTTTAGAAAATTTTTTGCAACTTCAATTTCAACTCAAATAAATTGCTTTTGCCATACAATTCAATCTAACTCACCTGCAGCAGCAAATGTTGATCGTTTTTGGATAAGGTCTGGAACGGCATCAGACACTTGACCCAGCGCACGGCCATGAACAGGAGACGCGCCGTCGTCTCCTGCAGCATCTCCCAGGAGAGCAGACGCGAGTCAAGCAGCTGCTGGGGCAGCGGTGGCGGAAAGAGCAGCGCATTGTGTTGCACCTGATATTGGATGAGTTCCTGGCACTTGTCCGGACTGAGCAGCAGTTCCAAGAAACCGTTCGAGCCGTGGCAGGCGCTGCTGGAGCGTGTTGTTGCCAGTGGCCCAGGAGGAGGCGTAGGCGTTGTGGGTGTCGGGGAGCCAGACGTATAGCTAAGCTGTTTATTGTTGCTCAAATTGTTGTTGTTATTATTAATATTATTATTGTTGTTGTTGTTGTTGTTGTTATTATTATTGTGACTATTATTGTTGTTGACATGAATGCTGTGCATGAGCAGCGCTGCATTTGTGGGCGGCGTTGCTGGATTGTTCGTCTGATGCGAATTGTCGCTGAGGCAGTGCGTCGAGCTCTGTGGCGGATGCGGCGATGCGCTGGATGCAGCCAAACTCTGCGAGTCGGTCAACGTCGGCGCTGGCGAGACGCTGCCAGCGCTCAACGGTGGCGATGCTGACGGTGAGGGCGTCTCTGTTTCCACATTTACACGCGGACTCTCACTGCCCAGACTGAGGCTACCAGCACCGTCTGCTCCGCCGGCGCCGGCACCGCTGCGTGAACCAATGCTCGAAATGGACTGTATGGAATTGCTGGGCGAGGGCGATGAGTAGTTGTTGTGGCTACCTGCAATGGCTGCCGATGTGGCCGGATGGTGGCCATACGGTGTGGTAGAGACAACTGCGGCCACAGCCGTTGCCGTTGCTGCTGTGATGCCGGGCAGTTTGCTGGCCGCCTCGGCGATCAGATTGTGATGCAGCAAGTGGGGTGGGAAGGTCATGGCCACGTTTGAAGCAACGCCAGCACTACCAGTGACTGCACTACCGAGTGCACCGCCACCACCGCCGCCGCCGCCGCCTCCGCTGCTGTTGCCATTCTGCAGAGCTGCATGCGGACCCAGTGCATGTCCATGGGCCGGATGATGAAAGGCCGTGGCATGAGTTCCGGCCTGCTGGACTGCTGCATGGCCCGTCTGCGTTTGATGTGGCAGCGCCGGAGCACCATGTGTGGCACCTGTGGGCAAATGAAAGCCACCCGGCGGTGCATGGGTCGAAATGTGCTGTGTATAGTTGAACGATGCGGAGACATTGGTCACCAGCGACACTGGCAAATGGCTGCCATGATGATGATGCAGTCCGGCAGCAGCGGCTGCTGCGGCCGCCGCATGATGAGCCGCCGCCGCATGGGCGTGATGATGATGATGGTGATGGTGGTGGGCGTGAGCGGCGGCTGCATGATGAGCTGCTGCTGCAGCAGCCGCATGATGATGATGATGATGCAGCTGCGGATGTAGCTTGGGTTTGCGTGGACCACGCTCATGTTGAACGGCTGGAAAATAGTAAGGGGAAAAATTGGAATGAGAATGTGATTACACAAAAATATAAAGAGGGAATTAGAAGTGAGATTTAGATTGGATATATAGAGTAATGGTAATATGATTATGTAAGATAATTTTGTCTGATACGAAGGAGGATTTTAAACTTCAATTCAATTCAATTTCAGTTGTCGAAGAAATAAGCGAGTTGAAATCGAATTTGATTATTATCCATCATTATTCATTATTATTATTTAGATAACATTTTAATCTGATTTTTTAGTATTTTTTAGTATTGCGAACATATTGCTGATTGCCAAGCTAGAAAGCATATTATATACAAATTTTATAGTAATATAGGCTAGAACTTTATAGTTCATATTTTTAATAGATAACGAATTCCAAGTTTTAAATTAAACTTGTAAACTTTACTTTACTTAAGTTTGTAAATTATTTTGAACTAATTAATTATAATTTATTTTTCTTTAAATAAGTTATCCTGCCCAAGAAATTGTTTCTATTCATAGGAATACTCAGATATGAAGTATAACAAATAATTTAATATTTTTGTTTTAGGAATCGAAAAATTCCATAGGTATAAATTGAGCAATAATTTGAAAAAATTGCATACGAAAATATTTAATCAATTAAAAAAAAAAATTAGTATTGCAATATTTCCTTTAAAATTAAATTTAAGTTAGAAAAATTCATATTTCATAGAAATACATTAAAAAATAAATTCAGTTTATGCATAACATTTTGTTTTCGTTTGTTGTTTGGCGTAAATAATATTAAATGCAAAATTGTACATTGTTTAATATTTTTAAAATATGTTTAAAGAGTGTACGAAATGATGTACAATAATCCAAATTGATATCCCCTTGAAAGCTAGACGTCTACAGTTTATATAAGCTCTTAAATATAAGCTTCAAGTAAATCTCACAATGAAAATTATATAGACTATATAGTTATAAATGATATAAACTGTATAGCGCAAGCTCAAACTCTAGCATTAACTTTACATGATATACATATATAAAATTCCCTAAGAGCTCTATCTTTAAATTTCTTTAAAACAAGCTGGAAAACTGCAAATTTGGCTAAATTTATAACATTGAACTACACGCATTTCTCTTATATATCATTGTATCTAAAATGTCTCGAAATTTCAATAGATTTTTTCGCTGATTTTGCCTCTTTTTTTTCTTTTGTGCGTGGCATTTACATTTGTCCTGGATCTGACTACGCTTTTGTTTGTCCTTTGGGTGCGTTTGCGTTTGCTCAACTGTTTTGCATAAAATCAGTTCAAGTGTGTAATTGCGTTAATCTGCTTTTAAGTAGTTAAATAAATAAAGTTAATTTCAAAGATACTTTGAGTGGCTTTCTTCTGTTACATTTTCTTTCTTTCTTTTTTTTTTTTTTTTTTTTTGTTGTGTTGTTGCCCGGCACGAAAACTTTGCCAGCGCTTTGAAGTGTGGGCGGGACGGACTTGGCTCCGCATAGGCAAATAGCAAATAACACTTGGCTCTGTATAAGCAGCTAAGCACACAGACACACGGGCATAATAAACCGATTATTAAAATGCGACAAGAGACGCAGGAGAGAGAGAGAGAGAGAGCAGGGGAAGATAGAGCGAGTGCGAGAGCTGCCTTTAGTAGTGGCAGCCAGGTCGTGTGAACTGTTGCATATGCCCCAAGCCTGGACCTGGACCAACACACACACACACACACACACACACACGCACACACGCACACACATGCTACTGTCTCTCTCACTCCTTGTTTATCTCGGTGCCTGTGTGGGTTGCTGTCATGACTTTTATTTGTTTGTAATTAAATGTATCTATAGCGTGCGCGTTTGTATCTTGTATCTTGTGCGTGACACAGCGCAAAAGGGGTGACATTTTAATCCGCAGCTAATCGCATGTGTGAGCGACTCTCTCTATGTGTGTGTGTGTGTGAACGACTCTCTCTGTGTGTGTGTGTGTGTGTCTGCTGAAGTGACTGCAGCCAGTTGACGACGGCCCCTGTGGCACTTGAAAACTATAACGATTACGGCTATAGCTACCGCTCCACATCGCTACGGCTTTATGGTCGCGGCAAAGCTTTCAAAAGATCACAAATTTCAATTAAAGAAAATGCCAAACTCATCAAATTTTTACGCTGCGGGTTAAGCGGCATCTGGCAAAAACTTGCGACAACAATTTCTTTTTTTTTTGCTTCTTTCGCAGCGCCCCGGCAGACTCTTCAAAACTGCGGTCTGCATCAAAAATAAAAAGTTCCCCTTTCGACTTGGGCAAGTAAGCGCCTTGCGAGCGCTCGTTCGCCTCAAAAGATCCCAAAATTTCTGTTAACCCTTTGGCACGCGACGCCTTCGTGCTTCCTGCACAATTTCTTGCTGCTCAAACAAAGAAACGTGTGAAAAAGGCAAAAAATTAAGGGCATAAGCAGAAATTAAAAATTGTGTATGCTTTTTTTTTTTCATTTGAGATTTTCCTTTTGCTGCGCTTTTTATGACGCCATCCAATCGGCCCCCGAGCGCTTTGCCAGCTTTTTCTAACTTGAAGCGACGCCATTTTGTTTCAACGCCGTCAAAGTTGTGGCAAAAAAAAAAAATTATGATTATGAAGAGGAAGAGGAAGAGTAAGAAGTGAAAGAAGAAGATTTGTAGCTCTCGCTAGCTTGATTTGATTGCTTGTTGGCCAAGTTGTGGATGCAAAATGCAAAAGTCGTGTTCAGACGCCTGCCAAGGCATCACACAGCATCAAATCAACTTGAGGCGTTTTTTCTACTTTGCTTGCAGCAATGCGTGCTCAGCCATTGATGTCAAAGGTCATTGGCTGAAAATAAGAGGAATAGTGAAGAGAGAGCTGAAGGTAAATTTGAGTGAGCGGGGGGAAGTTCATTAAGCTGTGAAATATATAAGTTATAAAAAGACGTAGGGTGAGAAGGTCTAAGATGTATTGGAATGAGGCAGAACCTAATTAAGTATTTTAAAATGTATAACAAATACATATATAATATAAAAAATAGCAATTATGTATGTAAAATATTATTATTAAAATAATATTATAACATTATTAATATTATTATAAATAAAAAAATTACTATAAATTGATTATATTATTAATTTATTTAATTTATTTATTAATTCATTTATTTTAATTCATTACTTTAATATATTAAACGCATTAATATATTATGCATAATTTATTAAATTGTATAATATTTAATTTATTATATTATTGTTTGTGTAATTTATTATATTATTGTTTGTGCAATTTATTATATAAATTAATTACAAATATTTTTAAAAATGTAATCATGCTTTAGACACATATTTAGCTTTTCTTTATAAATGTATATATGCATTTGTTATGTTATTTTAAATTATTAATTAAATTAACTTCTCAATCACTTCAATATTTTAAATTTATCTAAAATTTATTTTTTTAAATAACAATAGATATAAAAAAAAAAAAATACAATATATTTTTTATTTATACATATTTAGCTTCCGTTCCATTTCAATATTTTGTGTACCTTCACACAGATTGTGCTGTCTTGGGCTAAACTGATTTTTATATTCGAATAATCATCTAAGCATAATCAGCTCAGAGCGCATTCTCATGTGTGCTCTAAGCGTCTATAAAACTTAGCATCATCGAAGGTATCTTTAAAATCTTTTTTATGATATAAATTTTCTAATTTATAATTTAAGAGCGAAAACTCGTTAAATAGATTAGTGAAATGAAATTTCGCTCATTCGTTCTGTTTTCACTCATTTCTTTCTAAGCATATTCGTTCGTATCGGCTTGCTCATGATAAGTTTAGATAAGTATAGGCGGAGTATAAAGAGAAACTATACATCATTAAATGCTCGTGCGGCAAAATTTATCTAGATTGACTATATTATATAAAAAGAGTACAAACAACACAATCAAAGTCACTTATAAATTTTTAGAACAAATATAGATAATAAATTAAAGAATTTAGTGAAACAAATTTGACTAACGAAAAGTCTTGTTGGCAGAACAATGTTAGTTGTTCGAATACAAATAAATTGTCTATTCTTAATGTATATATTTAGTAATCTTCAAATTTATTCCTAACTTTACTTTGAATAGATTTTAAGCACAGCTTAGATATTATACATTGTATTAAATATATAAAAATAAATATGCTATATACATTATTATATATATGCTATATGCATCACTAAACGAGCCTTTTTTAAGTGTCTTCCGTATTTTGGAGAAATGTTATTTAGGCAGCCAATATTAAATATATTTTGAAAAAATTAAAAAATATAAATACACAAATACAATTTATAGAAATTGGTAATTGAATTTGCAATAATATTAAAAAAGAAGTAATATATTTTAAAATACATTTTAATTGTATATAATCCCATTGAAAATATTGAAATCAAAGTATTGTTCCATTTGACTTAACATTTTTGCCAACTCCGACAACACCTGCCCAAACTCTCAGGACAGCCTGAAGAGAAACAAAGCAAAAAAAAAAAACAAAAAAAAAAGGAATAGCTATCTACAAATCTAATTAGCAACTCATTACGCATCCTCGAAGCGTAGAGCAATAAAAACAGCGTGTAAAAGAAATGGTGAAAACATATTGACCGATTTGCTGAAGCTAATCAATTAATTAGGGCAGCGGGCGGTCAGGCGAGGTGGAGGGAGTGAGAGAGAGAGAGAGAGGATTGGGCGGAAGTGCAAACGCATTCGAGCAAAAACAATTATGTCAAAACAGGGAACAGGCCAGAGCTGGGCAAAGGCAAAAATGTCAGAATGCCAGACAGAGAAATGCGGTAGAAAAATTAATGATAAGTGGCACAGAAAGAGACAAAGAGAGACGGTGAGTGAGTGAGTGAGTGAGTGAGTGAGAGATAGAGGTGAAGTGTAGCAGCTGCTAAATTCTCAGAGTCGAACGCTTGCCGACTTCACGACCGAGACACGCAAAATCCCAATGAATGATCATCAACTGGCAGTCCAAAATGAGGAAGGAGCGAGGCCAAGTCCAAGAGCCTGGACTCTTGCTGCTGCTCGTAAGCTGAAAAGCGCAAAGCCTCATAATGAGTGTGTTACCGATATATATATGTATACAAAGAGAGAGAGAGAGAGTATATATAGTAGTTGCTATCTTATAGCTTTGCAGATAATAAAAATAAAAATACATTTGTTTGGCAGGCAAATGAAAAGTAAATAAGGCAACACAGCTAAACTGAAATGGAATATAAAAAAAAAATATATATATATATATATCTACCGTGAAATTAGGAAAAAAAAAAAAAAAACAGCACTTGAAGTGATTCGATGTGGTTGGCAGTGGCATGTGAGGGATGAGTCTCTGTGCCGTGACAACTCACCCTCTCCACCCTTACAGCCAAGCGGGGCTGGTCTGCTCAGATGAGCATCGCCTTTGGCTTAACAACTGTAAAGTGCATAATAGTCCATAATGCCCATTGTTTATGTCAGCTCAAGGAGTGCTCGACTCAGTGGGGTTAGCAGCAGCGCTGCACTCGCTCAAGTGATAAATTGTGTGTGGCCTGCGATTAGAGTTGCGATTCCAATTGCTTTTCACTTGCGATAAATGATAAGAAGTTGCCCTATATCGTATTATATTCATATGAAAGTGAAAGGCCAAACAGCTGCTATTTTTCACGGATTGAAATGAAATCTACTTGAGATTTGATATGGTGTGCACAGGTGGAATCGCGATAGAGTTTGGAATAGAAATACAATTTGTAGTTGCTTTAGATCGAATCGCTGTTGACTATATCAAATAAATTATTTTGAGCAAAAGTAACAACTGAGGAATTCAGCTGACATTAGCTCATATCAGCAGCTCGACTGCATATTTATCGGCTCCTCTATCTAAATCTCTATATATATAGTTATTAGAGCATGGCTTGAATGACAAGAAAAAACCCAGTTCGAATGAATAGTATTCAAAATGTGGGTTAAGTGAAGCCGAAAAACTTTAGAGTGAACCAAACTTGAGAACAACCTTGAGTTTTAGGAGTTGGATTTGGCAAATATACTAATGTAAATATATAAATATAATAATTAAATATAACACATATTTATAAATGTAATAATTCATGTTCGATTTGACAAAATATACACATCAGTACTCCAAATCTTGTATTTACTTATGGAAGCTCCGAATTGTAAGTGTATTGAACTAAATTTCTTGATCAAGTATTTTTATTTAATTTGTTATTTTTATATTTACTATATATATTTTATTTATTTATTCTTTATTATTTTAAATATTATTAGAACTATTTTTTACTTATTTTATTTTTATAATTTTTATTTATTTACTTATAAATAATAAATGTATTAATTCATTATCATTATTAATTCAATTCTGGATAAGATGACCTAAAGTTCTTAAAATTTACAAAATTGTATATTAATTAGTATTAAGTTTATATAATTAACAAAACTATAGAACTAAAATATAAAATAAATTATACATATATAGCTATTAGGTGTTACATATACAATTTATAAATGTATTATATTATATTTCATTAGTAAAAAAATCGATCACCTTTTGATCTACGACTCAAAGAACATATAATACTGCATTAATTAACTAGCTTAGTTAAAAAACTTTTTTGGCCTCACTCACTATTATATTTGCTTCATTAAATCATTATTTTTAGCTGATGGATAATATTTTATTTTATATATATGTTTTTTTTAGCAATTGTTATTTATTTGTAGATCTATATTTATTTGCTTCATTATCTTTCTTGAGTCTTGCTCAAAATATATAATAATAAATAAAAAACTAAAAATAAATATAAATAAATAAAATAAAATAATAAATAAAATAAAATATAAAACGTAAAATATAATTGATAAAAAATTTTGATTTACATATTTTAAATATACAAATTAATTTAAAACAAAAAAATTATTTCTAACATTTTTTATTTATTATTCATATACGTATAACTTTTGTTATATTTCTATTTATTTGAGTAAACTACGATTTGAGTCTTATTGCCCAGCGAAAGTTTCAAAATAAACCTGGAAAAATGTGCAAATGCGATTCTCGACTTTATTTTAGTGCAGGACAAATACATTTAAATATATGTATATAAAGTTGTTCAGCTTATGATTTACTTATTTGTTTATGCATAACCTTTAACTTTAGCCCATTTTGAATATTTAATAATAACTTTTGCCGTTGCCATTTGCCAATGCCTCGCTCCATTTTTACAATGCGTCAGCTGCATGGTTGAGCTGGAAGAGCGAGCAGGAGCAGGAGCAGCAGCAGCAGCAGCAGCAGCAGCAGGAGGCGGGTACAGTGGGAGTAGGAGGTGAAAGGCTTTTATGCTCTGACTCTCTGTCGTCAGGGCCTAGTGAGTGAGTGATTTTAAATCCGCTTTTAATGTTGACACTGACACTTTTGTCATTCACAGACACAAACATATACACACACACACGCACACACACACATGTGGACAGTCACACACATGGACACATGGACATGTGAGTGTGTGACATGTGCAAGCCAGGCGCATTTACATGTCGCACACTGCCTATCAAAAGTGTATGCACATAAAGTAGTAGGCTATAATGTCAATTAAGAGCAGCACTGCAGTTCGCATGTAAAGAGGAGAGCGTATATATGTGTGAGTGTGTGTGCGTGCGTGTGTGTGTGTGAGGGGTTGCTTTGTGCATGGCATCGCCTGCAGTCATGTGTAAATGCAGTGCGTATACGTAATATGGCGGATGCAATGCGTGCGAAAGCGGGCAGCTTAAAAGCTGCATGCATTTATATATATATAAATAAATATATATATACAGATATATATGTATGTATGTGTAGGTATTTATATACGTACATCAACACAAAATCAATACGTTTAAATGTGGTCATGAAATTAGTCGCCAAAAAGTCGACTGTATATATACAGGAATATATATACATATATACATACATCCATTTGTATAGATATAGACATATAAACAAGAGCAACTTCAATTTGCTATGACCGCAAACGCAGACGATTGACAACACGGCGTTCCAGCTACCAGTTTGCTTCAGTTTGTTGACGGAAGGGCTTAACTGCCCTGAGAAGTATGCTATGCAAAATGTATACCCTATAGACAGTAGAAAGGCAAAAGAAGAAGAAGTTGATGATGAAGAAGAAAAAGCAGCAGATGTTAAAGACGAAGCTGAAGAACTATAAAGTGCGTACATTTTCCATTTGCAGTTCCCTTTTTCATTAAATTTGCACTCGACTGAATTTTGTAACAAGCTTTTGTGTCTATTTGTTGTTGTTGTTGTTGTTGTTGCTGTTGCTTATCTTGTGTATTCTGCATCTGCTGCTTGGCCCAGTATTGTAAGGCCTTTGCGTTAAGCATTCTGTTTGCCATTGGCTTTGTGAACTTTTCAATTTGTGGAAAGTGCTAAAGTTACAATTCAATTGCTTAGATAAACTAAAAGTAAATTTTAACGATCATGGATTTGGCATAGAGCAACGACTTTTAAGGCAGCAAAAATAGGAAGACGACAAATGCTTTGTGGGGTTGGCATAGATATAGAAATTTATTGAAATTGCAATTTTATAAATATGTATAAATATTGTATATATTGATGAATTTTAGCCAATATATGTACATATATACTTTTATAAATCTGTTTTTCGAAACACTTTCTATGATGTCACACTTTAAGAGTTTATTTTTAAGAGTTTCTCTGTCACTCACACACTAACACACTCACACATACAAATTGCCCCTCAACTTACATGCACCTCTCAATTATTTGAGTAATTGACATCTCCCATTTCATTATCATGATCTTCTCTTACTTCATCTGGGGAGCGCAGCGCTAAGAGCATTGCCAACAGAGCAGAACTTCAGCAAAGCGCGCAAATAATAATTTACCGTTTTACATTTGCGCTCTGCGAGATGAACCGAAAAAAATCGTATTCCACTTATTCTGCGCTCTGAGCAAGAGTCTTCGGCTCTATTCGTTTTGGCTTTCGTTTGAGCGTCTTAGTTGAATGATATTCGTGTAACGTTTGTTGAACCGAACTACGTTTAGGTAGCGATATGATTGCCGCTCGTACAATGAGTATAAATGACCGAAGACTCAATGCAAACGGCATTCACATTCTCTTGCACACACACACTCTCAATTCACGTACGTCGTACGCTATTTATGTGTTTAGTGAAGACAATCGTCGCGTGCATACCAATACATGCACAAAAGACAACAAGAGCAAACTAAAATACAAGTAAAGGGCTGCAAGCCGATCGCAAGCCGAATTTTTGTTGCAAATTTATAAAAATTAAAATTGCCAAACTTTATAAAATACTTATTATATAAATATTAAAAATATATACATTGTTCATTTATATATTAACACTCCAGCATTTATATACAAATATATCCCGGTTTATATAACATGTATTTTACTCCACCTCATTTTTCTCAAATGCCAGAGCCATTAGAGCTCACTTTTCGGCTCATCACGCAGCCAGCAAATATGAAGACTTAAATATGCACACGCACACGCCCCCACGCCCTCACGCCTCGCGCCTCATGCCCCATGCAGTAAAGTGGACGACCCGCAAAAGGACATTTTATTGCTTGCGCTTAATTTTTTTTTTTTTTTTATTATATTTTTCCTTGATGCGAATGGGATTTGGAAAAGCGACACAAATCACTCAAAATGAAAAATCCGCTTAAAATGCCGCGTAAATATTTGTAAAGAAATAAGAATCTAAGGAAGCAGTAGAGTGAGTGACTAAGAGAGCGGGAGAGAGAGAGAGAGATAGAGAGATAGAGATAGAGAGAGAGAGAGAGAGAGAGAGAGAGAGAGAGAGAGTGGGAGAGAGAACAAGAGTGGGAGAGCGAGAGCGCAATAGCAGCATCACTATGCGTGATGATGATGCCTGACACCCATTTGTTGGTATACAAATGCAAATACCATTAAGTGTGACAAGTGGCAACATAATTTGTTCTCGCCGTGTCGCCTTTTTTTTTCTCCTCAAATATTAGCATACAAAGCGGCCAACATTTATAAGACAGACAGTGGTAGAGATATAGATAGAGAGAAAGATAAAGTAAAAGTAAAATGAAAATGTGCGCTATTTGTCATATTTTCCCATCATAACTTATCACAGAGTGAGAGCTAGTGAGAGAGAGAGGGATTGGCATTAGTGTTATTAAACAATTTCTTTATCCACTGTTGTGCAACACTATTTCACAACACTGGCAGCTTTTCTAATTAACTTTATGGACAACATCGAGAAATCAGACTAAAATAACCTCGCCCCGGAACACAAACAAAATGGAAACCAACTAAAAATGGCTAACCACATGGCCAGCACTAGAAATTCCATAGGGCAAACGAAGGAGAAGAACAAAAAGAAGAAGGGCATGAGGCGTGGCTATAGTATATACATATATATATATATGGAGGAACTACTCTTATGTTGGGTCGCAAAATGTAACACAAACGTGCCTTGAACGATTTTTGTGGCTTTTTTGCTTTTTGCTCTAAACAACAAAAGCATTTTGTCTGTGCAAAGGGCGATGGTGTTACTGTCAGCTCTTGTTGTCAGTATCAGTGTGTGGGTGTGTGTGTGTTTGTGTGTGTGGGTGTATGTTTATTGTTTATGTACGGCAACCAGCCAAGAAAAACCCCAAAAAGGCAGCTAACATGAGGCTTTCTAGCGGCAAACTAAGAAAATGCACAAGGAAAAAGTGAAAAACACATATGGGCCGGGGATACATCATTCCATGATGCTCTAACTGTAACAGAGTTCAATGAACTTGGACAAGCAGCATGTGGCGGGAGCTAATTCACATGTGTTTTTATATATTTAATTCAAAGAGTTGATTAACTCTTTATATACATATATATATATATATATATATATATATATATATATATATATATATAAATATTAGCCTGTTTTTCCTAAATATAAATATTTAAATTTTTCTTAATTAATGAGTTTTCAGAGTGCTCTTTAATTAAATAGATTTTTTTCTATTTTAATATATATACATGTACGTGCATTTAACAAAAAACTTCGATTTGAATAATACAAATCAACTGATTATGAACAGTTTTGAAAAAATCGCAATTTGAAATCCAATATTTTCTATTTAATTTCATTTAAGCAGATTTTTATGAATTTTATGTTGAAAAAGAAATAGCCCAGATTATATTAAGTCAAAATTAAAATACAATTTAAATTTAGTGAATTTACAGAATATTAAAAGAACGCAAATTTTCATGGCGTTAAATCAATCAAAAGAAGAAAAAAAAATCAAACTAATTATTTAATTTTATTATTTTATTTAATTTTCTAAAAAAAATTATTTATTTATTATATTATATTTACGATGTTAATTATTTTTTTTTTAATTTCTAACGCCTTGAAAATTAAGATATCATTTCTCATTATTTTTATAATTTTAATTTTTTTCATTTTCTTTAATAAAATATATATCAAATAAATATCACTTCTTTTTCAAAATTTAATATTTAGTTTATACTCTATTATCTCTTATTAATATTATTATTAATATTTAATTATTATTATTATTTAATATATATATATATATATATATATATATATATATATATATATATATATCATATAATTTCAAATTTAAGAGTATCTCATCTGTGGCTTTTCGAACTGTATCTATTTAATTTTTGTTTTTTTTTTTTTTTTTTTTTTTGTTTTTGTGCTTTTGCCTGTTGTGCTATTGTTGTCACCTAGGAGCGTTATTTTGGCCCAGCAAGTTCAGTGAGCCGTAAGGCGTGTCTTAACCACCAGCTACCCAACCACCCACAGCTAACCCAACTTAAACTAACTTTGCTACTCGGTTCAATACGGACAATTCTTCTGGGCATGTGCTCCAAAATAGAGCCAGAAATTTCACATTTGACGTCTAAGGTCTAAAGTCTCTCTGTGTGTGTGTGTGTGTGTGTGTGTTTGACGTCTGATGGCTGACGTCTGAGTTTGGTATCATCATTTGATTGTCAATACATTTTAGTCGCATTTTCAGCGATGGGATAATGCATGTAATCCGCTATTAAGTGCATATTGTCAATCGGCACACCCACCCAAAGGCGAATTGCGTGTGAGAAAATCTGCAACAATTCTCACGCTGTTCGAACCCCTCGGCTGCTGCTGCTGCTCCTGCTACTGCTGCTGCTGCTACTCCTGCTGTTGTTGTTGTCCTGTGCAGTGAACCCATCAATGATTGTTGCTAAATGGTAAATTGTAGCCATAGAGAGCTGTTGCCATATAGAAGAGCCACAGAGCCATAGAGCCATAGAGCCATTGATATAGCCATAGATGTTTGTACATTGCTTTCATTGCCGACGTTGTCATGTGTTTTTATGCTACATTTAATGTTGGCTTAAGAGCTTTAAAGCTAGCATTGTTGCATTGAGTTGTTGTTCGTTTCAGTTTTGGGTTGTATTCAATTTGCTTTTCTTTTTGATAAATGAATGGAGGAGGGTGTTTCGTGAGCGGTCTCAAAAGCTTGGTCAATCGCAAATGGCCAAAATAAAGTTGTACATGGTTGTAATATGCAAATCATTTAGTGACTCGAGTGAAACTCATTTACATGTAAGCATTGTCAGACAATCATAGTAGTATATAAAGTGGTGATGGGTAGAGAGGTTTTTGAGAATTATCTAGTAAAGGATTAGCTAAAGACAAAGAGAGTTGAGAGATTTTGCTTAGGCATAGATAGGCAAGTGCTTAAGTGCTTAAGCTTAATCTCACTTATAGAATTTTAACTTTTTTATTTAAGAAAATAAGACAAAGATGAAGTAGTTTAATAATAAACTATATTGTCTATTCAAGCTTAGAAATACGATTTTTTAAATGTAAAAGAACTTTGTTCGTAAGTAAATAATTATTGTGTGCAAAGCCTTAGCCAAAACATGAGAAGAACTAAATATATTAAAAAAAAAAAAAAAAAAAACAAATTTGGGCAACAAAAAAAAATAAATAAATAAAAATAATAATAATAAAATAAATAAATAAATAAAATAATAATAATAATTATAATCATAATTTATTCTTTTTTGGCTCATTTATAGATTTGTTTGCCTGAAAATGTGTTATATTTTAAATTATTTAAATTTATATGTATTATATAAAATTTATTATTTTGAGAGCAAGCCTTTCAGAACTTTTTAAAAATATATATGTAGTAATTTATTAGAGCGGCATTGGGATACAGGGGAACGATGATGCGATCTCTCTGAGCTCGCTCTCATTATCCTCGCTTAGCGAATAAATCATTAAGGCATTCAATAATTGAATATGTTATTCGAGAAATTGCAATTTTGATTGTGAATTTGAAGTTGAAAATGATTTTTAGTTCCTTGCAATCAGTCCAACTATCATAACTTAGTTTATCATTTGAATATTTCATTTGTAATGAATTGTAATAATTATAAAATTTGTATTAAAATTTTTAAATTATTTTTTTACAGCTTCAGCAAGTTAAGTAATTATTGTTTAATATACCAAATATATTTATAATTTGAAACTGATATCTATATATTCGAAGACCTTTCTTAGATAGTTGAAGAAAAGTATTATTCTATTATTATTATTATATATTTTCTTTGTATGGATTGTCTTTTTGTTATACCTTTAATAACTAATTATGATTCTTTCCACTACAATTTCCTATAAAATTCCAAATAGTTTTTACCTATCTATATATCAGATAATTGATTATTGGTCCATGTTAACGACAAATCTAAATATGCTGCAATCATTAATTATTTTGTTGCATACAAAATATATTTCGTAATTCTGATAGCCAAATTGAGTGAGATATTCACACATGGACTTGAGAGAGCTATTCTAATAAGGCAAATGTTTTATGCAAGCTTTCTTTCAACGTATTAAACTTGTACAGAGTCCAGTTTAATGATTTATTAAAAAAAAAAAATTAAGAAAAAAATATAATTAAATAGAAAACAAGTTCAGGATTCTCGGATTGAAATGAAGCTTAAATAATATTTTAAATAAATTGAAACTTCAATAATATTGTAAATAAATTTAGAATTTTAATTGGTACTTTTAAGAAGTTACGAATATTTTGTTTAACTTCTCAGAATATCTATACAATCATTAAATTTAGATTTAAAAATTTATATTCGTGTGTACATTTTATATATATATATATATATATATATATATATATTTGTCAACAATCGTTTGCCGCTTCTGCCTAATTGAAATCACCTTTGCTAACAACCAAACGCACCGCCCACACATTGCTCTTGACTCGCTGGCAAATGAAAGTCACGCTTCCATAATTTATGCACTACACACAAAAAACGTCGTTCAAAAATCAAGTGCCGCCATTTCAATTGTCTGCTTGATGTAGAAGAGAGAGAGCGAGAGAGATAGATACGGAGAGAGAGAGTGAGAGCTTCGCATAATTTATAATCAGCTTAATGACAACTACAACAAAAGGAGCAAAGGCACTTGGAGCAGGCCCATGTAGGTCTGCCTGACAGACTTCCAGCTAGATAGAAGGCCTTGCGGCATTTTTGGTTTTTGAGTTTAATGTAATTTATGCCCGGGTAGCAAAGCTGGCTAATTTGTTGCATAATTAAATGAATTTGGCAAGCAAAACAAAGACTTGCGGCTAGCCCCCAAAGCCCAAAGCCCAAAGCTGTGCACTTACCATCCTTGTTCATGGCCGATTGAAAGCATTTGGCCAGGCGGCAGGCGCGACACTGATTGCGATGTGTTTTGTCCACGGGACAGCGTCCCTTGAGATCACCTGTCGCCTTGCAGGTGTAAATCCGATTGCGATGTATGCTGCGCTTGAAGAAGCCCGAACAGCCTTTGAAATGCACAATCAATTGTAGACAGATAGCCAATAGAGATATCTCTAGTCAGACTTACCATCGCAACTATAGATGCCATAATGTTTGCCCGAACTCCGATCGCCGCACACCTTGCAAGGTATGTCCAGCAGGCGATCGCCAGCTGTGAATAAATGTGAATAATAATTATGAGAAAAGAAAGAAAAGAAAAGTTGAATCATTTAATATTTGATATTTGATATTTTATATTTTATATTTTATATTTTATATTTTATATTTTATATTTTATATTTTATATTTTATATTTTATATTTTATATTTTATATTTTATATTTTATATTTTATATTTTATATTTTATATTTTATATTTTATATTTTATATTTGATATTTTATATCTAATTTTTTATATTTTATATTTTATATTTTATATTTTATATTTTATATTTTATATTTTATATTTTATATTTTATATTTTATATTTTATATTTTATATTTGATATTTTATATCTAATTTTTTATATTTTATATTATATATTTTAATAATATTCAATAATTAAAATAATATCATAATTATAATTCTAATTTTCAGCACTATAATTTATGCGCTTTCAAGATAATTACAAAAAGCTAAAAATTGCCCATATTGAATCTTCTACTATTTCATATTTTCATATAGATATGAAAAATAATAAAAAGTTGCAAATGAAGCTGACTAGAATCTCGTATAAATTCAAATTCAACTTAATCAGGTATAAGCAACAAGAAACTTAAATATATACATTTTAATCAATGGCAGATTTGCATCTATTTTTTATCAACATCATTGAAGCTCAACTATTTCCAGTCTTGTGTTAAATAACCTGAAATGAATTTCGCAATGCCACAAACTTTGTCTGGCAAACTGAAACTGAGCTCGCAATTAAGTGTTCTCGTGTCGCAATATATCCGCATATTTAACTTATATTTAAGAGTTAAGCTCGGCGTCAAAGCCTACGTTAGGTAAACACGCTGTGGCACGCACGAAAGTTGTTGCATACTTTGCGGCACGGCTGCCGTATATTTGCCTGCCACACACACACACATGTGTGTGTGTGTGTGTGTGTGTGTCGCGGATTAGCAAGTGAAAATTGCACAAAGCTAGCACATAATGCAAGTTATTTGGTGTTAGCCCTTTTGCGAGCCACACACACGCTTCACAAATTAAGTTGAACACTCGGACACTTGTCAAAATAAAACGCGCCCGGTTGCATTGTTGTGCTCGGAGGTTTTTTTTTTATATTTTACCGGCGGGGTCCTTTGTCCTTTGTGACATTTGACATATTGTCAACTGTCGGTTGGGTTTCCGGCTGCGGCTGTGGCTGCGGCAGCGTTGCCTCTGGTTGCGACGCGTGTTGCCAATTTTCACACCCTGCGCATCGCCAATTGTCCGCAGCGTGTTAACACCTCTCGAGTGGCTGTGCGTGCCCAGTCTAGAATCCTTCACCCCTGACCCTGACCCTTTGGATTGGGGTTGCACACTCTGCAATCCATATAGTTGTTGCCTTTCTGTTTTTGTTTTCATTTTTAAAAATTTTTCACTGTTGATTTTAAATATCTTTGTTTATTTATGCCATGGCATTGGCGTCTCTCTCTATATATTTTTTCTCCCTCTCTCTCTCCCTCTCCTCCTCTTCTTTTGTTGGTTTAGCAAGTTGCGTCAACTTTCGCATAATGCATGCGAGTGGGTTATATCTAAGTTTGAACTGTTCTACAATATGCTTTTTGACTGGTATGGAAATCTCTGCATTGTTTTCATAGGTTAAAAAGGTTGCCCCACTCTGTTCGTTGGGTGTGGGCGAACGTGGGATTTGTTTGGTTCGGGCGTGGGAATTGTGAATTAAGCATATTAAAATTGAAGTAATTGAAATGGTGTTAAGTGGTGTTATACTAGTTGAATCTGAATGAAATGTTGAGATTTTTATAATTCAATTCCATTAAGATATATTGCTCTTTAAATAAATATAATAGGAAGGAAGAAGGAATTTTTAAGCAGCGTTTAATCTAATCAAAGACTTTTCTAGGCAGTGAAATAATAATAATAGGAATATTAATATATTAATTAACGTAAAAATATTTGAAGACAACATTTAATCTTAAGAATAAATAGTAAATATTTTGATATTGAAAACAATATAATATAATATACAATATTATATTACAATATTACAATATTTATTTAACATATAATGTTTAAAATAATAATATAAGAAAAAATTCAGTAAAATAATATTTAATAATTATTAATATATACACACTATTTATATTTAATATATTCACACATTATATTTTTAGAACGTTAATTATATTATTAAATCATAATCAAATATATAATTTTAATTTGAACAGTAAACACTGTTCTTATGTTTTATAAAATACCAATCAGATAAAATAAAAAATTATAACAATCATACTAAGTAAAAGAAATATAATTATTATTTACAAAAATAAAAATGAGCTGTTCTTATTATAGATAAATAAATATAAAATTAAACAATCATACTAAAAAAAAAGTATGAAAAATATCTATATATTTTACTTTAGTTTAGTTGAATTTTTATCATTATTTTTGCTAATTTTTTTAATTTCCCTTTATATATCTTAATTTATAATATCTCCAATATAATAGTAATGAAAAACAGAAAAATTAGTATAATAACTTATCGATCTATATATCTTAATTTATTCTTTGATTATTCACGCTTCATAATAATATTTAATATTTTTTAAAATCGCTTTTTAAAAACAAATTTAAAACAAATTTAAACTAATTTTAATTTTATTATTTTTGCTGTTTTCTTTTTAATTGAAGCAAACATAAAACATTTTAGAATTTACGCTAAATAAGCTTTAATTTTTTACAAATATTAAACAAAAATGCTAAAATTTTCTTTGAATACATTTTAAACTATTAATAATCCGTATTTAATAATTATAAAATCTATAAATATGATTTATAACTTTCTTTTTAATTATTTTTATAAGAGATTATATGTGTTTAATGAGAAACATGATTATATTAAAAACATTTTAAAAACTTCAAAGCTAAAATAGTTATTGCAATTGTATTTAATATTATTCAAAATTACAATAAGACATCAAAATATTAAATTAGTTCACATTAAATGTATTATTATTATTTACAGTCGGTTATTTTGTTTAATTTGAGCATTGTATTATTTTAAAAATTTATTTTTATTTTTAAATAATACTTAAATTGTTAAATAATATTTATATTTATTTATATTTTTTATAATTCTATGGCGAATCAAAAAACTCGTAATTGTTCCTGTTTTTTTTTTTTTTTTTTTTTTATTTAATTTTAATTTTAATTTTATTTTTATTTATTTATATTTGTATTTTTTAATATTTGCATAAAAACAAAAATATTAGAATATTGTAAATATTAATAACAGCATCAATTATTTTTTCAGTTCAGCAATGTTTTATTGTTTAAAAATATTTATTTTTATATAAGTTTGTAACTTTTATTTATTTAATTGTATTTCGTAATTGTTCGTCATTTTGTTATTTTATTTATTTTATTTTATATATAACATTTTTTTTTTAATATTTGCGTAACAATGAAAATATAAAAATCTTGCTTCGCAATAGCGACGGCTTAACTGTTTGCTTGTTTCAAGGGAAATTCCGACGGAATTGCGATGATTTTGCATTGTTTACCTGTGCCCATTTTCCGTTGATGGAAATATTTAAACCCTAAAGTATCCAGCGTGCTTAAGTTTATGCTGACTGCGCTAATCACACGAAATATTTAACTGGGATTAGGTTAATTAGTTAGTTCGAGCACAATTTGGCACTGGGAGAAATCACAAATCAACTTTTGACTAACGCACGCGATAAAATGTTGATTACGTTTGCCGACGCAAAGGACAACGACGACGACGACAGCGACAACGATGACGACGATGGCGACGACGACGACGACGACGCAGCTGCTGCGGAGCGGATGCGGATCGCTTTGGCTGACGGACCAACTGTGAATGGCTGAAGCTGAACCGGTGGCAGTGTCAGAGCCGGAGCCAAAAGCAGAGCAGAGCAGCACCGAGCAGAGCAGACCGCCAATTACGAAAGTGAAGCTGCCAAAGGAGAGGTCCTTTTTTGCAGTCAATTTGACAGGATGCAGAGCAAAGCCAAAGGCAGCCAACGGACAAAACAAAAAAAAAAAAAAGCAACAAGAAAGAAAAACCCACCCCAGCCACCCACCCTCGCTGCGATGCTACAGCAAAGCCACAGCACAGCACAGGACAGAGCACAGCACAGAACAGCACAGGACGGGACAGAGCACAGCACGGAAAAACCCGAAACCGAATGAGGAAAAGGCAAAATGAAAATGAAAATGTGGAAAGCGCAGCGCGTTGCGAAAAACCAAAACGTCGACGAAAAAGTCGAAAATTTACGAAAAGCTACAAAATGTTACATTTCATCCCCTGCGAGTGAGTGGGCGCCACAAAGGACATGGTTCGGGCCAGGCACAGGTTGAGCAAGGGAGGGAGGCAGTGGTGGGAGGGGGAGTCCGGGCAGCAGAGGCGGGCAGCCAACCGGAAAACGCCCTTTTTTCTGCGCCTGCCGCCTGATGCGATTACAGCAAATGAGGAGACTTCCTGCCGTCCACCATTTTCCTATTTTTTTTTTCTTTCGCTACACACACACACACACACACATACAGAGTCTCACACGCACACAGCGACATATCCTGTGGCTTTCGACAATTCACCACAAAATGTCAAGAATGATGAAAAGCTAGCGACGGAACGAGGCGACATCGTCGTCGTCGTCGTCGTCGTCGACGTTGACGTCGCTCTGCCTGTGTATTGGTAATGGCATCTGTTGTCTTGCTCTCACGCTCACTCCCTCTCTCTTTATATATGTATGTCCTGCTTGCGCTTACCCTCTTCAACGGTATATCTCTGTAGCTACAGCTGTGCCTCAGCAAATATCTTTACCGGCAGAGGTCGACGTCGTGACTGCTGCTGCTGCTCTTCGGGCTGATGCCTCGCTGGCTTCTTCTCTGCTTCTGCCGCTGCTAATTTTTTCTCCTCTTTTATTTTTGGTTCGTCCTGCGCTTGTAGGCTCTCGGATTATTAGTTCTAAAGTCAGGATCTCAGCTGTGAGTGGCGCTACACATTTTGGGGCATATGAGAATGCTTCAAGTGCCAGAGCTCAATTGATTTCAATTGGTGCGAAGCGAATAAAGTTTGGAAAATATAATACATACTTTAAGAAAATAGCAATCGGTCATTATATTTATAAAATGAATTTATGTAAGTATACATATATAATATAATTATTAATATAAAATTATTATTATTATATAATTATAAATAAAACGTGTATTTTAATTATTTTTATTATAATTATAATTTTATTATAATTATAAGTATTTACAATATATTATTTATATTTTTATAATATTTATCTTATATTATATCATTAAAACAATCCGAATTTGCAATTTGAAAAAAAAAATGATGTAAAATATTTTATAAAATAATGTTATCTAAAATAATACATGTTATAGTAGTTAAGCAACAAAAACTAATTAAAAAAACAAAAAAAAAAAAAAAAAAAAAATAGCGCAAATAATATAATATATACTACCTTAAAATTTAAATTGGTAAGGAAACTGTTTTTTTTTTTTTTTTCTTTTATTTCATTTATACTTCAAATTATTTTGAAGACCCAAATTAATATATTGTTTTTATAAATATATATTTAACAGAATACAACAGAACTTCTTTTTGCCCCATTATCTATCTTGATTCACTCACTTTTTTATATGACAGATTTAGATTATCTGCCAATTTAAAAGTAAATTTAAAAAAAAATTAATTATTAAAGAATTTTGTTTTTTATTAATGCAACTTTTATTCTTCCTTAAATTGTTCATTACTTTGTTATATATTTTGTTTTAATTTTTCTAATATTTATTTAAAATTTAATTTGTTCATTTATACATGTGGGAACTATATTTTTTTATATGTATATAATATATTGTATGACATATCTGTACAACGAACTGAAGTATACAAAATTTTGCTTATATTTTGATTTCAAATCTGAAAGAAAAAAAAAAGATTTTTATAAAGAAAAAGTTTTTCGAAAAGTAAAATAAAAATACAATACAAAAAAGTCAGCTTTAGTTATAAGAAACAAAGCACAATATAACAAATACTTTAACAAAATTTACCAATACTTAATATATTCGTTTCTATTATACCTGAATAGAATATAATTTGTTGTATATATATTTATATTATATATCTTTACATTCTATTTAAATTATAAATTTTGTTAACCGTTTTTAGGTTCTTTAAAATTACTAGGCGTATAAGAAACAAGTCATATATTCAATAATATTAATTTATATATTAACATAATTTAAGTTTATATTTAATTCTTAATTTATTTTCTTATTATTCCACTTTAATTAAATAAATTTCATTTCCTACAACAATGCTGTGTAGCGTATTCAGTTGGGGATAGTCAAGAATATGTCACATGTATGTATGTACATACATATGTATGTATGCTTTCACCTGCATGTATGCGTGTGCGTGCATGCTGTGCTCGTGTGTGCGTGTAGGAGATTGTATGTGTATGTGTGTGCGCTGCTGTTGCTGCTAGAAAATTCGCAATGGCGTTTTCTGGGCTGGCACTGGCTGGTTGTTGTTGGTATGTTGATAGGGGTTGATTTACTGACTCGCATCTAAATTGAAATGACTTTTGTGACATTGTGTATTGGTTGCACACATACATATCTACTATTATATATGTATGTATGCATATATTTAGCCCCTCTTATGTAGTGAATAATTTTGCATAGGCAGAAGTCGGCTTAGCGGACAACGTCTTCTATATATATTTGTGGGTGGAGTCTTGTAAATCGGTATTTTGGCAATAGCGAGCGGAACGCAGCGCGGCAGCTATTACACAGCCCATTTAGTAGCCGCCGGTTATATAGTCGCATATACTGTTATACACTAATCCAACCGTTCCACACTCACACACACACACACACACACACACACACACACACACATTGAGTTCAACCCGTCGCTTTGATACAATCCTGCGGTTATATTAACCAGTCAGAATGCAAAGTCATTTGACGCAACGCCAGCGTTAACTCATACTCCATAACCTGCTGCTCGGGCGTCTCCTCCCATCAAACACACACACACACACACACTTGTATATATGCACACTCACATGCCAAATTTGCGGCATCAAGAAGTCGCATTTTTTCTATGCCCCAAAAACTCTCCGACCTCGCTCCGCTCTGCGAGCCACCACACACGCTTATCGTTGTGTGCGTGCCTGGCATTTAGCCACGCCTCTCTCAGTGCAGAAAACTCACCACTTTGTCGGTTGCAGCGTCTGCGCTCTGTGCACTCAGTTCGAATCGAATTGTTGTCAGTCGATTCGAACAAAGTTCGAAAATGTAGCAGGCGCACGAATTGCTGTCATCGCTGCTCGACTTAACCCCTCAGCTCTGTGTAGTCGAGTAGTTCATTCTTTTCGTATATCTCAAACAAATCGGAAGTGTTTTTGGCACTTCAAAGTCTTTTCTTTTGTTTGTTATTTTTCTTTTTGAAAAATAACGCACCGATTTGCCGGCTGTGAAACAAAATCCTTGCAGGTAAAAAAAATAAAATAAATAAATAAAATATATATATTTTACATTAATTTTCATTTTCAGCTCAAGCCAATACATAAATCATCATGGACGGATACTCTCAATATAATCTTAATTCCCGGTTCGGTTCCAGACAATGCTTCAATTGTCCAAATGGCAATTGCTCCCGCATGGGTGGATCGCCATCGTCCGGTTGTCCCGGGGGCAATTGCTGTCCTGGTGGCTTTTGCATGCGCGACAGGCCAGTTTCACAGCCATCCTGGCATACGAATCATGGACGACAGCACTAAAGAGCTGGACGCATCCATTTCTGGCAAATCGGCGCGTGATTTCAACTAAATAGAATCGCGCATTCGGAACATGATACATCCTCTTCCCACTGAATGGCAACTTTGTTTAGTCAATAAGATATATACTAATTTTTTTTATGGACATAACGTTAGAAGCACATCAACACAAAGCACAACGACACAAACACGTATTGTATGGCTCTCTTGCGAGAAAGAATAAGAATTAAGGTATTTCTTTGGGTGGGTATTGAAGGCGGTGATCAGACTACATACGTCCTGATGGCTCTTAAGGCAATTTGCTCTTGATAATTTATTCCGTTTTCCATAAGAGAATCGGAGCGTAATGGTGAAAGCTTTGTATTTGTGCTGGAAGAAGACAGGGATATAATACTTTACTTTAGTTTGTATTCGTTTGCTCTACGTGATTGTTGCGTCGTAACAGTTGCGCGTGTTCTTTAAATCTCTATATATTTCAATGCTAATTCTATTTGATTAGCATTTACACAACTTATTTGTAGAGCAGTATTTTGTTTAAATTCATATTCAATTCACTAAATTCATGATTTCCCGTTTGCCATTTCTTGTAAGTTTCTCTTTTCGATATGTGTCGCAGTGCTTTTAATCCCGTTACATTAGTTGAGTATTCATGCGCGCGTGTGAATGGAAGGAGCAAGCAATATGAATGGAGTAGCAAAACAACTGAGAACAGTTTTGGCTCAGCTTAGGCGCAAGCCGATTTAGTCTGTGTGCGTCGCTCTGTTAAATTGTTCTGTTATATGCGCGTGTGCGTAAAGTTGTGTTTAAATAAATAGTAATATCGAATAATTAATAATTATAATTAGGGGCGCAATTCATGTAACTAAATTGCATATATTCTGCATCCATTAAGGTATGTATTTAATTTAATGTGTCGGCTATTTAGATAAGATATTTGTTATTGAATATTTTAACTAACATTGAATGACGCACATTTGAGCTAGTTTTCAAAGTGAGGGAGGGAGAAAAATATAATAGAGTACAGAGGACGAGCTTTTGACCTCGTCTTTGTTGTATGCTTGCATGTGTGTGCGAGAGCACAAATCCAAGAAGCAGAATGCTAGATGATGTGAGAGCGAGAACTGTAATGGCGGCGATTCTGTTTTTGCATTTGGTATATACATATGCCGGCTGAGCTCATGCATTAAAGAATGCCTGCTCTCTTAAGACTGGAAACCTGTAAAATTGTTGTTGAATAAAATAGAATAAGAAAGAGTATAAGAGCATTAAAAAAGAGACATAAATTTCAGTAAGCATAAATTAAAAGTTTCCTTTAAAAACAAAATGTTAAAAAAAAAATTGTATCCCTCCATTGAAAGTCCGTTTCTTTTCTTTTTAACATTATTCATTTTATTAAATTGTATTTTTGCTTTTTCGCATATATTCTTATGACACGAACTAACAAGTAATATAAATATATATATATATATATATATATATATATATATATATATATATAGGTGTATATATATATTTTCATATAATATATAATAGTTATTTGGATTCTTTTTTACTCGTGTTGGATTTCTTCTTTGCTATGGTGTTCTCTTGTGTTGGACTTAATTGGCTAGGGTTTCATCATCGTATAATTATGTTGTTTATTTTGAAATGTTAGAATTTCTGGCTTAGTCTTTGGATAGTTCTTGAAATGTGTTGTTTTATTTAGTTGTAGAATGTGCTTATTTTGCCTTGTGTTTATAAGTCTTTTTCAAAATGTATTTAATTGTTGTTGTCTCAGCCATGAGAGCCTCAACAAACCTGTTCATGGGAGTTTTTGTTTTGTTTAAAATGAAATTTATTATGTATGTATGTATGTGTTGCTAGAACAACAATAATTTTTGTATATAGCCGTCACATGTATATAATATTTGTAAATTATTATCAATGCAACATGTAGATGCTCTACAAAATACCGAATATCTTTTAATTTTTTTCTTTTTTTATTTACCACTACGACCATTTTATTTAGCTAATTATTATTATTTGTTCTAAATATCATTTATTGTTTGCTTCGTTATTTGTCTTTTATATATACAAAGTTGAGTCAAAGTAAGAGGCTGTATAGAGGTGGAAATAAATAAGAGAATAAATAAATAATAGATAATAAATATATTACTGTTGCAGAAATAACAAAAAAAAAAGTTAAGAGAGAATCTCTAACAGAACACAATAAAAATTTACTTAATTTCTTGTTTAACTTTAGCTTTTATTTAATTTAATTTTTTATTTTGTTAAATTATTTCTCAATTTAGTTATCAAGCAATTTATATTGCTTTCATCTTTACGTACTCATTTAATACATTAGTATTTTTATTCATTGCTTTTTAATTAAATTATTTATGTATGCACTTGGAAGTAATTATTTATTTATTTTAATACTCGGCCTTAAGTAGTTTCTCTTCCCTTTTTTTTTTGTGGTTGTATATGTGTATAAATATTTCGTGTGAGGTTTGCGTGTTGTGTGTGTTAATTGGGTGTTTTCTTCCCTTTTTCTGTCTGCTCCATAAAAATCTGTCTCCAAATGTGGTTTGATTATAATATTTACTAGAAAATTCATTAAAGTTCAGTTGGTTTTCTTTTTATTTATTTATTTTTTTATTATTTTTGTAATTGATATAACTGGCGGTGCTAGTTTGCGTTTTTTTGGTAAGCTAATTATTGATTTTTGTGTTCTGTTTGTGTTTTGGCTACTACATACATTCCCTATACATATTTCTATATTCATTTATTTCAAATAACAATAATTTATTGTGCGCTGGTCGCATCGCTAAGCAGCTTTAATACATGCGCAAAATTTTGGATGCTACACACAAAATGTTTATATATATATATTTAAATATTTATATAATTACACAATTTAATTAATACTTCACTACAAATTGTCAATGATTGTGGCGTATAAGCAATATTGTTTTTATTGTTTTATTCGGTGTATAATAAATAGTTAAAATTAGGTATACAAAAATAATATTGCAACAAGTTTCGTTTCACTTTCTTTTTTTTACAAAAAAAAAAAAAAAAATTATTTTAAATCATATAACAGCCTTTGGTTGTTGTTTTTTTAGCGCAACACTTTTTTTTTTTGCTTTTGGTTAAAAAATAATTTAAATAAATATACAATTATATATATATAAATAAATTAGTCGTTTTTAAATGAATGCTCCTAACGTCTTTTACAGTTACAATAGTTATTTTCTGCCATAGAAAGTAAACTTAGTTATCAAAATTCGTTATGAAATCATAGGTAATCGTAGGACTTTTCTTTTTGTTATTTAATTGTCCAAGGAATTCGTACGCAACTGACTATAGCAGGCCTGGCATACCCTAACTGGCTTCAGAATACGCAAACGCGATATTTCCGATTCGAAGCGACTGCACTTATTGCAAAACACCTGACCACAATTACGGCAATGATGCTTCCGTTCGTAGAGTGTAAATCTGTAATGATATAAGAGAGAGATGTATGAGATAAATTTGAAGTACAAAGTTAGCAGAAGAATTTCTATAAGAAAATTTAAAAATACATAATTTTAAAGAAAAATAATAATAATATATTTATAAGAGTATGATCAAGAGACTAACATTATCCATTTACAATATACTCAATATATTTGAATGCGAACTTACTTAACATGACACTTGACACACTGCTCGGCGCCCTCATCCTTTAGCCAATGATCGGCCACACCGCGTCCTGGCTGTTCTGTAACGCTCCAAGAGAAAATGCGACCACGTGCATCGCCTGTGTAATTGAAATAATTATGAGCATATATTCTAATAAAATGAACTGTTAGTTTTTGCCTGTACTCACCCACATAGAGAATCTTATGATCTTTGGATACTGTCAGAGCTGTTATGCTAGCCGGTTCGGCATTATCTTTGCGATCATAGGCCGTGTGCATGGTTAGCTTTGATCTGAACATTAATTGACGTTGCCATTTAAAGCCTGGGGAAAATATGATGCAAAATGTTAGTATCAATGCCAAGCATTTGTTGGGATAGAAAGGAATCTAAATGATTTGCTAATGCGGGTAGGTTTTAGATTTTCGGAGTTAAAGCACCTTTTCTAAGCGCCTGCTCGCCGCGATGTCTGTCATTGTCTAACATAACGAAGCCATCTGTTAAACTAGTATCCGATTTGCTAGGACGAATGCTGTGCTCCTCTGTAAAGGGCATAAGAGATTATTAAATTATTAAATTAATTTAATATTATTAAATTAACATCAATTTAACATTTCTCTGTTAACTCACCTTCATTTGTTTTGTGCTCTGAACTGCCGCTGGCTCCCTCTACCGTTGCCGATTTCATTTCGTGCAGCGACTTAGCGCCACTTATGGAGCTCTTTCGGCGTTCCATTGATGTTTCCACTTTAACTGATTGGCTAGACTCATTGCTGTGCTGCGAGGCTTCTGAAATGCTGCTTTCCGAGGCGGACTTTACAATCTCTGTACAGATTAAAAACATTTTTTTTAGTTTTCATTTAATTAGAGAAATACCAAGTTAACTAACCATGTTCAGGTTCAGGTTGTGAGAGGCTCTTGATTTGCTTGAATATATTCATTTTATGTGACTTATTGTGAGATTCATCTGCGGAGCCTGCATCGGGCTTATCCTGCGAGTTAACTTCCACGCCCCGCTTTAGCTTGCGATCAATGGGCACTTGAGTATGCTCCAGCGACCACATCTGCAAAGAATTAAAAATTATTAACAAAACTGTTAGGATTAGCTAATTAGGGCCCACTCACCCTAACAACTCCATCTGTGGAGCCCGTCATGACAACATTTTGCTGATCCCATTCACGTATTTGGGAGAAGGCAACACACAGAATTTGCTGCATGCGATCGGCGCTGCCCACACACGTATTGACCATGGCCAAGGCATCGCCATTGATGGACCACACGTGCAGCCAGGTGGCCGAGCAGGTGGCAATTTCGCCACTTAGCTCATTGATGGCAACGGCAGAGACAACCCCTGCATGGCCGCGCAATTGACGCACAAATGTAAAGCGTGACATGTCCCAAACAATGGCTGTTCCATCCCGCGAGCCAGAGACAATGACATTGTAGGCAGCGCTAGCAGCCAAACAGGTCACTGCATCCGTGTGGCCATGCAGTGAGTGACGTACGCTAAGACTCTTACGATTTGCATCAAATTTCCAGATTGTCACCACGGAGCTAGTGCCCGCAGTGACAATCATTTTAGCATTGGGACAGGCACAGGTCAGTATCTCGCCCGAGTTCTGTGCCGCTGCCTCCGAGACAAATGAGGCACGATCCGTGTCGTAGAGGCCCACGCGCAGCGAATGATCAGCAAAGCCCCAGGCAATGTATTTGGTATACGATGGCGGCATCATCACCTTATTTTGCTCCACGGCAAAGACCGTTTTATCGGGCTGCAATATTTGTCCCACGGGACCCTTTAGCTCCTTAATGGGCTGTAGACTAGGTTTCAGATTGTCCAGATTGTGGAAGAACAGACGATCAGTTTGCAACACTGTGCTGTTGCCCTGTATCAGAGACGTGGGATCGATCAGTGCCGAATGCCGTGAGTTGGCCATTTTCTTGGCTGGATGCGCTTTCTTGAAGAGCTGCTTCGGTATTTGGCCAAAGTTGTTTATGAAGCCAATCGTGGCATTCTTTTTAAGTGGATCATCAATGCTAGAAAAAGAGTTATTAAGGATTAACAATTAATATGATCTCTTCTGTATGCCTTGATGTCTAAACTCACTTGTAAATATCAACATTGCCTTCGTAGAAGAGATGATGGAACACATTGACTGCTTCTACAGCGGGTGGGCCTTGTTGCTTACAACCAAAGATTAAATCAATCCACTAAAAAGAGAAAAGAGGTTTAGATATAAATATTTGGTGAAACTTAAGAATCGATTAGCTTCTCTATGTGATTCTCATAACAGCAACATACATTTTAAAGATTTCTCTGCTTATCACAGTAAACTTACCAAATGCAAATTCTGACTAACATAATCGCATTCCAAAGCGCTACGATGCAGTCGTATAAACTCTCTGGGATCCTGTTTGGCCCAAGGTGGCAATATGACATGATTTAAGGTTTCGCCGTTCTGCTTGGTGCCCAGATCAAAGTTATTGAAATTACTTAGAAATTCAGGCAAGTAGAAGAACTCTGGTATTAGTTCCTTGACATCAGCCATATTTAGCTTCGATGCCGATAGCCAGGCCTCCTTGATGCTATGGAACATACGATCCGCTAGATCAAAGTGTCCGCCTTGTAATTTGAGGAATGGCTGTGCGAATGGCTCCAATCGCACCAGGTACGAGCATACAATCATCGCCGAGCTGTAATGTGTGCCATAGTGATAGGGCGGTGTTTCGCCATGTGGATCGTCCCATTCCTTGAAACGCTTCTGGAACTGCTCCAGGCGCTCCTCGGACTGGGCGCCCATGGGTCGTGAGAAGTCACGGAATGTCTTGGGATTCGTAAAATCCAACTCCTCGGAATCATAATCGGCCAATATCCAGGGAAACACTGGATACTGCATGAGATCGTTGTAGCTGCGGCCAGCGAGTGTATTCAAATGCATCAGGTACTGGAAATTTGAGATCTCGCCACGAACCCAGCGCTGTGTCACCGACGTCTCACCAATCAAACCACTGAAGAGACCCGAAGTTTGTTCAACGCTGGCCGTGCGCTTCTGTCCGGCCACCGATTGCTGAGCATTGTCATTGAGCGCGGTGGCCAGGGCCAGAAACCGTTGATTCACCTTGTTGCGCACCTTTCGCGGAAAGCTCAACAAATAGTTACGTCCATCCTCGGAGAAGACTTCCAGCGCAATGGGTTGCAGGAGGTAGCGTCGCTTGTGCACTTCACGTATTTCCTCGTATGCGAACTTCGAGCACTGTCTCAACTTGTGGCTGACAGCGCGTGAGGTCGTAGAGGTTTGACCGCCCGAGTTGGGTATAATGGGCTCGTAGGCGCCAGGTGGTAGAGTGTCTATGTCGCGTATCTCTCTATTCTTGAGCAGCGTGAAACCATCGACAATGTAGCAATGCTCCTTGCCGAACAGCAGTAGACCCTCAAATGTGTCCAGGCCCTGCACTCGTGCACAGCGAAACATGAAACTGATCTTCTCTTGCTCCTCGAGCAAACGCAAAAATGTTTCATTGTCGCTGGTCATGGATGTGTCTTCCTCCTCTTCATCGTCATCCTGGGCAGTGCCGTCCAGTGATTCCTGATACGGTGCACCATGAGCCAATAGCTTGGGCGATACAGGCGGCGGTGGAGTTGATGTGGAACTGCTTGCCTCCAGACGATGCAGATTTGTTGCCTCCAGCGACGATTGCTGCTGCATCGAATGCTGCTCGGCCTCTGCCAAGATGCGTGGCTGTTGCTGGCCATGGAGAAAATATATTTTACTATCCAAGCTGGAGGCAACCTTGTACTTAAGCTGACGATTGTCCGCCAATTCCAACTCTGGTCGATATGGATAGTGCAGATAGAAGAGCTCATTGCGCATTGTCTTTTTGCGCATACGATGCGGTCCTTCGGTCGTGTCCATTATCCACTTGTCCAGCGTGCAACAGCCCGATGGACCCCACAGGCCCCGTTCACGTGTCAGCTCTGTTTCGGATTGCACCCAATCCTGGTAGACGTAGCGCTGTGTATGCTGCAGCATTTGCTGATACTGCTTGGTGCGCAGCTCCAACAAATCCTTAATCAACTGCACATGTATCCCGGTGGATTCGTAGGCTGACTCCCGACTCATATTCGATTTGGTGCGCACCAGCTCATCCTTTTTCACTTTGGTGCGACTGGCCAAGCGGGTCAGTCCACCCGTTACCTTTTGTATCTTGGATTGGATTTGATTGTGCAGCTCCCAGGGCACTCGGTACGAGGCTTTGCGTTCGGCATCAACATAGTTGAACCAGAGTTTCGAGGCTAAATCCATGACCTGTTCGCGTGTCGTCTGCAAATCGGGTGCCTTCGAGTTGGCTGGTGGTGGCGTAAGCGTTATCTTAAAGACTTCCTCAATGGCGGGTTTCTTGCAAACATATAGCTCTTCCCAAACACGGAAGGCGGCGCCCACAATCAAGTTGCGACCCTGGAAAATAATCAATATTAAGTAAAATTCAAGAGGAATTCCTTTCTCGACTCACCTGCAGTTGATTGAGATCCTCGTCTTTGGGCTCTGTTGTTTCTGTTTGTGGATTCACATGCCAGGTGGTATTCCTGCTTGTTGCTGGCTCCAATATAATCTTCATATCTGCCGTCAGCTGCATCAGGCAATAGGTGAGGCAGCCAATGAACTCCAGCTCATGATTGCCGGCCCCAAAGATGAGCAGACGATGTTGAATGATCTTGTGCAGCGCCTCCAAAACGCTCATCTGCTCAGCTATCGAGTCATCGGTGGGACGGGAGAGCAAAAAGAGTATACTCCGATTGAGGGAGTGATGCAGCTGTTCCAGCGACAATGAGGAGGATCTGCGCTTGGCCTGAGCAATCAGCTTGATGACAAAGTCAAAGATATCATGCGGATTCCGTGTGAGACAGCCCTGCCACAGCTTATCCACAATGCGCGCCGTCAGATAAAATACATTGGGAGCAATGTGTTGCGTGTGACTTTGGAGCAGAGGTACCAGAGGCAGCGCAGCCTGCTCTCCCACCAGCACATCGGCGGCCAGCAGATGATCCATGAGAGCGATAATGATCTGAGTTTGGTATTGCACCTGCAATGGCAATTCTGATGTTTCCGGAGCGGCATCTAGTACTAGATCGATAACAGGAGTTGTCTTGCCATGCATATTGAGTCCTAATGAATCCACCACAATCACACGCAAAAAGTCAATGACGCACTTCCGTACGGGATGTGTAGTTAACTTCGGTTGATTGGCCACAGCTGCGTGCAGCGCTTCCGGCGGAGGCAGCACAAAGCTGCTGCCCGTGCCATCGGTGGGCGTGGAGGTGCCACTGTTTGGCTCCGAGTCGCCAGAGCGGGAAACCTGCGGAAAGAGCACCGCCACCAGAGAGGTGATCACATCCGCTGCCATCATGACTGGCGTGAAATCGTTGAGATTCTGATAGAGACTAAACAGCAGTTGAATAATTGTCTCCGGATGACTGTGCAGCCAGGGAGCGCACTCGCCGCCATGCACAATGGCTCGGACCATGGCCAGTAGCACACACACGCCCTCGGGACACACATTCAGCTTGGGCAACTGCGTATTGGCCGAGACGGGAGCACCCCAGAGGAACGACCATACACGATCCAAATCAAATTTCGTATGCTCTGTGGCCAGCACCTTAACAGGCTGGCCCATTATCAAGGCCGTGATTAGGAAATACAACTCCGGCACATCCAAATGATGTTGCATTAGCCATTCAAGCAATTGGAAACCTGTGAGAAAAGAGAAGTAGAATAATGAGAAATAATGTGGAATAGGTAAAGGAGAGGAAAGTGGAGAATATTTAGGGTTAATTTAATAAGAAATATATTAAATTGAGGAAAGGTGTAGGATATTATGATGTATGCTAATATGAATTTAAAGAGTGTTTAATTAAAAAAAATTTTCTTGTCTTAAATTTTCTTTTAAGTTGAGCATATTGAATGAAAATCTAATTGATATATTAAAACAAAAGTAATACTGTAGAATAGGTGAATGGAGTAAATAGGAGAGGAGTGGAAACTATTAAGGGATATTCTAATAAGAAAAATACTTTCATAAACGGTATTTTAAATTTGATAAATTTCCCTAAATTGTTAAATTTAAATTTAAGGAAGGTGAAGAATATTTGGGGAATTAGAATTATGTTAACAAATTAAATTTTCATTTAAATACATTTCTGCTATGTCTTAAATTTAAAGTAGAGAAATATTAAAATATTGAGGGATATTCCAAAAAATTTTTGAACGGCATTTCAATTTTAATAAACTTAAAATTTAATAAATAATGTGTAAAATTTAATGTTTAAATATTTAAATAATTATATCTTTTTTTAATTTAAAATTTGTATGTAAATTTAAATTTCTATTCAAACAAATCTAATTTTTTATGGTATTTGTTTCTCTACTCACCAGGTATATTCAGAGCCGCTGGTCGCACCTCTCCTGCAATCTGTGTGGGCAGATGTTGTATTGTATTCTGGGGCGTGGCCACGATGACAGTGCCGGTGCCATTGTTGGGCCGTTGATTGAGCTGCTGAGCGCCCAGGCCGAGCATTTTGCGTTGCGAAACCATTTCAGTGAAGCGTAAATAGCCCCCATTATGGGTGGCATCACGGAAGCGAACGAGGAAACTCTCATTGGCACAGACGACGACCAGAATGCGCACAGCTATGATGACCGTGGTGAAATGAACGTGGGGCTGCATGAAGAGCAGCAGCCAGTCCATGCCCAGCGTCTTTGATATGTCATCACAGATGACATAGTTAACGGTGTTGCGTGGCGTAAAGAGCAAGCCGTGCAGCAGCGAGAGACAGCGATTGCGCAAATAGATATTGTGAGCAACGCCATCCTGATCCTCGGTGGGCTGCTTGATGCTGGGCAAGAGTACAGCACGCTCGACATTAGAGTCTTGCATGCGTGGCAATTTGGCCGCCACATACTGGCCAAAGAGCAGCAAATCCGTATGCCTTGGCTGACCACCCAGCAGCGTCTCGAGCAGATTGAAGAGAATCTCACGTGTCGAATGATCCTGAATGTGTGTTATAATATGCAAAAGTTTCACCAACAGCTGCAGGTCGCGCATTATCTTCACGTTCTGCTTCTTCTCGTTGGATTCTACGACCAGTTCGAGCAAATGTTCCAGCAGCGAACGCAATAGTCCATTGGGTGCATTGTGCCAGATTTCGAGGTCGCACAGCAAATCCTGAAATGCGGTCACATTCGGTATGGCTGACATGTCGTGGCCACTGTTCACCGTGCCCACCAGGCCAAAGGTCAGGTGCAGAATGTGTGAGTTAAGCAAATGCTTCTTCTTCTTGAAGAACATGCCCAGTGTCTGGTAGCAACGTTTGCGATCCATTTCTGCCTGAGCGGCGCGATTGCTGCGCACAACACAGGTCAGCGCCTTGACGCCCGCATACAGAGATTCCACATCCTGAGCCATAGCTATGATGCCGAGCAGCACATTGCAGCCACCAACGGTGTCAATCATGGCCGAAACGGGATGCGGACTGAAAACCCGCACACCCAAATAGCCAACAACAACGCCGCCCAACGAGCGACCAGCGCCAGCCAAATGGCCCGCCGAATTGTGAAGGATTCTAGAAAAAGAAACAATAAGTTATTATACTGGAATTGATTTGGATTATCTCACTCGATCACTTACTTGATGGGCGTGGCATTCTCATGAGAATTCATATTGAGTTGCTTGGCAATGCTCTTGTTATCCGCCCGACTGTAGACCTTGCGTATCTTGACCAACGTCAGCTTGGACACCGCCTTCGCATTCAGGCCGAGCAGCACACGATCTTCTGGTACCAGCGGTGGCAATGGTTCCGCCTGTTTGCCCAGCTGCGGCGCTTGCAGCGAACCCATATAGTGTGGACCCAGCTGATAGATCGTCTGCACTGTCTGCTGCGTAAGCACATCCTCCAGCAGATGACAGACACCCTGTTTCCAGCAGAGACGCGAATAGCGACGCCAAATGGGCGGTGTGCCAATGTACCCGAAGATTTGTGTTGCCGATGTCAGATTGGCGCTCGAAGCACCCGGATGCTGGGCTATATAGTGCAGCTTCTGTGTATGCATCGGCACGCCGTCCAAGTAGAGCGAGAGACTTGAGTTCTTAAGCACGGCACGATTGAGCACCACAACCAAATTGTGCCATTGACCTTCGTGCAAAACGTCGGGACACCAGATGCGTGCAATGCCATCATCCGAACCCTCGGGTTCCCAGTCGCCGATGCCTGATGAGTAGGAGGAAGAGAGTGAAATTGTGAATTAAGTTTGGCATTCAAAGAGGATTATGAAATCAAAGGATTTTAGTGTAATATAGAAAGTTCTTAATCTGGAAAATATTCTATTCTAAACAGGTATTTAATTTTTATACTATACAATTTAATACTAATATTTTATAAGTGTTTCTTAATTGGATTATGTTTGGTAATTATAATACATATTTGACTATTCCTTCATTATTATTTAATAATATTTATTAGTAGTTTTTTTATTGGATTATATTTAAAAAATACATTATTTAAAATTCCCTCTAAATAATAAAAAAAATTACTTCCAATTTGGATATAAACATATCGCTTATATAGCAATTCTCTAAAAAATAAAATATACATTTTTATATAAGTTGTATAAAGAAACGCAAGATAGAGAAAGTTTCCACAAACAAAAAATAAATAAATAAACAAAATAATCAAATTATAAAATAACATAACAAAAATAAATAATTAAAATAAAACAAATGAAGAAAAGAAAAATATATATATATCTATATATTGATATAAATAATTATATAACTTTGTATAAAGTTATTTTATAATACGATTTTTATACCAACTCATAAAAGCTTTCTAGAATGATATCATCAAGTGCAAGTATACTAAAGTATATAAATTGAGTGATTAAATGATTCGCATGACTGCGATATGCATCGAAAAAATGATAAGAATGAAAATGATATCAGAAATAAGTAAACGTGCTACTTACTTTTTCTGGGCGTGACGAGTGTCTCTTGAGTGGACACAACAATGGCTTTATCTCTTGCGGACAGCAATATGGATAGGCATGCTAGATTCTCTTCGCGTGGATTGTGAATGGTGCGCACCAGTGTTAGCAGACGCACACAATGCGGATCTGCCTTGGGATCAGAGAATTTCTCAACACAAAACCATGTGGAATAGCTGAGACCGGTTTGTGGCGGGAAGATGCGATCCCCGGCACCAATGCCACCAATTGTATTCGCATCGATTGTGCCGCCAGCTGTGGCCGTCGCCTGTGGCGCCAGCGATGGCAAATAGAGGCAACCAAATCCTTCGGCTGACATGTCCAGCTCCACGAATGGCGGCAACGTACTCGAGCCATGTGCGCGAAAATCTCGAGGAGTTGTCATCGAAACGAGTGTCTTGATGCGTGTCAGGGGCACGGGTCCACCTTGTCGATAGGGCTTCTGCAGATCAATATCTGCACAGCAGAGTGGGTCGCCGAGACGCAGAAATTGACGTAGCTCAGTTGGCTGAAGCGCCTGCGCCGCCAAACGTTCCAGTATATACTGCATTGGCACATGCAACGGATGCTGCTCCTCGGCCAGAGCGCGTCGCGTCAGCCGAAGCAACTGCTCGGCCAGACCATGATCGCACATAATTTGCTGATTGCGCTCGCTGCGCACCAACGATTTGATAATCTCACTGAGATACACCTGCAGCTGGATGGCCTGCAATGGAGCTGTATCGTGCTGTACGCCGGGCAGCAGCTGCAGCATGCAGAGCACCACGCCGGGATGTACAATGCGTGGCTCGGGTGCGGGTTGTGTTAGATTTAGCTGGCTGGGATGCACGGGCGGCGCTAGCTCCTTGCTGGGCGAGCGTGAATGCGGCGCAGACTCGCTGAAGAGTGTAATGACACCGCTCAAGTTGGGCGTCTCGAAGTTGTCCAAGGCAATGCTATAGAGCAGTCGAAATACCACGCAGATATAGGACAATGAGTTGGGCACATCCTCCGAGAAACTAAAAACACGAATGACAATTATTAGGATAAATATTTTAATTTGTAATTAACATATTTAGTTGCTCACCTGAAGCTCAGTATATCGCCGCTAAATACGTCATGGTAATATTTGAGTAGCGTTTGCTGCGGCTCATAGTTGCCGGTGAAATCTTGCAGCGTGGTGTCGCCACCAAAGCAGCCCAGCAATCGCAAGGTGTCACAGAGCGAACTGTTACAGATCTCCTGATGAAAGAACTTGGCATTTGCGGGCTCAAAGCGCATCGCTGTGGCCAACGTTTGGCAGACGATTTGCAGCAATAGAATGAGATCCTGTTGGGCAATGTCGGGCTGTGGCTGTGCCATGCTGCCATCGAGCGAGACAAAGACGCTGGTTAGATAGACAAAGCCGCCTACCTTGCGGAATACGGTGCGTGTACGATGAGAGTCCTTGAGACAGCCGAGCAGCATGTTTAATATCTGAATTTTGAACTCCACTTGATGCGGACTGATGCTGTGCATCAGCGAGAGTATATAGAGCATATCATCATCCCCACCGGCGGAGAGTATCAGTTCGCGTATAATGCCTAGCGTCTGGGGACGACAATGCTTGTACTTGACCAGCTCATGGACACACTTGGCGCCGCCGTATTCCCGAAATAGTTGAGCATTATTGTTGGCACCGCCGCCCAGCAGCATTGTGAGCGCCTCCAGCACAAGTTTACCTAGTGTATCGAGTAAATCCTCGGGCTCGTCAGCCGTTGGCTGTACCACAAGTGAATCATCGCCTTTTGTGATTTGTCGCACATGGTCGGCATAGCGATTGAGGCAGCTAACAAATATCTCCAGTATGCCCACCTCACGATACACATCCTTGAAGACGCTATTGTGTCGCAGAATATTGAGTAGCGTCTTCAGGCAGAGAATGCTGCAGGATGTCGATTGATTGTGCTTGAGCAGCAGGGATAAGCTGATCAGCTCTTTGCAAGGCACAAAATTCAATTGAAAGACTATAAACTCGAGCAGATCATAGAATTTCTCTTGGATTTGTGGACTCTTCAGGTGGATGCGCTCGGCAAAGCTGCTCAACGTATGCTCCGATTCGAGTATAAAATAATTGGCATTCTCCGAGTGATAGACACGCGATATGGCATCCAAAATGGTGCAACATAGCGCCGGTGTTGTCGATCTGAGGAAGACCGTTTGTAGCACCTGAAATGCATAGACATTTCGCACACAAGTCTCGCGTGAACTAGCCTGCGGCAGCTTAAAGTTTTGCAACTTAAAGGTCGTATTGAATTGGGCAGCCGGTGGACGCAGCTCGTAGAAACCGCACATGCAGAGGGAAGAGATCATTAGAACTAGATTGCGTATAGCTGCCTGAATTTCCAGCGTTTGACTGCGCGCATTATCGAATCTATAAAGGATGGTAGGGTATTAAATATGTTCACATAAAGATCCAATTTAGTTACTTGAGCAAAAAGTCACTGAGG
The DNA here is from genome assembly GCA_030914335.1 of Drosophila borborema. NCBI lineage: Eukaryota > Metazoa > Arthropoda > Insecta > Diptera > Drosophilidae > Drosophila > Drosophila borborema. The sequence continues at coordinate 585,615 of JAUESP010000308.1, forward strand.
AACACATAGCCCTGAGAGGCGCGAAAGTCGTCCATTAGTATCTGGGATACTTGACTAGAATCCTTGAGAAAGCAAAAGACTGTGACGAACATTTCAACGATTTCCAGTGGATTGCCAAATGCCAAACGTTGCATGTTATCCACGCACAGTGCCATGCAGCCCTTAGCTAGAAGTCATATGAAAATTGAGAGATAATTAAATATAAAATATTTATAGATATAGATACTCACAATGTATATAGGTAACGACGGCATCGGTCAGACCGTGCCTTGAGATGGTGGTCAGTATTTCAGCCGCATTTTTGCGCCATACAATATTCTGAATGGGGCATGGCGATGTGATGGCAGAGAATAGTAATGTCAGATCATCCATGCGTGCCAGTTCCTCAGCTGGATAGGGATACGAGCACAGCTTGACCAGCAGCTGTACGAATACCTTTTGCAACAAGGTGCGACGTTCGTGCGCATTGAAATCACTGACACTGGCGCCATCAGCAGGTGGTTCATCGTCCTCAACTTGGGGCAGATCGAAAAACAAATATAAACACTTGACTAAAGTTGAGGGCACTGCTGCAGCGGTCATGACCTAAGAGGAGAAAAGGAAAATTTATCAAGTGAAATAAAAAAAATTAAAAAATTATTAAAATAAAAAGTTTTACCTACAAATTATTATTACTTCTATTTAAAGAGGATAGCTGAAGGATAGTAATTTATACAGATATAATAATTCTCATGTCTATACAAATTTGTTTTATCTGATAAAAGTTCTTAATATACAGATGAGTTTCTTTAGTAGTTGTTCAAGTTGTTCATAATCAACTGAAGAGATCGGTGTTTGATGGGTCAGTAGCTAAATAAGAACTTTCCCTTATCAAATCAATTTTAAAACTCTTCCAGACTCATCTCAATCGTATTCATATAGCTCTGTTAAAAAAAACATGGCACTATTTATCTGATAAATGTTTATAGCTTATTCGTTTTGTTAACTTTTTCGTTTGTTAAAATTTATATGTTTGACATTCAAGTAAGGCCGGCTATCTATCAAATTATAATTACGGAGGTCAGTTATATTGCCTTCCTGCTTATCTAGAGCAGACATATAATATGTATATATGTCAGTATATAACAAGGGAAATATCATATATTCGGAAGATTTTATACTAGTTAAACTGCTTGAATAGCCAAGCCTACAACGAGATATTTATATCCTAGGAGATTGATGAACCAATAATACAGATACATTAATGATGCCTATAGGAATTAGCTATATACATTAATATACTAAAGATGTATCTCTTTTTCTATATCCATATCTGTATCTTATTCTCTCTATATGCATTCACATTACTCTCATTATTTAAGCCCTATATCATTTGTAATTTAACCTGTATTAGCGAAACATCGCCATTGGCCAAGAGATTCAGTGTGGCTAACAGCAGCCAGCCACTGCTCGTATCCTCCGTTGTTTCTACTTCTAGAAACTTGACAATGGCTATGGAGGCCGCCTCAGTACTTTGATTTGATGCACGTTTCCGTATCTCGCTGACCATCAGCCGAGATACTTGTTGACAGAAGGCAACAACATCCCAGAACTTTTCGCTCATATCGTTGGCGGGACAGCTGCTAAACACCTGTGGAACCATATAAAAATAAAACAAATCAATAAGTAAAACATTTGTATATACATTTGTATTTCATTCGGAAATGGTAAAGTTCACAGACCTTGCAGAACAATGGCAACATTTCATAGAGCTTGCCATCCCGTTCATTTTCGCTTAGTGGCTCCTTGGGATGCGTGTACTCATTGAAGAGCTTTTTCAGCGTGGCCAGACTCATTTGTATGCGTGCATCGAGCAGTGCTTCGTCGCCGCTACGTCCGTTAGTAGCACTGAGAGCGCTGGGACTGGCATTGCTGCTGTTGCTGTTGCTGGCGCCCGATGTGCTGCCGCTGCTAGCGCTGGCAGCGCCGCGTAGCTTGCGCATAACGTTCATAGCGCTGTTATTGTTATTGTTGTTATTGCTGATGTTGCTAATGTTGTTGTTGCTGCTGCTGCTGCTGCTAATGCTGCTTCTCAAACTGCAAATGCGCAAAACAAAATTGAATTACTTAGCGGGTTACAAAAATCACATCATCAAAGCTGGTTTCACATTTTATAGTCAATTTATTCTATATTCTCAATTCTCTCTATTCTCTCTTTGTGTGTGCATTTCACATTCAATTGCTGTCGACGCCAACACTTGCTGCGGCTTTAATTAGCGATTCCGCGCTGACTGTGAATCACCGGTGCGACGAGCTTTGCCGCTAGTCTGTTTCAATTGTTATCTTTGTCGTTGTTGTTTTTGTTGCAGCAGTTGTTGTTTTTGCTTTTGCGAAATACATTCGATTTAAAGACGGAATGTTTGCTTATTTCGCGCACCCATCAAAGTGAACGAACGTGCGAGCGAGCGTTGCCTCAACTTGAGATATGTACAAATACATATTTATATATATGGAAATGTGTATATATGTATATAAATTTATGTGTGCTTATGCATAAGCGTGGGTGACGCGCTTCATTGTATTGGGTTCAGCGGGGTTAAGTGAATTAAATGCCTTTGCTTTGCCAGCTTTTTGATAAATCAAACACAAATATTGACACTGATTGTGCTACACACACAAACACTCACAGCACACAATAATAACTGTAAACTGTAACAGCTGTTTGCCGTTTACTTTTCGCGCTATACCTTACGTTCTTATTATTTGCTTATTTGTCTTCCGCTCTTACAGTAGTTTTGTCTCTCTTTGTTTTATACACCTGTGTGCTGCCAACACATTTGGGACATGTAGCTGCAATTGAAAATGAAACGGGAACAGTTAACGGCTGCTCTTATTAGCGTTTTCTCGCATTCCACGCATATTCGTTTGTGCGCTCTTTGTTTTGCTCGTTTCAATCGCGATGCTACGACAATTTTTATTGATTTTTTTCTGCTCTCACGGGTTTTTGCTCTCTCTGTCCAGCGGAGCACCATTGGCTCGGGCAGGAAGTTGAAAATTTTCACACACAATTTTTGCATAGTTTGTATTGATTTTTCCACTTACTTTCTTTGCACATGTTTAGCATGGTTTTCGTTTTGCGTTTTTCATTAATTTTCGCAATTAATTCATTTGATTTTCCATTGAAAAAATGAGTTTTTGTTGCACACGAACGAGCTGGTGTTTAATTGAGGCGAACGATATTTACGTGACTTGTTAGAGCTGGCACAAAGTATCGCAACTATCGAATGAAGAGTCACAATATTTGTGTGAATATTTGATATAAAAAATAATAATGTAGTGTGAATATGTAGTTAATTAAAATTGATATTATTTACAGTAATTTTAATGAGCTTAAATTGCCATTATTCTGCAGAATTTGCTAAGGGAATTCAACAATGAAATCGCTCATCACTCTTTTTGTTAGTGTTAAAAAATCAAGAGAGAGATTTTACTCTCTCCTTGAGTGAATTTTGAATGTTCGCGCTGCCAACTTTCTCTGCTCGTGTTGCCAACTACTGCAAAGGGCGCGCATTGCGCGCTGTTTGAAAACTAAGTAGAATTTATAATTCAACAAAGAAATCATTTAAATAACTGATATTACTGTAAACTATGTCATTTCTTAGTTTACAACACGAATATCAGAAATATATTGGAATTAGAAAACAAAAAAACATCTTAACCAATTGAAATGGATGGGTCTCCAAATGTCTCATTTACTACTACTAGTACAGAGTCCGTGGAAGAAGAGGATTTGATGCCGGCAATATGTATTATGCCACCACGTCCAGGCACGGCACCCAAGCATTTCCAGGAACTACATATACCGCGTGAACAATTGACGCCCGTCCATTATCCCATCCAGGAGGCACAACGTTGGCTTACCTTGGTGGGCAAGAATGGCAAGGTCTATCGTTTTCCATTGCCCACAATATTACCGAAGGTCATCCAGACGCGTTTCGTGCCCAAGGGTGAGCTACCCAAGGATGTGGCCGTCGATCGTCGTCGCCGACAATACGCAAAAATCAATCTGATCGAAGAGTTAAAAAAAGCCGGACTCACGGATGATATGCTGCAGCCAACGGAAGAGCAGTATAGATTGATGTCGGAGTTCGCCTTTCCGCACAAGTTTCCATTGAGCTTCTTCGATGACAGCAACTATGACATTAGCTCTCCAGCCGCTTGGTTTGAGCTAGGCGTTGTCGGCGATGTTCATTATCCCCTTCCGGCACGTGCCTATTTGCCCTACAATCGGAGTCTGCGCAGCTGTCGTTGGGTTACAGCTGCCGTTACATTTTACAATGAGAAAACGGATCTCTGGACACTCATTTCGATGGATGATGAATGCAGCTATGAAGTGCCCAAGCTACAGTTCATGTTCCTCGCCGAGGATCCGCACAAGTATATACAGCGTTTGAAGTCGGCGGTGCATGAGCGACACAAGGGGGAACAGCTGATGCTGATGGAGCTGATTGTGGACTGTGTGCTCCACGATGATATTGAGTCGACAACCTTCCAGAGCTTTAAGCCTATTGAGGCGCTGCTGGCCAAGTCCAATGTTTCGGAGCAATGCAAGCGCCGTTTACGCTCCGAGGTGAACATTGTGTTCGAACGTCTAATGGCACTCTATGAGCTGGAACAGTTCATCATACACATGCCCAAGGAGTTTCCTCAATTCCGAAATATTTCGCTCAAGGAATTTATGCCAACTGCCGCTCGCGTGGACTTTGCCGATCAGGAGAGACGGGAATTGCAGGCTCTGGGCATCAATATAAAGGAGAAACGATATGGCTGGCTAAGGGCTAGCCTCTTCTATTGTGGTGGCGGCATTGAGTCGATGGGTGGAGTGGCTGGCGAATGCCAGCACGTCGAGACCTTAACCATATTCGTGTGCAACTTCAATAAGCCAATGGCTCTGGTTGACTTCCTGCAGTCGCAGGAGACGCACAGTGACAGCGTTTCGACCTTCCTCAAGGTATATTGGCCCCAGCAGCTGACGACTGTGATCACGGTGGTGCTCCGGGCCCTGGGCAAGGGCTGGCTGGATATCTCGTTGAACAATTGGACTGTCTATCAGATGTGTAAGATATCGCAGTTCATATTGCAAGTGAAATTCCGCATGCAGGAATCTATGGAAGTGTTGTTGCTCTCGTCGCTAATGAACTTCTCGAAGCTCGTCTGTGATCCGTGCCATCAGTTCTTGCATCTGAAGAACAATTACAAGTGGACCAGTAATTTCATTGATACGGAATTCCCGTATGCCAAGCCCGTGTTTGCTTTGACAATTGGAATTAACGAGGATCGCAAGGTTTTCTATTCCACAAATCCGGATGAGTTTCAGCCCTCGCTAATGGACATCTTTAAGCGGGGCCTGGAGAAGACGTCGGGTGTACGGACTATCGAAGCGGAGGTCATGAGCTATCTGAAATTTGCCCATAATCTATTTATTCTGACTGTCGAACTAATCGAGGATAAGTTCTTGATACAGAATGAACTAATGCACGATTGCTATGCTCATGCCGTGCTGCCCCTGAAGGCCTATGCACGTCACTACGAAAGATTCATTGACTTCTATTTGCTAAATGTCGTGGACTTTATGAAGGACTATGCATTGGCACGCAAGCCCTCGTCGCAGGTGAAATGGGATATATTGGAGTACAAGCGACAGAAGGAGGAAATCCGTCAGATATTGCCAGCGTATATAACCATCGGACCATTCTACATCAATGTGGATAATCTGAAGCAATTCCTGATCAAGAAGTACATCGATCTGGTGCGACGCATCTTTGAGTATTACGTGGATCGCATGTACGAGTCAACTGAGAATATTATCGAACGCTGTCAGGAGGTATTCCACAAGATCGCTCTGCGACCCGTCAGCATTGAGCATCTGTATGAGATCCGTGACTTTGCGTTGACTGTGCCCGACCGTGTTGAGCGTCTGCGCGCCGATATCCAGGTTCTTTGGCTGGAATATGATTTGCTCGATAGTTTCTTTTACAATCTGAGCGATCATCAGTTTGCCATGAAATGGAATGCCTTTGCTTGGCCCCATCAGATCCTAGTGCGTTTGTCTACCCTTAAAGAGGAGCAGAAGCTCGACATTGATGAATTCCTGCGTCAGCATTACAGTGAATGCCAGGTGTTTGAGGAACGTCTTGAATCTCTGAATGACGAAGTCCAAGCGTATTCGCTCTGCTTCAATGCCAATCGTGCTATGGAGACATCAGTCGATATCAAACTGACATCGGCTGTGATTAGGGAACTGGAGAAGGTTGGCCAAACTTTACAATATCGTCAAGAGCTCTTCGAACTGGAACCGCTGTCCACAGAGTTTCTGACCAGCATTGTCAGGAGCTTTCAGCCGTATAGGACGCTCTGGTATGCCTGTGCAAACTTTCATAAATTGGAGGATGCCACCTTGGGTAATCCCATTGCATTGATTGAGCTCGAAGAGGTGTGGAATAATTTGATGAATTTGCGCAGTGAACTTGTTCAATCGTTGGACAACTTCAGCGAGAAGCCCGAAATTATGGAGGTGGCGAAAGTGTTTATCGGAAAAATCGATGATTTCGTGCCCGTCTATCAGAGCGTTAAGGATTTGCGCAATGAGAATTGGATTTATTTGCATTGGAAGGAACTGGGCGATGTGATTGGCAATGAAATCAAATATTCGGCTGCCATGAATTATCAGTATCTGATACGCAAGGGTGTGCTCGATTTTCTGCCCGAACTCCATGCGATCTCCGAACGGGCCACCAATGAAGCCGAACAGATCAGGCTGGCCATCGAGGAGGAGGAGAAACGCAGACAGGCTGAGCTGAATGCCTTGCTGTTGCGCAAACAGATGCGCAAGTGCCGCAGGGATATCTGCTAATTAGATCCTAGATTCCTAGAAATTAGTCACGATCGTTTCCCTTGTATAATCTAATCTGCGAAAATTGAATTTTATTTATGCTAAAATAAATACAATTCAATCAGCTTTTCTCGATTTATTTTTAGTTTCTGCAAATAGCTATTTGTTTTTTTTTTATTAATATTTGGAATAGATATAGCATATATATATATATTGATTTCTCTGACTAGCTAAGTTGATATCTTTGAGCTGCAATCATAAGAATTGCAATGGATATAAAAATCAAGCGATAATCTATGACAATTAAATTATGTGAATTGTTCCGTAGCCTATTCTGCGCCTTGAAGAACATCACGGAGACAGCGAGAGGCAGCTGGATATACTCTTCGGCCGCATCGAACTCGAGATCGTGTCGTTGGCCCAGCACGAGCCGTGCATGCTGAAGCACATTCTGATGCGGGACTTGTCCCTCGTGCAGCGTCAACTCTGAGACATAGAATTCATAGCTGACACTTAGCCAGATATTGCGACAGCTCAGGCTCTGCTCTTTGACATCGTAAGTGGCCTGAATGGGTGCTCCATCGGCATGGCTGAGCTGCAGCGGTAGCCATTTGTCCAGCTGCGGCCTGCCCAGTTGTGAGACGAATACCTGCTGAGTCACCTGCTCCAGCTGCGTGCAATTATGGGGTAATAGTTGGCGCCAAATGGCCAGCTGCAGCTGCTGGCAGTAGTCCGTGTGATTCTCATGCTCTGGCACAGGCGAGAGCTGCCTCAGCTGGCATTGCTTGGCCAGATCAATGCCAAAGCTGACGGCATGGCGCTGCTCCAGGCTCTGACTGCAGGGCATTAGCCAGTGCTGATTGGCTTGACTAGAGTTTTGACTTTGATAGTAGTTGAGTAGATGAAGCTGCTGCTCCTGCTGGTGCTGCTGCTCCTGCTCCTGTTCCTGCTGTAGTTGCTCTGTTTTGCTGCTGTTCTCTTTTGGCAGCATGGCCAGCAGCAGAGGTGCTCCCAGCTCATAGCCAAGTGAACCAGAACTGGGCTTGGTTTTAGCAGCTTCACTTGACTCATAGACGACTGCATAGCTCAGCCATAACTCCTGATTGACATCCTCCACATTAACCTCTCTCAGCAGCAGTTTGGCTTCCAATATATTTGTATAATTATGCAGCAATTGCAGCTCAATGCGATCCACGATGAGATCCATTTGCGTATCATTGCCCTCGAAGCATTGGATCTTGGGCTGCAGCAGCAGCTGTTGGCAGATCTTTATGCTAAGGCCGTGCACCTGCTGCTCCTCCAGCTCTCTTGGTTTCGATAACAACTGATGGCTGCTGGTCAGATTGAGCAGATTCCAGAGACTCATTTGCAATTGCGAAACATCACTCAAGAGGCAGCTGCTCTGCATTGGCTGCAGATAGAGTAAGGTTTGCTTCAACTGGCAGCTCGCGCTCTCATAGGCCAGAGGCAGCTCCCAGCTGGTTAATGATTTACTCTCGGGTTGCCATAGCTGCAGTGCCTGACCGAATTTGTAATGCGATGTAGTTGGTGTGGCGGGGAGCGGTGTCTCAAAGGCGTCCAATTGTTCGGGCCATCTATTGTAGTCTTTGGAATCGAAGATTTGACTTGGGCTCTGCAAAAAAATATGAATTTGTTTAGCATTTTGGTATAGTCTAGAATAGAAATATATTATATATATTTAATATTTATTATTTTTAATAAAATCAAAAAATATTTCTCTAATCTTTGGTTTTCATTTATTAATAATAATAATAATTTATGTATATAAATTAAATAGTTTTTTTTTTTAATATTTCTTGAATTTATAGCTTTTTAAATTAATTATGTATATAATAAATATTAAAAGTATTAATACAAATAATTCAAATAAAAATAAATATAATATACATAAATAAAAATAATAAAAAAATTAATAATATATATTTTCCATAGCTTAACGCAAAACACTCCGACGAAGACGGAAACGGAACGAAACAAATTCTCTTGCTCAGATTAAGAGCGTGTGTGTATGTCTTTAGCGTTTCCATCATGAGTGGAACGTGAGCATGCAAACGGATAATTGTTACTTGCGAGCTATAATCTTTATATTGGTTTCTTGCTCTTTCATTTCAATTCATACACAAGACAAAAAGCTGTCTGCTGAAAGTTGTTCAACTCTTTTAGCAACTCTGACTTAAGCTATTTTTGATATTATTTAGTTTACTAAATTATTATTTAGTAATCCATTAATTAATATAATTTAAGGTTATGAAAATGTCATCTATCGAGAGAATAACCGAAAGGCAAATAATAAATGTTATAACTGAGAAACTCAGGATGATTTGTTTATATAGGTTCACTTGGAACTGCACTGACAGTAAATAAGTGAAATATTTCTGAAAAGAGAAGCTAGACTTAAGAGATTTTATATATTATTATTATATATAGCAGACTGATTCTAAGAAATGATAATTTCAGTCTTTAACATTTATGGTTTACGAGATCACTGAGATCAGTTCGCACATTGCTAAATCGAATCAGCTCATTGCGTAGATCAAGAGCATATTACTTTACTAACATAACTTACATTATATCTTAAGCTTAACTCACAATCCTATTTGATTCACCTGCATTTTGGCTGGTTTCGTGTGACTGCGAAAGACGCAGAGCCAGCCATCGTTGATCTGGCACGTGGGTAGTCCATGATTGTATTGAAAGTCCTCGAGGCGTGTGTGCTGTTCGGGTAGGCAGCTAAAGACCTGTAGGGAGTCCTGCGAGCAGTCGCGATCGCAGCAGCAATTGACTTCGCACAGATCCTGCTGCACGTCACAGGAGCAATAGTAGAAGCGCGAATCCTTCCTATGCAAAGCAGTTGCAGGAGCTGTAGTGGCATTAAGATTCGAAGCATTTTCAGCTGTCGGTGCTGGTGTGCTGCTGCGCTTGGTGGGCGCTGTAGTGGGGCGTGGCTTGGACGTTTTTCGTTTGGGCGGAAATGTTTGACTGGGCGTGGTCACAGCATCTGGCAAGGAGCTGGAAGTGCCATTAATATCCAAATCGTAATTTATAGTTGTTGTTGTTGCTGCTGGTAATTCTGTTGTTGTAGGTGAAGTTGTTGCTGTTGGTGCCGTCGTCGTTGTTGTTGTTGTTGTTGTTGTTGTTGTTGTGTTGATTGTGTTGTCGCTCCTTGAGACACCAATTTTGATGCAGTGCATCGCTGGAGCTGCGAATAGGCAAATGCCTACGAGTTTTAGTAATATATTTAAATGGAACATTTTCTTTATTTAAATTCCACGCCGTATTCCTCAAATTTGCGAAATATTAAATTGAGTTCCACAATTATTTTGCCAGAGCTGCGCGTTTGCAGTTTATAGCTGTAAGAAAAGAGGAGAGTAGGGATTAAAGTAGCTTTAGATCAGAATCTATATGCAGGCTTAATAATGACCAATATTTCTAATTAAGAGGAGAAATTACTTATTTAAAAATGATATACGGACTGGAGAAGGTAAAAAACTTCACATGAGATCAGACTCAGATTTTGCCTCTGCTTCTACTTCTGCCTCTAGCTTGGCTGTCATTGGCGCGAGCCTTAGCTCAGCCTAAGAAGATGCTTCTGCTTCTACCTCTGGCTCTACCTTGGCTGTTTTTGGCGCGAGCCTGAGCTAAGACTCAGAATATGCCTCTAAACTGAGCTGAGACTCAGATTTTGCCTCTGCTTCTGCCTCTGCTTCTGCCTCTGCTTCTGCCTCTGCTTCTGCCTCTGCTTCTGCCTCTGCCTCTACCTTGGCTGTCATTGGCGCGAGCCTGAGCTGAGACTCAGATTTTGCCTCTGCTTCTGCCTCTGCCTTTACCTTGGCTGTCATTGGCGCAAGCCTGAGCTGAGACTCAGAATATTCCTCTAAACTGAGCTGAGACTCAGATTTTGCCTCTGCTTCTGCCTCTGCTTCTGCCTCTGCTTCTGCCTCTGCCTCTACCTTGGCTGTTATTGGCGCGAACCTGATCTAAGACTCAGAAGATGCCTCTGCTTCTGCCTCTGCCTCTACCTTGGCTGTCATTGGCGCAAGCCTGAGCTGAGACTCAGAATATTCCTCTAAACTGAGCTGAGACTCAGATTTTGCCTCTGCTTCTGCCTCTGCCTCTACCTTGGCTGTTATTGGCGCGAACCTGCGCTAAGACTCAGAATATGCCTCTGCTTCTGCCTCTGCCTTTACCTTGGCTGTCATTGGCGCAAGCCTGAGCTGAGACTCAGAATATTCCTCTAAACTGAGCTGAGACTCAGATTTTGCCTCTGCTTCTGCCTCTGCCTCTACCTTGGCTGTTATTGGCGCGAACCTGAGCTAAGACTCAGAATATGCCTCTGCTTCTGCCTCTGCTTCTGCCTCTGCTTCTACCTCTGCCTCTACCTTGGCTGTTATTGGCGCGAGCCTGGGCTGAAACTCAGAATATTCCTCTGCTTCTGCCTCTGCTTCTGCCTCTGCCTCTACCTTGGCTGCCATTGGCGCGAGCCTGAGCTCAGACTAAGAAGATGCCTCTGCTTCTGCCTCTGCTTCTGCTTCTGCTTCTGCTTCTGCCTCTGCCTCTACCTTGGCTGTCATTGGCGCGAGCCTGAGCTCAGACTATGAAGATGCCTCTGCTTCTGCCTCTGCCTCTACCTTGGCTGTTATTGGCGCGAACCTGAGCTAAGACTCAGAATATGCCTCTGCTTCTGCCTCTGCTTCTGCTTCTGCTTCTGCTTCTGCCTCTGCCTCTACCTTGGCTGTCATTGGCGCAAGCCTGAGCTGAGACTCAGAATATTCCTCTAAACTGAGCTGAGACTCAGATTTTGCCTCTGCTTCTGCCTCTGCCTCTACCTTGGCTGTTATTGGCGCGAACCTGAGCTAAGACTCAGAATATGCCTCTGCTTCTGCCTCTGCTTCTGCTTCTGCTTCTGCCTCTGCCTCTACCTTGGCTGTCATTGGCGCGAGCCTGAGCTCAGACTATGAAGATGCCTCTGCTTCTGCCTCTGCCTCTACCTTGGCTGTCATTGGCGCAAGCCTGAGCTGAGACTCAGAATATTCCTCTAAACTGAGCTGAGACTCAGATTTTGCCTCTGCTTCTGCTTCTGCTTCTGCCTCTGCTTCTACCTCTGCCTCTACCTTGGCTGTTATTGGCGCAAGCCTGAGCTGAGACTCAGAATATTCCTCTAAACTGAGCTGAGACTCAGATTTTGCCTCTGCTTCTGCTTCTGCCTCTGCTTCTGCCTCTGCCTCTACCTTGGCTGTCATTGGCGCAAGCCTGAGCTGAGACTCAGAATATTCCTCTAAACTGAGCTGAGACTCAGATTTTGCCTCTGCTTCTGCTTCTGCTTCTGCCTCTGCTTCTGCCTCTGCCTCTACCTTGGCTGTTATTGGCGCGAACCTGAGCTAAGACTCAGAATATGCCTCTGCTTCTGCTTCTGCTTCTGCTTCTGCTTCTGCCTCTGCCTCTACCTTGGCTGTCATTGGCGCGAGCCTGAGCTCAGACTAAGAAGATGCCTCTGCTTCTGCCTCTGCTTCTGCCTCTGCTTCTACCTCTGCCTCTACCTTGGCTGTTATTGGCGCGAGCCTGGGCTGAAACTCAGAATATTCCTCTGCTTCTGCCTCTGCTTCTGCCTCTGCCTCTACCTTGGCTGTCATTGGCGCGAACCTGAGCTCAGACTAAGAAGATGCCTCTGCTTCTGCCTCTGCCTCTACCTTGGCTGTCATTGGCGCAAGCCTGAGCTGAGACTCAGAATATTCCTCTAAACTGAGCTGAGACTCAGATTTTGCCTCTGCTTCTGCTTCTGCTTCTGCCTCTGCTTCTACCTCTGCCTCTACCTTGGCTGTTATTGGCGCGAGCCTGAGCTGAGACTCAGAATATTCCTCTAAACTGAGCTGAGACTCAGATTTTGCCTCTGCTTCTGCCTCTGCTTCTGCCTCTGCCTCTACCTTGGCTGTTATTGGCGCGAGCCTGGGCTGAAACTCAGAATATTCCTCTAAACTGAGCTGAGACTCAGATTTTTCCTCTGCTTCTGCTTCTGCTTCTGCCTCTGCTTCTGCCTCTGCCTCTACCTTGGCTGTTATTGGCGCGAACCTGAGCTAAGACTCAGAATATGCCTCTGCTTCTGCCTCTGCTTCTGCCTCTGCTTCTGCCTCTGCCTCTACCTTGGCTGTCATTGGCGCAAGCCTGAGCTGAGACTCAGAATATTCCTCTAAACTGAGCTGAGACTCAGATTTTGCCTCTGCTTCTGCCTCTGCCTCTACCTTGGCTGTTATTGGCGCGAGCCTGAGCTAAAACTCAGAATATGCCTCTGCTTCTGCCTCTGCTTCTGCCTCTGCCTCTACCTTGGCTGTCATTGGCGCGAACCTGAGCTCAGACTAAGAAGATGCCTCTGCTTCTGCCTCTGCCTCTACCTTGGCTGTCATTGGCGCAAGCCTGAGCTGAGACTCAGAATATTCCTCTAAACTGAGCTGAGACTCAGATTTTGCCTCTGCTTCTGCCTCTGCCTCTACCTTGGCTGTCATTGGCGCGAGCCTGAGCTCAGACTAAGAAGATGCCTCTGCTTCTGCCTCTGCTTCTGCTTCTGCTTCTGCCTCTGCCTCTACCTTGGCTGTCATTGGCGCAAGCCTGAGCTGAGACTCAGAATATTCCTCTAAACTGAGCTGAGACTCAGATTTTGCCTCTGCTTCTGCCTCTGCCTCTACCTTGGCTGTTATTGGCGCGAACCTGAGCTAAGACTCAGAATATGCCTCTGCTTCTGCCTCTGCTTCTGCCTCTGCTTCTGCCTCTGCCTCTACCTTGGCTGTCATTGGCGCAAGCCTGAGCTGAGACTCAGAATATTCCTCTAAACTGAGCTGAGACTCAGATTTTGCCTCTGCTTCTGCCTCTGCCTCTACCTTGGCTGTTATTGGCGCGAGCCTGAGCTGAGACTCAGAATATTCCTCTAAACTGAGCTGAGACTCAGATTTTGCCTCTGCTTCTGCCTCTGCCTCTACCTTGGCTGTCATTGGCGCGAGCCTGAGCTCAGACTAAGAAGATGCCTCTGCTTCTGCTTCTGCTTCTGCTTCTGCCTCTGCCTCTACCTTGGCTGTCATTGGCGCGAGCCTGAGCTCAGACTAAGAAGATGCCTCTGCTTCTGCCTCTGCTTCTGCTTCTGCTTCTGCCTCTGCCTCTACCTTGGCTGTCATTGGCGCGAGCCTGAGCTCAGACTAAGAAGATGCCTCTGCTTCTGCTTCTGCTTCTGCTTCTGCCTCTGCCTCTACCTTGGCTGTCATTGGCGCGAGCCTGAGCTCAGACTAAGAAGATGCCTCTGCTTCTGCCTCTGCTTCTGCTTCTGCTTCTGCCTCTGCCTCTACCTTGGCTGTCATTGGCGCAAGCCTGAGCTGAGACTCAGAATATTCCTCTAAACTGAGCTGAGACTCAGATTTTGCCTCTGCTTCTGCCTCTGCCTCTACCTTGGCTGTTATTGGCGCGAGCCTGAGCTAAAACTCAGAATATGCCTCTGCTTCTGCCTCTGCCTCTACCTTGGCTGTCATTGGCGCGAACCTGAGCTCAGACTAAGAAGATGCCTCTGCTTCTGCCTCTGCCTCTACCTTGGCTGTCATTGGCGCAAGCCTGAGCTGAGACTCAGAATATTCCTCTAAACTGAGCTGAGACTCAGATTTTGCCTCTGCTTCTGCTTCTGCTTCTGCCTCTGCTTCTGCCTCTGCCTCTACCTTGGCTGTTATTGGCGCGAACCTGAGCTGAGACTCAGATTTTGCCTCTGCTTCTGCTTCTGCCTCTGCTTCTGCCTCTGCTTCTGCCTCTGCCTCTACCTTGGCTGTTATTGGCGCGAGCCTGAGCTAAAACTCAGAATATGCCTCTGCTTCTGCCTCTGCCTCTACCTTGGCTGTCATTGGCGCAAGCCTGAGCTGAGACTCAGAATATTCCTCTAAACTGAGCTGAGACTCAGATTTTGCCTCTGCTTCTGCCTCTGCCTCTACCTTGGCTGTTATTGGCGCGAACCTGAGCTAAGACTCAGAAGATGCCTCTGCTTCTGCCTCTGCCTCACCTTGGCTGTCATTGGCGCGAGCCTGAGCTCAGACTAAGAAGATGCCTCTGCTTCTGCCTCTGCCTCTACCTTGGCTGTCATTGGCGCAAGCCTGAGCTGAGACTCAGAATATTCCTCTAAACTGAGCTGAGACTCAGATTTTGCCTCTGCTTCTGCCTCTGCCTCTACCTTGGCTGTTATTGGCGCGAACCTGAGCTAAGACTCAGAAGATGCCTCTGCTTCTGCCTCTGCCTCTACCTTGGCTGTCATTGGCGCAAGCCTGAGCTGAGACTCAGAATATTCCTCTAAACTGAGCTGAGACTCAGATTTTGCCTCTGCTTCTGCCTCTGCCTCTACCTTGGCTGTTATTGGCGCGAACCTGAGCTAAGACTCAGAATATGCCTCTGCTTCTGCCTCTGCCTCTACCTTGGCTGTCATTGGCGCAAGCCTGAGCTAAGACTCAGAATATTCCTCTAAACTGAGCTGAGACTCAGACTTTTCCTCTGCTTCTGCCTCTGCCTTGGCTGTTATTGGCGCGAGCCTGAGCTCAGACTAAGAAGATGCCTCTGCTTCTGCCTCTGCCTCTACCTTGGCTGTCATTGGCGCAAGCCTGAGCTAAGACTCAGAATATTCCTCTAAACTGAGCTGAGACTCAGATTTTTCCTCTGCTTCTGCTTCTGCTTCTGCCTCTGCTTTTACCTCTGCCTCTGCCTCGGCATATAGCTTGGTTGTCATTTGCTCTAGCCTCAGCTCAAACTCCGATTTTCCTCTACTTCTGCCTCTGCCTCTACCTTGGCTGTCATTGGCACTAGCCTCAGTTCAAACTCAGACTCAGAATATGCCTCTGCTTCTGCCTCTGCCTTTCGTTTGGCTTTCATTGGTCACTGGATAATTTCTCAGAGAGTATTGCCTTGTAATAAAGCTTTCTTATATATATCTTTTTTCAGCTCTCAATTTCAGATTCATTGAAAAGTTGTTTTTGTAGTGAAATGTCTCTTGCCATTTCGTACTTACCGCTCCACTCCGGAGTAAAGTAAATCAGTTTTGTGTAGAGCAGCGCCGCCGCCTCCGAATCGTTCCTTAACGCTCTGCCACCAGGTATTTGGGGCGATTCTCCAGGTGTTTATCTCCAGGCGATGAGCACCGGGTCTGGCCGGCAGGTGTGTGAAGCCGTAGCCGACGGGCCAGCACTGCTGCAGCAAGTTGACGGCGTAAACTTCGACGAGCAGGCGTGGCCAGCCCTGTAGGGCGGCGGTGCTCAGGTGAATATCGATGGGCTGAGCGAAGTCGGAGCTGTTCTGCAGGCGATGGCTGGCCACGTGCGTCTGTCCCTGCACCTCGCCCTGCACCAAGCGCCAGGCGTTGCCTATTGAACAGAAATTCATAAATATACTTTCATATATTTATTTTGTTAAACTTATTTTTTTACCGCTCTGCAAACTCCACTTGCAGTACAAATGTGGCTCGTCGAATTCAACTGCTTTCAATAGTTGTCCAATAATGTGCACCTCCGCCATCAATTTAGCACCTTACATTAATTGAGTATAGGTTTTATTTACGATTTTTATACTTTTGAAACGAATCGCGTAAGTTTTATATTTTCTAATATTTTTTTTGTGTTGGCAGCTGTCGTTGCTACGACAACCGATTGTTGTCATGGCGGCCATAAATTGCTGTTAATGCGTTGCTAATATAATTATATATAAATTTATGATTTTATGTTATATTAATTTATCTAATTAGTTTAAATAAATTACTTCATAAATATATTTTAAATAATAATTGCAAAGCGCGGCTTATTCGATTAGTGCCGATTGTTTGTGTTATCGTCAAATTGTGGCGGTTGCACGATATACGTAAGTGCTGCCAACTTGTGCACGAGGCGTGCGTCAGGGCGCTTGCTTCGTGGTGAATTTTTATGATTTGAACATATAAAAAGTTCGTTGAGATTTAACTCAAAATAAGGCAACCAAAAACAAAATCATTTATGAAACTAAATTCTTTTTTAAAAAGAAGATAAATAGAGTAAATTCAGCTAGAGTTTGTACAAATCTTATGCTCTATATCTATATTTTTATACACAGTCTTTTTTGACAGTGCACTGCACCACTGCAGTGGTGAGTAAGCACCAGAGCGCGTAATTTGTGGTAAATTCAGGTATTTAAACATGAAATAAGTTTGTTGAGTTACAAAATAATGCATTAATGCACTTGAAGCTAAAATTATGCAACTGTAATAATAGATAAATATATTTAGATGAGTGAAAATTTGAAATTAAATAAAAAATAGAATCTTGACTTGCATAAAATAAATGTATATTATAGTGTACTATATGATTTTCGATAATTATATTTTAGTAACGATAATATTTTACTTCTGAAATATTTTATTGCAATTTCCTATGCTCTCACTCATAATGATTATCAGCCTATAGGTCACTCAAATATGCTCCCGTTAAAATCTCGTGTAAAGATCAAACTTCATATCGATCTAATTGTGCAGTTTTATTGACTAAAAATTTATATGAAATTTTTGTTTGTTAATTATGTGCTACGACAACAGCGGGAGAACTGAACTGAATCGAATGTTATTTGAAGGCCAGCCAAGGATCTTCCTTGATCTGGGGCACATTGTATCTGATTTTGACGGGCGCCAATATGTGCATGATCATATGCTTACACTCGCTGCTCGCTGAAGGATTTTTCGGAAACACCAGCGATTGATTAATGCGCTTCAGCAAAATGTGCACATTGGAGCCATCGTAGGGCAGACGGCCAAAGACCATGGCATAGCAGACGACGCCGCAGGCCCAGATATCCGACATGAATGGATCGTAGGCAATGCCTGTGAAGAGATGAATCAATTGAAGATATTTTTGATTATGAATATGAATATGAAAATGAAAATGAAAATGAAAATGAAAATGAAAATTAGAATGAATATGCATATGAATATGAATATGAAAATAAATATGTATATGCATATGAATATAGAAATTCATCTGAATATGAATATAAATATAATAATATGAGTATGAATCTGTTTATAAATATGAATGTGAATATGAGTATGATTTAGAATATATGGGTATAAATATGAATATGCATATTTCTATTCGCATTCACATAAATCTAAATATGAATATGAATATGAATATAAACATAAATATAAATACGAGTATGAATAACAATATGAATATAATTATGAAAATGAATATGAATTTATGAATGAGTATGAATATGACTATAAATATGGGCATTAGCAAGAATAATATGAAAATATTAATAGTAATATGAATATGAATATTAGTATCAATATGCATATATGGCAATATCCATATGAAAATGAAAATGAAAATAAATATGAATATGAATATGAATATATACCCTTTAGAATCTCTGGACTAGCATAGGCATAGCTGCCGCAAAAGGTCTTTGAGAGTACCACTTGGTTTTCGGCGGTGCGCGTATCTTTGCGCGCGAAGCCAAAATCGATTAGCTTCAGATTCCAGTTCTCATCCAGCAATAGGTTCTCGCACTTGATATCGCGATGCACGACACCCTTGCTGTGTATATACTCAACGGCACTGATTAGCTGCTTAAAGAGTGTGCGCGACTGTGGCTCATCCAGAAATTTCTTCTCGCGCACATAGTCGAGCAAAGTGCCATTCTCGGCGAGCTGCATTATCAAATAGACTCTAGAGAGAGAGAGAGAGAGAGAGAGGGGGGATGAATGGTTAAGCCTCAGTAATCTATTATCAAGTTTCACACATACCTGTGACTCGTCTCGATGCTCTGATAGAATGTTATCAGATTGTCATGATGCAGCCCCTTGACAGCCTCAATTTCGCGTGGGAGAAACTTTTGCGTATATTCTGATGGCGCCTTCACTTTGGATATAATTTTGACGGCCACCCGTTTGCCATACTCCTCGGAAAAGCCAATCTTCACTTTCGCATAGTTGCCGGTGCCAATCACCTTGCCCAGGATGATGCCATGCTCCTCAAGGATCGTCTTCTGTGCCTTAACCTTCTCATCTTTTGGCGGTGCGGTGGGCTTGGCCTGTTCGGGATTCTCGTTGTTAAATGTGTAGACTTTTTGCTCAGCGCGTCTACCCGAGGCCTGATCGGTGACTAGATCCTGCGATGAATTTGTGGTAACTGCAAAACAGTTATGTAATATGGCATATAGTATATTTATACTAGATAATTCAGTTTGATATTGCCATTGTTACTCACGTGGGTCACCCTTTCTCTTTGGCGCTGTCGCCATTTAAAATGGTCCACGAAAGTTTTTGTCCTGTGGCAACCTGCGCCAGGATGTTACCGAGCTCGTCGAGTGCTGTTGCCGTGAATAAATCAAAGAATCATTGAGAACTTTACTTTAGCATAGTTGCTATAAAACTACAAAATTGAAAAAAAAAAAAAAAATCCAAGAATTATTTCTTCTTTTTCATTCAGCTAAAGGCTGTGACATTGGTTTGACAACATTATCGTTTTTTTCAAATTTTTTTTTTTTTCGAAACAAACAACTCGAATGTAGCTAAGGTGTTTCATTTAATAATAAATAGGAAATATACACATATTTTTATATTTTTAAATGAATTATTTTTAGTTACATATTCTAATTGAGTTTTATTTAGATATTAAATTCAATATTCATTCAATAGAAGCTATTTATTTATAAATAAATTTATAGAATTTTTTTTATAAAAATAATTTACAATTATCTCGAAGTATAACTAAAAAGATCTTTAAGATGTTTGAAAGCTCTAGACGAGAGAGTTTAAATTTATATATTAGATTAACTAATAAAATCAAAAGTCTAAGAATATAAAAATATATTATTATTTTAAATGAAATTGAACTAAATATTGTGTTTGAAAATATTTCATCATAATAATATTAACAAAAATAATAATAATTAAATTTAAAAAAATGATGTGAGTGTTTTATAATTTTTTAAAATATATTTTATCATAATAATAAAAAAATATAAGTGAGTATTTTATAATTACAAAATAAATACATATATTATTTTGTATTGTAAATAAAGTTAAATATTAAAATTATAATAATTAATATTCAATATAAGCATATTTTTGTTGCTTTATTATTATCATAAAAAAAAATTATAGTTTTAATTCATTTAAAAATTTTAATTTAACTAATTTAAAATTCGATTTTCAAATTGAATTTAATGAAATAACTTTAATGAATATAAACAAATATGAATCATATGATATTTAGATTTTTTTTTTTATATATATTTTTGATATATAATTAAATTAAGTATAAATTAATTTAATTCAATGAAATTGAATATTGAAAAATAATTTTATATTGAACGCATTTTATATTTTATTTTCAATTCAATTCAATTCAATATATGCTTTATTTCCAAATTATTACATTTAGCTTAAAGCTAGCTTATTTTCTTTATACAGATTTAGACTTTTTTTTTTTAATGTCTGTGCAGCTGAGATATAATGTCATCATATAAATTAATTTCAACATTGTATGAAATATTTAGATGGTAAAGGAAAAATGGATGAAAAACCTTTATTAAATTATTTACAATAAAATAATACAATACAAATTGTCTGTATAAAGATTACATTATTTATATTAATTTAAATTATTATTTTTAAACAATTGAAAAAGTTAAACTTTATTAAAAATGTATGACATCTTATTATTATTGTTGTGCATTTATATTATTACATTTATTTGTGTTACGACTTTGGTCTTATATAGACATTTGGCGCGCATAATCAAAGTGAATTCCTTTGAACTGCCAAACTGGTAATAATTGTTTGGGGAAATCAACAACAGAGCTTCAATGGAAACTCGCTATTTGGACAGAGCAATATGATATGTACATGTATACACATTATATATACATATATATGTATGTATATATGTACGTTATATATATATACATATTTTTAAATTGAATTTATGTGCTGGAGGCATTGCGGTTGCCGTGTTTATGCAGTTGCCAGTTCTGTAATAACTCAAGCAAAAATCAAATAAGCCCCACAACCGAAACAACCTGGCAAAAGGCGATTCAACACAGAGCCTCTCTCCATGTGTGTGTGTGTGTAAGATGGCCATAACTTTTACTGGGCGGCTCACTTGTTTTTTGTCCGCGCCCAGTAGAGCCCCTAGCCATTGGTTACCTACATTTTTACTTAACTTTCGGCGCTGTTTGAGTTTTGGTTTATGCAATTTTCACAATTTTTCTTTTTCATACACATATATATATATATATATTTTTTTTTATATTTTTCGCTTTCCTCTCTTGCTTGTATTGTGGGGCATGTCGCTGCCACGCCCTCTACGTCCAGTACGCCCATCAGCTTATGTTAAAGTAGCTTAAGGTCATTCGAGCGGTTTGTAAATTTCAATTGAAATGCTCGCAAATACAATCACACACACACACACACACACATACATATTACATATATATATATGTTTTATTTTGTTTTTGGTTCTCGTTTTACCATTGCGTGCAAGTGAAATTTTATGTTTCATTTAAAATTGAAATGTAGCTGGCAGCACAACAAAGTCGCCTGCAATTGGCAATGGAATTTAATACACAGACTACTGGCCCCTTGGCCCCTACAGCTTACTCTCTCTCTCTCTCTGCCACATGCCCTGTCGCCATCTCTCTCTTACCCTCCTTGGGTAGTGCTGTCCTCGCTTCAGTATTAAATAAAATATTTATAATTTCATAATGAAAAAAGCGCAGCATGCCAAAGATAATGCGAACAGTGAGCTATACTCTATCTTTTATTTTTTTGTATAATGCTTCTGGGTAATTCAAGGTATTTCGACTTTCTGCTGAGATTTGTTTTGCAAATAGTTGTAGGAATAATAAGGTTCAATAGCATAGCATTTGCATGCCAGCGGATTAAAGTAGAAATTGTTTAGGTTTATAAATAGAAAATTGAATTGAATGAATGAACGTAAAATTCAAATTGATAAAAATTTTGTTATTCATTACATTTTAATATTAAATTGCTAACCGAATTAACTAAAAAAAATAATAATAATGTTTATTAAAGCTTAAAATCTTATTCTTTTTTATCTATATTTTAATACTCTTTCCAAATATGATAAAATGAACTGTAGCATTGAAATGAATTAGTCGATAAAATAATACTTATAAAAATTATATAAATATATTTTTTTTATTTTTTTCATAGCGAACATTTGTGTTTTATTTATTTTATTTCATTATTCTTAAATTTATAGTGGCTTTTTGTTTTCTGATATTTACTTCATTTGTTTTTTTTTTTTTATAAATATAAATATAATGGACTGCGCCTCAAAAAGGAGGCTCATGCCCATCTCTATTGAATATATATAAAATAATTAATATTTTTAATTATAAAAGAATGACAATTCAAAATAAATCCAAGTAAATATTCATACATCCACGAATGCAAATGCAATTTATGTTGTTTTTTTTTATTGATATATTGATTTTATAAAATTTTATTAATATGTATACATTTTTATATTATATACATATTAATTTATTTTTTTTTAGCTCGCGTGTTTACAGCAAAAGTTTTTTTTTTTTAGAATTAGATTGTTTTTAATAAAATTAAATTAATATTCATAAACTAATGTGTTATATGTTAACATATTTTTCCTCATTTGAACCTTTACGGTCTGTTCGTAAAATCAACCTAAAGAAATATTGAATCTCAATCTTATTTAACTCCCACTCGCTCTGAGAAGAAGACTTTGGTTCTTTTCGTTTCGGTTTTCGGTTGAGCGTTTTGAGTTGAACTATTCGTGTGACGCTCTTTTAACGAACTTCGTTTAGGGAGCGATACGATTGATCCTCTCAGAAAGAATTAAGAACGCTATTAATATGTTTAGCGAAGAGAACCCTCGCTTTAGCCGATCGAGAACGAACCGATGCAATCAGTTGCTCTCGGAGTTTTCTTTTTTTTTCGAAGTGTGAGTGAGAGATATTTATTTGCAGACATTTGCTGCCACTTAAAATATTAAATTTATTTGCTACTGATATATTTATATTAAATATAAGAATTTTTGTTATAATATATGTACATTATTATATTTTACCTTTTTTCATTTTTATTTATTTCTATTTTTATTCTTTTTTTTATGTATATTCATCGAAATATATATAAATTTGTTCTATAGTTAATTAATTCATTAATGTATTTATATATTTGTGCTTACTTTTTGACTTATGCAATATATATCTTTCAATATCAATAAGTTTATTGTACCCATATACATACATATCTAGAAAACTTTTATAGTGTATCTGAAGTGCGTTCGCTTGTCATATTTTGGTGATTTTTGTTTTGTGGCCAAGTTGCCCGGACATTGCTACCTGTCGCCTTTTTCGCAGCATGCATGTTAATGCTACGCCATTACGTTGATTTCACAATATCCTTGCACATCCTGTCCGGAGCACTGCAGTCTCACTGAGCTTGGCTTGGTTGTGGAACGTCCCGCAACTGAGCAGCGCAATGTCAAAATTGTTTGTGGCAGTTGCCACCGCAGCTGCGTTGCCAGCGGAAATGCCGCTACCCAGCGACAGAGAGACAGAGAGACAGAGCAAGAGAGCAAGTGAGAGTAAGAGAGAGAGAGAGAGAGAGGGAGAGGGAGGTAGGGGAGCTAGCAAAGAGCGCAGCAGCTGAAGTGTCCGGAACACACAGTCGCATGGCGCCTTCTTTTCTGGCATACGCAAAACTGGCAAAACAGCAAAAATGACAACTGAAATATGCGAGGCTGTGCAAATTTGTGAGTCTGTCGACGGGACAGACATGTGAGGAGTGCGGGGGGTAGGAGGAATGGGGATCTGTGCTGCTGGGCTTTGGTCCTGGCATTGTGGTTTATGTCACGCATCATCGTCAGCTGCTGCAGCACACTCGCCAGCATTGCTTGCAGCTTCTTCGTTTGCCGTTTGCCGTTTGCCGTTTGCCATTTCTTCAGACTTCAGCCAGAATGTTTGGCCACTGCCCCAGAGTTTGACTTATCGTTGGGCAGTTCATGTGTGCCGGCGCCATCTACCGGCAGGAGTTAACATTCGGTGACGTGTTTGTGCATAATGAGCCGCTTGCTGAGCCCAAGTCCAGTCGAGCCTTTGTTGTGGTGCTCGCATACATATCCTTGCATACAACTGAAATGCCATTCATTTGTGGCAATCCTTGCCAACTCCTCCATTGACCATTGCCCAGAGCAGCTGGCTGCACCTGCTCCACTTCGTTCTCTTCATTTTTTTTTTTTTTTTTTTTTTTTGTACTCATCCGCTTAAGCCGCTCCACCCTGCTCAGCTCAGCTGTGCTCTGCTCTGCCTTTCTGGCAGTTCTTCTGTCATTAACATCACTCGACATTTTATTTTGTGTATTTAAACAACAACTGCAACAACTTCTCCGTCGGTCAGAAATAATCGCAATGCAAATCTTTGTGCAACGGAAATGAGAATGAAAGAGTTGCAGAAACTGCACGGAATAATCATAGGGCAACACACATTCTCTTTCTCTCTCTCACACACACACACACACACATAAGGGGCATCTGCATATCCAAAGGGATATGCTCTGCATAGTACCAGAAATATTCACTTCTTTCAGTTGCATATTTATGCTCGTTCACAAAATGAAGAGAGTATATTGGCTTTGCTGAATGTGACTCTGGCGGTCTGTATGAATGTTAATCTTCTGTTAAGATTTTTCCGATAAACGGAGGAAATTTTGAATGTTATCACCTTATGCCTTAGCTACTAGAAACTTGGCTCGGCATATGATAATGTATAGTACATATACACATATAAACAATTGGCATATAATATCGGGAAAAACATTTATATATTTTTTACAGTTTTTCAGCTAGAAGCTGTATAATTTGAAGTCATAACCTAACATCTTTTGAATGGTTGGAATATTTTTAAATCGAAAATCAAGAAAAATTTCGGAAAATCTAGCGAGAATCTCAATCTTTTTTATCTCTTTAGATCGTGTAATATTGATAATAAATAAAATAAAAATATTGTGAATCCTAGCAATGTAGACTCATGATAAATTATAAAATGGGGGCGTGGCGAAACGGTAACAAAATGTTTTTTGTCGTTTGATCCGAATTTACCACCTTTATAGATTAATTTATAAGTTATACGGTACGCCCATTGGAACATATAAAATTTTTTAAAATTAGTTACTGTAAATCATTAATATAGATAAAAATATATATTCCTCAATTTTAAAGATTAAATAATGAAGTTCCTATCAATTCTAATTTAATATAGATCCAAATATAAATTGTTCAATTTGTAAGCCTAAATTGATTAAACTGTGCAGGTTGATCAGAGCTGACCTGCTTCACAGTTAGGTTTATCAGTTATATGGTTATATATCAGTTATTTATCATTTATCTATTGTAGCATATAAAATCTATAAATTTTAAATATTAAACAACTACAATTCCTATTTGAATAATGAACAAGTATTATGCAGTCGGTATTATGTACCCAACTGCAATGCTCCCACATCTTTTTCTTTCAATTGGGGCAAAAAGGTGTTGAATTTCAGCTTCGTAAAGTTTTAAATATTTTTACATATTTACTTAACAAGTTATTAATGCAGTTGCAGGACTTTTAAAAAAATATTTTTAATTTGATTCAACTTGAAATCAAATATTCTGTCCATAGACATAGTCAAGTTTGTTGAATTCAAGCTAAAGGGGAGAATTTCGTTAACTTAAATGTTGGCTACGCCCATACAAAACCGATGACAATTTTCCCAATAACAAAGACATAGATTTAAATATGTAAACAATTGCCATATAACTGCAAATCTACATATAAATAATTGAGGAACAATTTTGCACTACTGGAAAGGGTAAAGATGGATTGTTGTGAATTTTGCAAGGGAATTGGAGTGGATAGACATTTTATATTGCAAGTAGATGGAATAGAAAAATGGAATAGATAAGGTAAAAGAATTGAAAGATCTCTTTAGAAGATAAAGTATTATTAGCCTTGTCAATAATATAATTAATATAATAGAAATGTCTAAATATATTTGATTTGATTGTTTTTAGGCTCAATAATTTTTTTGTGTATTCTCATTTCAGTATATTTGTTTCAAATGCTATTTATTTAAATATAGTTTAGCTATATTATATTATATATTCAGCTGGATATTCGATAATACTTTCTAATATAAATATAAATCTAAAAATGTTATTTTAATTTATTTATAATTTATTTTTTTCCTTATCTTACATAGAAAAAGTGAAGAAAAAACTCTATGGAATATTATTATAATTCATAATATTGTACAATCAATTTTTAAATTTATATTATTAAGGGCATTCCCTTTTAATCATATTTCATAGTTGATATTTGCAATTTAACTGGTTTTGCGTATACAATAACAAAATAATAATAATAATAAAATGAATAATAGATAATCTGATTAGGTTATATACGTTTTTAGTATATTATTAAGGGCATTCCCTCTTCTCCGTACTACAGACAGTTAATATTTGAAACATAAATTGAATAAATTGAATTTAATGTAAACTTAAATGTATTTAGTAATACTCCAAGATATTATTCAGACTTTGAGTTCGAATTCATTATTATTAAGGGTATTCCCGATTCGGTACATGCCAAACAGCTGCTGCTTGTTACATGTTTGCTTCTTTTCTCAGCACATACAATTATTTATATTTTAAAACTTTATAGTTTTATTATTATATAGTATGCAATTAATTACAGCTGCAAGCGAGAGCATATATAAAGGCTTTTCCCTACAATTGGCAGCAACAGTTGAAGCTAGTCTCGAGTTGTAGCTGTTGTCTGCGAATTCGGAAAATATTTGTGAAAAGTGAAAATGTTTTTCAGGTATTTGAGGGAGCCGACGGCAACGGATCTGATGCCAAGTCGCGATGGCTTCAAGTACTTGGAGTACGGAATGATGGCTTTGGGTTGGGTTCCGCAGGCGATCGATAAGAAGTATAAGTGGATCTATAAGATGTGGACGATATTTGTAATTGGATTGGCTGGCTATTTGCCCATTGGCCTGTGCATAACCTATGTGAAAGAGTTTAGCACCTTTACGCCCGGAGAGCTGTTCACCTCCTTGCAGGCGGGCATCAATGCGCCGGGCGCATTTACCCGTGGCGTGATATCCTTTCTGAATGTCTGGCGTTTGATGGAACTGAAGAAGCTCTTGGATGACATCGACAAACGTTGCGTAACGGAAGAGGAGCGCATTTTCGTGCATCGTGCTGTCATACGTGGCAATAAGATATATCTACTATATCAATTCACATACTCCGTGTTTGTAACCACAACATACTTAACGTCTGTTTGCAGAGGCTTGACTCCCTGGCGTGTGTATAACTTTTTTATAGATTGGCGTGATGGCCTGTGGAGCCTGTTGAGCGCCTCTTTTATTGAATATATTATTATGTCATCCGGCGTATACTATAATCAAATGACAGACGTTTATCCACTGATCTTTGGCTTTGCTCTGCGCTCGCATCTTCAGCTGCTTTGCAGGAGGATCGAAAATCTGCGCACGGATCCCTCAATGTCTGAGGAGCAGAACTATGTGGCGCTCAGAGGCTGCATCGAAGATCACAAGCTCATACTGAAGTAACTCAAAGCAACTTTAAGTAACTTTATTTAATTAATTTTCCGTTTAGGATTTGCGATCTCATGCGACCCTGCATATCGCAAACGACTTTTGTGCAGTTTCTGTTCGTTGGCCTGCTGTTTGGCCTCACCATGATCAACATCATGTTCTTTGTGGATCTGTGGACGGGCATTGCCTCGGTTGCCTACATCATTGCGCTCTTTTTTCAGACATTTCCATTCTGTTTCACCTGCAATCTAATTGAAAGCGACTGCGAGAAATTGGCTTTGGCATTGTTTCAATCCAAATGGGTTGATGCAACGCGTCCGTATAAGTCGGCCTTGATCTACTTTCTGCAGAATGTACAGCAATCGATACGATTTACAGCAGGTTCCATATTCCCCATCAGTCTCGACACCAATATTAAAGTAAGATGGAAATATACGTGATATCCCGCTGAACTTATATTAAGATCAACTTATTTTTATAGGTCGCCAAGTTGGCATTCTCTGTCGTAACATTCGTCAAGCAAATGAATATTGCTGAAAAATTGAAGGCAGCATAAAATGGCTTAAAATGATATGCAATATATAAGAGTTTTTATTTCTATTGATTTTTTTTTTTAATTTAATATTAAATTATATTTACGTTGAATTTCATTTCTTTCTTTATTCTTGGGTATAAAATATGGATTGAAATTCTTAAGATAAAATCTTTTTGCAAATTTCAATAAATAAATAAATTGTAAAAATTTTTTTTATTTTTTTATTTTTTTTTTTTTATTTTAGTAAAGGCACAATTTGAATCGCGAAGTCTATTTAGAAATACAAAAATAATACAAAAATTGCAAAATTGATCTGCTAATCATTACTAAGCTTAAATCTTATGATTATTTAAAATGAAAATTATATTTTTTATATTTTTATTTACATATTTTTAATTTCTTATAATTCAACTTTAATTTCTTTATTCAAAAACGAAGACCTCTAATATTTCTCAACTCTTCATCTTCAAATCTTTAATCTGTATTTATTATTATGCTTATCAATTGCCGTTTAGCTTAATAGCATTCAATAAATAAATATTTATTATATATATATATTGGCAAAGTAAATTTCGTGCCAAAAATTGATTTTCATATCAAAACATATAAAGCTGTTGGCCACAACAGTTGGCCAAGATGATGAAGAGAAAAAATGATGTCAAATTGTGGCTACTTTCAGATGCACAGCTCTGAGGCAGACAAAGCTGAGCCGAGCAGAGCCAAGCAGAACAAAAAACCAAAGCTAAAGGCAAAGCCAACGAAGAGCCTAGTGTAATCCCAGTGGCGAAAGGGTCTGCTCGTAGACGACATAACTTCTTTTTGGCATAATAAAATATTTTTATTTTGGCACTCGTCCATACCGAGCCGAAAACAAAAACAAAAACAGAACAAGGCAAACAAACAAGCGACGAGAACAACAGGAGATGAAGTGGACTTGGACTTGGCTCATGGGCTATGGCCATGACAGCGCCTAAAGTAGCAGCAGTCAATGCAGTCAAGTGGCCAGCCTCACGGCCTGACTGGCTAAAATGTCCTTATGCCATAGATGGCTATGGCTATGGCCAGGCCCCTCAGTATGCTGTTGAGAGGCGAGGCAGCCTGTCAAGTTCAAGAATTAGGAAAAAAATATTTAAACAAACTTAGCCAGGGAAATCAAAACAATAATAATAATAATGTGAATGTCTACAAGAGAAACTGAGTGTGAGTGTGAGTGTTTTTTTTTTGTGCCCTGAATACTTGGAAAGTGTTTAAGAAGGGTATCATGCTTTTTATGCAAATGCTTGTAACAGAGAGAAGAAGCAGAGCTTTGATATTTGTCTGTATTGTATTCATGAATAGAAGAGGATTTGATGTACGCTTAGGTTTTGTTTATGTCTGTGGAACTGAGCTAGAGTTCGTCTGACAATATGTTGATAGTTTAGTCGAATGTTTATTTCGTGGATAGTTTAGTCGAATGCTATATCCGTCTGTCATTCAGTTTGTCTGAACTTTAGGTGATCGGACGAGAGATTCGTTCGACGATATGTCAATCGGACGATATGCTCGTTCACTGTCAGTTTGTCCAAAAATATGTCTGAACCAAGGCGCTTTTATTCTGCATCCCTTCTTTCTGTAGGCTTGGCTTTAGACGTATCTACCTGCATATTGAACGTGTTTATCTTTGAAGCTATGAGAGAAGAAAGACTAAATGAGTATACATTTACATTTAGGCTACCCTACAGCACTGGCAATCATTGACTTAGCTCATAATTGTCATAGAAGAAGGGCCAGATAAGTGCTTACAAGTACTATAAAAGGATCTAGCTCAGTCTATTTGCCCGTCTAACTGTCTAAAAAGGCGGTTGAGCTATTTTTGAAATATATGTGCATTTCTCCAGAAAAGTCTACCTTGGTTTTTTAAAATTCTCATAAAATTTATTGATTTGTTTAAAAGAATTTATCTCTGTTTCGTATTACAAAGTAGCAAATATCGATATTATGAATTAGTGGTAGAATTTATTAATTTATCCATTTCTTTTCCTCCTATTACAAAGAATGCATTAAATGAATAAAATACTTGAAACGTGAAATACTTGACACATGAAACTATTTTTCAAATATTTCACTCATTCAATACATCCTTCACTCCAATTTGAAATTTCATAAGAAATATATTTATTTTCTACATTCTTATGCTATATGCTAGCACCGAGAGTCATTTAGTTATTTTATTGTCATACCGAAGCTGTAGCAGAACAGTTTAGAATTCAACTTTATTACAGAGTATCTGCTTGTCGGAGACTCTCGACCAGATTACGCTTACTTGTTTAGTTTGTGCTCGTCTGGCAGCTTTCCCGAGTTTCTGTCTGGCTGTCATGATTTTATTTGCATGCAGGCGCGTGTCAATGTAAACTATGAGCTCCAGACGCATTCGCTCTGCCCCTCATTGCAATAACTGCCCCGCCCCCTGGCTGTGACTCTCTCCAGAGTCGCGTTCAGTGAAGCGTTGCTGGCTACATTTTTGGCAGCCAGCCGAGAACTATGCAATGTCTGGCCTTTCAGCAGAAGCGAACTCTTTTGCCTCCTTTGCTCTATGGCAGCTTTGCAGGTTTCACTTCAATTTAATAGATTTTTTAGGCATTTCAAATTTGCTTTTTTCCACCGGCATATATAAATAGATGATTTTTTTTCGGCATTTTTTTTTTTTTTTTTTTTTTTTTTTTTTTTTGCATTTAAATGTTCTTTGGCAAAATGCATTTAAATTCATGGATTGCTCACTGCAAATAAAAGAGTCAGATGCAGCGGCAACAACAGCTCACGAATTCTGCAAAATGCATTTATTTATGTGTCAACAGCTGCTGCAGCCACAACAACAAAAATTCACAATAAAGTCGCAAATTTTTGCACGTCGAATTTACAGTTGCTCTTAATAACATTTAGGTGGAAGACACAATTATAATTATTAATACATTTTACGTGTTTTCTTTATTATTAGTTGAAGCTAAAGATATTAATTTATAAAAGGCGAAACAAGTCGTAAAATTCCTTGACTTTTATGTATATATTAAATATTTAAAACAATAATTTTGTTATATACAAATATATATCAAATATCTCATTAGTTTTTTTTCCTTTTAATACTTTTATATGCTATTAATCTTTTCATTCATCTTTTATATTTTTTCAGATCTATGTTTATTTTAACAGGGTATCAACGCGAAAAGTATCAAACATGATGATAACCATTAGAAAATTATTAAACAACTTTATCCATGTAGAAAACAAAGTAAGTAATATAATTATCAAAAACAGTTTTTATTTTTAAATAATAGTACTAAGTAATAAATAATAAATATAAATAAATAAAATATAAAATTAATCAAATTATAATAAATAAAATAAATAAAATAATAAAAATAAAAAATAAAAATCGAAAAATTAAAAATAAATAAATAAAAAAAAAGTAAATAAAACAAGAACAATTTGCAATTTAAATCTTTAATTATATAGACGTACAACTTTTAATTTTGCTGATTAAAAAAATTTATATATTTAAATTGTGAATGGATTTCTATTTAAATTTCGTTAATTTGTTTTGCTTTATATTTGATGAATAAATAAATATATATTAAGATTAGAAAACTTGCTTAAAAGACTAATTATATATTATAAATGATGTATTTCAATTAACTCCATATTTATTAGTAGAGACTTCTACTATGTAGAGTTTATAGTGTACTCAAATATATATATATATATATATAATAGTATATGTATACGTTTATGATATTACAGTTGAGTCTAATTAGTTTATGTCTCACTGCTCTTCAATCAATCTCTAAATAAATTAGTTTTGTTGATTATAAATTAACTTTAATGTAGGTCAGAATGTATGCACCTCGTACAATATGATACTTTTGGTAAAGAGTATAAAATCATTTTTGGCAGTTCACTGGCCAGACAGCGAGAGAGGGAAAGACAGAAGAAGAGAGAGAGAGAGAGAGAAAGAGAGAGAGGTGGAATGTATAAGAGTGAGCCTGGCAGTGAAAAAACTGAAATACTGAACAGTGGAAAACAACATAAATTAATATTCAGTTAAAAATGTGCAAATATTTTACACGCATGTCGCTTATTGTTGCTGTTGTTGCTGTAGTTGATTTTTATCTTTTGTTTTCATTTTTCATATACAGCTCATATACTCATATGCATTTTTGGAACTGCTAAAGGATTGGGAATTGGTTGCATTCCCAACTCTTTCACACTCTGCCTCTCTCTCTCTCTCTCTCTCTCTTTCTCTTTACCTTTTACATTTTTCTTTTGCTGCTCTCTTTTTTTTATTTTTTGTTCTTGTCGTTTTAAATTTATGAATTATTTGCACTGAATTTATGTAATGTAAATGTTGTTATAGTCGCTGTTGTTGTTGGCCTGTGTGAATTGTTGTTGCAGCATACTTTCTGGCAGCGACTTATCTGCGTTGCCTGCATTTTGTCCTGGGCCCGAGGTAATTTACATGCATTTCAGCTATAAATTAACCCGCTCGTTTCTCTACTCAAAAGCAAAAAAAAAAAGGTATATACATATATAACAACAGCAAGCATCAAGTATATCAATGAGTATGCAAAATATTTTCGTCTGATTTATGCAAATGTTTGCAAATTACAACAACAATAAGCACACACAAACACATATGTGGTTAATTAAAAATTCATAGAATATTATATAAAGTAGGCAACTAATATTCATAGTTTCAAGTTTGCACTCAGCCAGAAACTCAAAGGCCCACTTAATAGTCAACCCAGCCGCAGGTTTGAGGCGAGGCGGCATATGAATTGCCTTAAAAGATAAACGAACCGCAAACTAAGTACCCTCTGCCCTTGCCACGCCCACTCAACACACACACACACACCCACACACACATATACAGATGCAAACACACATGCTGGTCGGCATTATGAGCTCATTAATTATTCATAAATATTGCTTTACGCAATTAGTTAATTCCAGGATTGATTGATTTACTTTTGTCTGCATATGCTTAAGCCTTTCAGCTGTAGCTATCTCTGTTGTCTCTCATGTTGCTCTCTGTCTCTGTTTGGCATGTTCTCGATTCTATTGTGGCATCTCTCGATGATTTGTGTCGTCTTCTTGTTGTTCTTGTTGTTGTTGTTGTTGTTGTGGCATTGTCTTCGTGGTTGTCGTTTCAAGGCAAATAGTTCGCACAGCTAACGACAAAATGCCATAAATGCTTTTGCCGTCTTGTATTTGTATAGCCCCATGGCCAGGGGTATATTGAATGGAAGCAGCAGCCACCTGCTCCCATCTCTTATGTGGGTGGATAAATGTCCCTCAGTGTGTGTGTGTGCGGTTCAATGCGTGCGTGTGTGTGTGTGTGTTTCATAGTTTCGAGACGCTTTGAAGTTTAATGTGCCAACGGGTACAATACGAAGAGATATATGTATATGCATATATAAGATAACTGATATCTATATTAAGCCGAACAGCAGAGAATAAGGATATATA
This sequence comes from Drosophila borborema, assembly GCA_030914335.1. NCBI lineage: Eukaryota > Metazoa > Arthropoda > Insecta > Diptera > Drosophilidae > Drosophila > Drosophila borborema. The sequence goes on from JAUESP010000308.1 coordinate 619,185, forward strand.
CGATCACGAATATCAATGCATATCAATATCAATGATTAAAGTTGGTGTAAATGATTATTTGAATTCATTTTAAAATTTTTTCTTTCTAACTAGATTTTTAATTTAGGTTTTATTATTTAAATACAAAATCTAGTCGAGTTAAAATTTAATCAAGTCAAATATAGAAAGAAATATTATATAAAAATATAAAACAATTATTATGTACTTTTTTATATAAATAAAAAATATTTAATATAAATGCACATAAATAAATATAATTTTTAATAATAATTATATAAAATATATTACATTCTAAATATTTAATTTTTACATATTTGTAGTTAATATTAAACGCGTTTGTATTAAATATTTTGTATTTATAAAAAAATTTTTATACATTTTACATTGCATTACATTTCACTAAAAATATATTATAAATAAATTAAAAATTAAAAAATATATAATACATTACATTAAAAATATATTTTATTAATTATTTATTAATTTTAAAAACATAATTTTAAAATAAATTAATTTAAAAAAATATTATATTAAATATATTGAAAAAATATTTAAATAAAATCCTATTTTGGAAACTATTTAAAATATTATACTATATATATTTCGAAAATATTCTATATAAAAATATGAAAGAATTTGAAATATCATTTAATAACCTTTATATGCAACTTTATATTCCATTTTTTTTTTATATATAACCTATTCAAGAACTGTGATGACACAAACAAAATTCAAAAATTCTAATTTCCATTTAATAATTGACTTATTTTATATAATAATTTATAATTATTATTATAATAACTTTTCATTATGCATTTTGCATGTGAGAAACAGGATTATCGTGCCGAATCTTAAGATTTGTTAAAATCTTCAGCTAGCTCAATCTTTAATGATAATTATTTTACTATTTTATGATCAAATTATATGAAATTATGTTAAATTTAAATAACTACTTAATAACCTTAATATTCAATTGATTTATCAATATATTTCATATAACTTAATTTAAGCAACTATCGCAACTTTCATTCATTAGACCACAGATTACTTTATAATGCTTATTTCGGAGCAACATTTCACTATATAATTCCTATATAGATATATGTAAAAAGTGCATTCATGCATTCATGTTTATGGCTGAGCTAATCAACAAATGTGAATCAAATTAATAAAATGAGCATTTGGAGTAGCGCCCCTAGCAGACCTTTAATCGATAATAATCACAGCAACAAATGCAATGACAACTGGATGAGGATGGAAATACAAATAGACACACAAACACACATATAAATATATATAGAAACATATCTATGTAAAGATATATATATATATATGTATATATGTATATATTGAGCTTAGTTATCTGCATCGCAGCACAGCTGAAAATTGCAGTCAACATAAATCGCCCAAGAGACACGGACAGCATATGCAGCAAGGGTAGTGCGTGTGTGTGTGTGTGCGTGTGTGTGTGTGTGTGTGTGTGTGTTCAGAGGAGGGGCTTTGAGGAGTTGGTCGCCAAATGCCGCAGTTGTATGCCGTCTAAGACCCAAAAGCCGATGCTAAAGCACTGTAAGGCCTGTGCGCTAAATGCAAATTAATTAGACAAGTCAAACTCGGTCTTAATACAACAACAACTATTACAACAACAAGAGCTACAACAACAACAGCAGGCAATTTGAATGCTCACCCACAAGTGGACAGTGGGGGCAGAGATTTGTAAGCCAAACACTGGGCATTAGCTTGCACGGCTTTTTAAACAATAATTATTTTGTTAGCCATAGTTATGAACAAATTGAGCGTCCATAATGTGAATGGGCGGCAATGGGGGTGTGTCCAGCCACTCCACTGCAATCGGACGCTCATGGACGGACTGTGCATAAGCCCCAATTAAGCTGCAACAATTAGTGAGTAGCTTATTATGCGCCAAGTGTGTACAATATGTTTGCTGCTGATTGGCCGATGAGGGTGAGGATCCCACTCGACAGATGATAGATGAGAGCTGAGCTCTCAGCATTTGGATAGAAGATAATTGCATGCATTTATATATATATATATATATATATATATATATATATATATATAATTAAATACAAATATAGGTGCATTTGTGTAAATCTTAATTTGAGAAAGTGCCACTTATTTCTTTATCAAAAGTGATTTCAGCGCTTAATATGCTAGTTTTTTTTTTTTATGTAGAAAAATGTTTTTTTTTTCACAACTAGTTTTTAAACAAAAATTTGGAGTGTGCATCACACAAAGGCGACGTAATAATATTAATGTTTTAAATAATATTCTAACGCTGTTTGCATAATAAGAAAATTCCTGCTTCAGGCAACTCATTTTTGAACATTTATATATATATTTTTTTTGATTGAGAGTAAAATATTTATTTTTATTATAAAATCTATATTATTTTTAGTTCTTAAAATATATTTATATATATTTTTTTTATATTTTTATACATGTATTTTTTTTATTTTTATTATTATTTTATTTTATTTTATTTATTTATTTTTGAGCTCATAAGTCGCGAGCTGCTGAATCAATTTGAGGTTTTGATACTGTCAGAGATAATTTAAGTTAACTTAAGTAAAAAAGCTAAGCTTACTTTGATTGAGTAAACAATCATTTTGCTCTGCCAAAAACTTTTCAAATTTAATTATTTTTTAGGTGCAATTAAATTTATATATACAAATTATTGAAATAAATTTTTAAAATATTTTAGTGCTAAGAAAACAATTTCTTCTTTACCAAAATAAGCTAATATATCAAAATAAAAGAAATAAATTTTTAAAATATTTTTTAGTGTTAAACAAAACTTTGTTAAAAAGCTAATTAACTTCAATTATTGTTGCTGCTATATCAATTAAAATAATTAATGGCAAATATAATTCTGTTTGCTATTTACATCATATCACGTTCATATCTTTCTGTAGGTTCAGCTCAAGTTATGCTCAGCTTCCATTATGAATTGGACTTCAATTTCAGATCGATTTTTTTATGAGACACAGAGGCTTCCATCATTTTGCGCCCATTCCAGTTGCATGTTTTCCTTCTCTTCCTCTCTCTCTCTTTCTCTTTCGCTCTTTCTATGTTGCTTCTGGTTTTTCATCTGCTTTGCTCTGTCCCGTTTTTTATGCCGTACTGTTAGCATATTTTATGCAATGACAATGGCTTTGGCCTCGCCACTGTTGGTAGTTTATAAATCATTTGAGATAAGCTGCTGCACAACGTGCAACACCTGATGCCCTTTTTGAAAGGATGCCGACCCAGGCCCCAGTCCGGGCAGCGTGCCATGCCATGCCATGCCATGCCATGCTGTGCCATGCCATTGGAGTATGCGATGTTAAAAATTGCAAACAACGACTAAATGGGCACAAAAAACAGAAGTAGCAGTCGCCAAACCGAAGAGCCAGCCCACCAACGATGAGCATATAACAAAATTGAAAATAAAAAAAAGTATATACAACAGAAATAAAAAAAAAACATACACACACAAAACAGAAACAACAAGAAAACTTAAGTTTTATGCACATTACACATTTGGATACTCTTTCAAAAATAATTTTTTTAATATGTTGAATTTGTTTGAATGTTAAACTTTGATTGAAATATGGGGAAAACATCTAAACCATTATTTTTTATTCATGATCTTTTAAATATTTATTATACATTTTGAATGATTTAATATTTTAGTATATATTAAATTGATAAATTTTGTTGTTGTGCCAAAATTTAATAATATAAATAATATATATTTAAACAAATTTTTAACAGCTTGACATATATTCTAGAATTTTAAAATAAAACATAAGTTAAATTAAAAACAAAATATTTGAATAAAAAAATGGTTGTTAAATAAATTGTGAGTATACTGTTTCTTTTATTGAACTAATTAAATAATGTGATTATTACCAAGTAAATAATATAGGGAAATATATTTGATATAAAATATATCTGAATTTCTTCTTAAATATTTTATTAATTTTGTGTGAAATAATCACAGAAATTTCCTTTAAAAATGTGCATTAGAATTTGTTCTAAATATAAGATAGGATAAAATTTATAACATATTATTAATACATTTTATAAAGATAATAATAATATCAACTAATTATTTTTTAATATTTTGAATACTTTGAATATTTGTAATATTTTAGATTCGTAATTCTTAATTCTTCCTAATTATTATTTTTAGTTTAGTTGTTTTTTTTTTTTTTTTTTTTTTTTAGAATTTAAATGAAATTCACAATATTATCTTAAGCATGTTCATATAAATATTTCGCACAAAATGTACCTTTATATATTGTTTTTTTTTTCCATCATTTTTCTTAAGTTGACTAATTTGCGAATAAGTTGGAAAATATAAAATAGAAACTATTATGTTTTCCCATTAATTAAAGGTTTCATATCCAATTTGAAAATTTACAAAGATTATAAAAACGTAATATATGAAATTGTATTTACTATCTGCTTTTCCTGCTGGAAATTAATAACATAAATAATATATATTAAAATATAATGCAAAGAAGAAAATTGCGAAAAAATCTCTTTAATAAATTATTGAGAAATTATTTTTATATATTCAAAATGCATATACATGAATTTGATCTTAATCTTTCCACAAATACATCAATATATATAATGTCTACCAGCGCATTGCTTGATATACATATCAGGGGATATGCTTTCGTGCAAGAGTATTACAATAACAACAACAACAACAACGACAACAACAACATTGAGCAACAAAATTGTTTGCGGTGCGGCGCTGAGCAAAATATGAAAATGTAAATAGCATAAAATGAAAACCTGCAATGGCAGCACTTTTCCAACACTTTCCGTTCGATGACGAGGGACGCGCGCGGATGGGTAACAAGTCACATAGTTGAGTTGGTGGTGGTGGCAGCTTGGAGCTTGAAGCTTGAAGCTTGGCGCTTGGAACTGGGCGAGTCTTTGTATTGCTTCGTGACTGACGCTGAGTGCAAGCTGTTTAGCTTTCATGTGACAAAGTAAATTTCAATATATTGAAATTGTTATTTAAGTAGAGTGCACACGTGGAACCAGCCAGCAGATGTATGTGGGCGAAAGAGAACAAGAAGGAGTGGGAGACAAGAAGAAGAAGAAGACACTCCTATAGCTGTCTCTTCTAGTTGCTATAATGTGTATGCCTTTCTCTACATATTGAGGCGCCTGGCAGCTGCTGCTGCTGCTGCTGCTCCTCCTGCTTCTCCTGCTGCTGTTGTTTCTCTCTCTGCTCAATCCTGGCGCCACGTTATTGTAAATAGTGTCATAAATAAATTGCCGTGATTTGTGTGCCAGCCACGAGAGGCGTCGATAGAAAAAAACAGCAGAGAATATCATGTGCCCAACAACAAATTGCATTTTAAAATGCAGCCCAAGCGATTTTCTAACAAAACCTTATTTTACTATATGTAAAAAAAAAAAAAAAAACGAAACGAAAGAGGATATGGAAATGCAGCATGGCCGCCGCAGCTGAATGACGTGCGGTGGGCGGCGGACGGCGGACGGCGGGCGGCGTTTGCCCAGCTGGTGAGCATGCCAAACGATTTAATTACAAATAAAGTAATTTTTAATTGAATAACCGCCAAAGTTGATGGAAAAACGCAAAACTCCACACACAACAAAACCAGCACAGGCTGGCCAGTGGCCACGCCCATGCCACAGCACGCCTCTGATCGATTTGCAGTTTCGCCTCTGATGCAAACAGCATGAAAAATGCGCATCAGCCTCAGCATCGAAGTCGGTCTGGACTATTTGTTGTTGGTAGGCAAAGCCAACGCCTCACTGACCGTAACATCATTCGCACCACTGTGCGTGCCAACATTTGTTATATATATAGGTGTCTGTCTGTGTGTGTGTGTGAGTGTGTTTGTATGTGGACATTAATTTTGCCACTTTTCCGCCCTTTGCATGCGCAGCGCCAAGGTTTTGGTAGTGGAATTACAAATGCCCTACAATACGCAGATGATCAAAAAATGTATCATTCATTATATGCTTAAAATGTATAAAAAAATTAAATATAAATTAATTTAATAAAAACAATAAATAGATATATTAATTATTTTAGAAATATATTTTATAATATGATTTTTATATATTTACATATATACAAGTATATATGTATTTTATTTTATTTAAATTAAATTTAATTCATATTATTTTAAATTAAATCTTATATGTATAAATATTTATATTTGATAATAATATTATATATTTAAAATTAATAATTATTTTATGTAATAAATAATAATTATTATGTAAAACTAATAATTATTTTAATGATAGAACATTAATTTAATTTAGAACATTAATATAAATTCAATGAATTTGTAGTTAGTTTTTTTTTTAAATTTTTATTTACATTTAAAATTTTTTTTGAATCATGTATATTTCTTTTTTTTTTTTACTTTATTTATTTATTTATTTTATTTTTATTTTTTTTTTTTATTTTTCCAAGCAAAATAATTTTATTTTTTATTTTGAGTTGAGGGAATCATTAAATTTTTGTTTATTTCATTTAATTATTCATATTTTTTTTTTTTAACTATAACACTTTTTGAATAAATTTATTTATTTATTTATTTATTTTTTTTTTTTTTGCAGAGCATAACTCAATAATTCTTTATATTAGTTGCAGTGCATTCAATAGTCGTTAATCTCTTACCTTTTTCGCATTGTCCCATCCCAGCATTTGCTTTTTTTCAACAATTTGCAGTCGCTTCTTTTTCGCTGCGCTTATTTGCAATTGCATCATCGATTTAATTGCAAATTAATTGCTTCATCATTGGCTCGCGCATGGGCATCATCAGAGCCAGGGTCTGATGCTGGCGCTGATGCTGGCCTCGATATGGCCCAGCATAAGTGAAAGGCTTCAGCTTTGGCTCTTCAGCCCGCTCGGCTCGAGGCACAGTCATCATTGGATTCGAGCAGCTGCCGTTTATTTTTACATTTCACGCCGGACGCTGCATTACTTTGTAATTATTGTGGCAAATGGTTTGTTTGCATATTGATTACAGCTGCAAAAAGGCAAGCATAGCTCCCTTTACCGCGCCTGTCCACGCCCATGAACGAGCTGGACATTGGCCACATAGGGCGCCGCAGTTCTGTCGATTGGCATTAGCTTCCAGCTGGAGTGGAAGATACAATTGCGATTCAGGTCACTCAGAGGCGCCAGTTGAGCTCATTTCTTCAACTTCAGCCAGCCAATGCTAATAAAACAGCTGTGGCATTAGGTTTAACTGCGCAATTGCATTATCACTGATAACAATGCAAATACAAATTCAGCGCAGGAAGTTAGAGAACTGTGATATAATAGCTGGATTTAAATGAATCCAAATATTGCTAGTAATAACTAAAGCTAAGGATTGACCCATGCTGAGACTACTGTCGATAAATCTTCTATTGTAGTTTTTGGATTTATCTAAGAACTGATCCTCCATCACATTGCCAGGCTATGCTATTTACAGTATTGTGCGCTGTTAATAACATAACTCCTTATAATTTCGATTCTCTCATGCATGTTGCTCGTATTGTGAACGCTATAGCAGCTACAAGTTATTTGTGATCATTTTAGATAAACTTCTTTTAAGAGCTGCATATCTTGTTTGCTCTTAGTACATATGCGATATGGCATATGCTGTTCTGATCCCCACTTATTATAACTTCTATTATTTGCTTATCTCTGTCTGCTCAAAAATTGTCTATAAGAGCGCAACAGCTTTGTGATCTTTGTAAAAAAGAAATATTTTAATAATATATGCTCTGCTAAGGTTCACAAGCTCAGCTATTTAGCGCTATGGCTCGAATCATACTTCATTAAATTAATAAAAAATAGAAGCTTACACTTTACTCACTGTCAACAAAGTCGAAGTATTTATTTGAATGTTATTTCATAATCTATAAATAAATATATATGAAATTTATTGCATATATTTATTGGTATTTATATTTATAGCACATACTGCCATCTTTTGTGTAGAAATATTTTTTTATAGAATTTAGTTAAAAGGAAATTTTCGCTTTAGACAGCGACAGAAGTTTTTTTTTTTTGTCTGCTCAATCAAATTTAAGAAAATTGCCCAGCGTGCAGTGGCCAATGCCGGGAGTAATGGAATTTAGAGCGCCAATTGCATTGCAAAAGTAGCCACAACTGTGGCAGCTGCAACAAAGAGCGTGTCCTGCCAGAGCCTGCAAGACATGAATGCAGACACAGACAGATAGACAGGCTAAAATGCAGGCAGGCAGGCTGCAGGCTGGCTGGCAGTCACATCATAAAGGCAACACGAACAAAAAATTTGCGGTTGATGCATTTTTATGAAGCATAGCGCCAAATGGACGTGGACGAGGTTCATCTTACTATGTGCGTGTGTGTGTGGGAGTGCAAGAAAATATAATAATAAACTAGAAAAATGACAAAAGACATGTTAAAAGCACACGCACACAAACACACACAGCACACACACACACACACACACACACACACACACACACACACACACACACACACACACACACACACACACACATAGCACACACACACACGCTGCCGCCGCTGACAGGCAACAAAAGTAGACAGGCAGCACTTTTGGATAGGCTGGCTCTTGATGCTGGGCGTGGCAGTGGAGAAAGAGTGAGAGAGAGAGAGAGAGAGAGAGAGAGAGAGATGGGCGCTTGCTGCAAAGATTTACACGACGATAGAGAAACAGGAAAAAAAGCGAAAAAGGCGTGTAAAGTGCCGCCAAGCTAAAAAATATTTGCACAACAATGGAAGCCACATAGAAAAGAACGAGGCAACAAAAATACAAGCGCTAAAATGCAAAAAAAAAAAAAAAAGAAATACCTAAGAAAGAAAAGTAAGAGAGCGAGAGAGAGAGAGAGAGATTGAGAAAAAAAGGAACGAACAAGCCTTAACAGAAGCTGGCAGCTGGCAGTTGGCAGTTGGGTTAGCGCCTGGGTAGTAAAATGTAAGTAGCTATAAAATATGAATATAATAGAGCACATCACATCATAATGCGCCCGCAGCGTATGCAGCAATGCATGGAACAGGGGGGTGCTTCCAGAAGGGAACGGTAGGGTGATAGCCGGGTAAGCTTTTGGCCGGGTAGTTGATTAAATCTGTGAAGTGATCGAAGTGACATGCATGAACACGACAAGGACACTTGAGGCGCCGCTTGCATAATGCCGTTAGTGCTACTTTGACGATGACAATGAAGTAGAAGCTGTAACCGTAGCTAAAACTGAAGTTGGTTGTGGGAGTTGAAGTTGAAATTGAAGTTTTCTCTTCTTTTTTTGGAGTTGGAGTTGGAGTTGGAGTTGGAGTTGGAGTTTTATGTGCATGCAGAGACGCGTGTGAAAAACTTCCGCCAATGTGAATGAATAGTTCATTGAATTGATGGTAAATCGCGTGTGGGTGACTTTATGAGTCTGTTAAGCTGATGAAGTATGCAACACAGTTGCCTAGCCAGGCTCTATAGCCATAACAAAAGTTGCCAAGACATTAAAAACTGTTTTGATAAATGGCGAAACTCAAGCTGAATGTCTGTGCTCAGAGTGAAGTTCTATGAACATATATGTATATATATCAAATTAAGTAAGTTTGTACTGTAAGCTAGCTATTTAAAAGTCAATTCGAATTCTCTGTTTTATTTATTGTAAAACTTGTTTGTAATTTTCTATAATAATCATAGGAATTTATTAGCCAAATACTTTGAACTTCGTTGAACTAAAAGTCTTGTAAGTTACAGTCGATCATGTTATTATTAAGGTAATATTAGCCAGATCAACTGAAAAATCGCTCTCACTGAGTGCCTTTAGTTCATTTTGTTTTTGGTTTTTCATGAGAGAGTTAAATTAATCACGAATCTCACGAATATCGTTTAGGGCGCAATATGATTAATTTTCGCACAATGTGACTCAAGTAAGTAAATAACTAATTAATAAATAAACTCAAAAAGTCTATGCTTTCGCTTTTTAAAAAGGCTTTCTGATTCATAACAACCAAACAATCGTTAAAAATCCAGAACTGAAAAAGAATGAGAACTCTGTCCGATCGCTAGGTATAGGAGAGTTAATGAAACAACTCCATATTTGATGTATCTAAAATCTGAACTCGAAGTCGCAGCGTTGGTCGCTGCAACTAAGGGATGATATATTTCTTACCTGTCGTCAGCATGTTCATGCTTGAACACTAGGTAACTCTTTCTTTCTGAGTTCTTTTCTTTTTTTTTTTCTTTGTTCTCTGGGACATTTTTTATTTAAATTTACAGACATCTAGAAATGGACAACAATTATTTTAGCACTCTGATTATCATACAAAAGGAATGTAAATCTTTAACCCTTTATCCAAGTAACTTATAATATAACAAATTAATGAAAATTTCTGAATATTTAAAGACTCTAGTCTCCAGTCTATGATATTCGAAATAAGTTCTTAAATTGTTAATAGAATAAACAGAAAGTTATGCAGAATAATAAATATTTAATAATATTATTTAATGACTGACTTTCTGACTTTTTGCTTGAAAGAACAAATTAAAAAATTTTTTATATAATTATTTTTATATAACATGTGAAAAAAAAAACCTCACTAATGAATTTAGTACCTTAAAAACACATATATAATAAATTATTTTGAGCCAAATTGATTTATATCAATACTAGTATTTTTAAAATACTAACGATTCAGTATTGTATATAGACCGACAGACGTACTACAATTTGTACCAGTGTACTATAATTTCTCAATCGAGAATTAAGACAAGATAAATTCTAAGCTGAAGCAGCAGCTGATTTTCCTGATTTGCCTTGCGTCAAGGCCAACGATGGTTTGACCGGGTGATAGTTAGTGAAAATCACTTGTTTGGCTTGTATGTGTTCCTGTTTTTCAGTTGAGCGCTCAATCAATAATCAAACAAACAAACAACACCAAATGCAGCAGCAGCAGTAGTAGCAGCAGGAGCAGTGGGTGGAGCTGATGGAGCAAAGGTGCGGAAGAGGATGGGAAACTGTGTCTGGCAGCGTCTGGGCTGGCTGGGCAAAATGTTATGCATTATATAGAAAGACTATATATGGGCAAACATTAACGCCATGGAGCGTGGCCATCAGGAAGTTGCACAATCGGGCCAGCCATCAGCCCCGGGGAGTCAGCCACTCGCCCAGTCAACCAGTCAGCCAGTCAGCCAGTTAGCCAAGCCAAGCAGCCGGCGGCATCAACGTCGTCCGCATGCATTGAAGTCAGCTCAGTTCGAAGTTGTAGTCAGTCAGCGCGTCAATAAGTTGGACACAAAGGCGCTGTATGTGTGTGTGTGTGTGTGTGTTTGTGTGTGTGCAGCATAATTTTGTGGAGGCGAGACATCTCCCAGGGCAAACAGGACGCAGAGAACGTTATACAAAGGCCAACGAAGCGAGCCAGCCGCTCGCCTGGCCACAGGCCTGGTAAGGTAGAGAGAGAGAGAGAGTGAAGGAGAGAAAGGTCGAGGGCAGCGAGTGCCAATGACGCGTTGCGGTTTATTACCAATGCCATTGTATACTTTATGGCGTTGCCAAAGTAAATGGGCGTGGCAGTGCCATTTGGTGGTGCGGGCATGGGTCCAAGTATGACATTACGTGTGCAAATGTGCAGGCAGCTGAGGCGCTGCGGAAAAGGGGGCCCAGAGTGTGTCTGTGTGTGTGTGTGTGTGTTGACTTTTAACTTAAATAAATTTGCTTTTGCAGGCACTGCATAATGTATATTGCAACGATAAGGGCAACGAAACGGGGGCGCGCCTGATGGCAGTTGGTTACAAAAAAAAAAAGGGCAAAAATAAAGCAAGTGCGGTAATTCAATTTAATATGCATCCAAATTTCATAAGTTGCGGCAAGTGAATGGAGAAAAAAAATTAAAATAATTAAGAAGTTTCGAAATTAAATTTGAAGTAGTTGATATAATTTTCAAGAGATTCGACAGTGCAAAGTTATTCAACTTGTAGTATGAGTAATTTGAGTTAATTAATTCATCTGCTTATAATGAAATATTTGTATATGCATAAATGAACACCTTCAATCAATTAAGCTTTACAAACAAATAAAATAATTGGGTATTTATTTACATGACATTTAATTTAAGATTTTAACTAATTTAATTGCATCAAATATTAGTCTTAGTTTCATTTCTTATTAAGATGAGATTTTATTATTTAAAATTATATTTGGTGCAGACTAATTTTACATTCGCCAAATATTTATTGCTCTTGAACCATTTTGTTATCTTAGATTTTCAAAAATATTCATTATTTTAACTTCTTAGTACTCTTATATTATTAATGCTGAATAATATATATAATATGAAAGTATTCAGAGAGCATAGGGAATCGTTGGTTTCAATATATTTTTGTCAATATTTATTAACGTATGTAACCTAAAAAGCCAATATATTTTTTAATCTAATTTAAAGAACAACATTCGAAAATGTGAATGTAAATATTTTATAACATTAATAATATAATAATATTAATTTAAAAGAGAAAAAATAAAAAATGTACATGAAAGACATTATAAGCATCAGATTCTAGCCTTAGACTTTGATCTCAGCCTCAACCTCAAAGTTAGCCCCAGGCATCTGTCTCAGGCCCTAGTCGCAGGCGTGAGTCTCATAGTCAGGCTTTGGCCACAGCCTCAGAGTCAGAGTGAGAGTCAAAGTCAGAGTCAGAGTGAGAGTCAGAGTCAGAGTCAGAGTCAGAGTCAGAGTCAGAGTTAGAGTCAGAGTCAGGCCTCAAAGCTTGAACTGACGTTCAGCCTCAAGCCTCAAGCTTCCGCCTCAAACTTCAGCTTCAGGCTTCGGCCACAGCCTCAAACCTCAGTCTCAGCCTCCGCCAGATCAGCTTTGGACTTATCAATTCAATCCAAGTCTCAATCAGCCTCAGACTCAACAATAATAATAATAATAATTTAGCTATTACTATTAACATTTTTATCATATTTGAGCTGTACTAATATGCAATAGATTTTTACAATCATTTCGAAAACTTGGCAAATTATTTAATATAATGACAAAATTAACTATATAAATTTTCTGAATTTGCTCATAAGTAGATAGATAGTATAGCAATGTGCTATGTGCTATGTTTTATAATTTATTTTATTTTGAAATTTCTTGCAATTATTTCTATGACTGCCCTCGCCCACATACACAAATGTATACACAGTGGTGTTGATTTGTATTCGCACAGCTTGATTTCCTCAGCTCTCCGTTGCTTCTGTTGCTGCTTGCATTTTGATGTGCGTGTTAATTTTATTTGCAGTTTTATTTTCGTTTGCGTTTACTTCAATGACCTTTTTGCTCTGTTGACCATTGGCCATTGGCCCGCTGGCTGTTTGGCTGTTTGGCCGTTTGGCTATTTGGCTTCGATGTTGTTGATGTTTGTTGCCTCGGCTACATTTGTGGCATTTTAGTTGAGTGCATTTTAAGTGCCGCCAGGCGCAGCGCCCCAGCATCAAGTGAGATTCTATGCTCTTCTTCGTCACACTGTTGCTGTTGGCCTTTCAAGGTTATTGGCCATGGCCACTGCAAAGAAGAGCAACAAATTATGCTGTTATTATTTACGTTTGCCCAGCTACGCTTTCTGCTCTTGCGCTTTTCTCTCTTGATTTTAAGCTGGCAAATGTTGAGCAAAGTCTAGAGACGGCTTGAAGCAAATGCTTAAATATGCCATAAATATTTCAATGCATTGCGTATGCGCCTCGGCGTGGGCACAGCAAAAGAAAAGCTGACAAAAAGTCGTAGGCGATTTCTTTTAAAAAGATGAAATTTGAATTCAATTATTGCGTCTCAATATTAGCATGAATTTCCTGCACTTATAGAATATAGTAAATAAATCATTTCGCATAACTTTTCCACTGCTGGGAATCTGACATTTCTCACAATTCCGCTGTCAATTTGGATCAATTTGGATTTGGGCAAGCTACAACCGTCTTCAAGCGCTGGAAAGGTAGAGGTAGAACTCAGAGAGACATAAATAATAAATAAATATATATAAGTATTTAGCTTGAATTGTTTGATTCTTTAAGCTGCTTGTAAACGTGGAAGAGTCGAGGCTTTGCCTTGGGGTTGGCAGGCGAACCCAATGAAGCCGCAATTTTCTTGCCAAAGAAGCATTTTTTAATTAGACAAAACTTTCACCTGCAGGGCCAGCTGTGCGGGCTCCTTCGTTTCTCTTTCGAAGAAGTAGAAGAAGTGGTTGGGCGGAGGGGCCCCCCGACCCAGCCTTTTTTGGAATTTGACTTTATTTCATACTTACGAAAGTCTTTTGTACCCTTGCCAACCAGCGACTAACCGACAACCGGCAACAACTCGAACTCGAACTCGAACTGAAAACTGCGAACTATGCGCCAGGAGCTCAACTCAAAACAAATTCTCTGTCTGTCTGTGTGTCTGTCTGTGTGTCTGTCTGTCTGTCTGTTGCCGACGAGTGCCGACAGTGACAGCAGTGAAGTCGCCACGCCAAGGACACACTTGACAGAGGACTCCGCTGTAACGTCGGAGTCGAGCTTCAAGTGCGTTGGAGTTAAATGGAGTCAGCTTATAAAGCAGATACTCCCAGGCACAGTCGCTGCCGATGTACCCTTATTATATTTCATTTGACATTTTTTTTTTTTGTAATTTTTATTTTTATTTATTTTTTTTTGTACCTTTTCTTTTTCGTCGACAAAAAGTGATACAAGCAGCACGAAAATGAAACAGGGGCAGAGTGAGCGCTGGTGGTAGCTGTTGGCAAAGGAGGCGTGTCAGCCCATTGGGCTTCGTTGCTGTGTGTACATGAATAAGTTAACTACCGCACTAATGTACATTTGATGTACTTTTCTGTTCTGTCAGCGTCCTTGGTGCGTTGCCATGAATATTGGAACGGGGTAGAATTGGGCTGGGCAGGAGTCGGGTGCTTACAGGTGCTGGGCTCAGGTATACAGTTAGCTATTTATATTGAAGCAGCTACTTCGCCAGCTTGTCTCGCTTGACAGCTGCCATGAGGCTGTCGTCGCTCTCTGTTGTCGTTGAAGGCGTATTGAAGTGGAAGTAGAAGTCGAAGTCGAAGTGGAAGTGTTCTGCCAAAAGTTGCTTTCTGTTTTGTTGTCTGACTTACAAATGTGTTGGGTTTGCGTTCCACTGTTAAGCATACAGTGCAACAAAAGCAGCAAAAAATGCATGCAAAATTTAAATAATTAATTAGTTCGATTTAGTGGTAGAAGAGTGAATATTAAAAGTTTATGTAAATATTTTTTGTTTGACAAAAAAATATAGATCAAATATAGTTTAATACATTCAAATACGAAATAAAATTATATATTAAATTAAAATAAAATTATTTATATATTTTATCAAAATCATAGATAAAATCTAATATTATATGTTTATGTAAATATTATTTGATAAAAATAAAAAATATATATAGAATAATACATTAAAATAAGAAATAGAAATATGTTTATTATTTATTATTTACATATTTTATTAAAACCATATATAGATATATAGCTTAAAACATTTAAGTTCTAAAAAAAATGTATATACTAAATAAAAATGAAATTACATTCATTTTTAATTTTTTTTAGTCTAAGGCCACAGTAGCCAGTGCTTAACTCTAGATTAGTTTTAATTTTACATTAACTCTAAGCTCTAAATAAATAAATAAATAAATAAAAACATAAAGTGATCAAACGCGAATGTTGCTATTTTTCATAGTTTTACATTTTCCTTTTCAATGTAGAGTTAAATCAGTGAGGCTTACGATTTAATCAAGAATAATACAAAATTAAAATTAGTTAAAAATCAAAATATATCAAAATATCCTTTTCTCAATATATAGATTTAACATTTAATAATGTTTAAAAAATGTAAAAAAATATAAATATAAATAAAATATATATACAAATATAATATTAAACAAATATTTTTATTTTTATCTATATTTATTTTAATTTTAATTTTGATTATTTTTGTTATTATTAAATGTTGAATTCATATAAGTAAGGTAAAATTTTCTAATTTGTTTATTATTTTAATTTTTTTTATTATTATATTTTTTATATTTGTGAATATGTTAAATATATCTAAAGCCTTTTTGTCACACTGTGACCGCGAGCATTTAATACATTCCATATTTGTTAGATTTATCAAGTTATATTCAATTTCCTTGGCTTTCACTTGACTTCCCTATATGCGTGCTCAGCTCTGCTACGCTCCGCGCCAGCTTGTTTTGTCACCTAACCGACAATGGCAACACGTTTATTAGCTACCTACCTACCAACAGCGGGACACCGTTTCCCTCCTGCGCCTACTTACTCAACTGCGTTTTGGAAATTTCCAAATCAAATTAACTTGCTTTCATTTGAGGCGGTGCTAAGGCGAAAGCGAATGGAATGGGATGGCGTTAGCAAATGCGAATGTGTATGCGAATGCGAGTGTGAATTTGAGTGCGAAGAAGCGTAGCATACATTTCGGGGCACTTACATCCTGTCGTGGGCGTGGGCATGTTTTGTCGTCTTCTGCTTCAGCAGCTTCATTTTCTTTTTCTTTTTTTTTTCAATTTGTATGTGAAATTTACTTTTGTTGTTACATTTTTGTTCATTTCCTTTGCGTAACTGAAAACCTGCATCAAGCAAGCTGCCTGCAACCAGTCGAACCAGCAGCAAGCAAAATATTGCCTTTGGGTATTACATTTGCCAGGGCATTAAGTTTCACAGACAGCTGTCGGTGTGTTGAAGCTGTCGCAAAAAAAAAAAAGAAGCATTTTTATTAAAATTCGTTAGCAATTACAGAGGGATACACAGAGAGATGAGTTATAGAAAAAAGTGACAACATTTTAGAGCTCTGTTCGCTGATCATCATTTTTCTTTTGGTGACATTCTAAATTTTCGAAGCGAATATATATGTTAGTTAAATTTAATCCAAGACCTCAAATATATTGGCAGTGCTGCAGAAATGTATGAACGCTGGATGGAAATAGTTCGAAATAAATAATAAATAATTTATATCAATAAATGTATTATAAAATAATTGATGCATCTTTGTTAAGTCTAAAAATAGAAATTGACGTATGTATGTAGGGAAATACAATACATAATGAAATAATACAAAGTAATTCTAGGAATTTTAAAATTGAACTTGTATTGTTTCTAGAAATTCTATTCTTTCTTGCTTTTGGGTGTCATTTAAATATACCTAACATTTAATTAATAAATATTGAATGCCATTCAAATTTAATATATTTTGCGTATTCAATTTAATACAAAATAATTCTATTTTTATTATTAATATTTGCGTTTGGTGAGTTCTTGGAGCCAAAGTCGTTTAAATTTTTTCTTATGAGTAACTTTAAAATTTAAAAAAAATCAGGGCTTGTGGGAAGAAAATGCATACTTATCGTTTTGACTGTTTGCCTTGAATTTAATAGCGTGTAATGGGTTTGATATATATTTTTTAAATAAACAAAAGAAGAATTTACTTAAAGCAAACATTGTTTCACAGCTAGTTTTAAAACTCGTTGCTCTCTTTACAATATCGCTTTTTAATATATTTATCAACTTGTCTCTTGAACTTATATAAATTATTTTCTGTTACCTTGAAGTTAGTACCTTATATAGTGTCAGCTTAAATTCACTTTATTACAAATCTTATGCAGCATATGTTTACCTACCATTTCTCCCCTCTACCCACACCCACACACACACGCTCAGTCAGAAGTCACGAAGTAACATTTACGCGTCTGCGGTTATTTTGCTTAATTTATGTTGTAATTATTTTGTTTTGCAGTTGCCCCCACTCCAACACTCCAACTGCTCGCCTTTCTCTTCTTCAGCCTCTTGTTGGCGTCAGTGCAAGGCGCGCGTTATAAATATTTGCTTATAAATGTCTTACACTTTGTTCAAGTGCGCGCACTTGTATGAGTGTGTGTGAGCGAGTGTGTATATGTGTATGAGTGTGTGTGTTTGTCGGTGTGAAATGTGTGTAAATACCCGAAACACCCAAAGTTGCGCCTGCTGCTACGCTCAATGTACAGTAAAAGTGACAGAACGAGAGAGAGAGAGAGAGAGAGAGGGAGGGAGGAGCGCAGTGTGAGAGAGAGGTATACAGAGGGGGCGTGTGTGTGTGTGTGTGGGTGTGTCCTTTGTCGCCATGTTTGTTTGCAAATAAATACAATTCGAAGTGTACTTTATGGCAATGCTTATGTCGTACTAATTAAATGTCACTCATACGCACTGTGCACCGCCGCCACACAATCTGCGCCTACGAACACATAGTTCCAGCTGCCTGAACGGACTTCAAAAATTAAATGCACATATAACTAAATTGCATGCTGTGCCCGTTCTGCATGCCGGCTATAACTTTTGCAATTGACATGTGTGTGTGTGTGTGTGTGTGGGCAGGACGCAACAAGGTGGGCGTGACAGCTCGACCATCTACTGATGACAAGAGCTGCTGAATTGGCATTGAAATGGCGTGCAAATGGCTAATTAATAGCCAGAATTGTTTCCTCCTTGCCTGTCTAAGTTGTTATTAGCTAAATGGTAATGGAGATCAAATGCATGCATGAATTTACGATTAGATATTTTATACCTGCGGACAGATGTAGCTGGTAGATTTACAAAAACTGTGGTAAGAATAATATAATAAATAATCAGACAGAAAAGGGAAATTATTTTAAATATTTTTAAATATTTTAAATAATTAACAATTATTCTAGTCATGTATGTCTGGATGTTTGTCTATATTTTCATTTATATATTCTGCCTTAATCAAGGCAAGCTTGTTAAACAACCCATCTCCAGTTTTAAATTTGAAATATATGTATGTATATTCCAGTCAACCATATTTAGTTATAGCATCTTTTTATTGTTAAATATTCAGATTTTGATTTAAGTGCGAGATATGACTAAAAAATTATATCAATTGCTGAACTGACTCAAAAATACATAGATTTAAAGTTAAAATTGCTGAAAAAAAAACTAAAAATTTACAGATATTTTGCAACAAAAGGAAAGTTATTAAAAAAAGAATAAATAAATAAATAAATAAACATTTAAAAAAGTCCATGGGTTAATATTTAATAATATCAACATTTTATTTTTATATATTATATTATACATTTTGTTATTATAACAAAATATATTTTCCAATAATACTTTATTTTATTTTTTTATTGATTTATTTATTTGAAAATAAATTTTTGAATTTACATTTAAATATAATAATATAATATAAAAAAATAAAATAATTATTATACTCATTATTTAATATAAGTATATATAAAAATAAAATAGGTATTATATTTTTTTATATAATATAAGATGGAAATAAATATAAATATATAAAATAAATTAATTCCTTCAATGCACTATGGGTAAAAAGCCCGATTTTTTGTCATAAATTCTCCCTGAAGAGATAGAAGCTTGAAATTTTGCATACGTATTAGTATGAGTATTTTATAATTTCGGATTTTCACAATGCATTGCAATGTTCAATGCTTTCAAAAAATAATAAATACACAAATTACCAAAGCTAGTATATACCGCAAGAGGCAAAAAGTGCTGCCCATGTGCATGTTGAAGGTTTAAGAGAGCAACTAAGCTTATTTGAAGAGAGCGCTCTCTGTTGTTGCTGTTGCTATTGCTCTTGTTGTTGATGTGGCCAACGGAGAAACAAACATGCGCCAAATAACATGCAACAGGGAACACGAAGCACGAAGCAAACAGCATGAAGCACGAAGCAAACAGCATGAAGCACGAAGCAGATGCGGGTGCTGTCGTAATAGAGGAAATAATGCCAGGTAAAAGCATAACGTATGCCCACAATGTTAACTTGACGAAAGGTGCTCTCGCTCGCACTCTCACTCTCTCACTCACTCACTCACTCACTCACTCACTCTGTCACTCTCTCATTCTCTCTGTCTCTCTCTGACCATTTGTCGGGCGCTCTTTTGGCATCGTTTTGTTTGCTCTGGCGCGTTGAGTAAACACAAAATGGGCAAATTGGCAGACACAGAGCGGCAAACAAACTTTATTATGGGTCATTGTAAAGTGCACTGCAGCCAACACACACACGCACACACACACACACATGTGAGGCTGTCTAAGTGAGCGAATTGAATTGAAGTACCTATTAGTATGCAATAGATTTTTATCAAGCCGTTGCTCTTTACAGCTCAAATTGTTTGTCTGTAAATTGAGTAAGCATGCCAATTGATACATGTGCAATTATTTAATGGCCCACAGCTGCACATCTCACTCACTCACCCACACTCGCTCTCTCTCCCGTTCTATTCCTTTTCAGCGTAGTCCTTCTTTGATTGCACACTGTGTGTGGCATTCTGTTTGCTGTATTTTGTGCCGCATTATGTGCTATTAATTTTTAAGCCTGCATAATTTTGCCATTTGGCAAAGTCAATGAAGAGAATATGAAAATAATTTGTGGATTTGTAATTTTAATTAGTTTTTGCCAGCATTGTAGACTCTGATTGCATTGCAGGGCTTAAAGTATTTGCCGGTCATTGAAGTTTACCCCCTGCTCATTGCCCCAAAACGTAAATTTGCATAAATTTGTGGCTAGCTGCCGTTTGGTTGGGTTTGTCAATGTGCTAACCATAAGTGGCATTAACCATAAAGCACTTAAAATGCGTATATACACAAATCGCTCATACGCCCCGTTGCACACGGTAACCAAATCGTTTTCAATGTAAACGCATCGTCTGTATATAAATATATGTCTGTGTGCGTGTAAGTGTGTGTGTGTGTGTGTGTGTGTGCGTGTAAGTGTGTGTGTGTGTGTGTGTGTGTGTGTGTTTGTATGCAGTCCGGCAGCCACGCAGCCAGACAGCCGGGCAGCTGCAGCATATCAAGCACATTTGACAATCCATTATATTATATATATATTTTTTAATTATTTTATGCACTGTGAGACAAGACTTAATTTATAATTTTCTTATTTTAATAATTAGTATTATTATTAATAATATTAAAACTATTTTATTGGAATATTTTAATAATACAACAAAGTTAAATTTACCTGTATGAATAATTTTTAAGTCATTCCTTTTATGTTTTTAAATTTGATATATTATATCAATTTTAAAATTAAAAAAATAAATAAATAAATAAATAAATAAATAAATAAATAAAAATAAAACACAATTAAAAAATGATTTATAAATTATTAATAGAGCTGTATTCAGTTTGCCTTTGCAATATATTTAATTTAAGCTATATTTGAATTCGGAATTCTCAATATGCTTTTCCAATATTATTTCTTATCTAATTTAACAAAGTTAATAAAAAATATATTTAAATGTAAAAAATATATGTATATATTTATGGTAGCCTTCGTTATTAATTTTATATATATTTTTTATATTAGTATTTTCCAATTTTATTTTAATTTTTATTTTCTTTTCTTTTCTTTCTTTCTGTCTTTTGTTCATAAAATATGTATTTTCACTTTTATAAAATTAGATAATTGATCTTTATCTTTTTCTTGTTTGTACCTTTCATTCTTTCATTTTCCTCTGCTTGATTTACTGGCACATATTTGATATATTATTCGACTTTCATTTCATTTTCATTTAATTTACATTTTTTGTACTTTTTTTTAGCTCGGCTTTCATTTGAAATTTCCTATGAATTGATTCTTTTTTGTATTAGCTGTTTTTCCATTTAAATTTCTTTTGCACGATTTCCAGGTATTTTAATTTTTTATTAATTCTTGCCTTTGTTAAATGCGTACTCAAGGCCAGTGTATTATTATAGCATTTACGTAATATAATGAAATGAAATATACATTTGTATTGAAACCTATATATACATATAGGTATATATATAAATATATATATTTATAATGAGCGCTGGCTGGCAGCAAGGTGGGCAGTTGATCTGTTGTATCTGTCGACTGGGCGGCGGGTTGATTAAAAATCACGCATACGCATCATTGCACAATGCATTGCATTGAATTTTTATGCAATTTTTTCACCTTCGCCT
Source organism: Drosophila borborema (assembly GCA_030914335.1). Classification (NCBI taxonomy): domain Eukaryota; kingdom Metazoa; phylum Arthropoda; class Insecta; order Diptera; family Drosophilidae; genus Drosophila; species Drosophila borborema. The sequence goes on from JAUESP010000308.1 coordinate 641,205, forward strand.
TGCTTGTTTTTAACTCGTTTTCATTTTTTATATTTTGTCATTGAATGAAGCGCACTTAATAAGTGAAAATGCGTGTGGCATATTAAAACTGACATATTTAACAAATAGCTTGCAAAAAGTCGCATCACCGTTGCAATATGAATATGACAGTGACTCAGTCAAACAGAGAGGGAGGCAGAGAGAGAGAGAGAGAGATAGAGTGTGAGAGAAAAATATTTTAAAAATATGGAGACAATTTACGACATTTTCATAAATAACAAAAACATTTTGCTGGCCATCTTTGATGCTGTTGCAACAGTTTTGCAATTTTGCCATTGGCATTAATTATGAACAAATTAATTAAATTAATTACTCATGCATATATAGTAGAGTGCATTCGCTGGCGCAATCACTAGCAATCGCATTCACTTTTGTGTGGTTTTCGCAAATATTTACGCTGCCCGCTTGGGACACGCAGCACGCCAAGCGCTTTGATACTTTTGCATCCCAAAAACTGTTCAACAATGATGCATTTTAAATATTTTATTTCAATGTGAATAACATCTATATATTTCTTTTTTACGTGAACAGAAATAAGAAGTGATTAAATAATAGGTAAACTGATATAGATATATGTAGATATATATAAAAATATATTTGTTGTTGATAATTATTTTCAGATTTTGAACAGAAATTAATGCTAAAATATATACAAATGTATATTAAATGTATATAAATTTATAAAAATTTAAATAAATTTAAGCTATATTTTAACATCTAAAACTTCTATTATTTTAATATTAATTATTTAAAAATTATTTATTTATTTATTTATTTAGTTATTTATTTTTTTTTTTTTAGAACTCATAAGCAAAAACTCTGACAAATCTCAATTTCAAATAATGAAATAATTAAAAGCTGGTCGTTTCAAATTGAAGCTTCATTCAAAGCATTAGTCAGATATATTTATTTTGGTTTGCAACTTGAACAATGAAATGTTATAAACACAAAATATTTTCCTTGCTCTTTGCCTTGTTTTTCAGCTCTCACCTCCTCGCCATGTTTTTTCTATTCTGTCTTGCTTTTCCTCTCTCACCATCGCAATGTCTTTCTCTGTTTCTGATTGATACTAATAGTTGATGCACAAGATTTATTTAGATAAATAAAACCAAATCCAATTAGCATTTAAATGTTAGCCAAAAAAATCACAAAAAAAAAGAAAGAAACAAATAAGAAAACTTTAGTCAGCAAAGCACGACTAGAAAATACTCTGAACTCTGTGTTACTGTTACTGCAAGAATTTAGTTATTTAATAAATTTTATCTCTTCTTTTTTAAGTGTGAATATTTTTTAAAACAAAGGTCTTTAATAATATTAATATTTATCCATTTTGATTGATAACGAGGAAAATACGAAATATTTATAATCTTTAAATTAATATCAAAATTAAATTTGATCGCTTCGCGAGATCAAACGATGAGAATCACTCGATCTCACTCTCGATATGAACAAGAGACTTCGCTTCTTTTCGTTTTCGTTTTCGGTTGATCGTCTTGAGTTGAACTATTCGTGTGACGCTCTTTTACCGATCATCGTTTTGAGAGCGATACAATTGATGAGGAGCGTAAAGAAGGCAAAAGCTCAATAGAAAAGATCTTCACTTTCACATACACAAGCACAGACTCAATTAACTTACGCTATTTATCTGTTTAGCAAAGAGAAAGACTTTTTGTTTCATTTAATTCGACTACAGTCGGGTAACAAGTAGAATGAAACAAAACACAATAAATCGGTTGCGTGTCGATCGCAAAAAAACTCGTTGAAGAATCCGAGCAAATGTTGCTCTCTGAGTTTTTTCTTAAAGTGTGAGTGAAAGAGAGTTATTTGCAGATATCGAGAAACCGTCAAACTGTAAGCTTGACAGACTCGAGAATATAGATTTCAAATTCAAAGTCAATAACTCCTGTGGAAAGAATGGCATATATGAATTGATATAATTCATTCTCTTGATGTGGAATGTATCGAACTTATGCTCGGTATCATATCCCCTAGCACCTGTTACATACACCTTGACAAAGGCCATTATACCCTTAACGATTTCAGGGCATTCGAAAAAAAAGAATGAACTAAATGTAAACACACAAAGAAGAACCACAAAAATCCAACTGGCTTTTCGGATACAAATCTAAACTAATTTGCAAGTATCATTGCATGGGGTGCGGGGGAATAACATTTCGAGAACGTGGCCACAGAAATTGCAACTTAAAAATCAACTTCAGTTGGTTGGCAATGTGGCTAACGGAAACGGAAATGCGACCAGAGCACGGCGGCGACGACGACGACGACGACGACTTTCGCCAACACATTTAACCACATTTTAAGCACATTTAAATACAACAACAAATAAAATATGCAGACGGACGAGTTTAATGGAGGCGGGGACAATGAATTACGACGCCACGCAACGAAGAACTGCAAAAGAGAAGACAAATAACGAATAACAAAAACAAAAACAAAAACAAAAAAACAGAAAAAAAAAGTAAAGAGAGAGGGAAGAAGAACAACAAAAGGCAGGCAGGACATGCCGAAGGACAACTACAATGAGATGCCAGCAAACAAAGGCGGACAGGAAAGGCAATCGGCAGCAAGCAGCAGCAGCAGGAGTAGCAGCAGGAGTAGCAGCAGGAGTAGCAGCCGGAGTAGCAGGAGCAAATACTACAAGCAATTTAACATTATTTTAATGCCAGCCTCTGGTGTCCTTTGTCTCTGCCACCCACTCGTTCGCTCGCTCGCACGCTCGCATCGTGGGCACATTTACATGCGTGTTTATCTGCCATGTAAGTAGTGTGTATAAAATAGAGCGACAGTTATCTATGTGCCTGTGCCATGACCGCCTGTTGCGACTCCAAATGGGCCACACACACACACACACACACTCGAGCGAGAGTGAGTCTGCGAGTGAGAGTGAGTGAGAGGCGCCGTATTGGCTGATGAAAGAGAAAGCAAAACAACATGCGCGCACTCTCGCTCCAGTTGTAATAGTGTGCAAATGTGTTTGTCATTTGTCTTTTTAACGCCGAACTGCCTCCGAGTGTGTACGTGGCTGAGACTGACTGACTGTTTCAGCTACCAAAACTGGTTCCTGCCAACCCGCTGCGACGCTGACGGCGACGTTTTGACTTCCGGCGGAAGTGCGCATTAAAATTGCCATTAGCCAAGCGGGGAGTTAGAGCCGAATGTTCACACATCTTCTTCTTCTTTCTCATTTTTTTTTTTTTTTTTTGTCAACTGCCAAACACAATAGGCTCATAATTGGCACAGCATCAGCAGAAGAAGTCTCCAGCAATTGTCTTGCCACTTTCAATTCAGAGTGGGCTCACTAATGATTGTCGATTTTTGGCCAGATCCTAGCTCTTTAGTTTGTCAAGAGGCAGACTCTCGTTAAGTGAAAGTATTTTAATTGCGCATTTGTTTCTATCTTTACTATTGTTAAATATTATTTAAAATTTTACTAGTATATTAGCTAATGTCAGTATCCATAATAAGGCGAGAACATTATTTATTCAAATATACGATTGATTTTTTAATCATTTTATTTATTTTAAATGCATAAGAAATCAATAAAAACTTAAGAATATGTGTAGCTAATTCTATAAAATAAAATAAAAGACAGCCGAAGTCCCCTGCTGCCAGTGCTTAGGCTTAAGTTAGAGTTAATTTTATATTAACTGTAACTTCTTAATAAATAAAAAAAATAAAAGACTTTTAGTCCAGCTGAATGTCGTATTATTGCAATAATATATTATTATTAGTGTACTTTTGTTTTCTTTATTTTTTATTTTGAATTCTCAAATATATTCCATGAAAGCCCAACATAATGCACTTTAAACAGACTCAGATCAAACTGATTCAATAAATATTTTAATTTAATTTTGTGATTTTAATGTTAAAGGTTAATGTTCTTTGATTCTCATAATAATATTAAAATAAAAAATTTATTATATATAATTTATTTATTTTATTTTTTAAATATTAGTATTATATACACAATATTGAAATTATAATTTACTTTCTTTAAATTATTTTAAATCTATTTCATTCTCATTTATTTTCCATATAAGTCTCGCATATAAGTCTTTTTTAATTCATATAAATTAAAACTGTAATTAATTATCTTAACAAATATTGTAATATTACCTCATGTTCACTAATTTATTTTAATAAAAATTATTTAAATTATTATTATCATTATTATTATTTTTTTTTTTTAATTTGAAATATTAAGCTAGTTCAGATCTATTTAATTCTCATATTCTTTCCCTTTAGGTCTTTTTTTTATAATTTAATATATTTAAACATAATAAATATGTAAATATAATTTGTATACATTCTACAATAATTTTAATTCGATTTTTAACATCTTAAATTAAATTTCTGTTTGCTTTAGTCATTTGGAATTTCACCTTGTTGGCATTTTCAATAGAGCAAAAGTATGCGAATGCGCAACCTGTAGCTCAATGGGGAGCCGTTCAGCAAATGCTCACCTGCTGCGAAATACCAAAATGGCTTCAACAATTTCCGCTTACGCACTATTGCTTCATCTTTAACTAACTGTTGCTTCAATATCCATTGAGGTTGACTTTAAGCTTTATTGAGAAGAAAACAAAATGGAATATGACAAAAGGCTGTTGCCTAGGCAATGATGTTGGTTATACTGAATAGCTGTTGACATAGACTAAGGCAAAAGAGCATCTAAACGCGATTGTTGCTGGAAGAAGTGGAGAAAGTATCTGTAATAGTTAATATTAATTATTTATATATAACTATGAAAATATATATATCTATTGAGCGAATGGAAGTGTTGTTCACATTTTGTGGCATAATTAGATAGGCATAATAAGATATTTCTTCATTGCTAATCAACTATCAATCAGTCTAATGATTGACTACAATGAAACTGAAGAGCCTGTTTATTTGCCTCATATTATAATGAGCAATCCCAAACATAGCATAATAATATGAATAATAATAATAAGCAATTTTATACTCTATTAGGTTACTTTGGGAAGGTCCAAAATCTCTCTTAGATTTTTCAGTAAGTTTTCATCTACATTTTTTATTTAATTTTTCTTAGACTTTTCAGTGAGGTAGAAATATTATTATATTAGCATGAATATCTGACTACGGATATATAAATTTATAAATTATATAGATGACGTGTTGGCGAACTGTTATGAGGACGGATATTGCCAAAACTAAGATATTCATAGCTACGAAAGATGAAGAGATGAAGGGTGAGGGACAGCCAGGTGGAGAGACGATTTTAACCAGTATCAATCAATAATTAACTAACTAGGAATATATATATTTAATCAAGAACCGCTACATATATTTCACTTTTATTACTTTCGCTTCATTCTCATATTTCTTTTCTTCTCTTTACAATATTAATTTATTTCTTATGTGTGAGATGATTTGAAAGTAGGGTACTTAAAAGCTCTGATGCTTAATGAGCATAAATATTGACTGTTTGCCAAAGTACTTGACATATTTCAAGCAATTTAATGAAAATATAATTCAGATTTGTAAATGGACTTAATTCAATTAAATCGTTTGGCTTGGCTAATTTATGGAGCCACTCGATGATCGGCGCATTGGATTAATTGATTTTCAGTTGGCGGCTTGACTGTACGACACTCGTACAGTGTGCACTCGGATAACAAACAAATTGACATGGCATCAAAGTGGATTCTTTTTTTTATGTAGTATTATTGCATAACAAATTATCAAGCACACACACACAGGCACACAAATGCCGCATGAAATGGCAAAATAATAAATTGTAAGTGCACAAAATGTCACAGTATTATTATAATGGGAATCAAGCCTGTCTGTCCGTCTCTCACACTATCTCTCTCTCCCTCTTTCTTTGTGTGTGTGTGTGTGTGTGTGTGTGTGTAGGTAACTGCAGCTTCAGATTCAGTCAGACACATTTTAATGCCATCGCCATTGATATTTCAATTAATTTTCAATTAAAAATGGTTTTAATAACACATAAAGCACTGTCGAAAGAACGAAAGAGAGGCCGAATGTTTCACTGTATTTCACGAAATGATTTGTGGTGGAAAAAGAGTATTTATCAAGCTAGTATTATGGTCAAACAAGTGTAAGTGAAAGTATGCAATCGAACTGACTGCAAATGCTTAAATTTAAATATTTTTAAATAGTATAAAAACTATATTAAATATATTATAATATATTAAATAAATAATATAATAAACATATATTAAATATTTAAAAAATATAATAAAATTATACGCGATAATAATAATATAACAAATATGTATTGATAATAAATATATAACATATATATAAATAGCAAAAAATACCAAAATAACTTAAGAGAACTATAAAATACTAATTAAAAAGATTATAAGATAAGATTGCCAATCTATGTAAACTTAAAGGAAGCAAGTATAGATGTCTAAAATATTATTTAATTATAATTTAAATGGCATGTATAGCCTCCATAGAGAACATAGTCAAGGCATAAATTATGAAATTATTATTTCTCTATGCTCACCAAATCAAAGCAGAAATGAATTAAATTTAATAACTCACTATAACAAACTTGCACAAAATTTATTTTTTGCTGCTAAATTTAAGCTTAGCTTTTCGTATTTTTATCGTACAACTTGCAATTGGATTTTTCAATGAAACGTTTTATTTAGTGGTCGTTGGAGATTTATAATTTTGTGATATTTGTGATTATTGTGTCTGTGGTTAGTTTTTTCATATGCAAAGCTTTTCTTTTATTTTGGGTAGATATACATCTTTTTTTATTATTCTAATTGCTGCAGGTCAAATGAAGTTAGTTTTGAAATATAAATTAAGTCTTTTAAATATTTTAAATTCTTAAAAATATATATATTTTAAATATTATATTTGTTTTATTTAAGTTATATGTTATATATCTTTTTTCTCACATTTCAGTATCTGTTGCAGTCAAAACCTTTGAAAAAAAACACTTTACATATTTAAAAAATAAATATTACTCTTATTTTATTTAACTTTTATATATGCTTATTTTAATTTATATATATAAATTTTTTTTCTTACATTTCAGTATCTATCTGTAAATTTTTCTCTGGGTAAGTACAAAGGCTCCTCTTTATCCCTTTTTAACTCACATGCTGTCTATTTGTCAATCACAGCTTGTAAACTTTAACGAAAATATGAATATTAATGCAAAAATTAAATATATATTTGGATTATTTGCTTTGCAAAGTAGAATAATAATGAAATTTAAAATATACTTTTTTTTTTATGTATCGTATTTATTTTTATTTTTATTTTTATTTTTTTTTTACATTTTCTATAATTTCAATTTCAATATAGAGTAACAATTGTGAGTAAAAATATTGCTTGCTTCAAATACAATTTAATTTAAATATCTATGTTTATTGAAGAAATTTTAAATTTCATTTCAGATTAAACACAATTTGTTTTTCTGACCAAATATTTATTGTGATTAATTAATATACTTTAGTTATTAGTTTATTTTGTTAGCATGCTAATTAATTTTTGCGGTTTCTATTTATTTAATTTATATTTATATTTATATTTATTTTTGGTATTGTTGTTGTTCACTTTGCACTTTGCTGTTGTTGGTTTGCCAATTTGGCGTTGCATGAAGTTGACAAAGTGCCAGGCTCTGTGGCAACACTTTTAGTAGTTCGTTAGTTGTTGTTGTTGTTGTTGTTTTTAGTTTGTTTAACAAAACCAAAAGCGAAAATTTGAACAAGTTGTTGTTGCGGTTCAAATGCACTTGTTAAATCAACACCAGCAACAACAATGTGAACAACAATAAAAGCGACAACAACAACAACAACAACAGGTAGCACTCAATGACAGACATTTGAGAATTTAAACAAACAATATTTGCACAATTTTCGTACGGCTGAAGCCAAGTGTAAAAATAAATATTTAATTGTCCTAATTGTCGTTGCATTATTGCATAAATAAACATTGAAAACCCTTTGCATATGAAATGCATACATTATCGTTTATTGTTTTTATTGCCATCATTCGAACAGCAATTTGGCAATTCTTTAAATACTCCTATTTTATTGATTAGATATACTAGATGCAAATTCAATTTGCTGAATTAAGTTATTGGACATGAACTAGAGACAATGTCAAGCTACTCATGTGGATAATCAGAGCAAAGGGTATAAGTGTTTTTATGATGTGAATAGAATTTGTTTGCCTGACAGGCTGATGAATATTTGCAAATTGTGAAACTTAATTTCTTAATTTTTGGATATTTTTCAATATGTTTTCCTTTTCTTTCATGTTACATTTTTAATATATTATTTAACAAGTTATATGTTACCTATTACGGCTATTTAATCTGATTTTATATTATGTTTAATATTATATTATTTTAATAAATATTTTTGTATTCAAGATATTATAAAAATAAAATTTTTATTTTGCCTATTTTTGATATCTTAAAAAATCTAGTTCCTCTAAATCTATCATAAAACAGCAAAAAAAAAAAAAAAAAAATAAAATAATAATGTTATAGATTGTAATTTTCATAAATTATTGATGGCATCACAATTATCATATGCAATAAGACTGCAGAAGACGTTTGAATCCAAAAATTAAAATATTAGGAATTTTCAGGTATTTAATTTTGTGTCATCAACTACTTTTCAACTTATATTTTGGCCTTACACTCTTTTCGTTATCTATGATCTGCTAAATATAAAAGGAAACATGGCTTTTCAAATTATTTTTTAAAAATTGTATGCATCCTTGATACATTTGCTGTTATATTTACGATTAATAATATTTTACTAACCCAAGTTTTTAAAACATACATATTTGTTATAAAACAAATAAATGAAAAAGAAATTTAGCTATTTATGTATATGCATTTACATATACATACATTATGAGTCAATCTTCATATTACTTTATTATATATATTACTTTATTATACTTTCATATATAAATATGTATACAATTAATTACTAAATTTAAGATTGCCGAAAAGCTACTATTACTTTTAATAGACATAATATACATATCATAAAAAATCGTCTTCAATTATGACAATCACAAAGTTCATTATCATCGATTGCAACTTATGAAGTGCGTTAAATAATCTTTATTCATAATTAAAAATGTGTCTGTGGCAATATTATTAAAGCTGGCTTTTATTTTTTTTGACGATGTCAACGACCTTTCATGTGCTGGTCAAAAAGTTTCAGAGTCAGTTTCAGTCTGGTTCAAAGGACGAGCGATGCTGTTGGGTTGAATCTGTTGCTCAGCTCTTGTATTTCGTTTGCATTTAAATGTTTCAACATTTCCGTTTAATGTGGCTGCATTTCCGTGAACATTTAATTAAAAACTGGCAGTTCCTTCTTCTTCTTGCTTTTGCTTGTGTGGCTTCTGCAGCGACACATGAAAATAATTAATTTTTCTTCTTTTTTTTCTGTAATATATAAATAATAAAATATATACATATATGAGCAAAAATAGCAGTATAAAAAAAAAAATAAATAAATAAAGAAAAATAAAATAATTTAAAATTCTTTTCTTTTTTATTTAATCAAGGCTTTGAGTTTTACACAGCAAAAATCCGAAATGTTTACGAGTCGTAAAGTAAACTAATTGATTTAAAAATGCTCAAGCTTATACATGTATATGAAATATATTTTATTCATTTATCGTATGAAATATTTGTATTAGAAAATGAATAAATGCACTACGTAAATTTGAATAAATGTGTGGTAGGTGTGTAGATCTTACAAAATGCTGAAACCAAATTAAATAAAATAGAATAATTGAATGTGTTTACTAAATTTGTATTTATTTTATTTTTATTTTATTAAGAGTAAAATAAAATTTTTCATTTTATATATTTAAAGTATTTTCGCTTTTTAATATACAATCTATCAAATATTCTACAGGGTATTTTCTAGTGTCACCTCCTCACTTTTTAGTCTTACATATTTTTCATAAATATATCTGCACTGCCCCAACAATTGGTTGTTAAAAGTTCGGGCTACCAAACAAAACAAAATAAAAAATACAATAAAATACCAAAATGAAAATTGTTATTATTGTTATTATTACACTACAGAACACAACAACACTGTAGAGAAGAGCTGCGTTTTTTAATTAAATAAATACATGTTTTATATGCCACAAAAGAAAAGTGCAGCGACACGAGGCACAACAAGCGAGCAAATGTAAAATGAAATCCATCTGGGCAGGCATTAAAAAATAATATATGTATATAAATATATGTATACCACATATATATAAATATATGTATATATATGTATATTTGCAATGCGAGTTAAATTTTTAACACATTTATGAAGACTGTTGAAGTGGCAGAGCCACTCTCGGGTCGACTTTAACAAGTTGCTGCACACAAAATTAAACAAGGTCCGCGCGATGGCTGCGAAATTTGCAAATTATAATTATTTCATACCTGGTCCAAAAGGCAAATTTGCGCTTCACTCGAAAAAGGACTTTGGCCAAGGCATTGGCTAACAGGCCAACGAGCGACGAGCCTGGATAAAACGCTTTACAAGCTGCAGGACGAGCCTTTGCCGCACCAAAGTGCGCAATGAAGAGGCTGGCAAAATGGCAGCAGCCATGTTAGAAGGCAAAACCAGGCGCAGATCGTGGGAGTACGTGTAGTGGTTGGGTGGCTTAGTCCCCAGTTAGTGGGGGAGGGGGGTGGGGTTACGTGACAGGTCGAAGGACTGGGCAAACTTCAATTACAGCTTAAAACTTTCAATTAAAAACTTTGCCGCGCGTGAAGAAAAAAAATAGTACGAAGCGAAGTACGAAGAGAGAGAGGAAGAAGCGAAAAAATAAAACTGTAAACTGGCTGGGGAAAATGCATATTGAAGCTTAGGAAATTATAGCCGAGATGAGCACATTTGCTGGGCAATTAGAAGCTGCATAAAAAGTGGAAAAATTCATAATGAAACTTATTGCACATGCACGTTAAGCAGAATGTGAAAAAAGAGTTTTGTTTAAATGTAGTATAAATATATATACAAAAAAAATATTTAAAAAAATATATATTTTCTAAAATGTATAAAATACTTAAGATGTATGCAAAGATTACATTTATATTCATAAAGAGGTAGCCAAAATAATTATAATTATTATAATTATATGAATTAATTAAGCATAATGATATTATAATTATATTAATATTATATCACTATATATAGATTTACTTATTGCTATAGCAGACAGACAGCTACAAATTGGTTTCTAGCCAAGAGTGATAATATTTGCTTTAACAACTGTAGAACTTATTGTTTAAATTTAGCTGTTGAAATATTTAATATGATTTGCCATTTGATTGCAATGTTATTCTTTTTTCTATAATGCTAACAGAATTTAATCTTAACCCACTCAAAGGGAAATGTGAATGAATTTCATTCTGCTGTAGGTCAAAGCTGTAAAGAAATTGATAGCAAAATTAAAGACATAACTTGATTAAAATACCATTTAGATGATGATTAATAAGAGGATTAAAAAGAAAGGAAAAAAAAAAAAAAACATTATACCCTGATTTCCCATTTTCAATGGACTCAGGGTATAAAAATAGTATATAGCATTATATTAGAATATCATTTAGATGATGATTAATAAGAGGATTAAAAAGAAGGGAAAAATCGTATATGCACTATGGAATTTAGATTCCCTGATTTTTTATAAGTTCTTCATATATATGCTAAACTTGTGCAATTATACATTACATTATTAATGCCAACCTTTACATTTCGTACGTTTTTCTTTATTTAAAAAAAAAAAAAAAAAAAACTATGATAAGAGAGTTATTCTGATAGAGGGTTGAAAAGAATTCAAATAAGTTGATTCAGGCCCAGCTGAACTAGTTTTGGTCTCCCCAGATAGCCTATCATTATTTATGCTATTCCAACAAATTTAACTGCAATATATCTGCAATTTTGTTAAATTTTATTAAAAGTTACTAATTGTTATAAATTCAGTAAATATTACAATCAAATCAAGTTACTTTTGAGCTGAGCTGAGCTAACTAAATAAACTTGTGCATGTAGAAATTCAATCATTTCAAATATATAATAAATTTTGATAGGTTCATGTAACTGATTCAACTGTGAAAACTGAACACCTGACTTGCTTATTCAGCAGACCAGCTCGTGCATCTTTAAAAGGTGCTGCCACTGATGCCGCTGCTGCTGCTGCTGCTGCTGCTGTGTGGCTGCTGCTGCAGTCTGGCATTAAATGTGCAGTGGGAAAAACTTTATAGCCAAACAAAGAAAATCCCGCACAGACTTTGGCCATATGGCAAATATGGCAGCGCCGTCAACCTCGTCGTCGTCGAGGACTCTAAAAGTTTTTTCCTTAAATTTTTCAGTTTCTTTTGGCATTTTATGCGGCGCAGCAGGAGGCAAGGCGCGCGGGCGGAGAAGGGCAGGCAGGAGAATGCATTTTTAATGAATCCTGAAAAGGTGAATGTAACCTGGGCAGGTGAGAAAACGAGACCAAAAGGAAATGCAACAGAAAATGTTGCAAAAATTGAAAAGCGCAACTTTGACTTTGCTGTGGGTGGCCAACTGTGCAGCTACACGTGTGTTGGTGTGTGTGTGTGTGTCTAGGTGTGTGTGTGTGTGTGTGTAAGTGTTTGGTTTTTCGTCAGAGCGAACTTCAGCATCCAGGCAGCGGCACAGGCCAAACTCTTAATTGAATTAAACTTTTTAGCTGCAAAGTGAAAGCAAAGCAAAAGCAAACTTAAAAAAAAAAAAACAAATTTTAACCAATTTTTTTTCTTCGTTGTCTTTTTGTACCCTTTGCCTTGGTTGGGCTTGATGATATTGCCAGCATGTTTGTTGCACTACAAACATTAGGAAAATGTTAAAGTGAAGAGAAACTGCATAAATTGACTCGGCTAATGATAATTGATTGCCCGTTAAATATCATAGGAGCATGGAGCATGTACTTCAAGTTTGTCAAGACTTGATATATTAAATGGAATTATAAAATGTATATCTCTTATAGCTTGCTGCGCTCATACTCATTCGAAATCATTCTCATTTAAGTTATTTTGTTTGCTATTTGTGGCCTTGAATTTGATTCTAAAGTGCAACAGCTGATGTCAGCGATGCGTTGCTATAAGCGATAATTATCGCAGCGATCTGCAAAGCAATGACATGACACAGTGAAAGGTTTCCGGAAAGTGAGAAACATTGCGAATGCTCTAATCTCAGTCGCAATCATTGTCGTGAGTCATGGATTCAGATGAAGAGTTTTTTGCGTCAGCAGCAGTAATAAATAAATGCTTTAATGGAGAAAACCAACGAGATCATTCCACTTAATAAAAACCATTTTAAAGGATAATTAAAAAGTTTGTATTCAAACTTAAGACAGTATCCTAACAAATTTTTCAATTTCACTCGCATGTCGATTATATTTTGACGAAAATTCATTCAAAACTGTAAAGGTGTTGAACAAATTTTGTTGTTCACCCCATAACGCCGTGTTTCACTAACTTATCAAATTTCACTAATTAAGTCCTCAGTTCTCACCTGAATTAAAAAATTTTAATATTACTAAAAAATTTTTATTGTTCTGCAATACATTGTTGGCTTTCTTTGCCATTTTTATGAATTATATTTCCTTTACTTATAAGTAATATGATTCGATCTTTGTGTATGTGGTTAAGCGCTAATTAAAAGGTTTCTGTCTATTTTTATTTCAATCTCTCTCTACCTCTCTTTCTTTATCCGTTTCGTGACAGTCTCAATTTCTCTCAGAGTTTCTTTTGTTTTGTTATCTGCTTCTCTCTCTCCCTCTCTCCTGATTGTTTTCATTTCTTATATCTTTTTCACTCTGTATTTCTTACTTTGCATTTTTTTTTCTTATACCGTGATTTTCTTCCCGTTCTTTCTTTGTATTTTAATTTTTTCTCTCAATTTCTGTCTCTGTGCTATTATATATTCTTTGTCTCTCATTTTCAACCTAACTCTCGCTCTCGTACTTTCTTTATCTATGTTCCTTCTTCAACTTACTATTTTTATATCTGAACTAAAGCAGCTTTACCTAATAATTAAGCATAAAAGTGCTTATAATTATATCTGAGCCTGTTTCTGTCTCTCTCTCATTCTTTCTCTCTCACTATCCCAGTTATTCTCTCTCTCCCTCTCGCTCTCTTTTATTAACTCAGTTTACATCTACATATCTATATCCTCCTCCCTTTTTCTCTCTCCCCCTCTCTCTCTCTCGCTCACTCTCGCTGTCTCTCTCTCCCTATCTCTCTCTCTCTCTCTCTCACTCTCTCTCTCTCTCTCTCTCTCTCTCTCTCTGTGTCTCTTTCTGTCTCTCTTTCAATCTATCTATATCCCCCTTCCCCCTTTCTCACTCCCTTTCTGTCTATCTATCTATCTAGGGATCCACCTATCTCCTCCTCCTCCTCCCTCTCCTTCTCTCGCTCTCTTTATCGCTCGACTAAAGAGCATTGTCACATAATTTTACATAATTTAATCAAAATTTTTATATGTAAATGAAGTAATATCAAAGGCTTACTAGCTTTACATCGAATATTAGAACTTGACCATAATTTCAAACATAATTAGATTAAGTCCAGCCTAAAGCTGATGTATTAAAAATGCAATGCAAATACAATTTCATTTTGTGGAATGAATAATTGATGGGCACTTTTGTAAGAGCATCGAATATTCAGGCATAACATTAAGGAATATGTTTTCATAATACGTTTTTGCATTTTACATTTTGCATTTTGCATTTTGCATTTTGCATTTTGCATTTCTATGCAAAAATTGCCACTTTTATTATATTTATTTCTTTTGAAGTGAATTGAATTGATTTTTGCCCATTTCCCAATTTCCCAATTTGTAGCCGTAAACCCCATGCGGCCCCAAACGTGCTACATTTAATTGAATTTGCACAAAAATTATAAATTCACACAATTGTCCGTTGTGGGGCTTCGTTTTGTGCAATTTCCGCACTTTAAGTGGTATTTTGTGAAATTATTATAAATTATTTATTTGCCGCTTGGGGGCGTTTGAACAAAAAAAAAAATAAATATCAATAATCAAAACAATGAAATTTGACTGAAAGCAACAACAACAACAAGAGTTGAACATTAAAATTGACGCACGAATAGAAATTGTGCAAAAATTAACTCCATTTCCGTTTACGAGTATCGAAAATAAACCAAAATGTGAAATTTAAATGCGACGTGGAGAAGGTGCAAATATATATAAATATATAAATATAAATATAAACATATATGTATATGTATATATGTATATATGTATATATGTATATATATATATATATATATATATATATATATATATATATATGTAGATCAACTAATTGCAATTATGCAGAGCGTTTTGGCATATGGAAGTCGTTATAAATTTTAATTAAATTCACGCAGGGCGACACTGACAGCGGCTTAGTTCTCGGACCTATTAGGCTGACATATGTGGGTCATAAAATGTCTAGATGGAGCTGACAAATAAATTGAAAAATGTGGAAACTGAATGCGCACTGCGACAAGCTAAAAATGGAAAACCAGTCAATTTTTATGGCATACTTTTAGGCGGGCAGCAGTTTCACAATAAGCATACAAGGTACATAAGTACACACACACACATACACAAAGGAAAACATGTAGAAATGCAAATGCGTGAAATGATCGAAGAGCAAATACTCTGCATAGCAATATAATATATATGAAATGATATAAAGTCTTAAGTAGTTAAGGCAAAAGTTTATTACAAATATTTTGAAACAAATTTCTGCTTCCTTCTGAAATTTCATATTTTTGCATATACTCAGCATAGTTAAATTTTAGTCTATAGAGCATACAAAATAATTGAAATGGAAATATTGATGCTAAGGGTGGAAATAAAGTATGAACAGAAGAACCAAATTTTTTTTGTTTAGGTGTGAGCACAGCGAATGCTGAGTACAGCAAATGCTGCCCCACCGTCGAAATGCAATAAAAATCATGTAAGCAGATATGTAGCATTCTGAATTTATGGGTCCTCGATGTAAACTTTTGAATGCTAATGGAAGCAAACAGTCAGCAAAAATAAGAAGAGAAAAAAAGGGAAAGAAAGACTAAAGTAAATGTAAAACTACATGCAGAAGGCAGATGGCAAAATGTGTGTATATATTCGAATAGAAGTTCAGGTAAATTTCAAGATGATTGTACAACAAAAAAAGTATTATTATTATTATATTTAAGATACTTTTGAAATTGAAATATAAAAACATAAATTAAATGTACAAAATTTTAGGATATATTTTGAGCTAATTTTAATGAAAAAAATATTAGTAAATAAAAGTATAGAGTTTATTATTATATTTCTACAAATTATCCATTTCTGTGTGCTAAAAAAAAAATATCAATATTAATAATTTTAATTGAACAAGAAAACTTCTTACTTCTTAACAAAATCTTTTAAAAAATGCTTATTTTTTTAAATTAATTTATTTTTTTTTTTTTTACATTATTAATATGTTTTAAAAGTACAAAGAGAAAACTTCAAATTGTGCGCAGAAAATGTAAAATCTATTTATTTATTAAAATTTCTTATTCACCTATAACATTTTAGAATATGGTATACTCGTTAGGGATTTAAGCTCTGTAATATACAATATTTCGTTTCTCCAGTAGTTACCCATGCCAGAATGATGTTATTAAAATTTCAAATAAAAACATAGTCAGTTATGAGGCTTAAATTCCAAAGTTCAGTCAACAATAAGAAAAACAAGCGTAAACTATTATTCAATCCAGTCAGTAGAATATATTTTGAAATCAAAATAGTTTGCCAATATGTCGGTAACACAAGGGAAGCCTGCGGTGGGGGGTCGCTACTCGGGAGAAGGTGCGGCTCGTGAATCTAAGAAAATTTCAAGTGTGGTTCAACGAATGTCCAGTGCTGTAAGAGATTCATATGTGCCCGAATCAATAACCAGGTCAAATCCGAACCAACATCGGGACAAAACCCGTTGTCCACCAAAAAAAGCCCACCGGCTAACAAAACACGAGATTGAGATATCCAAGTTCAAGAATATTGACTTCTCGCGCCGTGACTCGGATCCATTGTTAACCGTTCAGACACTCGAGTTTCCGGATGCCAACATCAAGCGGACAGAGATCGCTACACGTGATGAATGCGGCAAGCGGGTGTTGACCAAGAAGACGGGCTATGATTTTCTTAGCTCAAGCGTTTCGGGCTTTCGTGACGGCATCTTCACTGTGAACATGAAGGCGCGATCCTGCACGACGTCCAGTCTGCCGCCCAAGCCACCCAAAAAGGAGAAGTCGAAGCTTTTGTTGGGCTCTGAAAAATCGATTAATTCAGCGGAAATGGCTGACTCCCATCATGCGCCGTCTGCACGAGCCAAAACCTTTAAGGGCAACCAATGGAAGAGACCATGTGATGTTAGCTATGTGATCGGAGCTCCACAGCCGCATATTGGAGTCTGTCCGGATAATTTTCAGCAGCTGTCGAAATTGGCGCCGGTGCGTCAAAAGTTCTTCCTCACACAGGATCCGCGCAAAACTCACTGCCTGGCCAATCCCAGTGCGCTGCGGCACAAGAAACTGACGGACGAAGAGCAATTCAAGCTGATTAGCAAGATGGTGAAGCATGGAGACAACGTATGCGCTAGCACGGGCTCCGAGTCGTCCGATACGCATATATGCGAGGTCATCGATTTAGAAAATCCCGTCAATTTGGACTTTCAGGGCATGGACTATAAGAACACGTACGAGAAGGACGAACAGGAGCAGCAAAATCAACAGACCTATTGGCGTGTTGTACGCTATATGACACGACGACGTACGAAAAAGCAAACGGCTACCAAAGTGGAGGCTGAATTGAAGGCTGAACGATTAGCGATACCGCCAGTGTTCAATACGAATATCAAGGATGAGCCCATCATAGAAGATCCGCCACCGAAGGACTTTAAGCTTGCCGAGCTATTTCGCTCGCCCGACAAACCGGCCAACAAAGCAAAGATTGCCGAAGAGCAGAAACGTCGCGAGGCTCGCTACAAAGACATTTATCTACGTAATAAACAGCGTAATGCCCAGCGAGAGCTAGAGCGTAAAAAGGTTGAGGCAGACGCCCTGGAAATTCAGGCACGCACCGTTGCCGAAAAAGATTTGCAAGAGGATGTGGCAAAGATCGACGATGATATTGAGCGCAGTTTCCGTAAGTTTGAGTATATACCGCCAGTGATACGCAAACGCAAGTTCTTCCCCAAAACGCTGACCGAAACCGAGCGACTGAAGTCGATCATGCATAAGGAGAATTGTGTGCGACGTGATTTGGCGCGCGTAACGCAAGAGTTCTACCTGGAGCGCACTGGCAAGCTCAAGAAGTTTCCGGAGGCGACGCAGCAACTGCGCTGCGAGGAAAGCATTGACGGCAGCGCCGGCACTACGCCCAGCGAGCAGAGCAGCGACGACGAGGACTATCTGAAGGTCGGTAAGATCGGTGATAAATTCCAGCTGCGTGGATTCCATTTCAAGCACGGCGATGGGCTGCGTGGTAAGCTGCATCGCTTCCAGATCATGGAGGGTCAGCGAACGGTTAAGGGTTGTCTAACGCGCGACGAGTGGCTCAATCAATTGGCGCCCCGCAAGGAGCCCATCAAGCTGGACGTCGAGCGTGGCATTATCAAAGTTCTCGATCCCGATGATCCCAAACTGGATCTATTCCCGCCGCAGGGAATGACCCTGCACATGCATGAGAAGAAGAGTGCCATCAGGGAGTTTATCGACAAGCGTCTGGGTCTACATTATCATCGTGTGCTGCGCAAGAACCTGAAGCTGGTCAAGCCCAAGCTGAAATATCACGTCAAGAAGTTCAATCTCATTCGCTATGTTTTCCCGGAAAAGATCATTGTGCCGGATGCACCAGATCAATTGGATGCCGATATGGTGGACGCTTCCAAAGTTGAAACCACTTTGGAGTACTTGGCGCTCAAGAACAAAGTGGCCAAGGCAAAGCATCTCAAGACCAAGCTAGCCCGCATGAATTTGCTGGGCCTCACCTGCGTGGAGGCAAAACAGCTGCGCGAGCAATCGCCCTGCGACGTCAAAGAGGAGGAGCTCGATATGGACTGGGTGCCGCCCACGGAGACACTTAAGGAAATGAAAATCTCCAGCGATGATGAGCATGATCATGAACGTATGAAGGCCGGCCACGACAGAGTGCCAATTGAAATGCGTGGCAACATGCCAGCGCCTCAATTTCGCGAGAAAACTCTCCACATACATCCGAGACGCCCGCGGGACTATGCCGCCGAGCGTGTGCCATCGGCAGAGTTTAATGATGCTATCCGAAACTCAGGTATGCCATTGTTGGAAAAAGTAATGCCCGATAATATCAAATATGTCAATGTACGAACTCCGAAGCGTCCGTTCACGGAAAAATTCGAGGCTCGCCATCATCATGATCATTGGGATCCAACCCAGGCGAAAACCGTACACGTTCACTATCAGACCAAAACGGTCTATCCAAAGATCACAGTGCAAGAGCAGCCGGAAAGAATTCCGATTGTAAATTTTATCAAGGCAAATCCGCCGTGCAAGAAGTATATTAACACTGATTTGACCATATCAAAGTATGATTTCGACAAGATGATCGCCGATCACTTGGCGGCCACGCGCGTCGATTCCAAGGATGGAGCCAGAGAGGTAGTCCAGGATCTATGTCATCCTTATGATTTTGTCTTTCACTCACGTGATCCGGAGGTGCTGGCCAATCTGGACTATCCAGGACGTAAGCAGTATTTGGATTTCTTGCGTGAGACACGCGAAGCGCTGTACGAGACCAAAGATATGGATCCGGAGGAAGAGCGTCTATTAGTTGATCGCAAGGCGGTTGAGGCCGATCTCGAGGAAGATCTAAAGAGCATCGAGCAATGCCTCACCTCGCTTAGCAGCTCCGAATGCACAAATCTAACCAGAGACAGTGGCAGCTTCCTAATGTTGGAGGACGACACAAAGATACCATTGGACTACATACGTAAGCCGCTCGTACCGTTTGAGGAAATGCGTCGCTCTCGCTTCCAGGCGGAAGTCATTGATGTCGATGCCGAGGAGGAGAATCCCTTCCGCATGCTTCCCTTCTCTGGTCAACACAAGGAGCAGGCAGCCATGCTGGGTCCCAAGGACTCATTCTTTACCTTTAGCTCACGCCTGCGCAATGGCTTACGCCTGAGACTGGAGGTGCCCGTGACCAATGTGAGCCAAATGTTAATTGGAACCAAGTCAAATATGCATTATGCCTCCATTATCACAGATCTCGATGAGAACTACATAAACGAGTTAAAAAATCGCGCAACCGTCAAAACATTTAATTTCAAGACGGGCGTCGAACTATTGAAGGTTGCCATGCGTCTCAAGTACGAATCCCTTTTGATTCAAGGCAAAATGGTGCGCACCAAGATCTACGATACTCTGAACGAACGCCACTGGCAGGACATGAAGAATACGAAGCTGCTGTACGAGGGCCTCTTCGCCAAGTGGGAAAAGAAGGAGTACAATGCAGCAATGACAATGGTCTATCAAGTGAAGACCTACTACGAGATAACCGATGCCATGAAGCAGACATTCCGGGAACTTGAGCGCGAGCTGACAATGCTCAACATGGACATCGTGTTCATTGAGGGCCACTGGATACGCTGTGTGATGCTGCAGAACTTCCATTATCTGCTGGGTGAGGAGGAATGGCGTGCCGAGAACGATTGGATCCATCTGGTGCCGGTAAAGAAACGCAACAAATTCGGCGGTGATGTCGAGGAGCTTGAGCATGTTGACTCCAAGGAGATTGTGGAGGATGACGAGGATGTTGAATACGAACTGGAGCCGTACGATCAGTCCATTGCGAAACGTGCCATAGTCAATATACGTGTGCGCGATAAAGATGATGCCTGGGCCATACGCGATTTTTATTATGACGTCTATATGCGTAATCTGCATCCCGTGCTGCAGGTGTTTCCCAATGCTGAACACTTTCTGCAGGGAATCGAAAATTTGAAGAACAAAACGTTTATGCTGCTGCTCGAAATGCATTATACCCTGTCCGTGCATACTGAGCTACAGGGTAGACTGGAGACATTCATGGACTGGTGCAGCAAGGACTTGAAGGAGAAGCAGGAGTATGTGGCACGCAAGTCGGCTAAGAAATTCTTCATGGAGGATCGTGCCATTGAAATGGAGGCACGCGTCAGGCACTATCTCGATCAACCAATCGAAGAATCCTTTGCCGACGAGGACTTTAATAGGCATCGCGCCGTAATGGCCGAAGTCTATCGTCGTGTTGTGCCCGCCACGGTGCGCGGCTCCAGCGATGTGATACCCAGTGCCTCCGATATGGTGGCCGCCATCAGTGCCGTTGTCCTGGAGATCTTAAGCAAGTTCGAGCACATGGACATTGACAAGGTGCGTGAAGTGGAGCTGGCGCTACGCAAGCGTCGTCGTTACCTGGAGAAGCTCTCGGCGCAGGCCTATCAGATTGAGCGACGCATCGATATGGAAATGAAGAAGGTGCGTCGCAACCTGGAACCACCCTACAAGAAACCCAAACGTGTTGGACCCCTCCAGCGTATGTATCTGAAGAAGCGTGTCAAGAAAATTATACCACCGCCCGTGGTCATCTCGGAGAACACAAGGAATTTCGTGCGTGCCTTTGCCGAGGAAGGCGTCGTCAGCGAAGGCTTTACCCAGGACTCTGTGATGGTGCTAGACAACATGCAGGAGCAGATTGTGCCCTTCTATTTCGATCACTTCCTCAAGCTTAACGGATATACGCCCAACTACAATTTCAAGACGAACATTGAAATGCGCGATGGACTCGAGATTGATCGTTTCCGTATACGTGAAGTGTTGCCAGATGTCATGCAGAAGGTTGAAAATTGGGAGAATATGCACAAGAAAATCATGGAGGAAAATATTCAACGCAATCCCAAGATGTACGAGAATGTTAGTTAATTGACTGAAGCAACAACAAAAGGAATTTTAAGCTACTTGCAATAAATTTATAAAGTTAGATAGTTTTATTAATTAGCATTTGATTAACAAGCTACTGGCAATCGAATATATTAAATGAATGGGTAAACTAATTTGTTGATAGTTTTATTTGATTCACAATTATTAGTATATCTTGATTATATACTAAGGTTAGCTGCATTTGTTAAATAACTCAAAAACTAAATTACAATTAGGTAAGTACTTGAGAGTGCACTGTTATAGCCTATTTTACCAAGACTTGGGAAAGCATTTAATGTTGATAAATGAGCTGAAAATTGAATCAAGTATGATTATCATTCAGCGAGTTTAGCTGAAAGTTGGCTTGCTTGCTTCAGTAGAAAAAGTTGGCTTAATATATCAAGAATTTCAATAAATGCTTTAATGTGATTGTCTTTCGATAATCCT
Source organism: Drosophila borborema (assembly GCA_030914335.1). NCBI lineage: Eukaryota > Metazoa > Arthropoda > Insecta > Diptera > Drosophilidae > Drosophila > Drosophila borborema. The sequence continues at coordinate 663,700 of JAUESP010000308.1, forward strand.
GCTCACTACTGCCAGTAGCAGAAGGCGTGAATACATCTTGAATACGTCTATGTTGCCACTAAAAAATCGTAGAGCTTTAATATTTTATTAGCGTACGTAGACTTCATAAAATATCTACAATTCTTACTCAGGGTGCGAACTGCCGGCTGACAAGCCGCCTGGGTAGCAAATTTGTGTGGTTGTCAAGCCAAAGGTTCCAGCTTTGAAACGTTCAAGTCCCTTTCGATATCTCATGTACCATGGTGTATTACATATTCGCCTCAAAATCCTAGCTTGGGCGATTCCAATTTTGTTCAAATTTGTTTTTGCCACAATGCCGTATACTTCTAGGGCGTATTTTGAAGTTTCTTGTACAACAAACACAGATCTATTCGCCCTTTCTATAATATAGCTTAAATATGTTTTTGAATTTTATTAGTTATTAGTTATCTTCCATCTATAGAGGCACCATATACTCTCACTTGGTCTATGTCTCTGATATAGAAATATGAAAATTAGATTTATTTCATATTCAAATATCACTATTATAAATATAGCTGTGCTACGATCAAATGAAGTTCAATATGTCTGGAATTTCTAGAACATTCCCTATTTAAGAACTGCGTATTAAAGTTCTCATTTATGTTGATAGACTGGAATTATTCTATCTAAAAAATTTAGCATTGAGCAGAAAGATTCTTTGAGAAGATCATTACGAAGTTTTCTTCATCTGTAAATCCGGCATTTATTTCTTAATGTTTATAACTGTCTCTCGCTGCCCCTTTAATTCTCATTCTGCATCTCTCGCACCCTCTCTCTCTCTCTGTCTCTCTCTCTCTATATATATACTCTCACAACTTTCAGTGTTACACTTAGTTTTTTACTTGCACTTCAATAATTTTAGCAAGTTTTCCGGAACAGCTTTCACTGACGCAGCTTTCGCCTTACAGCTGCTCGCTGCCTCGCTTCCACTCAATCTCTCTATCTCTCTCTCTCTCTCTCTCTCACTCGCTCCACTCTGCCTGTCCATTGTCCTGCTCAAGTTTGCGCTGCCTTGGTCGTCATTCTCTTTGTTTGACTTGGCAGCAGCTGCATTGGCAATTTTCATTTTCTACCTGATGTCCTACTTCATTGCCACCTGCATTGCCTAGTCTCTGTGAGTTTCTTTCCATTCCACTTTGCTGCTCTACTCTTTTTTTTTATAGTGCAAAACTGGCATTGCTTTTTGTGTTATATTTGCACATAAATCACACAACTTTTCTTAAAATTATTTGCTGCTGCTTTTTAGTTGAGTTTTTTATGCGTTGTTGTCCTCAAACACCTTTCATATTTTGTTGTCTCTGCTGTTAGGTTTATATTTTTACATTTTACATTCCTAAGTGCAATTGCGAGTCACGAATTCATTAGAGTATATTGAAGTACTTGAATTGTAGCTTAGATCTTTCTGCATATAATTCCCTACAAGTTCTATATATAGCAGTTCAATCATAGAAATAAATCTGTTGTCAATCGATTGCTTAGCTCGGGTCTCTGACAAACTCGACAATTTTTTGTTGTTGTGCCTCAATGTGACACATTTTCTTTTTGTTAATCTCTCTACTCCGCTCAGCTGCATGGCCCTCCCTCATTGGCTGTGCCTGCCAAAGCATTTCGCAAAGTCACAATTTCCATTAGTAGCTAATGAAGCATTAAAAAGTAACGAAAAAAAAAGTAGCGCAAAAATACTTAACGCCATATTTCCAAGGAAGTTGAGAGTTGCTATCAAAAAGCACAGCAGAGCACAAAAAAAAAAAGGAAAAAATAAAAGAAAACGCAAAAAATCAAATGAAAAGAAATTGAGAAATAAAATGAAAGGAAAGAGCGTAATATGCGTCTGGCTGAAATGCGAGTAGCTGAAACGCCGAGCATTGAATGAATGAAATGGAGAATAAAACGCTGAAATCTAAAAGCGACGCGAATTAAATACCTTTTAGCAATTAATCTGCTTAGCTAATGGACGATTTCAATGCAGACGACAACTGCAAGGGAGAGACGCTGTGGGAGTGGAGGGCAGAGGGCAGAGGGTGGGGCGGTGTAGGGCATGGGGCAGCCAGCACAGATTGCGCCAGCCAAGGAGGCACTTACATTAGGCTTACGGCTCGTTGACCAGGCCAATACGCTCAGGGCTTATGCCATACTGTATTTGCAGACTAATTTCATTCAATAAACGCGCGCCACGACCATCGATGCTGCCCGCACATGGATTGGCGGAGTTGGGGACTCGAGGTCAGGACCTTTGCTCTCTTGAGTCTGCTCGGATTTGCCTTGGCCAGCCGGCCAGCCAGCCAGGCAGCCAGCACTTGTATGTTTGCCTTTTGGCCGTTCACAGCCAACTTGGAATTTAATTTATTTAGTAGCCATTTTAATTGACACGGCCGAGTTCATTCTCATTTATATATATATGTATATATTTATTTTTTAATATCACTTTAGATTTCTGTGCCAGATTTTCACTGATTTGCCATTGATTGGCAACAGCTACTTTTGTAAATTGAGTATTGCGAGTATTTCCCAGTACTCTGAATGCTCTGTGACTTTGTAAATACAGAAACTGCACTTGGGTATATTCATTTTATATATATTTTCTATTCAATATTTATATTTCCTTGAATGCCAACTTTTTAATTGATAATAATACATAATATATTTCAACAGTTTTTCTTTTCTCTTACAAGTCAGCCAATTAAATCGTTTACTTTATGAAATTCTATGATAAAAATTAAATTAAATATTTCATATTGTATCATTTATATATGTTCCATGACACTTATATATGTACATTGCTCCAACTCAACTTAAATAAAAATCGTGAAAAATTGATCAATAAAAAAATATGAATTTATTGATAATATTCCTATATTTTTAATATGAAATTTAAATATTTCTAATTTAGTATTTTTTTACTTAATACTTTAATATTTTTAATTTTCGTTAATTATTAATTATTGACAATTTATTCTATTGAATTTTCTATATAATATATATATTTTAAAAGTTTTTCTTTGGTTTGGTTTTTTTTTTTTTAATTTATTTATTTTATTTATTTATATATATATATTTTTTTTTTGCTATAAAAATATAAAAAGAAAAACAACAATGTACAAAATTAGTTGAATAAGTGGCTAGGCCACATTACTTTATTTTATTTATATTTTTATAAGTTTGTATTTAGATATATAATATTTAATTAATTAATATGTCATAAATTGTTTGTCAAATTGATTCAAAAATGAATAATATTATTGGTAGACTGACTATTGCCTAACTAATTTCATTTTATATATTTCATAATAATTAATTCATATGTCTTGGTAAACTGCTAGTCAATCTATAAATGTTTAAATATTATTTATTACCAACAGCAGAGCGAGCGCTCTGAAGCTACCTTATGTCATCTTCCACATACACTTCATTTATATACATATGTATGAATGTATGTATTTGTGTGAGGGTGTGTGTGTGCATTTATCTGGGCAACATTTTTGCATGACGTGTGTTCATTTGTAACCTTTTTGAAACATTTACAATATTCACCAGTTTGTGGCTGTTTTATTTATGCGGAGGCAGGCCGTCATATTTTATGTTATTATATATTGAACATGTACTTATGCGTTGCGTAAGAGACGTGGGGTCAGGGCCAGTGGGCCATCACAGTCACATAATGATAAATCATGGCACAGTCGAGCCGAGCCACTGCTGTCATAAGCATAAGCAACAACAAAAAATAAATAAATATATATATTTGATTGAAATGACATGGACAGCAGCAGCAACAGCAGCAGCAGAAGCTGCTCTGCTCCAGTTCATCTATCAGGCAGAGAGCAGCCTTTCGATTCATTAAAGTTTTCCCTGTCTCGCTTTTCGCATAAGTGAAATTAACTTTTTTCCTTGGGCTGCTCTACTGAATACTTTCAACTTATTGTTGCTGTCAGGCTGTCCGATCAAACAAAAAATATGAATATGCAGCTTTGATTGGATACGAAAGCCAATTGGCAATGGTGGCATAAAAGATAAGCCAAGGCAAAAAGTGTAGATTATTCAGTTGATATGGAATTTAAAGCTATACTAAGAACTGGAATACCTCAACTGAACTGGCATCCCTCTCTCCCTACTCTCTCTCTCTCTCTCTCTCTCGAATTGAACTTCAACTATAATCGAAACATTTTTACATCATTTGTGACTTGGGCTGCGAGTGTAATTTAAATGAAATAAATTATTTCCCTCTTGATTTATTTCAAAATCTTCACAGAGATTTTTATGCTCAGTTGCTGTTTGGTTGGTTCATTGTAACACAGAACATTTCAGAGCTGCTCTGTTTGTCGGCTGTGCGTTTGTTATTAAATAAATTGACTGACAGACACACATACACGCACACTCTCAGATATGTATGCCAGAGCTGAGAGTCGTGTCGAGACCTGGCTTGGCATCCTCCTAGGTAGTTCATCATGTCATGAAAATTGTATGGAAATTTAATTGAAAACATAAGCCAAGGATAACAGGCCAAAAAGGACAGGCAATCATATACACACGTGCGCACATATGAGCCATATCAAAATGGCGGCCACACACACGCACACACACACACACTCGCACACACTCGCCTCGCACACACACTTACACATAGACAGACAGAGAGCTTAACAACTATGGCCGCCGTCTGCCTCCCAAATGACTTCTCTGCTCATTGTGGCCGCTGCGCAGGAAGTGTACGAAATGATATAAATAAATAAACAAACTACAAGATAAAGCTATTTGCAATTTGATTGTCAATTTTCATGAGGCTGCCAGCCGTCCCGGATTGTCCGGACTCTGGATATTTCCGCCGCAAAAGCGAAACTTTTTCGATATTTATTTGGATTTTTTTTGGTACGTCTATTTTTGTTGTTGTTTTGCCTTCCCTCATCTGTCATTTACTCATTGCTGCAGTCAATCAAATTTCATGAGTGATTTTTGTTAGGCAAAAAACTTTTTGCCATCTTACCTGTCAATTTTCATTTACATTTTACGCCTGATTGGCCCAAAATGGCATTACGTGTCCTATCCACCGTCATACGTCAGAGCTGGCCTCGCTTCGCAATGAAAAAAAAAGAGAAGCGAAGAGAAGAAGAAAAGTTTAATTGCATATTTCAGTTAGGGCAGCCCACAACAATTTTGTAGTTTCAAATGCTTGCCAACAATTTTCCACACAATTAAAAACTGGCGTCAAATTATGGCGCACTTAATCCCACCACGCCCCCTTAGCTCAGCTGAACTTCAAAAGCCCCAACCTTCCTGCCCCAAAAAAAAAAACCTAATTATAAAGCGCTTAATTCTCGAGTAAAAAAAAAAAAAACGATATTCTGAGCACTGGGCGTGTGCTAATTTCATAATCCAAATAAAGTTTCAATTAATTTGGCCAGCGCAGCATTTCAGTTCTACTTTTTTTATGGAATTTTTTTAGCTACCCTTGAATAGCTGCTGTGGGGTAGTTATTCAAAAACATTCAGCTTCAATGGCCACGTAATTATAATTTGAGTTTGAGCCGAGTTTAGTTTAGCCGAGTTTTTGCCCGAATTGCGGCTAGCTTCGAGCTCTTCCTCGATGCTCGATGTGCGCTTGAAGCTGTTGAAAATGGCGCCAAGTGGAAAATCCAAATGGTTAATGAAATTCAAATTTGAAGCTACTTAGTGGGCAATAGGTGGCAAATGAAAGATGAATATTTCGTTATATGTAGATCAAGGGAATCAACCGAACAACAATCAGACTCACTCGCTCTCTCTTTCTAAGCAAGTTCGGTTCATTTCGTTTTGGGGTTCGATTCAGCGAGCGTCTTGAGTTGAACAAATCGTGTGTTGCTCTTCTGACGAACATTATTGAGGGAGTGATACGAATACCGCTCTCACATTGAGGATCAGTAAGTGAGTAAATAGCAACTCAAAGAGTCAATGCAATTTTTTCTTTTATACACACACATGCACAGGCTATTGTTGTATTTCGGAAATACAACTCTCACATATGTATATGCTAAAAAACATACACAAAAGACTTTTGACTTCTTTTAACTCAACCAAACAGAGCGAAAAAAATCAAAGCAAACGATTATGATTCGCGAACGAGCTCGCTGAAGAACCAATGCAAACGGATGTTTTTTTTTTTTTTTTTCTCAAAAAGTGAGGGAAAGACTCTTATTGCAGAGATGAGAAATGAGCTTTGGTATTCTTGTTAGATTCTGAATAGTCTTTCAAATATTAAGTTGAGCATATTTCTTATATATTTACCTCTTGAATGTCTTAGAAAACATTTTACCCTCTGCATAGATAAGTTAAAAAAAAAAAAAAAAAAAAATATTAAAATATTAACGAATAGGTTCGCTGCAATTATATATATTAATAAAAAATATTTAAGTTTTGCTTTTATTCAATTCGAACTTAAGGCAATATTTGGGAATCTAAGGTAGCTTAAAAAGAAGTTGGTACTGACAGAAAGAGAGCTCCAGGTTCGCCTGATAATACAGTTGCTTGGTTTTACTTGCAAACTAATGGAACGACTTGATATAATACTTTCCTTAATAATTATTTATAGACTTATTTCTAAGAACTTATTTTTCTGTTATGAATATAAGAAGAGATCGATTTTCTTATAGTGTTTCACATTAGCATTTATACAAATATGATTTAGTGTTTCTTCCTTTAAAATTTTGCAAACTTTTTTATTTATTAATTTGTTTTCTCTTTATATCTCTCCATGATTTTTCTCTCTCTGTCAATCTCTCGCTTATTATACCAGTCTTTGCGTAGTGCTATGGTTCATTAAAAGGTACTTCAAATTTAAATGCGGCCATAAATGTTGCTGGCCCAGCGAAAAGAACAATGGTTTCGCAGAGGCGGGAAAATGCCAAACAAATGATGGCCCTTTCAACCCGCCAATTGTCAACTCATCTGGCGTGGCATTAACCCCATGACACCGACACACATAGAGAGAGAGAGAGAAGCAGAGAAAGAAAAACAACGCAGACTGAGCCACAAAAAATGTTTGGCAGCAAAAATTATAAACCACTCGAGCATATTTTGCAAGTCCCCAGACCCCACGGAAAGTGAGAGAGAGAGGGAGAGAGAGAGAGCGGGAGGAGGTCGTACGAGGACTTTCATATGGATGGCCAATTTTTTTTTTCTTTGTTGTTGCCATTTTTCATGAGCGGCCGAAAAAGTTGAAACGGAAATGCGACCATACAAGCGGATATGAGACGGACGAACAGACAGACGGACGGACAGACGAACGGACGGGCAGGCGGACGCACTCGGGGGGGGCAGCAAGGAATATATATAGATGCGATATATAACCGAGAGACCGCGTCGCGTCAACCTATAAATAAAAGAAATGCGGCCCGAAATCCCCAATTCCCGCCATGGAATATGCAACATTTGTAACTGCGCTGCGCTGCGTGGACGGACAGCCCATTGGCTGGAAGCGAAGGATTGGTTTGGTGCTCAGGCTCTTTAGCTCGCAGCCGAGCAAGGTTTGAGTAACTTTTTGTTATTCTTTTTTGTTTTTTTGTTTTTGGGTTATTAACAGGCGACTAGAAGCAAATATATGAGCACACTTTTTGGCTGGCAGTCAAAGCGCAGCCAGCGAACGGAAGCGAGTGAAATTATTTTTAAACGGCTTGATGTCTGGCAGAGCGAAAAAGAGAGAGGGAGAGAGAGAGAGAGAGAGAGAGAGAGAGAGAGAGAGAGAGAGTGACAGTTGTGTATGTGGGTGTTGCAGCCCGGGAATGCGAATGTTATAATGTGAAACAAAAGCTCAGAAAAACGTCAGACATCAGCCGGCTATGAATGGGGGAATGCGCTTTAAATGTCAGCCATTTATTAAGCCCGTCCACAGGGGCAGTAGACGGGCAAACGGCAAACGGCGTACGACGTACGACGTACGGCGGGAGCCGTCAGAGTCGCTTGCACGAGTCACTCAGACAGTCAGAGTTGAATGAGCAGACAGTCGAGACAGTTAGTTCTGCATTGCTTGTGGTCTCTGTTATGAGAGTGTGTTACACTCTCCTCCACGGGCCATTGCCGACTCCTACTCCAAATATGCCAGAAGACAGCAGCTCGAGACAATAATAAATTTATTTACATTTATTAGTTTTATGTGCATTTAAGAGCAAATCAAAATTGAGACTCAACTGACGGAGCAATGCTCGATTTGGTTATTATAAAGGCAAATTCATAAATAAAATATTTTGCTTTATTTTTTGCAGATTAAAATTTATTAACCTTTGTCTTATTTGAATACTTGAATTATTTAAAATTTGTTTCGTTATTATTATTTATATAATTAATTATTTTGTTGTTTTTATTTAATTTATTTATTATTATAATGTTTTTGTTTTGCACAGCACTTACATTTCCTGTGCTTAACAATTAACTAATTATTATAATTTTATTCATATTCATTACAAATTTCATCTTTTAAAAAAAATCATATACAAATGTTCAATTCCATAAAGTTTCAAATGTTGTTCGTTTATTTTCACCAAATATTGTCAAATATTAATTTGTTCTGTTTCTACTATTCTATTCTACTATTCTTCTATTCTTTTAGATTTTTTTGTACTTTTAGAGTTTTTCGATATTCTTGATATATGCAACATACAGTAAGATTTACCATTTGATACACGAAACGTATTACGAATGTGAAGAACTAATTCACTAATTAATTAAACTTTAACTAGTATTTATTCTAGCCATCCCGCTGCATACATATGTACATAGACTTCAAATAAACATAGCTTTCTCTCTTCACGAGATCAACCAGAAAATCATCAGTCACTCTCGCTCTTAATAAGAGTCTTCGGTAGTGTTCGTTTTAGTTTTAATTTGAGCATCTTGAACTATTCGTGTGACTTTTTTTTTTAACTTAATAAGAAATATAATGAAAAATGTTTCATTACATTTATGTTTTTAATATGAATATATGCAGTTTATGAAATAAATAAAATATATTGCTAAAATTTATTTAAAATTTTGGCTTTGCTTACTTTCATAAATTTGAGCACAGATTAATAAAGATTTTTCACATAATTAATTTTTTACTTAGTAGATAACATTTATATTATTAATTTTCAAATATTTTTTATATTTAATTTAATTAAAACAAAAAATACTTTTATAACTTTAATTTAAGAATATGATATATGTAAGAATAAGAAACACAATGAGACATGTTTTTCAAACCATTAACATTTATGTTTATATATACTTATGTGCATAAAGACCACAATAAACCCAAAAATATTGCTGTAACCCGCCCTCGTTCTTTAGCACCTCCTCCAGCATTTACTTAGTAGAATGTTAGTGCTTTTACAAAACATTAAAAGTCCATTACAATTGCACAGTTTGTAGTAGCACGAAACGGTGACAATTTTTGTGAATACATTTATTTGACACTTTCTGCTTGGGTGCCAAGCATATACAAACTGCCGTTTATTGTGGTAACACTCGAAATATTACGTATACGCCGCGAACATGCATATGCGAGCAAAACGTATGCAATGCTTCCTCATGGCGCCGCTGACATCCGGTATGCCAAAATATTGTTTACTTTTTTTTCTGTTTTATTTCTCTGTCTGCACGAACCAAACTGAACTGAACTGAACTGAAATGCACACAAATTTTGGTGCGCAGCTCAATTAATTGTTTGTCTGGTTGCAACTTTCTGGTTATATAGTTTTGTGTGTTCATTTTGTTAGTTCAATAATATATCATTCTGTTTTGGTATTTCGTTGGCATGAACTAAATAAATATTTTCTGGAGCTTTTAACATACTCAAATTAGCTACAAAACTCTGGGCATGAATAAATATTTGTTGCGTTCTTGTTGTTGTTGAGCTCACACGAAAAGTTTTCATATGCATATATAGGAAATGGAATTGAATTTAATTAAAATTAATTATGTCATATTTTCATAAATGTGGCAACGAGATGAGGGCAACGTAAATGTACCCTGTTCAAAAATTGAGAGAGTCGAAGTAGAGGGTGAGAGGGAGAGACAGAGAGAGAGAGAGAGAGAGAGTAGTCTGTACTTAAAGAGTGAAGCTGTTTGTATCGAAATTTAAAAGATTTAAATGTGAGTATATATTGAGGTTCATAGATATTGCTAAAAGAAATTTTCTAATATTCATATTCAAGCAGAAGTGTCTCAGGAATTCTTTAACAAAAATAAGTGATAGGTAATAGAATCTGGTTAAAATGATGTAGTTTAGCTTATAACTTTAGAGAGCTCTACTTACCTACAAGAAATACAAGCAGAGCTAGAGCGACTCAGCTCATCGTCTTGATCTGCTACTCCTGCTATAATATGATGATTAGCTCCAATCTATAATATACTTATACTTTAATTTTAAATATCTTCTTCTTTTATTTCTTCTTTTTATCATCAAATTATCTTAGATACTTTTGAGTAAGTCTAAATGATTATATATTAGCTTTACTATTATAATTTCAATAGATATTTAGATAAATATAATTATATGCTATCTATTAAATATATTTCACAGGGTAGCTTTTAGTGCAGCAAAACCGAATTAAAATTTTACTTAGTTCGTAATTAAATTATTAGCTTCGAAAAGCAATCAAATTTGAACAACAAAGTTTTATTCGAACGTTTTCTGTGCTTATTATATTCAAAAACTTTTCACTTTTCCTTACTGAAATGAAATGCCTCTTGTTGGAGCAGCTTTTCATATAATTAAAATGAGTCAATTTATCGTAAAGGTAACTCTATATGATCCTATCAATATAGAAGTAGCTTGGAGTTAATTGTGTTGTGTCTTCAAAATTTTAAAACCCTTTCTAGATGCATGTTAAAGAGCATTTCCAGTTGCCTTTTTAATGTTAGCTACAAAAAGTGCTATACACATTTCAAATGTGGTGAGCTATAATACAGGTAAAACAACAACAGCAACAACAACAACAACAAGAACAACAAACGGACAATTTGCGTCGACGACCCAGCGCTGATTATGATGACGAGCTGGGCGCATTAATGCTGATGATGTTGCCGCTAAGTAGCATGCCCAGATCCCATTGCTTGAAAAGGTTGTCAGTAATAACAAGAGAAAGAAAGAGTGGAAGAGAGGGGCAGCAGATAGAGAGAGGTAGAGAGAGAGAGAGAGAGAGTGAGAAAGTAAGTCGTAGCGGTTGCCAGGATAGCAATAGCTTTGAAAATTAAGTCGCGCTCAAGCTAACTCGCTCTCTTTTGCTCTCTATCTGTCTCTCTGTAATTTTAGCTCTTGCTCTCTCACTCTCTTTGTATGCCTCGCATGCCATTTCATTCTGTTGGCTTTGCAATTAAATATGCACATTCTCATTAAAAGTTTGCGCCATTAATAAACGCCAACAGGGATGTAATTTAATACGGTTAAAAAGTACGACACGTGGAGCCCAGAAAGCAAGACATGCAGACTGTGTGGTTCACAGTGGGCCAAACTCCACCTGCACAGCCATACCACCTACACAGATACAATCACACTCACACACACACACACACATATGTATACTGCACATTACATTTAACATGCAGCCTTTGGAGAGTTGCCTTAACGCTACCAAACAAAGCTCATAAAATTTGCAAATGTAAATAATTTTCTTAACGAAATTTTCACGTAGCTCTCGCCTGCTACTTTGGCCTCGACCACATTAAAGCTCGCCCGGACATGGCGCAAATTTGTCAACTGACAGGACCAGACTCGACTCGACTCGACTTGACTCAACTCGACTCAACACAACACGACACGACACATATGGCTAGTGCTCGCCTGCTAAGATGTATCCAGCTATTCGCACTTCTCGCCCCACTTCACATACCCGACATAAATAATAAATAATTGAAAATGTCTCACGAGAATTCTTTGCTTCGTGTGAACTCTGTCAGCCAACAATTTGGCCTTAATATTAGAACAGACCATCCAAAGTCTTTGGCTTTTCTAAATCCGAGTCTAACACCAAGACGTTTGGCATATTAGCTATGTAATTGGATTTGCTGCTTCACAGAATATAATTATAAGCAAACAAATTAAAGACTTATTAATTATGATATCTCATAGGATAATATAATTTATACTTATATTTGTATGTGAAATAACTTTTTTTCATATATATTATATATTTTGATATATTTTATATTTGTTTTATAACAATTTGAATTGAAATCATAGTCAATTCCAGTTTCATAAATTCTTATAAGGTCATAATATAATAAAGGATAATAATTAATCAAAGTTAAAACGGAAAAGGAATTTTGAGTTATACAAATTTTTTCAAATAATTAATAAATCAAAAATAGAAAATATAGTTTAAATTATAAATTTATATTTTTCAATTTTTTAAGCTATTTAAAAATTAATGTTTATAAAACTTGAAGTATAATTATGAGAGGTTTTCTTAAATTTAATAATACCCTATTATTTAAATATTTTGCATGTAAATGATCGATAAGAGTATTCAATAGTCGATTTATATCTGCATATGGCATTGTACCTTTGTCTAAGTAGTTTCTTGAGGAGTCGCATTAATTGCTCCGTACTAGGTGCTGTGGCAAAATGTTGACAGTTCGCAGTCTTGGCTGCCATTTTCTTTCGGGCCAATTCCGGCGGGAAATTAAAGTAAGAGTTTACGCTTTTTTAGCCTCAAAGCAAATATACATGCATGCAGAGACACACGCACCTTGGACACGCCCACGTAAGGAGCTGCAGCACCTGAAATTGTTGCTCATTATGTATTTATGTCAATTTCTGGGTCGCTCTTTCGCAATGCGTGAGTGTCTTGGTGTGAGTGTGTGTGTGTGTATGTGTGTGTTGGCAGGCCGCAATGACATGTAAAACCTTTTTGGGCCTACACACAGACACACATACACCTGGCCAACATTTAATGACTTTGGCTTGCTCTCTTTTGGGACGCATTTAGCGTGTAAATTTCGCTGTACATTTTTACTCCTTCAGCCAGTCGTAAAGGTGTGCGTGTGTGCATATTTCAGTTATTTTTATTTCAGCGTTACTTTTAACATACACTCACACACACAACGAGAGAGAGAGAAATATATATGAGCACGTTTGTTTGCCATTTTTATGCGTTCGTCTGCCCGGGCATTTGATGTTGTGTGGGCCGCCTTTATGGAGGAGCTGCAGCGTTAAAGTTTTTGTGAGTACTGCACGCCGTATTGTAAAGGGATTTGCTTTGTGACTCACAAACGCTGATGACTCGAGCGAATGATAAAAATACATTTATATGGTTATCGTACATGGCATAAATCATAAAATGCCAAAAGTGATTACCAACAAAATGTGAGCTGAGTAGCTGACGTATGACGGGCATCACACGTCAAATCAGAGTGATTTTTCTGCACACAGCAGAATGCAGAAGCTTAAGTAGTTTTATTTTTGGGATCAAAGAATAATTCTTTGTATTTCAATTAAAAATAAACAAATTTTATATTAATGTCTTCAATATAATAAATATATATATTTTTTTTTATTTGAGCTGCAGAAATATTTTCTTAATTTATTTATGTTGTATTAATTTATTATTACTAAATTAAATTATTATTATTATTATTGTTTTTTTTTTTTATTATTATTAATATTATTATTTTTTATATCATTTTTTTTTTTTATTTTATTTTTTTTTTTTTAATTTTATTTCTTTGCAAAATATTTAGTTGCCAAAATCATATTTATAGTTTTGATTAAATAATAAAAATTTCCAAAAAATTTGTGATTATGCCATCAATGCAATGACAATCTACACCAATCCATCATTGAGCGCGAACTACGAGCGCCAACTTAGTATGATCAAGCCTATGAGAGAGCCAATACATGCGTGTTAATAATAGAGAGAAAACTAATGGAATGATCGTGATCTATTGAGAAATATAAATTACTTACAGAGCTAAACTACTGAGCCAGCTGACGATTACTGCGCCTGTTTGGCTGTCGTCGCCGTGTCCGTTCGACTCTCCGCTCGAACTGAACCTAGAAAGTAGAGAAATTTTGAACACATTCTCTTACATAGGCCTTGCTTTAGAGAGAATTAAAGTTATTGTGTTTAGTTAGTGAACTAGGAATGTAGAAATTTACGGGTCTATCGTAATTGTAATCTAAATCTTTAGCAGCATAAACGATAATATTTACGATGGAATAATGTGTAAATTATTATTTAATTAGTTAATTAGTGAGTTGGATAAATTATTATAGCGGAAGATGTTGCATGAGAGGAGAAGATGAGTATAAGTAATGTGGCGTAGCGATAATCATCAATGATATTTATCAATTAAAGAACAGAGAACATAATTTTGGATACCCTAAGCTGATCCCCTATCCCTAAGAGTACTAAACTCTACAAATCTCTTACATGCTATTTTACGACGACTGTTTACATAGCGCAACATTGTTTGCCGACTGAAATGTATGCTCCTTGTGCTGTTGTGTATTTTCTCATCTCAATTTAAAATTCAAAATATTTATTAAAAACTAATATGAAACGAAAAAAAAAGATCTATTGCCCTCTACTCATTTACATTACAATATTAGCATACTTCGTACACGAATTTATTTAAATTTATTTCAATTGAATTTATGAATAATTGGAAAACTTGGATATCCAGTTTTCTCTCTCTCTTTATATGTTAAATAAAAATTAAATGGCTAGATATATTTTGGATATACTAAATATAATATGCAAAGCTATTATTACTTGAAACTCTTGTCATTATAATAAAAGCCAAGCTCTTACAAATATTTTAGTCATAGAGAATGAAAAGTAAGAATTTTATAATTCTCTTTCCTGATAATCAGAAAAATATTCAGCATATTCAAATATAACGAATGTGTCTTTTAGTTGAAACAATTTTAATAAATATATTTATGATATATATTTGTATATTAAACTTATTTTTATATATTGAATGCTAATTAATGTTTATTTTTGCTGTAAAATTAAATTATTAATAATATTTATGCCTAAAGTAATAATTATATATGTTTTTTTGTAAGATTTCAAATAGAATACAAAACCAATTGACAAATTTTGCTTAACTTGAAGCTGCTTGCAACTCTCTATCCATAATAGAATTGAGCTTATATATATATGTATATATTCCATTTATCGTGTATATATGTGTTTATAGTTAATTTTGGCTCAGCCCCCACACTGCGTGAGAATTTATCGGTGCCTGATAATATGCGTGCTTGGCATTGTTGTTTCGCATGAATTAACTAAACTCGTTGCTGGCAACCTGATAAATAATTGAAAAGAAAGCAAAGAAGAAGAAGCAGCAGTAGTAGTAGCAGAAGAAGAAGATGAGACAGAACTAAGCACACGTTGGCAAAACTTTGCTTCGGTGGCTGTGAAGCACCTGGTGCCGGAAGGTGCCACTGAGACAACGCATGAGTTTGTCTTGTGCTGAAATAAATTTACTTGCATGCCAGATATATACACACATACACACATACACATATACAGAGCTCCCACACACACACACACACACACACAGTCGAGTGCACTCTGCTAACTAAATTTTGCGCTGCGTACGCGACTCAGTGGAGTGCAAAAGGCATTGGACTGACTTGGACTGACTTATGGCAAGATAAGCAGCCGAGTTTGAGTTACAGGTTAATTTATTATTGAAACTAATGTTGGCAGTCCAATAGGGCGTGCTTGGGACAGGGGCAGCGTTAGGAGCTGAGGGAGCTGAGGGAGGGGTGAATGTCATTGCAGGTGGCACGGCTGTTGTCGCCGGCTTGGTGACTCAGTTGGCCGGGTTGGGGCGGGTTAGGCTGTGTCTGCGGCGCAAATTATGAAATTCAACTTGACAAATGTCAGTGACATTAATTAAACGTTGAGATATGGCAGCAGCAGCAGCAACAGCAGCTTGACTTGGGCAGCTGCCAAGGTGTGTATGGCCTTTAAAAAAGGCTTTGCACATCGAGCAATGCAATTTTGTATTTCATTTATGAAAAATCAATAAGCAACTCGCAATCCAATTGAGAACTCAATTCAATTGCAGCTGAGTGTGCCATATGCAAAAGGAAATTGCCACATTTAGTGGCAGGCAGCGTGGCTTTAAGGCCAACATTTAAAGTCACTCAGTCAGCGTCTATTTTTTTTTTTTTTTTTATTATTTTATTCTATTTTATATTTTCCTTTTTTTAGCTGAGCTTTTTCGCACACTTCGCCAACTTCCGCTTCCGGCGGCAAGCAAAGCAATGCAAACACAGCCCACGCTCTACGTTTGCCTCTTCCACTCTCTCGCTCTCCCTCTCTACCTCTCTCTCGCTGCCTCTCTATCTCTGTCTGGCTGCTTTTTGTTTTGCGCTGGCATAAAAATCATTAAACTGATTTATATTCCGTTTGATTCCCTCGTTTCCCTCGGCTACGCCTCATGTGTGCCCGTCTGCTGCTCTTTTTTCTGCAGATTTCCTCTCAGTAAATTGCTAAGGGGTATCTAGTTCAGTCAGAGTCTGAGAGTTTAATAAATATAAATTTGTATATATATTTATGCTGTTTACAATTGATTCAAGATTTTACTCTATATCTCCTTTATCAACTTTCTATATATAGACAAGTGCCATAATAATTTACTGGATATTTTGATGTTCATATCTTTTTATCTATCTTCTCTTTACACATCAAGAATTTACTTTCCTTCTTCTCTATGTAAATAAAGTTATTTAGAGGGTATTCACGAGTTCATTTCTTTTGTTCATTTTGTAGCAAACACTTAAATGTTTTGCTGCTTGAACTTGAGTTCAAGTTTGATAAAAGGGTCGCTCGACAGACCATGCCCATGCCCAGTTGCAGAACCCATGCGAAATTCGATAATTCAAGTCAATTTCGCATGTGTCGGGGTTCGCTCAAGGGTTAAGTGATTTCTTTTGTTTCTCTTTTACCAATGCTGTCGCTACTGCCACTTTCTCTTCTTCTTCCTCTTCTTCTTTTGCTGCTTCCATTGCTGTTGCATTTAGTCAACTGTAAAATAAAGTCGCATAAATAAGCTTGCCGAGCACATGAAATATTTAAAGTTGTGTTTTTTTATATATTTTTTTTTAAATATTGATTTTGCTTAGAAACAGCGCACGAAATACATACATAATCTCAATTTCCCACTCTCTCGCACCCCTCTCTCTCTCTCTTAGCTCTCCTTCCCCAGCTAGTGTTGGCTAATGCGCTGCAGGCGTTGACCAGCATCAAAAAAATGTTTGCACAGTTGTTGCCTCCAACTGGAGGCAACTGAATTAACCAACAACAACAAAAAATGCCAGCGCACATGGTAACCCGAAAGCCCCGCCCTCACCCCTCCCCTATCACCCTCACTCACGCTACCTCACCATGCCCGCCGTATCGCTCAAAAACCAGCCGGAATCGAGCCACCTTCCGGCAAGCCGAGCGACCACCTTGAAAGGGTTGTCGTTACAGAAATTCAATTCAATTTCGTTGAAATGTTTTATTATATATGTATTTTGTTGTTGTACATGTTGTTGTCATTGTCATTGTTGTTGTTGTTGTTACGACTGATTTTAATGTAATTGCCGGTAATAGCAAACACTTTTTATAGGCTAACAACTTGTTGTTGCTGTCGTCGTTGTCGTTGGCCACGCTTAATGTTCGTTTGATAATTTCAGTTTTTTTGTTGCTTTTTTTCTATCCCAAATTGAATTCTAATTTCATATTAATATGCACTTGCTTTTGGGTCATATTATTTGGCCTAAACGCTAAACTAGTGTAGGTTAAATGTTTGGGCCAGTAAAACATTTTTGATTGGGCTGCAAAAGCCAATGAAGACTTGGTCATGTGCTGAAAATACAAATATAAATTTAGAGTTGATTTGAGGGTGACCAAATAAGAATTAAAACTAACTACTATAATGGCATGGATGTAGCTTCAGAATAATAGCAGAATCAATATAAAACCTATACCTCTTTTTATATCATTTAAATTTCTTTTACTATTACTTGTATTTGGTCACCCTGTACTTCAATCACGACCTTTTCATTACTTATCTTTTGGCTTTTATTTACTTAGAGCTCGAGGTCTAGGTTAGATAAAGTTCAATACAATCAAAGATAAGGCTTGACATTCAATTTCAATTATATATACATTTTTGACGAAGTCAACTATGATAATTGTGAGATTATCTATGATGAATAGTGGGGTAAAGATTTCTCTTTATAGTACCAACTGCTTAATATACTTTTATTTATTTCTTTTTTTGTTAACTTATTCACGAATTGCAAGAGTATACTGGTTTTTATTCTTCTGTTTTTATGCCCGTCTTTCTATCCGTTTGAATTTAAACCAAAGACTTGAAATTTGTAATATATAATCCTATAATCATCTGATAAATGTTAAGACCTACCAATCATTGGCGTGGCAAATCGGTATTATCTAAATCTCTGATACGCGAATTTTTCAATTGCTGGATGGATTACAAATTTGTGTTGACAACCGATAATCAAGAAGATATAGAACATATATCTATGCAAATTAAAGGATATTTTAGACCAAAAATAAATGGATATATTCTTAACAGTTCTAGAGTTAGCTTTAAGAATTTGCTTTTTGGCTAAACAGTAAGCAGAAAAAATCATAAAAAGTGAAATTAAGAAATACCAAGTAATTTTTATAATTTCTATAAAATAAATTTAAAAAAAAAATAAATAAATAAAAAATAAAAAAAAAAAAAAAAAAAAAAAAAAAAAAAAAAATACATTCATTTCTTTTGAATAGACTAAAGAACCAAATTTTAATAATAATTGTTATGCTCCCTTTTCTATTGATTATTGATTAAATATTATTAATATTCGCGAAAAATAGGGAAAAATCTATTCCATGTTTAGAAGCTTGAGTTTTAAAATTAGCTTAGCTTAGTTTAAGCCACTGTTAAGACCTATACAAAAAAAAAAAAAAGAAAAAACTCTTTTTGTATCTCGAACGAAAATTTTGTAGTCGAAACTGCCCGACTACAACTTTCTTACGCCTATTTTAATGTAATTGGTTTTTTTTTTTTTCGATGCCTACATCTGTTGTAAATATACATATTTCCGCTGAGCACGTGTCTGCCCTATAGTTCATGTGTAGTTGATGGTAATGAGCCATGGTCTATGATAATTTGTTTGACATTTTGGAGCCAAGAGGTTGTCCGTTCACGCACAATTCTTGTGACGGAAACGGCAATGTTTTGTTTTGATCTGTGTGTGTATATGAATTGATAGAGAACATTCACTCGATGTCTGCCATTCCAATTTCTTATCAATTTGATTATAATTGGCAGTTATTACGTGCAACGCATATAGCATCTACTACATCAACCCCATTGATGGTTATCAATTGGGATTCCAGAAAATACGCAAACACACAAACTGCAACATGTTTCGACAATTATCAATGAAAATTGCAATCAGAAACTCGCTTCGTGTGACAAATTGTTGACTAATAAAATTTCCGCATAAATATTACAAATATCTCTATTCGATATTCCATTATACAAAAGAATGAAATTTATTAGATTTTTTTTAGAAGTATATTAATGAAGAAAATAACATTAATTATATGATTATATTTATAATCAAAAATGTAATGAGTAATGAAAGTAAAGTAATATATATTTTAGTAAAATATATATATGTATATATATATATTTATTATAAAATATTAAAATGGTATATATGCATAGCTTTAAAAATATCATTAAATATATAACTGTACTTTTATAACTAACTTGTAATCCTAGTAAATCAATTTATGAGAATCGTAACCGGTATTCTATAAATACTTAATTTTTAAATAAATTTCAACTTCACATCTAAAGTCTTTCATATAATTTCATGCACGAAATAATCGATAAAAAAAATCTTCTTTAAATTATTATTAATTAAATGCAAGAAGCAAACCAATTTCAAACAGAATAAGTATTTGGGGAAATTAATTATTTATATATTATAAATAGAAAATAAAATATCAACAAAAGTCTATAGAACTATAAATTAATTTTAATTAGAGAACATTTTTCATTTCAGCAACGGCGACTCTCTCGATGATTTTCCGGGTGCCTGAAAAGCATTGATGTTATAGATCGTTTGTGATAAATAATTGGTAATTTAATTGATCTGTTTTAAATTGATCTGTTTCTTTTTCAACTATGTTCATTTAAGGCAAGTTAAGTTGACAATTATTAATAGGTACAATATGAGCTATGGAATATATCATATCGGGTACTCCAATATAATCATCTAAGAATGTTCGATAGTGTATGTTTGAATGGAAAGCTTCATCAAATAGATATTGCAGATCCTGACTTCGGCAATAACACTCTTTTATCTATCTTCCATTTGCCTTGAGTTAAAAATTATTATCAAAGTGAAACTGTTTTAATAAGTTAAAGTCAATAGACAGATCATATACATAGAAATTTAAGCCCAATAATTATCAGCTAGTTATTATAATATTGGCGGCATAGCTGACTAGAAAAATTATAGTTTCCGCAATTTGATAGTTAGGATTCCTTAATTACATTTGGCACTCGATTGGATTTATTAGCACTTAAACTGGGAACGAGTATTAAGTAGTCTGACTGTAATACTCCACAAATTTTTAATCGATCTACATCGGCGCTCATAAAAATAATAGTAGTAGTAGTAGCTCAACAGTATATCAATAGTATATCTTACTATTAATTTATTGATTTACTAAGTCAATACATTTTTTTTTGTTTAGTTACCATTTAGTTGTCAACCACTTTACTATATTTATGACCGCAACTGTATATATGTTTGATATATATGCATATCTATGTAGACTGCAAACGTTAGGCATTCATACTAAATCCAATATTAATCACTATTTAAGTACGAAAACTCAATTTAAATTGCTGCGCTTCTTGGTGGTTTGCTTGTAAATTGGGTGTGGTGCAAGCATCTAATTAATTAAGCAATGGTAAATTCCTTTGATTAATTAACGGCACTGACCACATTCGCGAAGATAGAGAGAGACAGATAGAGAGAGAGAGAGAGAGAGAGGAGAGAGAGAGAGAGAGAGTGGCAAATGGAGAGAGGAGGTTTATAGAAGTGTTAAGGAGAGAGGACTAAGTAGAGAAGTAGAGATGGAGAAGGGTTGGAGAGAAGTATAGGGTGAGATGGGCCTATGTAGGAGCTAATGTACCAGCTAATTGTTTACTGACTCTTGCAATACGAATGCCAAATGCTGTGCTCCATTGTGGTAGATGTGTGTGTGTGTGGGGGGGTTGGCAATTCCGGTGTCTTGGCCGTATACGAATATGAAATTTGACGAGCTACGACGAATGAATTGTTTCCCTTGTCAAATTTCCGACTGTGCACAATTAAATAAATTAAAAAAGAAGAAGCAGCAGCAAATGATTCTTTTTATTCTGTCTCTTGTGATAAGATATGTCAGTGCACTGGGCAAAAGACATCAAAAACAAAAAAATCACGTACCGCACAGCATCCCGAGCAGTAGTTAACTACTATCAAGATAGCAACGGCAAGCAGCGCCCTATCAGATATTTATCGCAACGACATGTCGATAAGGCATCTCAACCACAGTTCGGTTGCCTATCGGCCCGTTCGGTGGCCAGCTACCATATAAAAGCGACTGTCCCTGGCAACCATGTCATTTGAGTCAAGCAGCTTGTGCAATTCTTTGTACCAAGTCTCAAGCCAAGCAAACACAACAGGAATAGCTGTCCCGCTCTCTCGGTCAATTGAAGATGAGAGCTTATTACGGTATGGCAGGATCTTTCATCGTGGAACTAACTTTCTAAGTATCTGATCTGATCTCCCTTTCTAGTCCTTGCCTGCCTGGCTATTTTGGTGGCTGCCGCGGGAGCCGCCAATATACGGCCCACGGTGAAAGTCGTCAACAACTCGCTGTATCGTCGCTATGTGTGCGTGAATAAGTCGAATGGATTCCGTGCTCTGGTGCCCGGCAGTTGCTCTAGATTCTACGAGTGCCAGAATGGAGTCGCTAGCGAGACCAGTTGTCCCGGATTCTATGACCCGAAGGTTCAGGGCTGTGTTAACTATAACACTGGATGTGTTGAAGTGATGCAAGTGGCAGGTCCCGTGGTTGGCAACAACGTGGAGCCGTGTGGTGATGCAATTACAACCACCACACCCTGTGCTGTGACTACAACACCACCATGTGAACCTGAGACAACTCCACCCTGTAACTCAGAGGCGAAGCCAACAACAACCACTTGCACCACGACAACATGTACCACACCAACAACAACAAAAACAACAACATGTACAACAACTAAGACAACAACATGTACCACACCAACAACAACAAAAACAACAACCTGTACAACAACTAAGACAACAACAACTAAGACTACAACATGTACAACAACGACAACAACCACTTGTACAACACCAACAACAACTAAGACTACAACATGTACAACAACGACAACAACCACTTGTACAACACCAACAACAACTAAGACTACAACATGTACAACAACGACAACGACAACAACCACTTGTACAACACCAACAACAACTAAGACTACAACATGTACAACAACAACAACAACCACTTGTACAACACCAACAACAACAACCTGTACAACAACTAAGACAACAACAACTAAGACAACAACAACGAAGACTACAACATGTACAACAACGACAACAACCACTTGTACAACACCAACAACAACGAAGACTACAACATGTACAACAACAACAACAACCACTTGTACAACACCAACAACAACAAAAACAACAACCTGTACAACAACTAAGACAACAACAACTAAGACTACAACATGTACAACAACGACAACAACCACTTGTACAACACCAACAACAACTAAGACTACAACATGTACAACAACGACAACAACCACTTGTACAACACCAACAACAACGAAGACTACAACATGTACAACAACGACAACAACCACTTGTACAACACCAACAACAACAAAAACAACAACCTGTACAACAACTAAGACAACAACAACTAAGACTACAACATGTACAACAACGACAACAACCACTTGTACAACACCAACAACAACTAAGACTACAACATGTACAACAACTAAAACAACCACCTGTGCACCGATCACTACCCCAACGACCTGCACAACAACCACCTGTGCACCGATCACTACCCCAACGACCTGCACAACAACCACCTGTGAACCGACCACTACCCCTTGCAGTGGACAAATAACGACAACGGCTTGTGCTTCTGGAAGCTCTGGCGGTAAGGTGCGACCTTCATCGGTTTATGCAAGGCCCGTAGCGAGACCCTTGCACAACGCTCTACCAGCGATCTTGGATCAGCCGCTGATGCAAGTGGGCTCGCCGTCGAATGAGCTAAGCATGAACCTTTACACCACCTATGTGTGCCGTAACAAGCCCGACGGCTTCATGCTGGCCTCCCTGACAAGCTGCACCAACTATTACATCTGTCGCTACGGCAAGCCCCTGCAGGTGAGCTGCGGCGACAAGTACTTCAATGCGCTCAAGGGCATCTGCGATCTGCCAGAGAATACGCGCTGCATCCAGCCACGCGCTTAGGCAAAATTCGCCCACCCATTGACGCAACGACCCAACGAGTCCAAAGCATAATTAAAATACGACAACTCCACCAAAATATTTGTTCTACTCATTAAAAGAGATGTATCCTGCAATTTAAATACAACAGACCAAGCAAATGCCAATATAGGCCAAAAAAAAGCATACAAATATTGTGTTTTATATTTATCTAAGCAAGAAGCTACGACTGTTAAGAGCTAGGATATGATTTCTTACTAAATATAGTATTGATCCATTTATAACAGCAAAAGTGATAAGCACTCAACTTAAGCTCTTGAGGTTATAAAATTAAAAACTCTAGTAACTGTATATTTCCTTGCTCTCAGTGCAAAAATGCACTCTGCACAATGTGAAATAGAATCCACAGATGGGCGTAAAGAATGCGTAGCGTGTAGCTTGAATTAGAAGCTGTAATGAGCGCTTTCTGAGTATTTGCTAAAAGAATCCACACAGAGAGACTAAGCTGAGTACTTTCGCAGACGTTGCTTAGAGGATCCACTTATTTGCTTGATTATTGAGCTTTTGCATGTGTTAAGACACTGCCTACTCCTTCCATTATGCTCTGACTGTGGACTGTGTGTGGAGTGAGTGCTCAGTTAACAGAACAGTTCCTACAGCCCACAGCAAAACGTAGATATACACACGGCATACGTATGTATATACATACTTCCGTTACTTATTTTACTCTCTCTATTTTAAAGTTTCTACACTTGTATAGGCATACATATTAAACTGTTATAGGAATCGCTGAGAGGATCCATACAGACACATCCGAATTGAGCGCATTTCTAGTTGCTGCTGAGAGGATCCACACATACAGTTGGACTAAAAGCTTTCATAATAGCTGCTGAGAGAATCCACACACGCAACAGCCAATTGCAGGTATAAGTATGTGTGAACTGAATGCATAACGGAAATGCATGTGGGAATTATCTAAGTTGAGTGAATATTGAGCTTTTGCATATTTTAAGCTAGAGCCGTTTCTTCTTGTTTTAATTACCTTCAGTTGTTTGCGTACTTTCGCTAGCATCATAGCAGGTGCGCATAATTTGCTTCGTTTTTCATCTAATTACATACGTACATACATACATAATAAGAAATTTTGCGGTCAGTTGTATTTTAGAAGTATTTCTTTACATACAATATATAAATTATTCAAGCAATTGAAAGCGGAGCTGCGTTTAACTCAAGGTTTGGTTTATTTTATATTTGTGCATGTTACTGTTGGCGTTGACTGCAGTCTGCAGTAATTAATGTTAACTTAATATACACACACCTACATACATACATATTTTTTATTACTTTCTCTCGTAGTTAAAATCAACTCATTTGAGTGGTACACAAAATCCACAGGTCTCGTCCCAGAAAGCTCAGAGTGCGCTTAGATCAAATTTCTCTCTCAAAACTAAGTGGAATCTGAATTCTAATTGGCACGGCGAGAATCCAAAGATACACATACACGAGTAATGTGGATATTAAGAGCGTGGGTATTGTTCTTATTGAGTGAATGTATAGTTTAATGTATTTGTGGATGTATGTGTAACATTGCTTTGCTTCACTGTTAAAAGACTCTGTTAACTTAACAGACCGCTTTGCATAACCTAGTGTTACTCAATCGTGCTTTGCTTGGCGTTTACAATTACATTTGAAAGTGTTCACGAAGAATTATTTTGATCGCAGATGTTTTGATCGTGGCCCGTACTATATTTTACAGCTAGTTCTAATTATAACTGCTATTAACTACTAAATGAAAATGAATAAATGTATACAAATATATTATATATACTCAGAACACATACATACGCGTACACATATATATTATTATGATGATTATGATAATAATTTTACTTCTTTGGGATTTATTGATGTGCATTAGATACCTAATATTTGTTATATATTTTATTTATTTTTATTCTAATTGATTACAGCATAATCCCATTTTTAATAACCAGCATTATACAGCTTTTTTCTTCGAATCTATGTATATCACTTGTGAAATCTATCAAATGTACCCAGCCCTAATAACAAATTCTGTTTTATTCTTCTTTTTTTCTTTTCGAGCAACATTTTGCTGAGCAAGGATATTGTTTTGGAACCCGTTGTCCTACACAAAAATCTGACCCATTCATAGCCCACCAAACGGATTTTATATAATTGAATAGGAGCTAAGATGCAAAACTGTAAAATCCATTAAAAATGACATTTAAAAATTGTAAAAACATTTTCAAAAGCAAATTTATTAAACAATTACTAAATATTAAACAATTAAAAAAACTACATTGTATTTTTTATTTTTATTTATGAAGCTTTATGGATGCCAATCGACCCATGTCTTTGACATATATAGTCTGGGTAAACCTAAACATGAAATTGCTTCAGAAAAGCATTCTTTCAGCTGCCTCCGTCAACATGCCACTCCCCTTAATGATGCACAGTAGACAGATATATATTTCACATTACAATATCATAGATATAATCCTAGTGCACCTAAATATATAACATACAAATCTTTTATATGAGCAGCTTTTTAACAGCTGTTGCCAAGTAGCTTTCTAACAGATAAAATTTCGATCACTCAGCGGACATTTTTACACTCATTTGATATCAGCTGTTATTTAACATTATACTTGCGTTCCACACTGCTTACCGATTTTCACCCTACTAGGCATTTCTGTTTACCTGGTATTTCACGCGATTTTTTATATTCGATATAAATTTATTTGCGTGACGACTATCGCGTCGGTAGATGCTGCCCGATTTAATTAGTAATTTAGGGCCGAAATATAGCTGAAATACCAGGCGAACAGAAATGATCAGTAGGGTGAAAATGTTAATTAACAGTGTTGTATTAAATAACATTGTGGATCGTAAGTTGCACTGTTAAATAAAAGCTCAACTAAATTGAGTAAATTTAAGAAAGTAACTCAAATCAAACAAATGTTAAATGAGTACTGTAAAGTCGATTGCTTATGAGCGATTCATGTAAATTGAGCAGTGTTAAGTTGGATATCATAGGCATGTACATAGAGTAATGTAAAGTCGACTGCATATTAACAGCAGTAGCTTTTAAGGGGCGCTGAAAGGAAAAGCATACATATTTCTACATCATTCCATTGCAAAACTGCATAGAAAATGCACTTTTAGGTTCACCAGGACAATATTAATGGTATGGTATTACCAAGAATATATGGGTCTACTGGAAACCTTTAAAGGACCAGGGGCATATTGTTGGATGTGGCTGAAACGCATGCATACATGAGTTTTGACATTGATTTTACATTAATTTAATCAATGCCAATTCATTCTAAAGATAAATTTATCGATTGTCGATAAACGCATCGCAAGCGGATGTTTGTTTTAAGATTTATAGTAAAAGCGTTTGAGCTGTCCACTAGTATTCAAGGCCCGAGACATTATTCTTGTATTCCTGGAGTACGCTTACTGGGAAAAGAGAGAAAAATAAGCAATTGAAACTAGGAACAAGTTTAAGTTTACTCACAAAGTCAAGGGCTCAAAAGCGTGCAGAATGGATCAGCCCAAAAAAGGCGAAGCTACGCAGATCATCGCAACATCTGTGGAGGACACAAATTATATTAAATAACAGAAATATATAAATATTGACAAATGTCTTCTGTAGGTATAAATTTATAGTTTTCTCACCTCTGTTATAATTTTTTTTTTTTTTTTTTTATTTTAGTATAAATTATTTCAATCATCTTTTCTATTCATATATTTATTCGCAGCTGCGCCTGTTTAACTACATTTACATATATACATTCATGTGTTTACGAAAGCTTGTGAACAAGTGTATTTCCACTCATGTTAAAACTTCTCTCGTAGCTAAATTCCCACGCACATTATCATGCCATTGCAATGGCATTGATCCGTTAACTGGTACATGTGTGACTGAGCCTGCGTTTGCATGTGTGAGCATGTGGAATCTAACTTTTTGCCTATCTCTGCGTTTAGCTCACACTCTGTACGAACCTTGGGAGAGGAGAGAGTGTAGAGAGAGCTTTTAGGAGCTAATAGGAATATCTAAGCATACTTCCGTTATCTTATTTGCTTTTCTCTATAAAATTGCATATTTGCACATTATTTTCTGTGATTTTTTGTACTTGTCTTATATGTACATATTATATTATATTATATTATATTATCGTAACATTTATTTAATATTATTTTGTAATAAGCAAAAATGTAATATTAAAAATTATTATAAAAAAATTAATATTTTAATATAGTTTAAAACTTTATTTTTCAACTTTCATTGAACAAATTTAATAAAAGACGTGATTTAATATGAATATCGAAAATTTAAATTGATTACGAAGCAGCATTCAATATTTATATAACTTCAAATGTAATATTTAAGGAGAATTTTAAATATTTTAGTATTCACGTAATATTTAGGTATGTAATTCCGCGCAAAATAAAACTCACCCGCTACAACTATGATCAATTCGGCAATTTGCGAGCTACTGAGCTTAACTAGCAGCCAAAAGAGCTCAATAACTAATTTACACTCAACTAAAATAGTTTCCACACTCTTACCTTCCACACTCGTCGCAGGCTGCATTTCAATTGGTGCATGACACAGTGTGCGTGTGTGCTTGTATGATTAAAGGCGCTCAGTTGAGCTTAGAATTTGTGGAACAAGTTGTGATCTATGCTTGCTGTGCGCCCATCTGTGGATTATGAGTTACTCGCTAGACTAAGACGATTTAGCTCAAAGCCAGGAGATGGTGGCGTGAGAGTGTGAGTGTTTTTTCCATACTCATACTCATTAATGTTAACTCAATTCTGATATAGTCCGCACTGTTAAAAGACTCTGTGTTACTCAAACGTGATACAGTCCACAAACAGATTGACTCGCTTATGCTTTATTTAACATATTTTAATGGGGGCTGAGCAACAAAGTTAATGTGTTTGCTCAAGCTGATCAGGAATATAGATATATATATATATATTTTAGTAAATATACACATATATTGAAATGCAAAGCAGAAAATTAATTTCTTTTTTAAAATTTTAATCCAACAAAGATTCAAACATAAACTACTAAACTCGTTAGGATTTGAGCTAATGTAAAGAGTATTAATGTGATAGTTCCGCCCAAATTGGCCACATAATGTGCGAAGGTGGCAAAGGTATTTCCAGTAACAGCGCAATGCAGCCGTTAAAGACCAACTTAAAGGGGATTATTTAGTCTTAGAGAAACCCCCGAAGGAATGGACACACGCACACATGAGCTTTAGGGTAGGTACTAAATGGACAGCACTGTGTGGAGCAGGGGGGGGGAGGGGGACATAGTGTAGCCGGCAATGCAGCATATTTTTCAAATGACGCCGAGTTTTACAAGCATAAGAAATGTCGAAAGTATTTAAGATATTTGCTCTAGAAGTGCGTGACACTCACGCTTTGTGACTGCGAGACTTCCGCTTCCACAGCTGCTGCTCCTGCTGCTGTCAAAGTGCCATTAAAGTCAAGCGCGCCCTTAGTTGGGCTTTACAAAAATAACATAAGGGGATTTAGCTGCCCGGCCAGAGCAACAATGGCCAGCAAAACTGACCGCAATGCGCTTTAAGGCTTAGCGGTCAGTTTCGAAGTGTGCTTACCAGCCAGGCCACCATATCTTGTTTGGTTTACTTTCTATTTTTTTAGGGTTAGTTGCGCCGAGCAGGTTTTTTTTTGTGTATTAAGGGCTTAGCTATCACATGCTTCGCCATAAAATAGCTGACAAAAGCAAGCGCAGACGCCAGCGTTGTCTACTCTTTGGCGATAACGCAATATATTAACAAAATAATTAAGGCAAAACACACACATATACACACACACACAGAGTTGCCACGCCCATATCGCCTAACGTTTCTTTTATGGTAATTCTCGTTGCTGGCAAACTTTTTGGCAGCAGCCGCCATGAAAAGGGCTCAAAAATTACGACAAAAAATAAATAACGTGACACAGCATGAAAATTGCTGGCAAATAGGCAGAGCAGCGCACAGCTGCCAGAGCTGCTTAAGCGCAACAGGAATGCCAAACAGCAAAAGGCTAAAAAGTAAAGAATCAAGTAACGCGCACACACACATCAGCACTCACACACACATCAGCACTCACACACACATCAGCACCCACACCCTAACACATTCAGCATGACTTTCAGTTTCTTTCAAACAGCGTGGGGCGTGGCAGATCTGGGCTTGTTAACAAGGCATATGTTGTTAGCTTGTAGGCAGCTTAAAGCCAAATAGACACCTTAACACTCACACTGAGGCAAAGTTCTCTAACAAAATAAAGCACAATTGATCAAGACAGTAAAATTTTATTGTTTAGAATATAACGCCATAATTACAGATCTGCTTGTCTGTTCTAAGTTGCATCTGAAAATAGAGAATAGAGAAAAATAGTTATTTAATAATTATTATTACTGCTGCTGCTGGCTGCTGCAAATTTGTATAGCATATTTTTGCGCGCACGCTGCATAGGGCATAAAGCAAAGCTGAATTGCTGACACCGCGGGCGGCGCTTTTTGGCTCGAAACACCCGTCAAATAAACAATGAACACAAAGCACGAGAAATTTCGTAATAAAAAATTACATACACGCCGACCGACCGCCCGCCCACCATACGCACGCAGGGCTCCAAAGCGAAATCGGCTTTTGCTATTGCACCTACACTCCCTCTTTCCCTCTCTTCCTCTCTGCCCCCCTTACAACATGGCAAGGAATTCAAATTACGAGTTTTGTTTACAATCGAGCTACAGCCCCGTCGTCGTCGTCGTCAACTCTTTGCACACGAGTTATTGAATTGCGCGCCCACCTGCCGACACAATAACCTCCCCCTCTCTACCGCCCTCTCTACCATCCCTGTCAGCAGCGACAGTAAAATTTTTATTGGCAACGCGCGGTGCTTTGTTTCGGCTGTCAAGCAATTTTCAATTTGCCTAGCACCTCATCCCATCCACTCTCACCAATAACACCTGAGCTGATATACCGTATGCTCAGCTCAGCTCAGCTTCGCTGCGCTTACCTGGAGGGTTGATGGTTGCTGTGCTGCATGTACAACCAAACAACCTGTTATCCAAGACACGACAGAGGCTCCAATTCCGCTGTAGGTCCGGAAAGTGTCGGGCATGGCGAACGCTCCTGAGTTTCTTTCCAAAGCCTAGCACGTATATAAGCCGAAGGGCCAACAGGCCGGTCCAGAGGGACCACAGCCCCTCGGCCCGCAGCCACATGGTCCACAGCCACATGGTGTACAGCTGCCCCAGGGACCGCAGGGCCCACAAGCACCACCACACGGGCCACACGCAGCCCAGGGACCGCAACCAAAACTGCATCCGCCGCATCCTCCGCCACACATCTTGAGGTTATTTTTTCTTTAGTGCTGTGATCGAAAATCAAAAATCAGAAATCGAATACAATTTTGGATTTATTTTTTAGTTTTTTATTTTTCTTCCTCGAAACTTACCTTTGCTTCGCAGAAAAAGGAACGTTAAAAAAAATCGATTATTTGCCCAAAAATATTGCTGGAATTAATTTGGATTTTTGTTTATTTTTGAGTTGTTTTTTTTTTTATAGTACTTTCTGTCCGTTGTGGCTAAGACGAAAGTTCTATAAATAATGAGGTTTAAGGTTTTCAGATTTACTGCCTAGGCTTTCGAAACGACCTGAACGAGTCATGGCTTGCTTGGGTGATAAATAAATAATATAAAAAAATGCAAATATTTGTTATTCTTCCAAATTCCAAAATTTAATAATAGAAATATATATGAAAGGGTATTCTGCCGAAGAGTAAAGCTCAAATAAATTTCTTTTAATTTTATAATAATTCTATTTTAATTTAAAAAATATTAAATACCATAATATTATTAATTATGAATTATTAATTATTAATATGGAAAGATCTAGATTTGATGGTATAATCAAGGAGAGACTTAACAGCATTTAATAAATATTTTGTAAAAATTTTCCAATAAATTTAAGATTACATTTTAAAATATGCTAGTTGAATTTTTCAATTCTACAATTTTAGAATTCTATAGAAACTTAAAAAAAAAATTCCTTTGGAAATTTCAGGACATTTTTTTGTTTAAAAGAGTATATAGAGAATATTCTAGGTAATTTTAAATAAAGTATATAATATTTAATTACATAGAAATTCATTATTAAAGTTGTAGATAATCGTCTAAACATGTTTATTTTTATATTTTCTTTTATATTTATTTTTTTTTTTTTAAATTAAATTGAATAAAATAGGAATTTTGTTAAAAATCAAATATGTATCAAATTGACAGATTGCAATATAAACTTGATTTATTATATAAATATATACTTTATGTTGATTAAGTATATATAATTCAATTCTTGATAATTGTTTAAGCGGTATTATATTTAGTTATTATCATAACTCGATTGTTTATAAATATGAACTCACTCTATAATGTTTATGTTAAAATATATGTAACGGAACAAAGGTGGTGTCAAAGGCGACATAAAGTATTTGCATATGTTAAATTTAGCAAAATTCATTTTTCCGATTTATTATTCAAGCTCCGGCTGCGAGATCAAACGAGATCAAACGAAATCATATTCACTCTTTCTCTCTCTCTCTCTCTCTCTCTCTCTCTCTCTCTCTCTCTCTCTCTCTGAGCAATAACCTTCGGTTCTTTTCGTTTTGGTTTTCTATTGATTCCATTTCTATTTCCGTTGAACTATTCGTGTGTCGCTCTTCAAACGAGCATCAGCTAGCGAAGCCGAATGTCGTTCGCCGAAAGAATTCGGCTCAGTGTAAGTGAGTCGATGAGAGCCTATGCAGACGATCTGCACACACACATGCATAACCATGCACACATTCACACTTACACTATTAATGTGCTCGCATATACATATACTAATACGAAAGAGCGAAGCACAGCACAATAAATGAAAACGAATGTGAGCCGATCGGAAACGAAGTCGAATCGATGCAATCGGTTGTTCTCTGAATTGTTTACCAGAGTGTGAATAAAAGAAACTTATTTGCAGACAATTATCTAAGATTATGATATATGTACTATATGTCGGAGTTTATTCAGTTTGCATATTTTCCATCATCACTAGTCACGCTAAACCACGAATTGTCTGCATTGTTGCGCTCTTATTTTCTTAGAGTCGAACCTCATTTCTCACTAATATCTTCAAGTCATCATATAGACCTGCTATCTCGGTCTCTCTCAATGGGAATTGGAATTGTATTATTCTAGGTCCCTCTACTAGAGCACTTTTACCTGCATTGTATAATATTCCAATATGAAATCGTTTAGCATTCTATTTCAATTATCTACAATCTTGATCATATCAGATTCATTACTCAAAACTTTGAAGAGTACAAAGTTTAGTTTTAAAGCTTTTTCGTTCTATTACGACTTCTTGCTGGTATATAACCAGCTCTATATATAGTTAGTTGACTTTGTGCACTGCTTCAATAAGTCGTATTACAGCAGAGCTGTGCTTATGCAATCCAATTGCAAAGTAGAAGAAGCTGTGCGTAATTATTATACCTGAGAGTTCGTTGGGGCTGTCAGAAGCTAACGGTGTCAGTTCTTGCAACAGCAGCAGCAACAGCAGCTGCAGCAATTTTTACGACGTCATTAACCCAACAAGTAGCTTCCGTTGCTGCCACAAGCCAACGAGCCAAACGAGAGGTGGCATCCAGAGCCTGGGTAAACGGGTTAGCCAGACACTGAGTTGCACATTCCGGCAGCAGTGGCACTCGCATTCGCATGCGGCAGCAGCGGAGGCAGACAGCTATGCGCCTGCAAATATGCAATGCAAAATAGCTGCTGGCAAATTGTTTTGGGGCCAGAAAGACATTTTGCACAGCTCGTAATGCACTAGCCACGCTAACAGGGCAGAGAGCTACTGCCAAACTTTTCTTACCTGCAGCAGCTGACAAATTAAAAAAAGTGAAACAAAAACTTAAAGCTGAAATATTCCGAGTTTGACAGAGTTGTTGACCTTCAGCGCGAAAAGTGTAGTAATTACATTTCCATCGATTCGCATAATTAAGCGAAATTCGAGAGAGTTTGCAGCGTTTTTTATGGCCCAGTTAGTAGGAAAATCATCTTTGCTTGTTTATAGGCAAAAACTTTTACAACATTGCAAACATAAAACTTGGCTAATGAGCCGCTAAGCAGCAGCAGCAGCAGCCGCGTGGCAAATAACACTCCAAAGGGTTAACACTAACTACAGCAGCAGCGACAACAGCAGCAGCAGCAACAGCAACAGCAACAGTTGCTGCGCCATAACAATTATAAAATGAAAATGCCGCAAAGCCATGAAAATCAACGACTTAGTCGCACTTGGCTGCCAGGCAGAAAGGATGTTAAATTTAATAATACAATCGCAAATTGGCTGAGGGGTCTTAAATTTATGAAATTTAAATTGAACCAAGCCAGAGCAAAACGCTCAAATCAAAGAAACCACCCGCTGCGTTTGGTGGGTTGGGCTTGGGGCAGACAGCAGCTGTGCCAGCGCTTTTCCCTTACTTCATCTCCCTCAAACCTCATCCCAAGCCATCCAGCAATCTCTGGGGATAAATTAGTGGTTTTGCTCTCTCCTAATATAGTCTTTGGCAAATGCCGGCATCGTCTTGCGACATTTGTCACCCTCACTGATTTAATATTTATTTTATTAATAGAAAATTAACATAAAAAAATTGCTGAAATATTTTGACACTTGGCACTTGGCTGACTTGCCCAAACGGCTGCCGAGTTTGCCGAGTGTGGGCCAGTGCCAAGGGGTGGCTTCTTATTATTTTGACACTTGCCAAACAATTGGCATGCGAAACGACAGCCCAGCTGCCTTAAAGCTGCAGCAGCAGCAGCAACAATAACAACAACAACAACAACAACAACAATGACAGAAGGTGCCAAGGCAGGCAAAATTTTATTATGGAATTTCGTAAATTAAATATTTACACGACAGCTGTGCGAAGATCTTGCGAATGCCTTGATTCAATATTGAGCCTCGAAAATAATTGAATTTAATAGCTCGCTGGGTCAAGGCTTTAAACTCATGCTGCTGCCGGTTCGTATTCCTTTGACTCAACTACGGAAATTGGCTTTAAAGCATAATGAGCTCAGGAATGATAACTTAATAAGCATGAATAATACGGGTTAATGCCGAGAATGTGATTTTTTTTGTTAGATATCTATATGAAACAAGCTGAAAATTATTTAAAGATATTTTTATAAAATATGTAACAAATTAAAAAAAAAATACAAATACATTTATTATTATATTTTATTTATTGATTATTTAATTTATGTTATTTTTATTTTATTTATATACTCATAATTTTTATTCATTTATTGAATTTTTTTTTTTTTATTTTTATTATTTTTTATTTATATTACTAATTTGATTTATTAAAAAATGTAAATATTTAATATTTTAAATATTTATTTAAATTAATTATTTTTATTTATTGATTATTTTATTTATTTTATTTTTATTAATTATTTTATTAATCTCATGTACAGGAATATAGAATAAAGAAATTAATGGATACCATATCAAGTATTATATATAATCAATTTTTCAATGAAACTCGAATTTTGATAGTTGTTTAAGAAAAAAAAAACAAATATTAATGTAACACCAAATTTTGTGTTTTCTTGTTTATGCATTATTTCTTTTAGTTATATTAAATATAATACCTTAATGTATACCTCCCTGAAAAGGTAATATTTCAATCTAAAACTTACCATTTACACTTTTTTATTTTTTAATAAATAGTTTATGTTTTATTTGCGTTTGAAGTTGAAAAAACCAAAAACCGAATATTAATGTTACTCACTGCATATATTTTTGATTATATCTATACATACACATATTTTATTGAACAAAATTTATGAAAATGTAATGGAAACTAGTAAAACATGTAAATTTCAACAGACATTAGATAATACGTCAACTTAGCTCTAGGAGTATTTTCTCAACTTCTTTTCCTCTTCCAACTTCTGCATAGAGACTTATAAGCTTAGACATGGCATATAATATTCCTTTCTAACTGTTGCAAATGTAATTAGCAGGCATTACAATTACGCATCTAACCAAAGTCAACAGCTTTGCCAGGGATGCGACAAGAGTAAAGAAAATTGCTCATTTAAAAATAAAAAAATACTAAAAAAAAAAAAAGAAAGAAATAGTAAATAAACAAAATGAAAGCGAAGCAGAGCAAGAGGAAAGAGAAGCAGCTAAGCAGGTGAGGAGAATGCGGTTGGGCCAACAAAAGGAGCAGCGAGCGAGAAAGCGCGATGAACGCTGTGTCACTAATTCAGGTAATTTGTCACTTTATTTACATTTGAAATTAATGTTGTTGCTGTTGTTGTCTGTGGAGGACAGCAAGAAACCGAGAAAACCAATTTCCATTTTCATTTTGTGGGCAACGCAGCGCACAGAAGACAAAACAAATGAGTGACTGACGTGCGGGACGAAACAGCAACAGGAGGAGCAGGAGGAGTAGCAGCAGCAGAACAGAACAGAACAGCAAAGAACAGCATGAAGAGCAACCCTTTATCTTATGCCACACCCCCGCCCCCCTCCCCCTTGCCTGGTGAAGGACACGCGACAAATGGACGGACGGACAAACGGTTGGACGGAAGAAATGCGATTAACATTTGAGCAGTGGGCAAAAAGGCAGCGATGCGACGCCTTTTGTGGTGGCCCGCACGTAGGCAACCGGTTTGCCTTGCTGCCTGACTGGACTCGTTCCACACGGCGTATGCTTAATTTGAATGAAGTGGCAACGTTGTTAATAGCCCTTGCCACGCTCGAAAGGCGCCTAAACCTAAAGCAGCAGCAAACGCCACACTCTGCAAAAACCCTTTCACCTGCTCAGGTGCTCAGCGTTTTTTTTTTTTAATGATGCTGTTTACTTTGCATTTGATGTGACAGGCTTTCAAAGACAGCAAGACAGAATGTGGGAGAGGGATAGGTAGAGAGAGAGAGAGAGTGACAGAGAGAGAGAGGGAGAGACAGTGAAAAGAATTAGAATGTAGACCCGAGCAAATGTTGGCACAGCAACAATATTTGCCAAAACGAAATTGGCTAAGAAAAAAATGTTGCCTACATAAGTGGAAATGAAGAGCTACCAATATAGGAAGTGCTTGACTAACTGATACCCTATAAAGCGGAAAGGCCGGATGCATTTTTTAAGTAATACATTTTTTTAAGAATAAGTAGACTAAGATGTTAACTTAAAGTACAACATTAATCATACACAATATGTTTTAAAGATATATCCCTATTATAAATTACTAACTGCTATAAAGTATAATCAATCAAATTAAAAAATTAGTAAAAAAAATAATTTCTTTATTGGCTTGAGTATTTTTTTACTATGAAGCCTATATATTTTTTTAAATATCAACTTTAAGTACTTTTAAAAAATATTTTTCATCAATTAATATTTATCATTAATATATGAAGCATATATAAATATGTAGTAATATAAAACAATAAATTTATTATTATTATGTTGATCTATATTTTTGTTAGTCAGTCCGATTGAAGCAGCAATTGTCTTTGCTTAAAACCCATATACCCTATTCAAACCTTTTCAAAAAGGGTACAATGCTTTCAATAATATTTAATTAAAAATGTATCAAGTATTAGATATATGTCTTGAGTCTATAAAATACACGAATTTTCTTCAAATTGTAGTTTAGAAAATTATTAAAAATCTTCACCGCATTTATTTGCTTCCACAGCAATGCGAAAGAAATTTTATGCAAATTTGACATATATATGTATATTTAAATTACAATTCCTTAGGAAATTCAATTACATTTTCAGCAGATATTTATAAGAAAGAAAAACGTCTGTAATGAAAATTTCAATCAGCCAAACGCCAAGGCAACGCCGACATTTATGAGCAGCCTGTAACATAAATTCTAGACAAACAGCCAAAGGACATACATACACACTCACTCACTCACTCACTCACTCACTCACACACTCACACACACACCCACTGACAGAGGTAACCACATGTCAGGAGTCGCTTGCTCGTTTTTTGGTTTTCCACCTGTTCTTTGCTACCTTTAGCCATTGCCACAAATAAAAATAAACACACGTGCGCTGCCAGCTTCATTGCCGAAACGTGTGCCGAGTCCGACGCGTCTCACACGACACTGCCACAAAATGATATCGAGCGGGTGCGAAGGGGGGCGTTGCGGCT
The DNA here is from genome assembly GCA_030914335.1 of Drosophila borborema. Taxonomy (NCBI): domain Eukaryota; kingdom Metazoa; phylum Arthropoda; class Insecta; order Diptera; family Drosophilidae; genus Drosophila; species Drosophila borborema. The sequence continues at coordinate 701,536 of JAUESP010000308.1, forward strand.
GAGGCGCGTTGTGGGCGCGGTTTTTGTCAAGCCAAAGACAAAGTGTTGCCACAATAATAGTTGAGCAACCAACATGCATAGAGCGCGCACATAAATATTTAAAACATGTTTGCTCTGCCATATTTTGTAGACCGAGCACACTGCCCACCTCTCTCTCTCTCTCTTCCTCTCTGTACCTCTCTTTCTGTAGCCATCGTCTTGTAGATTCTGCATATGTATGTCTGCACGCCTGCCGACTGCTATCCAGACATAAAACTCAACAAATTTTGCACACACTCGTACACACACACACACACACACACACACACACACTAGATGAATTTATTTGCAACGCTCTCGCTTGTCTTGTCTTTTCCATTTTACTACTTTTCATAATTTTCTTATTTTATTTGCTTTGATTTGACGCAGAGCTGGAGGAGTGAGTGAGAAAGTGAGAGAGAACAAAGTGCACTTCAGTCGCTGTCAGCGTTGCCAGATCTGTTTTCTTCTTCATTTTCCTTCACTTTTTGGCCATTCTATGAGTTCTATTTGGCTTGGCCCATGTAAACAATAAGCTTAAATTGTGAACCGTGTGTATTCATATGAGACTTTCAATGGGTTATGTCACTCGAGAAACTACAAAAGGATTTTCTACTGAGTGTGGGAGTGTGTGTGTGTGTGCATGTGTGTGTGTGTGAATTCGTCTAGAATTAGGGTGTCTATAATTGTGTGTTACTGAGCAAATGTACAGTGAAAAGTGGCTAAGAGGGAAATAAATCTGTTGGTTGTAATTGAAACAGATAATAATTTAGCTTTATTTGTGAAAACAACTAAATTAATTTGTTTTACTATTAAAAATTTAACAACTGTTAAAAAATTATAAAAAATATATTTGATTTATATAATTTAAAAGTAGATTACAAATATTTTTAGATATTTATATACTCTACCCATTAAACAATTTATTAAATATTTATAATTGAATAAATAATGATTAAATAAATAAATACACAATAATTATAATAATTAATATAAACTTAATTAATAAAACTTAAAAAAATGTTAATGTATATTATTATTTTACTATTTAATTTAAGTTAATTTAATTAAATAAATATATATATTTTTGTACCCCTATTTATGTTATTTAATTTCATTTATTTATTATATTTAATATTAAAAAACTTGTTTTATTTAATTTTAATAAATTTTAAATATTTTATAAAATTAAAAAAAATTTAGTTGAATAAAAAAATATTAAAAATTATTATCACAAAATTTGTTCACCATCTGATTTAATTAAAATAATTAAAATAAATATATATAATGAATAATATTTATATTAACTATATTTTTGATTTTTTCTATTTTTTTAAACATATATATATTTTTTTTTTTTTTTTAATTTAATCTAATAGAAATATTTAAATTATTTTACAAATTTATATTTAATATCAGATCAGATAGATCAATAAAATAATTAAAAATTGTTTTTATCTACACTATTTAATATAACAAAATACAAATATTTAATAGCAATTATATATGATAATGTTTTTATTTATTATTTAATTTAAATATATTTTATAATAAATTTAAATACTTTTTTATCAATAAAATATATATATATATAAATAGTTAATTGTAAGAAAAAATATTTGGAATTACTTAGCTTCTCAACAGTAATTTATAATTATAAATAATTATTATTAAATAAATTGTCATCTCATTTCATGATGCAATATATCTATATTTTTAATTATCAGCAGGAATCGAAGATAATTTAAATTTAATAGACTCTCCTCTGGAAGACTTGACATAATTGGAAAGAATTCAGTTTCCGTGGAGTACCTACTTGACATATCTCTTATATGTATGTATGTTCATTCCAGTTTTCACTATATACAATGTAGAGGCATGTCCTCAACATATTTTTCAAGCTGCTGGCTTAAATTGTTGTAGTGCTAGTTCACTCTACGACCTGCTCTATCTGTACGCATGTCTTAGCGCTATTGTTTATATTGTTTTAATTAATTTCATTTTGAGACTTGCTGAAAGAAACACGCACCGCAGCCTCTTCATGTGCTCCATTCTCCATTCCTCCTCCCACTGCCACAAGTTATGCTCACGTATGCAGAAATGATATAGCTCCCGGCTTGAGGCTCCTTTGAGCCATGGCAAAAATTTTTGAGTGTCGAGCGTTGAGCTTCGACCGCAAGCCAAGTTGTGTGCTCTGTTAAGTGGGGAGCGGTTGCTTCACCCCGCCTCGCCTCGCCACGCCCCTGACAACTCCGGGACAACAGACAACAGGCCTTTAGAAATGCCTGGCTCAGCTCTTGCCACTATGTTTGTGCAATGAAGCGTTGGGCTTTTATAACGCCAACAGTCAGTTAAGGGACTGGGATAAGGCATAGAACGCACTGGAATGGGACGGGACGGGACGGGACGGCAGGGAGGGGAACGGAACGGACCGAGTCATTGAGAAGCTCTAAAAAGCAGCAAGGAAATTCTTAATTTACGAAAAAAAAAAGAATCAAATAAAATAAAAACAGAAATGGAAAAACCTCGGCGTAATAAATGAAACGTGAAGGCAAAAAAATACTGAAACTTAACAACTCGACGTCGCGCTGCCAAGGAAGACGGCAACGTCGACGGCGATGCCAGCGGCTTTCTCTGGACAATCTCTGAGCTCTGAAGCGATACGGAGGGGTTTTGCTTCTTCACTTTTTCTTTTTTTTTTTTATTTTAGATTTCGGACAGACACTTCGGTTCGGCTGCAATCCGGGCACTGAAAGCTTTACGCTCCACTTGTCTGCTGCTTTGATTCTCACGGTTTTCATTTGAATGCGCCCCCACTAACCGCCTGGCTGGGCTAGCGCAGGACGCTCCTCACCTGTATCTTTGAGATACTTAGATACGTATATATTTTAATGTGCGCTTTATCAACAGCTTTAGATAGCTGCGTAGAAACGAGCTCACCCAGCACCCAGCTCCCATTTGTTAGACTTGACTGCATCAGCTTCTGCTGATGATGTGGGCGTGCCACGTTGACTGGACTAAGGTGGGCTGATGGCTGGGCAGATGGGCAGATGGGCAGATGTGCGGGTGAGTCGGCCAGCTTGTTGATGGTTTCGTCGTGCTGTGCTTTTGTTGCCTCAAGCAAAAGATGTTAAGTGATTTTTCTTTGACTTTTTATAGAGTAGTTATACCGATTTCACGTTCAGATTTCATGTCACACGGCTGTTGGCAAGTTCTCAATAATTATTATAATTTAATAAACTTACATTAATATAAAATATATATATAATATATATTTATATACACATTTACCCGTTTTGGGGCAGACACAGCACACCTTGCGCTGCTTCGAGCTGTCTAATTAAAAACTTTTTGGCGCGCTAATCCAACATGTGAGACAGGCTCACACCTCAGCTGGCCTGGTCTCGACTACACTGTCAGAACTGTCACAAAAATGACATTTTGCTGGCTAATTACAAATTCAAATTAAATCACAAGTAATTAGCTGAAAGTCAAAGTCAACGTTTGGCTTTTTCGGAATTTTTGAAGGCATTTTATGATTTGCAAACGCTATGAAATGCGCCTAATGGTTTGTTTGTTTGTTTGCCTGATGGAGCGGAGGGTGGTGGGGGGCGTCACTCGCTCACGCCCACATACTGGCAAAATGAAAGACATTAAAAACGACAACAGACAGCTCGAAATGCTGGCAAAAGGTAACCAAATGACAGAGCGAGCGACACATTAAAATACATTTTTAATGCTGATGCCTTTTGCAAGTGTGTGAGTGAGTTTGGTGGTTTCGTGTGCATGTGTGTGTGTGTGTGTTCTGCCACGCCCATAGCGCCCGCTGGCATGGCGCATTTCAGGCGTGTTTATGTAACTTTGTCATGGACATGTGTCTGGCACCCGCCTTTGGCTTAGAATCGTAATCAAAATAATTACTTTTATTGTGATTCCGCTGAATGTTAATCAACGCAACTGACAATTGCGAGCCACAACCAGAACCAGAACCAGACCCAGACCCAGACTCTGAGCCAGAGCCGTAGCCACTCCACTTCTTCTTTTTTTTTTTGTATTCACAATTTCTCATTTAATTTACATTTGAATTATTATAATGGCTTTCGCTTTAATGGATTTTAATTTCCATCTCCCGCAAATCAAGTGCCATGTGAAGGGAATTAAATATCCATCTTATGCGTATTTCTAAGTATTTTATTTCACTTTTTTTAAAGCAAATTGCACTCACCTTTATGAGAACATAATAAAAAAGAAATGAAGCTGAATTGCTTCGTAATAAAACTTAATGATTAGTTTGACTTGTCTTTGAGTTAGTTAATTAGAGAAAGGCTTTCAACAAGCATATTCAATACGGGCATTAATGACTGCTTAATACTCATTAATACTCATTAATTGATAATAATAATAATTTTAATTAATTATAATTAAAAGCAGATACATCTTAATTGCTAAATCATAAAAGAAAATCTTATGTAATTTAATAATAGAGCTTTTACTGCATAGATTAGGAAGTTATACTGTTTCTTAGACAAAATATAAAACTAAAGCTATAATATCATTGTACTAAATAAAACTTTTGATTGTAATTAAATTATAACCAATATAATTATTAATAAAAATATATATTAACAACTTGCCAATAGTTTAGCTAACAAACAGAGTTGATATAGTTCGGGTTCGTTTTCATTATTGTATAAAGAAATAATTTAAAAAAAAATATATAAAAATAAATTAATAATAATAGAGACGAAGCTCACAAAGGAGTTAATGGACTCTTGTGACTTAATAAGTTATATAAAAAAATAAATAAATTTAAAAAAATATATATATGTATATATAACTGATATCCCATTAACTAAACTGATATCCCATTAAAAATATTAACAATAAAATAATAATAACAATAATAATGGTAATACTTGTAATAATATTAAGACATAATAAAAATTAAAATTTATGAAATGTATCAGCATTCTCTGGATACTTTCGGTCAGAGAAACAATTGCGTGCATCTGTCAAAAGGGATTGTCAAATATTCAATGTGCATTAAAAACGAACAGCTCAATAATCCATAATTACAATTATCAAATATGTCGGACCATTGTGTGACACTCTCAATTCATATGCATAATTGGCTCATTATTGTAAATTTGATTCGAATGCGGAGGCGCATTAAATCATTGAACTGAAAATTGAAAATAAAATGTTAATAAATATTTAAATTCGAAGTGTTGGAAGCTGCCAAGCTTTTTCGGCAACTCTGGCTCCAATCATTTACGAAGGCACAAAATAAAAAGCCAATACGATTTAATTTAGCTTATTATTTATTAATTTAATGCCGAGTCCGTGATATTTGTTTAGGCAAAGTTAATTGTATGCGAAAAGATAAGAGAGATGTTGCGCGCTTGCAGACAACTTTCGTACAGAATTAGAGAATTTAAAGAAAAAAAGTTACAAGTATAAGCAAGTAAAAGGAAGGCGAAAATTACATATGTATGTCTGTTATGCTTTCTATGTGTATGAGTGCATTAACAGCGAATGAAATGATATAGAGAATAGACTAATTAAGAGAAACTTATTTAAGAGTATTTATTAGCTGCTGCGCCGAACATCCTCCCCCCCGTTGAAAGACCAAGTCTTTCAACAGGATCATCAACCGGAAGGACGCACAGCTTATTGACAGCTCGACGTGTAGTTCCAGTGGGCGTACGTAGAACAGCAACTCTCACGACACCATCAGCTCCAGCAATGATCTCAACGACCCGGGCTAATGGCCATTTCAAAGGTGGCAAGTTTTCGTCTTTCACGCATACGACATCGTTGACTTTGATAGAAGACTGCGGGGTGCGCCATTTCCACGCTGTTGGAGAATGGTGAGGTATTCATCACTCCAGCGTTTCCAAAACAACTGCTGTATGTACGTCATGCGTTGCCAGCGATCAAGGCGATTGTGGTCCAACCCAGTTACGTCTGGCTCGGGGAAACTGATGAGTGGTCGACCAATCAAGAAATGTCCTGGAGTGAGAACTCCAAGATCATCGGGATTTTCTGAAATTGCAACAAGAGGACGAGAATTGATTATGGCCTGAATTTGGCATACCAAAGTGCGCAGTTCGTCGAAGCCAAGAAGTGCCGATCTCATAGAGAGATATAAATGTTTTTTAGCTGTCTTCACTGCTGCTTCCCATAGGCCGCCGAAGTGTGGCGAACGAGGAGGTATGAACTTCCAATCGAAGCTGTTGTTGATGCAGTAGTTGTGGACTTCAATGCGATGTTCCTGGCTCAACAATAGGCGCCGCAAATCCGCCAACTCGTTCCGTGCACCCACAAAGTTAGTAGCATTGTCAGACCAAATGCATTTTGGAATGCCACGCGTACCAATGAAACGCTTGAGGGCGCCCAAAAAAGCAGCTGTCGAAAGATCCTTTGCGAGTTCCAACCATACAGCCTTGGTTGCGAAGCAAACGAACACGCAGATGTAGCACTTTACAGAGGCTTTGTTTCGTCCATCAGGCTTGTAGTAAAAAGGACCACAATAATCCACTCCAGTGACTGTAAATGCCGGTGAGCACTGTGCACGATCCTTGGGCAAGTCCGCCATTATATGCTCAACGAGACGAGGCCGAGATCTGCAGCAAATTATACATTTTCGCAATGCTCGGGCAACCGTTTTCATGCCACCTATGGGCCAGAATTGCTGTCGAATTATTCCAAGCAAAGCCTGCGGTCCTGCATGGTGATACTTCTGATGAAAATGCGAGATTATAGCGAAGGTTAGGGGATGCTCTTTGGGCAAGATAATTGGGTGGCGCGCATCGAAGCCGAGAGTAGAGTGTCGCAAACGACCACCGACTCTAAGTAGACCAAAATCATCCATAAATGGAGAGAGCGAAAGAGTGGAGCTTGACGAATGTATATTCTTTCCATTCTGTAGGGCAGAGTATTCTGGCTGCAACTGAGTTCCTTGAAGAAGACGGCATAGTAGGAACGATCCCTGACGAAGATCGTCTGATGACAACTCAGCTGACTTTATTTTTCTGATAAATTTGTGAATGTAGCCAAAAATGCGCTTCATTATTCCGAATGAATTTATGTGTTTGAATGACAAAGAGATATCTACGTGCTCAGCTGAGAATAAAACCTTTTGGCGCATTTCAGGAAGACATGCTTCAGACAAGCAGTGCCTTGGCCAATAACATTTCTCCTTTTGCAAGAAAGAAGGTCCATGCATCCATAATTTTGAGTGCAAAAGTTCCAACGGTGCTGCTCCCTTGGATAACATATCCGCCGGATTCATCTCGGTTGGCACGTAATGCCACTCCATGCCGATCGTGAGCTGCTGTATGGCACAAATCTTGTTAGAGACAAACACATTGAATTTGGATGGCTCTTCCTTTAACCAAGACAAGACCACGGCTGAATCTGACCAACAATGCATCTCACACTCGAACAAGTTCATTTTGTTTATTTCGCTTACCAAGTTCGCAAGCAGAAATGCAGCGCATAACTCAAGTTTAGGCACAGTAAGAGTCTTTAGTGGGGCGACCCTGGCTTTGGAACAGAGCAACTGAACTTGAACAGCATTCTTCGATGAGCGAACATAAACACAAGAGCCATAAGCCTGAAGACTAGCATCGCAGAAGGCATGCAGTTCGACCCTTGCTTTAAGTTGGAGTACATAACGAGGAAATACTGCATGGCTCACTTGCTGAAAGTCCTTACAAAACTCGCTCCAAGCCGTTTCCAATGGTTGCGGTAAGCTCTCATCCCATTGCAGCTTGTCTCTCCACAGGCGTTGCAAGATGATTTTGGCCCTAGTTAAAGTTGGTCCGATCAAACCTAACGGATCGTAACATCGCGCAATGGTTGATAAAACCGAGCGTTTTGTGTGTGTGCCAGTATTAATTTTGGGCTCGAAAGTGAACACGAAGCTGTCCTTCCGAGGCTCCCAGATGAGTCCAAGTGTTTTTGTCACATCGCTGCCGTCGTCGAGTTTGAGAAAACTCTCCTGCTCAGTTTCTGGAACTCCGCGAAGTATATCAGTTGAGTTAGAGCACCATTTTCTCAATTTAAAATTTCCTCGGTCAAGAAGATTTGTAGTTTGTCGCATCATGTCTCGAACTTCTTCAACTGAATTGCCTCCTGATATCAAATCATCAACGTAGAAATCTCGCAAGACAGTTTTAGATCCTAATGGGTACGACGAAGACTCATCCATTGCTAGTTGATGCATTGCACGAATTGCCAAAAAGGAAGCGGGTTTGGTTCCATACGTGACGGTATTCAATTTGAAAACTTGAATATCATGGTCTGAAGAGTCTCGCCACAAAATGCACTGAAGCATAGAATCAGGCTCTGAGACTTTAACACACCTATACATTTTACCGATATCTCCTGTAAGTGCAATGGAAAATGTGCGAAAACGAACGAGCGTGTTAAACAATGTAGCTTGAATAGTCGGTCCTGACATAAGCAAATCGTTTAATGAGAGCCCAGATGTGGTAATGGCTGAGCCGTCAAAGACAACTCTCAGCTTTGTTGTCGAACTCTCTTCTTTGTATACGCAATGATGGGGTAAGAAATATTTGCATTTATTGATATCTGCGCTGGGCACCAGTGACATATGTTTGAGGTCAATATATTCCTTTATAAATGCTGAATATTTCTCCTTGAGAATTTCATTTCGAGCGAATTTACGCTCCAAGTTTACGAGTCGACGCTTGGCCTGCAAATAAGAGTCGCCCAAAGATTCGACGCCTAGCTTTTTTGGCAAGCAAACTGAATATTCCCCTGATGACAATCGACGATAGTTTGCGATGAAATGCTGCTGACAATGGAGCTCCTCGGTTGTTACCTTGGCTATAGGCTCGAAGACGTGCTCCACTTCCCAAAATTGACGCACTAACTCATCAAGCCGAGTGCTGTGATTAGTGTCATCCGAAGCTCTTTGGGTTGCGATGAACGATGAGAGTTTGGGGGCTGATTGCCCGCCACCTGACACGATCCAGCCGAGTTGAGTTTTCTGCAAAATTGGTAAACCAGGTGCTAACAGAATTTGACCAACACACAACAGCTCGAAGAAAAGACCAGCTCCGATGAGAAGATCAATCCGTTGTGACTTATGGAATAAGGGATCAGCTAGCTGTATGTTTGAGGGTATATTCCAACTATTAGTAGACATTGACATCCCAGGCTGATTGTCAGTAATCATTTGGGCAACGATTGCAGTGATAGTAGTAGAATAATTTGAAATCCGCGATTTCAAAACGAGATCGACTGAGTATCCTTCAGTTGAGAAGCTAGCATCTCCAATGCCAGAAACTGCAGTGAGCGATTTGCTTTTCGAAGCTGAAGCTGATTTGCGAAACGACTGGTGACGAAGTGAAGTTGAGATCCTGAATCCAAGAGTACACGACACGGAACGAATGTTCCAGCTCGATTCTTGACAAGGATTATTGCAGTAGCTAGAAACACAACATCAGACGAACTAGGCGATATGTGGGCTTGAGGCAGAGAAGGTGACATTGCAACCATGGCAGTGGGGTGTATTGTATGTGCTTGTTGATCAGGTTTCAACACAGCGTTGGATGTAGCTATCGAAGACTGATTGTAATGCAATAGAGTATGGTGCTTCGATTGGCAAGTACGACAGGAGCTAGATTTACAATCCTTTAGCTGATGACCTTTTCTCAAACAATTAAGACAAAGCGCGAGTCTCTTGGCCTCCTTATGTCTTGCCATTGGCGACAATTTCTCAAAGCGCTTACATTGAAATATCATGTGACTTGTGTCTTCGCAGAATACACAACAACTAGGAATCTTGGAAGCAACAAATGATTTTCTTAAATGTGTACTCACGATCTTCCCTGACTTGCCAACCTGACCATCTTGCAAAACTTGATCCACATTTTCAAGCATTCGACATCGCCCTTGCAAGAAAGCTGACAATTTGGCCCACGATGGTAACTCATTAGCAGACGAGCTTTCCTCCCATTTGACCTGAGTTGACTTATCCAATTTCTGCAACACTGTCTGCACGATGATAATATCAGCAACTTCTTCCCTCGACGCTAAAGAATCCATAGCACGAAGGTGAGATGTCACTTTATCTGTTAATTGCCTCAGCCTACCTACAGAGGTATCAGCCTTCTCAAGCCCAAATATCGCTCTGATGTGTGCCTGTAAGATAAAACGTTTATTATCAAAACGACGTTGAAGAATATCCAGAGCGACGATATAGTTAGCCTTGTTAATTTCCAAAGAGCTGATGGAATCCAAAGCAGAACCGCTTAAGCAAGATCGAAGATGCTGGAACTTCTCAACAGGATTGAGATCAGGATCAGTATCTATGATCGTTTTGAACATAGAGTAAAAGTTTTCCCACTCAGTGTAGATTCCATTAAATTTTGGCAGCTCCAGCTGCGGCAAACGCGATCGATTAGACATGACGACCATTGGATGAGCATTTGTAAAACTTGTATTGAGCGTTGAAGATAGCTGTGGATTCGGCCGACTTCCCAGTTCACGCTGAAGCAAGGCCTTAAACTTTAGTAGAGTTGATTCAAATTTCGCAGGTAAATCACTAGATATGGATTCAAAATCTGATTCCTCTAAGCTAGTGTGAACCGCTTCAAAATTTGACTCTAACTTGGTGATCGAATCCAACAGCACACGTAGCTCACACGAATCCATATGACTTAATTTTTCCACGTCTAATTCGGCATATAACCTTTCAAGTCTGTCGAAAAGAGCTTTCGTTTTAAGCCTTAAATAAGTGACCTGAGATGCAGGCACTCCATCAGCATTAGATTCTGAGTTATTCATTTTGATACGTCACAAATTCACTTAAGTTATGCTCAATTCAATTCAATTCACAAGTTCAATTGCAAAGTTGATGCACAAGCTAATAGACTCACTAATGCACTTCCAATTTAGCTGCACCTTTTATATGCAAGCTCACTGTGTGTGTATGTTTGTATGTGTGTGATCTAACACAGCTATTTTCGGATTAGCGGGCCTTCTATGCAGACGCTGCACAAAAGGCGCCAACGGCGACGAACGAAGCGAACGATTAAAAGAGAATGAGAAAGACAAAGATAATGCTCGCACAACTGCATACACTGAATTATGCACTTTGAACAAAATTATTTGTTCACAAATGCTAATGTTTTACACTGTTGCGTTAGGATGAAATTAATTGTTAATTTGAATGCACTATTTTGCACAAATGTTTATAAATTTCACGGAGAAGGCTAATGTTTTACACTGTTGTGTTACGATGAAATTGATTGTTAATTTGAATGCACTATTTTGCACAAATGTTTATAAATTTCACGGTTGAGCGACGACGAAATAGATTAATAACTTTTAGCGCACTAAACGAACATCACGAAGTGTATAATCACGTCGGGGTCACCAAAATGTTGGAAGCTGCCAAGCTTTTTCGGCAACTCTGGCTCCAATCATTTACGAAGGCACAAAATAAAAAGCCAATACGATTTAATTTAGCTTATTATTTATTAATTTAATGCCGAGTCCGTGATATTTGTTTAGGCAAAGTTAATTGTATGCGAAAAGATAAGAGAGATGTTGCGCGCTTGCAGACAACTTTCGTACAGAATTAGAGAATTTAAAGAAAAAAAGTTACAAGTATAAGCAAGTAAAAGGAAGGCGAAAATTACATATGTATGTCTGTTATGCTTTCTTATGTGTATGAGTGCATTAACAGCGAATGAAATGATATAGAGAATAGACTAATTTAAGAGAAACTTATTTAAGAGTATTTATTAGCTGCTGCGCCGAACACGAAGTATTAAATAATATTGTAAATTGAGAAAAATATAAATTCATTTTTGAATGAAAAATACTAAATTTGTTGTTATATTTAAGTATTTTAAATTGTGAAACATGAAAAGCATTAATAAATATTTTATATTTTCTTTTTTTCCATTGAGAAATTAAAAAAGTAACATTATTATTATTACTATTATTATTATTATTATTATTATTATGGTAAAATTTTTATGGAAATTATTGAAATATTTTTTTATAAATGTTTTCAATGTTCAATGAAATTGAGAAGTTGACAGACATAATAAATACATTTTTATATGGAAAGTATTATAAAATGTTTTATAAATAAATTCAATTAAAAATTTGAAATATATATATTAATATTTGAATGGAAAGTATTGAATATTTTATAAGTACTTTAAGTTGTAAACATGAAACGAAAAATGAACAAAAAGAAATTATAATTTTTTGAAAAGAAAAAATATTTTATAAATATTTTTAATTGGGAACTTGAAGAAATTGAAAAAAAAAAAAAAAATACAAAAAATAGAAAAATATATATAATATATAAAATATATATTTATTGAATAATATTTTATAAATATTTAAAAATTAATAAACAATAACTATAAATTAATATAATAATGAAGATTCTTTCTAAATATTTTACTCAAATTAAATATACTAAAAAAATCGAGTCTCAGAGAGTTCAAAATAATATATGTTTCTTGTATTTTCATGTCATATTTGTGTAATACAAAACTTTAACTAAAATTCCTTCTTAGTAAGCGAAATTTATTGTCGTTCAAACAGACTACATATAACTATTTAATTTCCGTCGAATTGCTAGCGTAACACAAATTCCATAGATTTGAAGGCTAAAAATAAATCAATTTGAACATCATGAATTTGGTATGGGGTCACAAGGGACCGTACTTTCATGCGCCATGCCAGCGGGATCGATTTCCCAGCCTGCTGGACGAGATGGGTGAGGATGGGGATAAGCTGGTTGCCCATTTGGGCATCTCGAATATGCCGGACATGGGCGCACGCCTGAAGAGGGGTCGCAAGTCGACCGCCACCGCCGAGAAACGTGCCGCCGATTGTGTTAAGGCGGAATGTGTGCCGCTGCACAAGATGTTCTGCTCATCGGCACAGGGCCTGCGACGTGGCGTCGATAAGTATGCCCAGATACCCAAATACGATCCCTATGTGGATGAGGAGGATCAGCGCGAGCTGGCTCAGCGCTATCGCAAGCTACTGAATCGCTCAAATCCCCCACCTGCCCAGCGTCAGGTGGGCGAACCGCCATACACCGGCCTCTGCCAGCACTGCCGTCGCCGTGGCAGCAACGATGTGGCCAACGACTTCCAGGGCCGACTCTATCTACAGCAGGCCTATCTGTTGGGCCAAATCAATCTCATGTACGTTCACTCCCAAGCACTATTGAAAGTCCATTTATATATATGTATGTATATATACTTTTTCAGGGTCTTAGATGGTCAGCAGCCACAGCAGCTGCAGCATCAACCGAACAACGAGGGCCTGCACAATATCCATCGCAATCGCTACCATGGCTAGTGTCTTATCTTATTTTTATTTGTGCATTAAAGTTCAACATCTGCTTTCAATTATGATGAACATGCAACATGTTGCACTACAAGTAGTGGGGGTGGGGCTTGGGGCATCGTGGTTGAGGGTTGGCTCTGTCTCACAAATCAACGCCAGCATTAATTTTCATGTAGTTTGCGTGTAATCACAGGCGCCGCAGCTGCTGCACGAATTGCAGCTTTTAATTGCTATAAAACTCGGCGGTATTTAACAGATGTCAACAGCACACTGCAAAAGATGAAGTATCTGTCTCTGAATCTGAATCGGAATTCGAAAAAAAAAAAAAAAAAAAAAAAAACTGAAAATATCAACACTCGCAACGACCAAGCGCCTGTGCATTGGCATGCTGAAAATGAGGAAGACACAAGTAAAAATAAAGGAATGGACGACTACGAGATACCCTAAAAACTGCAGTTACTATGAAATGATTTTTATGCCATTCAGTCATTCATTCACTTCATTCCTTCATTCATTTTGAATGGAAATTAAAGAAAGAGAATAATACGTGTACATATAAACCAATGCACATCTCTACACTCAAAAACTACCGTTTAGCAGACTCTCAAAGCCTCTATTACTCTCGCGCTCATTCGCTCACTCGCTCGCTCATTCCCTTACTATGCAATACTGCAATAGCTAAATTTGCGCTCAATGAGAATAATTCCCATGATCTCATTACCATTCATTCATTCTATCAATCTATTCCTTTCGCACCATCGCCCCTGCAGTGCACTGCTCGCGCGCCTTTTGCATGTGTGTGTGTGTGTGCTCTTAGCAGCACATACGATTGAGTAATAACGGAATCTTTTAAAAGTGAGCAGCACATAAGATGCTATCCCTTTCACACTACCAACAGTGTGTTTGCTCATGCAAAATATCACAATAGCTTCGCTCATTCATCTCTTTGTTTTGATCTAAGCCTGCGCTCACTTGTGGATTTCATGCGATTCGACTGTGTGCACTCACGAGGCAACTATTGGACTATTAGAAAAGTGCTCACTGATTTGATCTAAGCTAAGCCCTTACGCCTGCTGTTCGTCCATTTGTGTTCATTTGCACAAAAAGTCTGTCTACAGCCGACTCTCACACCATTTTGCATGTGTGTACCTGAGGTTTGCTAATTTGTAAACTGCTCAAATGAACTTCCAATTAGGTGCCCACTTGTGGATTGTATGTGTGCTCACTCTCATGTACTTCCAGGCTGCAGCCTGCAACTGACATACACACACATAACATTGTGCGTGTGTGCGTCTGTGGATCGCCAATTGGTACAGCGTTCAATAAAAATGCCGCCAACGCACTCAGCTAAAATTTCTGTTACGATCGAAGTTACGCCTTATGTCTGCTGTGCGCCCAATTGTGGATTCTGTGTATTTTTAGACTGCACTCAGTGATTATGTACGTATGCATGTGTGTGTATGCATGGATGAAGTGTTAACTAGATAACTACTCAATTTAGTTTCCACTGAGACACTGCACTTCTCTTTCTCACTTCTTTGTCTCTTTAAGACAAAACCAAGTCGAGCTTTACGTTTACAGTGAATTCTGTAATGAAGAATCTTTTATATGTATACATATACATTCACTTTACAGAGTACTTATTAACAGCTGTTAATAACATAAAATCATGCAAATGAACCTTTGGCTCTTAATTGGAATATTTTTGTAAACAAATATAAATACATATGTATGTATGCAAATATAACAAATGTAAATCAGCATTAACTATATTTAAAATATTGACACATATATTTATTTATATAGTGTAGGGCCCAATACGCTGCAGAATATATTTTTTTCTACAAATAATCTTGTATTTTCACTGCTTTAGGCCACAATGTAGTCAAGTATTTTGATTAGCAGAGAAAATTATAGAAAAACAAGTAAAACGATTTGCTTTAGTCTCGCAATATGCTTCTGTTCTGCATTGTTGCTATTTATAAACTATATACGCTTATCGGGCGATTCCATGTGCCCATTTGCTGTTGCCGCCGCTGCTGCCATTGCTGATGTCTTAACATTTTGCTCATTTCCATGTGGCTGCTGTCCTGTTCATCCAGTCATCAGTCATCAGACACCAGCCACCAGCCACCAGCCACCAGCCACCAGCAGCAGCAGCAGCAGCAGCCCACTTAGAGCTTGTTCACTTTGCCATAAGCTTTGCATAACTTAAGGCGCAACAGGAAATGAATGAACACGCCCCAACGACTCGCTGAACAAGCGAAACGAAACCGAGCCAAACGAAACGAAACGAGGCGGCAGCAAGGAAAAATGTTGCCATGGCACAGTTTTTCCATGTACTTAGCACCCATGCCATCTAATGTCATAGAGAGTGCGAAAAGCACACTGAAAGAGATGCGAGCGAGAGAGAAGATAAAGAGAGGGATGGGGCGGGGAAGGGGAGGGATGTAGCTGCGGGGGAATGGCCCATATACAAACACAAATTGCGCTTGTAATATCAATTTAAAGCACCGCGCCAAAATTACGCCTTAAATTATGCAAATGCTTTGTGCTGCGGCTGGGAAATGGCTAAGAAAAAAGAACAAGAAGCAAAAAAAAAAAAAAAAAAAAAAGGAGCAAACAACTAAGAAAAACAGCTAACAAAAGCAAAGCAACATTTATTGCATTGGCTTAGATATGTATCTGAAATTTGTGATTTGAGTTTTATTAATTTGAAATTTCATTTTATTTATTTTTTTTTTTTGGCAATTTGTAAACGTGTTTTAATTAACAGCAAAATGGCTAAAAACTTTGGCAGCACATCAAATTTATTTGAATAAATAAAAAAAATAAAAAACAAAACAACAAAAATACTCGAAAATAAATTAAAGAAAACGTGATAAAATACCTGGAACAAGAGTCAAAAGCCAACGTGTGACTGTGAGTGTGTGTGTGTGTGTGCGTGTGTGTGTGCGTGAGTGTGTCTGTGTGTGTGTGTGTGTGTGTGTGTGTGTGTGCAAAACCCGAGCATAACTTTCATTTTGTTGAAATAACTTTCTTAATATTTTGTTTTATATCAACACACACACACACACACAGATATACACACACATACACATACATACACACACACACACACACACACTTACACATTTTAGCCTGTTGTCGTCTGCTCTCATATTTTTCTCTTTCTGTATCTTTGGCTGCGTTTCCTGTGCCACATTTCCTTTGAACTTTATCTTTGTTGTTTGCCGTTTGTTTGTTGTTGTTGTTGTTGTTTTTGCTGTTGCCATTTTCATATATAGCACAACAAACATTTTCAACTTTTGCCGCTCAAGTTTATGCAAAGCATTTCAGGTCCGTGGCGCCCCCAACCGAAACGCACCTAAAGTTTGCTTCGGCAAAAAAAAAAAAAAAATTATACAAAAAATAAAAGAAGTGAGAGCGCCAAAACTTTTCGTTACCTTTAAACAAATTGTCCCTTTTTTTGTGGGCTGCGTTTGCTTAAGCGCATATGTGTGTGTGTGTGTGTGTGTGTGTGTGTGTTGACAACAACAACATAAGCAACACAACTAGAAAAGCACATTACAAAAACCCGGCTAAGCAGGATATGCACACTTTGATCCCATGTTGGTTTTACTCCCTCTACGTATGTAAGTGTGTGTGTGTGTGTGTGTGTGTGTGGAGAATTGTGTTTGCCATATTTCCGTTGATATTTCTACTCAAAAAACTTGGCCAAGTTTTCTTTGCTTTTATTTTATTTTATTTAGGCATTTTTAAGTTTTTCCTGCCTGCTGGGCGAAATCGACAAAATCTTCTAAGCAGTTGACGTTTATGCTCTAAGCTTATCCTGCTGCTCTAACCAACAGAAAGGGTATATTTACTTTGTGAGTTATTTGGAATTGAATTCAATTTATTTATGGCATTTAAATACGTTATTTATATTTCATCTATAGCTACATATATATAACCTTTAATTTTCATACTTTGTTCCCAAAGGGAAAAAAGTATATTCGGTTTGTGCAATGTCCGTCTTGCTGTCCGTCCGTCTGTCCGCATGAACGCAATATTTTTCGGCGCTATTAGAGCTAGAGACTTGAAATATTAAACAGCGAAAATTGTAAAAGAAAAGCAATAATATATGAAACAAGTAAGAAAACTGTAGTCGAGACTGCTCGACTGCGAAATCCCCTGAGCCCTTCTTCGAACGAATCATATTCCAAGAATGCTTCGTTTCGATTCTCCACGCGTAAGAAACTATACATGCAAAAACACGAACACACACACACGCTGATCTATGCTTGTACGCCTGTATGTGTGTAAGCATTGCAGGCGGCTTGCTGTCTCGCTGTCTTTGTTGCTGCGGCACATGGGTTTTGATGAGAAAACTTTGATGATTAATAATTCTGTTTCTAGATGGACAATCGTATTGGTATCTTCAGATTATGATTATGATATTCATATCTATGTATATGCTAAACCAATACAAATCCGAGTATTTAGTCGACTTGCAGATATCCAGATCCAGATATTCATGCCCAACTAGCACTCGAGTTCTGCTTGGCATTCGAAAAGATTATCAGAATATGTATATCGTTTATGCTGACCAAGCATATTCCATTAGTACACTATATATGTATGTATACATACTCGCTGCTCACACTCCATGTCATGCGATCTTGGGATGCCAGCGCTATGAATGATCAGGCTGAGGGTGCGGATCGAGGCAGCTTGAGGCGTTCGAGTTTCGAAGTAAATCTTTCTCAATACATTCACTGTCAACAATACAAGTTTAAATTTATATTTCATATACATATATTTATTTCAATAGTTAATTCAGCCAATACAGTTATTCAAGCAAAAAGAAAAATGTTTAGTTTAACAAGAATTCAAATATTTAATGATATTATTCAGTTATCTTCAACATGGCAAAGCAAAGAAATCAAATGATAGCAAATGAAGCAGCAATGATTGATTGATCTCAGCTTCAATCACTTATCGCTAGAGTTAGTTATTATTATTTTAAATCGCAAAAAGTTTTTAGTAGCAAAGAGATATTCCCATCTAATGTACTCTGCCAATCTGGAGTTTCTGTAACAGCTGCAAAATTTAGTTTGATGAAATCAGTTGCCTTCAATAAAAAGCCTTTATCATTATAAGTTATAGCTAAATTAAACATCTTTGTCGCATTTTGAATGGATAAAGTATCAGAAAGGAAGTGCAGGCACATTTTCTTTAGTGCTTCGATGTCGTATTTCTCAGCAGCTGCCAATAGATCTTCAGGCATATCCTTCAAATTAGGTGCATCTCCCGTGTAAATAAAACGCAACAGTTCCTGCATAACCTCATGGTTGAAATCCTCAATGTTTATACGATCTGTCCGGCTCTCTTCCATGGGATGCTTGAACATGGCTGCAAATACCTTGCTGCATCCTGTGAGAATTTGAACTTATAGTCAATTGAGTTTGAGCTTTCTCATGATTTCATACCTGATAATATAAGTTTATGGGCTGGTATCTCACGCTTATCACGAGTCACAATAGTGACATCGGCGTATTCATTTGTATTAAATAAATCTTCAATATGTTGCACTAATTGATATTTTGGAAGTATTAATTGCGTAATATCTTTTGTTTTAGGCACTTTAATTGTTATTTTACATTCCAGACATAAGGAATCATTGCCATTCAAGGATGAAATATTTTTACTGAGCGTTGCCGATACACTTAAACGATCGTTAAATACAATGTTTTTTGTGTTGATTTCAGTAATTCTTACCAAGTAATAACTTTCATTCCTTAGTTCAAAATCACTACCTGAGGTTATACTCAAGGATCCTGAACTATTTAAACGAAGCTGAAACCAAAAGCCATATTTAGGCGCATAAATCTTATTCGAATGAAAAGTACAACTATATGAATCGCATTTATAATCTTTTGGATTGGGAACAACCCACTTATGCAACAACTGAATTGTTTCATATTCTGTCTCACTTTTGTAAACTTCCATTGACATTATAACAAATGAATTAGTTACTTTAAGGAATTTACTAATATACGAATTACTCCCGAATACCACTCTCCTTGATTGAGCTGCGGATTGCAAATGAAATTATTAGATCTCACATCCAGGGATGCCAAGTCAAAATTTGAGAAATACGTAGCCAGGTTCCAAAATCTACGTGTTTTTCCGTAGCACAATTTTGCTGAAATACGTAGATCTACGTACTTTTTTTTAAGCTTAAAAACAGAAAAAAACTAACAAATTATACATATTAATTTATGGAACTGGAAACAGTTGCCCCAGATGGTTGCTTTGCTTTCAAACTATTGTTGAATATTGTCGCTGGATTTAAAATCATCCTCAAAGGAAAACCTATTTTGTAACCAATTCTCATTGTTGACGAAATCAATCTTTAGAATTTCTTCATCAGGTAATAATAAAAACTCAGATTTTAGAAAGCACTCAACTATTGTCTTGTAAACTGCAAGAACATTTTCGTAGAACAAATACAATTTTGGACTTTCTGACTGTATTTCCTTGTTTAAATTGTTGAAATACAGCAGCACAAATTTCAGAAACTCCAAATACAATTCTGTCTTCGAATCTAAGCATATTTAGAGAATCGGCTCTGCAGATTTTAGCTGGTCATTGAATGCAGCTGTTTGAAAGTTAAGGTTTAACGCAGGAAGTTGTTCTTACAGCTTTTTAACTACTTAAATCAGAGAGTGTTTGATACCTTGTTTGTAACGAAAGACTGAAACTCCTTATAGTCTCCGATACGTTTTGGGCTTTTTGATATGAAGCTATAGACATCTCTTGCAAATCCTTCCACTTTTTTTTTTGCAATTTTTTGCAAGCATAAGATGCGCAATTTCGACACATATTGTAAAGAGATTGTAAGCGATGCCAATCATTTTTGCAATTTAGCGCTGCTGACCCATTGAAAACGGCATTCGTAAACATATTGAAAACGGAATTTAGTGCTGCTAATCCAATATAAATCATATATATATTTTTTTAATTCATAATATATTGATTTTACCCAAAAATTTTAGTTTTTAGGGTATTTTGCAATATTTTTAAAAAGTACGTAGTTTTAGTCTCTTCACACGTAGGTACGTAGATCTCTTTCAAAATACGGAGATCTACGTAAAAAGACGGAGGGTTGGCAACCCTGCTCACATCGATGGCGATCATACCGAGCTTTCGATTATTTCCCCATGGTTGCTTTTCAATAGCTAACGCATTCGAATAGAACCATCGATAGTTAGGTTAACAAATTATTTGTAAGTGATATCACTAACCATACAACACATGTGTTGTATGGTCAGTGGTGATATTAATCAAATATTTTTCGGATGCTTCAAATTATTATTATTATATTTATTTATTTTATAATTTATAATATTAAATAATATGCAAAATTGTCATTATTCCGATTTTCTTATAATGTCGTGTGCAAATCACGATTCATGTCATCGCTAACTTTTAGTATCGATAGTGTGAACCTATCGACTTAGTGCATTCATATGTTTGTACATATGTATGTATGTATATAAATTGAAATCGGGGATTTTGAAACTTTTACTGAATTCCCAATGAATCATCATTTCGCCACTGGAAATCTATACATACAAACATACATACCTTGTGTGTATGTATATACAAATATGAATATGCTTATGCATACTGACGTACATACATATGTACATATGTACATATGTATGTATGTATGTACGTAGAGCGACGAATTTAATTATTGGCACAAAATGCTTTTTAAGCATTGTGGCAACTTTTCAAGTCTTTTGAAAAGGTCTTTTGATAAAACAAAAAATGATCGAAATAGATAAGATTATTTATTTAATGAAGCCAAAATTGGTTTGAAATCTTAAGCGTAGAATTAACTCAAATTAAAAAAACTATAAAAAAACACGTCGATTTCGCTGAACAAAATTACGCGCATACATACATACATATGTACATTGTATATGTATGTATGTATATGTATTTATGTGCATACATACATACATACATTGTATGTACATACATACATACATGTATGTAGATTTCTTGATATATATTTTGTTCATTTACATACATACATATGTATGTATTTAATTTTTCCAATCCAACTTCCAACCTCCAAAACGGTCAATGGATAATCTACATTCGGGACTTCCCCTATTTCGTCTTATTAACATATTTCGTCTTTATAAACATACGCATTTGAATTGTGCATTTAAGCAAAAACTAAAACAACTTTTCCGATTTGTCACGCTGTGTGGCAAGCAGTTTTTCTATGCATGCATATATGTATGTATGTATGTATGTGTACACAGATGTTTGTACGTGTATACACATCCAAGTGTGGATACATATTCCAAGAATTGCGATTGCATTGTTTTGTTTTGTCACAAGCTGCTGATCAGCTGGTCAGCTGATCAGCTGTGAATTTATTTAGGTTTAGCTAACGATTACATGTTGTTTTGAAAAGACCTAGGTTCGAATCCCGCTGGAAACTTTTTATTTATTAATCGAAAACTTATAAATTTTATTTTTTAAATTCATTAATATTATTATATTTATGTTAAAATGCTTTCTGCCATCTTAGCAATTGCTACTAAGCTATTATATGCATGAATTATGCAGTTGGCCACAACAAACTTCTTTGCCGATTTGCCACGCCCCCAGTAGGCGTAGACGCATAATTTTTTGCCAGTTCTTAGAAAGGGCAGAGGCTAACTTGACTGCAAAATTTGGTTGCTTACATTCCAAAAATGCGAAGATTACAGGGTATTTTTCGATATGCCACGCCAGTCCAAAGGGACTGAAGATCATTTTTGGCTCATCGATAGAGGAGGACATTAGTAACTAACTCTGCTTACATAATAATATAATAGTCTTACTATAACTACACCGTTACACGATGGATGTCCCAAACGCGAGGATAATGCGCTTCGTTTGTTGAGCAAAGTCCTGCGCTTGACCGACTTTTCAATTGCAAGCTTTTCTGGTCAAAAGGCAAACAGGGAAACAGGGAGAAGCACAAAGTGAAAAATCAAGTAGCCGACATGTGTGCTCAGCTATTATTAAAAATGCAATGCTATTAATATAAAATAACACACGCTGAACCAGCTCAGAGAGCGTATCGAAGAACTAGACAAAGCTGGATAGAGAGAGCGAGAGAGAGCGAGAGAGAGACGGAGTGAGCTGCACATAAGTTGGACTACCTTTGGATTAAAACAACAATTAAATTCACATAAAACAAAATATCCTGCGGTGCTTTTTATGTGTACGCTTGTAATATAAATCCTTTTGGCTAATGGGAGCAACACACACGCTCACTCTCAGGCTCGCTCTCTCACTCTGATTTGCTGTCGCGCTCTGGCACACATGGTTTTGGCATTGGTGAAAGCTGCAAGTGCCACGAGCTCAACGAAAGCTGCTCACAGCAGGCGGTTTCCTTTGTCCCGAAATAGGAGGGCAAAAAAAAAAAAAAAACACACACACACACACATGGAGAGAACGAGCTCGACTAGCGAAATGAACTGAAAAACGCAGCAAGGACAGCAGCAGAGAGCGGGGGCACAGAGTGTGTTTGTGGCTGGGTGGCTGTATGTGTGTGTGTGTGTGTGTGTGTGTGCTAAGCAGAGGTTAAGCAGCGCGCTCGTTTGAAGCTTCTAATGAACAAAATGTGCATGCGAATGAGCAGCGAGTCGTGAGCAAAGGGAGTGCGGAAGAGGGTGGCGCCGGGGGTTGGTGCATAACGTAAAATATGCATCCTTCGTGTGTGATTAAGCGTAAATCCATTTTTATGTCTCTCGCACACACACCAAACACACAAATCTACGAATTCTGCACGGCAAAGCGAAACGGCAAAATGTTTAAAATTAAGTGCGTTTTCCTAAATCTTAAGGCCTACCTAATTGTTGCCATTTTCCAAGTGGAATATCGCATGATGAAGCTCTCTCGCATAGAATGCAAAAGCAATAAGCAAACAAATTGTGAAAAAATCAATTGGGCATAGGAATCTGAATTTTGCATTACTTTGAGTTTTAGACTTAACATTGATTAAATTGCACTTAAAAGATATAAATTTATATATTAATTACAAATTTACGCATTTCAATAATTTCTCATCTTCTTATATAGCTTATATACGCACACAACAAACGTAACACAAAGATGCAGACGACGGCATGAGCACGGCACTAAAGTTACACTATGATAAGCAAGCTTTTGAATTAATTTAGAATTTTTAGAATTCCTACGATTATCTAAATGCAATTTTTATAAACTATTGTGTATATTAAATTAAAATAAAGATCAGCTTTTATTTACTAAATTACTATATAAAACATGTAAGAACGTTCAAGTCGAGGACGCTCGACTACAAGATACCCTGAACCCTGCATATACATAAGTGAAGCATATTACTTACAATAAATATATAAATTATTTGAAATGAAGCACATACGAAATTTTTGCCAATTAAATAACTAACTTGAATAATAATTAATTTCTACTTTTATCATATAAAACAATTTTATTAATTTAAAAATGCTTTATTTTAATAACTCAAAAACAATAGATGATTTCTTAATTTTTTTCACTCACACTTTGTGAACCAATAAAAACGAAAAGAATCGAAGACTCTTGCTCAGAGCGAAAGCGTGTGAATGTGACTCTTTTCTGTGGATCTTGCAAACAGAAAGTAAATAACTAAATGGTCAGCTATTATTTGCAAGCTAAGGGATAAATTGAATAAATATTAAAATATGAAATATATAGAATGTTTGAACTGTTATACTTTAGCTTTATCTTCAGCTTTAATGAATTGCGCAACCAAAGCCTTTGGACTCTTAAAACAAATAATTGATGAACTCAACTCTTAGCTGAGTATGTGTGTGTGTGTGTGTGTGTGTGTGTGTGTGTGTGTGTGTGTGTGTGTGTATGTGTGTGCCGCTTTTAATAACAAGTGGCAATTGGAATTTTCATTAAATGCGACTTACCCAGCGCTACACGGCACAGCAGCATTGAGAATTTATTTTAATGTGCATTTAAGTAAATAATTGAAATTTATTGCGCTTTTTTTTAGCTTTTGCGATCGTCTGGCTGCCCAATGTCTTTCAGCAGTACAGTAAAGCACAGCAGCTACAGTGAATACAACGTGTACAATAACCGAGTGAGTACAGTGTGGCAAGGGTCATTGCAATGCAACTCAATTAAATGATTGTCGTGCGGCGAGTGATTTAAAGTCAAATGCAATTGAAGGCAATTTCAAAAGTTCCTGGAAGAGCAGCACACACACACACGCACACACACACACGCACACACATACACAGTGTATGTGTGTGTGTGCTAAAGCATTTCAAAGGCAAACAAAGACTATTGTAGTGGTCGACAATGGCACAAAGGCAACTTCAAGTCGTTTCAAGCTGCGAACCCTTCACATGGCACGCACAATTACCGCGCCAAAGAAATTTTCGACAGCTGCTTTTCCAACTGACTTTTCTCTGGGCTTTCCCATTTTTTTTTTTCATCTCCATTTTTTTGGCTAATTAAGGTCACGTGACCTGGCTGCAAATATGCCGCCTTGTCTGCGGCAGCGTCTCCTGTGCAGCGATGTGCGTCGACGTTCTCTCGCATCAAATGCAGCCCGACAAGCTAAGCCGCCCGGCCGCCCTGCCATAGCAAAAAAAAATATATATATATATATTCCCGCCAAGCCCAGCCAGCCCATTCTCTTGATGGTTTCGAGCACTTGATGGCCACTAAAAAGAAACGCACTGCATGGTTCACGCACAGACGACGAGTCAAGCGCCCGCCCATTCGTCCAATTATCATGCGCCAAAATCAAGCGCCGCCTTCAACCTGCCCCCTGCCAGCCGCCCATTCGCCTGCCATGTTCAAAGCAAAGTTTTTCCATGGGAACTGAACAGAGAAAATTACGCACACGAATTGCGCTGGACAATAAAAAAAAGCCAAAGCGCAAAAAAAAAAAAAATAAAAAGAAACAGCAAATAAATTATGAACAGGACTGGGAAATCGGGACGGGGCGGGCAGCGAGCGGTGGCTGTGGATAGCTTCTGCTTGCGCGTCTAATTTGTTGGAAAATTAGTTTGTGTGTTTGGTGCGTGTAATTTCCATGCAAGTTTCGGTTTTCAGACAGAGGTCTGCACTTGATTTTGATTGAAATACGCAAAGCGTGCAAGAAGAAGAGGTAGCCAGCGGGAGACGAATGAAGAGTGAAGTTGAAGGCGTGGCAAGTTTAAGGACTCAAGCTAAGTGTAAGAGTCAGAGACTTAATTTAAACTATTCATTCTATTGTTAAGACTTGATACATTATCAATAATGATCAAAGGAAATTACAATAAATAAAATAAAATAAATAATAATATCAACTATCAAAAATTTGGTTAAGATTTAACAATTCTTAATAAAAGCAAAGAAAAAAAAAGTAAATAAAATAAATAAAATGATCAACTTAATAATTATGTACATCATGATCATAGTCAGAAAGTTTGATTACGATTGTCCGTCTAGAAACAGAAATAGTAATCAAATAAGTTCTCGAAACATAATCCATGAGACAGCAAGTATGTACAAAGAACCGCTACTTTCCATTGTAAACGATCGTAACGGCACATTAAACAGCTTGGGTCAAATAAGCTGTGAGCTTGAAATCATGAATTATTTTGGTTATTGGTATTTTGCTATTGTTTTTGTTTAAAGAATGAATAAATGAATTTTGTTTTTTATTTAAAAAAAAAAATACTTAAAAACAAATGCACGTTTAAATTTAAAAAAAAATCTCTATTCGTTTCATAGATATGTATAGGCATTCGAAATTTTTATTTGACGGTGGGTCAAATAAGCTGTGAGCCACTGTATGTGCATATGTCGTTTGTTACGCGTGTAGAGTCGAAACGAAGCATTCTTGGAATATTCTTCGTTCGATGAAGGGTTCAGAGAATCTCGTAGTTGCGCAGCCTCGACTACAGCTTTCAGCAAGCATTTTGACATTACAGAAACTAAGGAAAGCACTTTAAGGCTTCTGTTTGAAATCTTAACAAATTGTTATGAAATTGATATGTACATACATATGTATGTACATACATATGTATGTATGAAGTTGAGTGGGTTCGTCAGTTTGATTGCTACTAGATGTCTATGTCTGTGTATGGCTAATGATAAGACATGCAATCAAATAAATAAATACATATGTACATACAGTGACGAACATAATTATTGGCACAGTATGCTTTTTAAGCTTCATAGCAACTTTTCAAGTCTTTTGAAAATATTTTTTTATAAAACAAAAAATTATTTAAATAGACTAGAGTATTTGTTAAATGAAACCAAAAGAATTTTGTAAAAATCGTCAACGTAGAATTAACTAAAATTAAATAACGACAAAAAGAAGTCAATTTAGCTGAACAAAATTATTGGCACACTAAAAAAAACTTAAAGAAATATAAAAATATATACTATGTATATACATACATACATATTTATCTATTTTATATAGTATGTATATATGTATGTATATATGTACATACATATATACAAGTTCACTTCAAAGTGCATTCAGAGGGCTGCCTATTTTTAGGGTAGCCGCTTGCAGCGGGCGTCACCCTGGCCCGAAGATCAAAGCAGTCAATTACTCAACGCCGGCGATGCCAGAGCAGTTCGCAGATCGCAACGTGCAACGTGCAACTGGCAACTGGCAAATGGGCAACGTGCACAACTGTTGCACTTTGAAAGCAGGCAATGAGCTAGAGAGCCGCAACAGCAAGAGCAAACCAAGAGCAACAGCATCCCAGCCAGCAGCCATCAAATCAAATTAATTGCCAGCACAAGTGGGTGTGGCAGGAAATCGAGGCGTCTGTTGGCCAAATGCGGAACATCCAGATGATGCCACAGATCGTGTGCAGCGATAAGGTGTTAGAAGTCATGTGGAAAGGCCACAAATGTGCCACGTTCGCAGATCGTTGCAGCTACACGTTGCCTAATTATGTGAAGCCAGGCACTGAACTGAACTGAACTGAACGCGACTTTCAAAATCAATTTCATTCGACAATAAATAATTTCTTAATAAATTGCACATTCAAAATGCAACTTCCTGCAATTAAAGGCGGCCGGCTTGCTGCCAACAGTGCCGCAGTGCAATAAAAAATAATTGAAAATTCAGTCACGTAAACGTTTTTCCAGCCGCTGCCAGATCGCGACTCATTAATCCATGGAGCCGCACTCGCTCGTTGCTCCATAATAATAAAAGCATGCGAAGCCTGCTTATCGGCCACTCGCAATCAGCGAGCAGAGCGAGAGCAGTAAGAGAAGGAAGAGAGGAAGAGACAGCACATCAAATTTGGGTTAAAAAGGCGTGCATGTAATTTACCACAGCTAGAGATCATCATGATTGGCGAACATGTCTCCCCAACTTCAATTCCGGCTCAAGCCTGTTCCTGCTCATGCGTTTGATTGGGTGGCTACAGTTGGAGTTGAAGCTGGAGCTGCGATTGCTGAGTAGTTCGTTAAACGTTTATTAAACTGCCTGCGCCACAGACGAGCAGGTGGGCGTGGCTCAACACTCAGACAGCATCAAAGTCGAGCAGAAACGTGTCGGAACAATAAACAATGTTGAGCCTGCAATAAACTGAAACTGAAATTCAACAAAATCATCTCGATTGCAGACGATGAACGCGAATGAATTCCAAATGAAAATATCTGCACAACTTTGTTTTTATTAGAAATGTAATACATGGAAATTCAGTGGACTGTCGGTTAACGAACATTTTGCATAACAAGCACAATTTTTTTGTTTTTTTTTTTAAGATTAGACGAATTAGGGGAAGTCCCGAATATACATACATACATATGTACATATGTACATTATCCATTGACCGTCTTAGCATTTTTTTCTCACTATTTTGCATGCAATTTACATACATACATACATACATACATACATATGTACATGTACAAGAAATGTCGATTTTCTTACTTTATGTAAAGAATAAAGAGTTTTTGTTTAATTAAGCTAATTTTTTCAATGGTAGTTTAATAGGTATTTATAAATCAGATTATAGAAAACAGAAACAAAAACAATAAGGTTGAAACTTAAAAAACAACAAAAAGTCAGCTTACTCATGTTTGACACTGTCAAGAAACTCTTCACACATTTTATTCTCTTCATCTATTTTGCTCACATTCTAAGATATAACGGGACTTAACCGTTAACTAAGTACATATGTATGTATGTATGCATATGTACATATGTATGTATGTATGTACATAGGTACAAAATTAGTCTGTTTCAATTAACGATCAAGATAGTACAACGAATTGTGTTCGTTAACCGAGGGTCAACTGTATAATAATAATTTCAATAGAATTTGTTTTTATATTCTCATTTATTTAGAAAATATACATACATATATGTGCATATGTAACTAAAATTGCATAAAAGTGATTTGTAAGTCATAAAGCCTTGGGCTTGCTCTGAGAAGCTATTATTATAAACATTTCACTCTGAAGTTGGATTGGAAAAATTAAATAAATGAACAAAAAATATACCAAGAAATCTACATGTGTATGTATGTATGTACTTACAATGTATGTATGTATGTACATAAATACATATACATACATACATATACAATGTACATATGGATGTACATACATATGTATGTGCGTAATTTTGTTCAGCGAAATCGACGTGTTTTTTTATAGTTTTTTTAATTTGAGTTAATTCTACGCTTAAGATTTCAAAAAAATTTTGGCTTCATTAAATAAATAATCTTATCTATTTCGATCATTTTTTGTTTTATCAAAAGACCTTTTCAAAAGACTTGAAAAGTTGCCACAATGCTTAAAAAGCATTTTGTGCCAATAATTAAATTCGTCGCTCTACGTACATACATATGTACATATGTATATACATATGTATGTACATACATATGTATGTACGTCAGTATGCATAAGCATATTCATATTTGTATATACATACACAAAAAAATATGTATGTATGTATGTATGTACATATACATATATATTTCTAGTGGCGAAATGATGATTCATTGGGAATTCAGTAAAAGTTTCAAAATCCCCGAATTCAATTTATATACATACATATGTACAAACATATGAATGCACTAAGTCGATAGGTTCACACTATCGATACTAAAAGTTAGCGATGACATGAATCGTGATTTGCACACGACATTATAAGAAAATCGGAATAATGACAATTTTGCATATTATTTAAATATAAAATAAATAAATATAATAATAATAATTCGAAGCATCCGAAAATATTTGATTAATATCACTTACAAATAATTTGTTAACCTAACTATCGATGGTTCTATTCGAATGCGTTAGCTATTGAAAAGCAACCATGGGGAAATAATCGAAAGCTCGGTATGATCGCCATCGATGTGAGATCTAATAATTTCATTTGCAATCCGCAGCTCAATCAAGGAGAGTGGTATTCGGGAGTAATTCGTATATTAGTAAATTCCTTAAAGTAACTAATTCATTTGTTATAATGTCAATGGAAGTTTACAAAAGTGAGACAGAATATGAAACAATTCAGTTGTTGCATAAGTGGGTTGTTCCCAATCCAAAAGATTATAAATGCGATTCATATAGTTGTACTTTTCATTCGAATAAGATTTATGCGCCTAAATATGGCTTTTGGTTTCAGCTTCGTTTAAATAGTTCAGGATCCTTGAGTATAACCTCAGGTAGTGATTTTGAACTAAGGAATGAAAGTTATTACTTGGTAAGAATTACTGAAATCAACACAAAAAAAAATTTACTTAACGGTCGTTCAAGCGTATTGATAAATCTCAATTTAGATATTTTATCCTTGAATAGCAATTTTCCCATAGTACGTCTGGAATGTCAAATAACAATTAAAGTGCCTAAAACAAGTAATATTACGCAATTAAAACTTCCAAAATATCAATTATTGGAACAAATTGGAGATTTATTTAATACAGATGAATACGCCGATGTCACTATTGTGACTCGTGATAAACGTGAGATACCAGCCCATAAACTTATATTATCAGGTATGAAATCATGAGAAAGCTCAAACTCAATTGACTATAAGTTCAAATTCTCACAGTATGCAGCAAGGTATTTGCAGCCATGTTCAAGCATCCCATGGAAGAGAGCCGGACAAATCGTATAGACATTGAGGATTTCAACCATGAGGTTATGCAGGAACTGTTGCGTTTTATTTACACGGGAGATGCACCTAATTTGAAGGATATGCCTGAAGATCTATTGGCAGCTGCTGAGAAATACGACATCGAAGCACTAAAGAAAATGTGCCTGCACTTCCTTTCTGATACTTTATCCATTCAAAATGCGACAAAGATGTTTAATTTAGCTATAATTTATAATGATGAAGACTTTTTATTGAAGACAGCTGCATTCATTAAACGAAATTTTGCAGCTGTTACAGAAACTCCAGATTGGCAGAGTACATTAGATGGGAATATCTCTTTGCTACTAAAATCTGTTTGCGATTTAAAATAATAATAACTAATAATAATAATAGCGATAAGTCATTGAAGCTTAGATCAATCAAGCATTGCTGCTTCATAATATCATTTGATTTCTTTGCTTTGCCATGTTGAAGATAACTGAATAATATCTTTAAATATTTGAATTCTTGTTAAACTAAACATTTTTCTTTTTGCTTGAATAACTGTATTGGCTGAATGAACTATTGAAATAAATATATGTATATGAAATATAAATTTAAACTTGTATTGTTGACAGTGAATGTATTGAGAAAGATTTACTTCGAAATTCGAACGCGCTGGCATCCCAAGATCGCATGACATGGAGTGTGAACAGCGAGTATGTATGTATATATAGTGTACTAATGGAATATGCTTGGTCAGCATAAACGATATACATATTCTAATAATCTTTTCGAATGCCAAGCAGAACTCGAGTGCTAGTTGGGCATGAATATCTGGATATCTGCAAGTCGACTAAATACTCGGATTTGTATTTTCATATATTATTGCTTTTCTTTTACCATTTTCGCTGTCAAAACATGCCCGATGCTGGGTTATGTGAGGGCCACATGCTGGCAACTGGCTGCTGAGCTCATAAATTGCCGCTATCTGCGCATTGTATCTGTATCTCTATCTGCTGTATCTCTTATGGTTTGGGCCCCTTTGTAAAATATGCTGCTAATTGAATTGAATTGAACTTGGGCACAGTTCGATGAGCTGCGATTTTCATGTGATTTATGCGGGATGCGCAGGCACGAACTGTGGAGCGTGCTATTGCAGTTGGCTGCCAAATGAAGTGCTTGCTTGAGTGCCAAGCCCCAAATGTCATTGACAATGCCAAAACACCATCAACAGGCGACAGCTGACTTTGGCAAGTGCCAGGGTTCCCCAGAGAGCTAGAGAGATTGCGAGAGAGAGGGGGAGACAGAGAGGGAACACGGGAGCAGCGTTCTCAACCAATTAAACCAGTTTCCTGTTGCAGTTGCTCGTTTCGCAGAAACTTTGCTTTATTTTTTGCTGGTCTCATTCATTTGATTGCACGCTGATGAAATAACAAGACCCCGACCAAATCTCCCACACTCCCGTGCCGCTCCGCTCAGTTGCCCAGCCGTCCAGAGACGCCCTCATAATCAAAGTAGGGCCCCAGCCGTCGCAGCTGCGCAGACGCAGCCGTCGTCAGCAGAAAGAGAGAAGGAAAAAGAAGTAAAAATAAGAATACTTTAATAGAGAGTGGCCGACACTTGGATACCCTGCACTTTGGGCTACGCAACTCAGTTGGGCTTCCGCCCATTTTGCACTTTTATTCGAAAGAGTTATCAAAGCACATTTGACTGTAGACAATATACATAGCTGTCATGCCGTATTTCTACAATCGCAGGGTAAATATAAAACAGTCAGAAGATCTGCACTTAACATGCGAAAAGCGAAAATAAATTAACGCAAAACGTGTGAATGTTTACTTTGAACAAAGGGACAAACACTGGCTCCAAAGCCTGTGAAACAGGCCCCTGGTCCCATAATTGGGATACTCTTCTAGTTGATGGGAATCTTTCAGAGTGCCAAAATAAGCTGTTGGTCTTATGAAGACTTCATGAACGACACTTACGTAAGTCTCGTCGATAGGCAGACAATACAAATAAATATTGCTTAGCTTAAAAATAAAAAAAATGCTAAACTGGCAAAGTCCAAGGTCAGCTTGAATATGCAAAGAAAAATAAAAAACTAAAATAACTGAAGATATTATATTGTTTCTGATTCTGTTATGACTCGTTTCAATGCACGAATTGTGCTTGATATTGGTATTAGGGCTGCCATTTTAGCAATTATGTTGCTAGATCTAGCAATTTTTAATTTGAGTCTGCAATTTTATTTGTTAATTGCTCTTACTCACAAATATAGCGATTTCTAAACAATTTTTTGCAACTTTGAGCAATTTTGAATATTATAATTCAATCATCATAAAAAGAGCTCAACTTCTTTCAAATCATAATATTGATTAATCGTACAAATTTGTGAACAATAATAGTTCAATATTCGTGAACAATAGTTCACAAATTCATCGAAAGTGATCGAACAACATTGGCGCGAAAAGTTTCAAATTGTCTTTGCTGCTCTGTCGTTAAAAGTTACATATACTAAAAATACCAAAATCATATACCCAAATTTTGGGTAGAGGTATTTAGCTACAGAGATGCTGGAAATAACAACCCATTCCACGAAAGAGCTATATTTGCTATTAAATTGATTTCCCTACCGTGGTCAAATGTGGAAATAGAACGCATTTTAGCCAAATGAATTTGGTAAAAACCAAATTACGCACCAGCATGGGTATAAAAACACTTGAACATAAGGTTAGTTTCTATAAGCATTTTTAGTTGATTGGTATTTAAATTGGTTTTGCATGAAAATGTAATGAAATGTATGATCAGTGCTGTCAATTTAGCCATTTTACCGCCAGCTTTGGCCCGTTACAAACATTGAACATTTGACAATATATATAATATAGCTTTACTGTTTATAACTATATTGAAGAACCATAAAATGCCGTAATTTCATATCTTCATCTATGCCACTTCATTGTCCCTTTCCTTAATAATTCTTTCATATATGGAAAGGAATTGGGAAAATATTGGAATTGGTAGAGCTTGCATTTAAATTAAATATAATTATACGCATATATTACTTGTCTTGAGGATGTGACCCATGCCACATGCCACGTTATATTTTAATAAATATTTTTCCTTTCTTTATATTTTTTATATTTATATTATTTTTTTTTATAATTATGGTATATATTATATAATTTATTATATTAATATTTTAATTTTTATTAAGTTTTATTTTATTTGTCTACTTTTTTGCATATTAATTTTATCTATATACTTTTTAAACTGTATTTTAAAGTTTTTCATTTATATATATATTACACATATAATGTATTAATATTTGATATATATAGTTTTCATGTTTTAGCATGATCTAGCTCTCTTAATTGATCTGGCTCGTAGCGTGAAGAGTGTGCAGCCCTTAATATAATTCATGTTCAATTGACAAACTTTAGTGTATGTTATCGAACAGCTGCTAAAATATTTATCACATATAATACCATCGTACAATTTTTGTTCCCATTGAAGAGAGTCATATATAAATTATTAATTTGTTGTCAAAAATCTCAAGACCAAAAAGCACAAAAACTTAAATTAAATTTTTATCGTAACTTGATCAATCCGCCTTTGTCTATCTGCTGATACTTAACCAAAAATGTAAAAAAAATTATTAATTTAAATTATTTCAGTTAATAAAATTACTGAATTTAGACGAAAAATGTTTAGAAATTATGCAAGGACCTGACTAAAAATTTCTAATTGTAGCCTAAGACTGATCAACAAATTCATTAATTATCTTTAGCATTTGTCCGACAACTGTCAGCTCAGGATTCACTTTGACACTTGACAACGGCAACGGGGAGAGAGTCTAAAAGTTCAAAGTTCAGCGCTGTTGTGACTGCATCTGCTGTGTATGAATGTAATGTGGTGAAGTGTGTGCAGTTGACAGATTCGGGCTCAAGCCCGAATTGGTGGCAAGTTGTTGCGACTTTTTATTTGCACACAGAAGACGACGTGGAGAACAAAACGAGTTCGTTACGACGAGCACTTCCTTTGTTTTACTCACATTTTACTGCTCTCTCTCTCTCTCTCTCTCTCTCTCTCTCTCTCTCTCTCTCTCTCTCTCTCTCTCTCTCTTGTTCCCTCTTTGTTGTTTGTCCTTTCTCAGCGTGGTACTTGCGACGAAATTGAAAATACATTTTTAATGATTTGTTGCTGTGCGCTGCATGTGAAAATATCACGGGGCAGTGCATCAATTGATGAGCTATGTGGGTTGCAGTTTCCAATGAAACGTTGAATGAACTCAACGAAAATTATACATATATAAAATTTATATACATACATATGTACATATATAAGTATGTATGTATATAGGCATGGCTCTGACTCAATGCTTGATCTTTGAGAAGATGTTCTTTAAGGCACTTTAAGATAAAACACTTATGCAATACACAAGCTTCACGAAGTTATCGAAGTTATTGCTCATCGAATATGTCAAGTTAAAGTCTCACAGATCAAACATAAAATTATTCAAAAAAATATTAAAAATATATACCGTAAATCTATTGAAATTATGACTTACATAAATCTACACAAATCTCAATTGAATCTATTAAATCATTGCTACAATATTGTTATTCCTATATTGGCATCTACTGTATAAATGTATTGATTGATTAAGAAAATATCTAACCTATATTCAACTACATATGTATGTATTATATGTGAAATGTATATGAGGGTTTCCTTCTGCTAATCATTGAGTGTTTACTGTGCATAAATCTGAAGACCTTTTGTATTGAGTTTTTGTGCGAGCGGCATTCGTATCGCTCCCTAAACGATGTTCGTTAGAAAAGCGACACACGAATAGTTCAGAGCGACGAAACGAAAAGAACCGAAGGCGATTGATCAGATTTAGAGCGAGTGAATTGAATTTTTTCGCCAAATAATAAAACGATTAACTGTTATTTCCGAGCTATGACAAACATACACACATGCACCCACATACCTGAGCGTGCGCTCTGCTGCGCTGCGCTTGGGATGAGCTTGGACTGAGCTTGGACTGAGCTCGGACTGAGCTTGGACTGAGCTTGGACTGCGCTTGGACTGACCCAGGAAAAAAAGAAAATAAATAAATAAAATAAAAATAAAGAACAAATTATAATAATACAAAAAAAATAAAAATAATAATAATAAAGTACAAATAAAATTTTTTTCCAAAGATCATTTAAGAATTATGCTTAAAAATAAATTTATTTTATTTTGTCAAAATGAATTCGCCAAAGCACAAGACTCTAGTATTTGAAATATGAATTCGGGGCAAGCGAAATAGCAATCGAATATCCAAAATATATAAAATCTTTATTGGGTAGAAGGTGATATGTCTGATTATGATAACGATCTGAGTCCATCAATAAAATTCTTAATCCTTTGCTAAAGAAAAACTTGTTTAATGTTCGCTCTAATTAGAAGTAACATTCTCATGTTTTGAATGCCCACAGCTATTCATATGAATACAATTTGTTTTAATCTGCTGCAACTTTGCACAAAACTGATGTTGATTAAAAGTCTGTCTGTCAGTGGGAGAGTGGAAGTGCAAGAGGTTTTTTTTTTGGGAAAGTAGCTCTCAGTGCACACACTTGATTAATTGTCCTTGGAGTGCCATTCGTTACGAGCTGACCAAAGACAAAGGCAAGGACTTGACTTTTAGTCAAATACTATTGCTGAATATTGAAAATGAAATTGAATATGCCAAAATATATGCATACACATATATACATATACATATATAATATTGCCAGACACTTGAGGCTGTCATTGGCATAAGCTGGACGCTAGACTCACGTATAGAAATAGATACAATACATGTCCAAACAGCAACGGAATGCTCTAAAATTGATGATAATGAAGTGGTGCAGCTGAAAGATACATTTGACAGGGCGCAAGCTTGAAAGCAAATAAGCAAATGCCAGAGACAAAAGTTGTCATCGGAATATCCATTGGCTGACTAGCTACATGGCTGCATGGCTGCATGGCTGGCTCTGTCTTGTGTGCTTGAGCAATTTGTGTAGCATCTTTAAATGTGACAACATGTTGTTGGCAACTAGCTGATGTTGTAGCTGCAAAAGTATCCACAG
Source organism: Drosophila borborema (assembly GCA_030914335.1). Lineage (NCBI taxonomy): Eukaryota > Metazoa > Arthropoda > Insecta > Diptera > Drosophilidae > Drosophila > Drosophila borborema. The sequence goes on from JAUESP010000308.1 coordinate 738,184, forward strand.
CTGTCATATCAAGTGGCAACCTAGCCGCCCATCCACCCATCCACCCAGCCAGCCAGCCACTCAGTCATTCCGGTCATCCCGGATGGACCATTATATCACGTTGCCAGCTCAGCAGCAGCTCCTTCGAACTGCGGTTTTGTGTGTTTTACTGCGGTCAATGGTATTTGCTTAAGAGGATTTGCAAAAATTTCAAATTAAGTGGATTGCTTTGAGCTGCCTCTTAGGCAGTCAGGCTGCCTTAACCTAAGCTAACCCAGCCTGACCTGCGGTTCCTTGCATAATTGTCCTCGTTAGCTTAACCACACACACACACACACACACACACACACACACACACACACACATTGCAATTCGTTTGTCCCTCTTCAAATGCAACCGAATGGATACTAAAATACTTTACGTATTGTTTAATGCTCACTTACCTTCTTCCAAATGAATGTGCTAATTGATAGATGTGCACACTGTTGTCTGCCAACTTGTTAACTGGTTAGGCGCCGATGTCAATTGCTTGGCCCATCCGGCGACGCGTGGAGGCTAAAGTCAATTTGTCGCTTCCCTCGCATGCCACGCCCACGACGGGGTCGATTGTACACGCTGCACATTAGAGCTTTGAATGCCAGCTCGCAAATGAACTATAAATAAATAATTTGAATTACTAGGATAAGAAAAGCCCAGTAACATTCAGAGACGAGGGTAGCTTTTAAAGTTTCTATAAAACTTTATTTTTTTTTATATGTATTTATTTAAAAATTTGTATTATTTATTTATTATTTATTATTTATTATTATTGTATATTATATAATTATATAATTAAATATTTAATATTATTTATGATTGAAAGACTGAACATAATAATTATAGATAAGAAATTTATGTATATGAGAATCACATAGAAGGGGAGTAGTGATGATTATGATTAAGTTAATTTATTTTTATATATTTAAAATAATTTTCTTTAGCTAATATTGTACTTCTACTGATATAAAAGCAATATATGCAAAATATTAAATTTTTTAAATTTTATATTTCAATAAATATTGCCTTTTTATACAACTTAAAATTATATAGTTTAATTTGTATACTCTATAATAATTAAATTTAAATTAGCTGAACTTTTTTGTTTTCGGAAACTATTTATATTATTAACTACTATTACAGCCCTCGCCTGTTGAACAATTCGCAGTTTTCGGCTGTCACAAAAAAACAAAAAAGAAAAGAAAAGAAAAAGAAATAAATGAGAAAAAAAGAAAAAAAACTATCGAAACGTAAACGCTCGACGGCAACAAATCGTCCGAAACAAAAGAAAAACAAAAGTACTTTATAACATGTCTGCAGCAGAAGATACTACAGCGCACAAAGCTGTAGATATTCGTATATGTATGTATTCGCAGTCGTATTCGTATTCGTATTTGTATTCACATTTGTATTTTTATATTCGTATGCTGTTCTATGGCCGGTAGCAGCAGCAGCCGTCGCTTGCTACAAGTTCATTAAATAAATTATTCATACGCAACGTGTGCCAACAAAATGGCGACTGGCGGCCGTCGCTTTGTTTCACGTTTTTTTTTTTTTTTTCCAACACACACACACTCATACACACACAGTCGCACATGAGGTAAAAATGTTCATTGGCAGTTTGTTTTATTTGGCGATGTCTGCACCGTTGTGCGGAATGAAAACGCATTCGGTTTAAATATTTATGGCCAAATGTCTGTATTTGTGTGCGGGCCACGTCGCATCGGCTGCCGCTGGCTCGTGTGTGCCGAGGCCCCTTTCATTCTCAACTTGACATTTGTGAAGTGTGTGCCGCCCCGCTTTCACTGAACGGACGGACGGTTAAGTGGTGGCATCATTAGACAACTCCTGCCACATTGCCCACTCGCCCTCTCTCTCTCATTTACAATGCTAAATGCTAAAGCTGAGAGTTCGCAACAAAAAGTATGCAACACTTTTGGCCATGGCCAACAGTTGCGCAAATCAAAACTAATTTTATTCGAAATGTTCCACTGACATCTGGGATGCCCGAAAACTCTAACTGATGACTACATCACAGATTAGAGCTCACCTTTACGAGCATTCCATGGATCCATGGACACGACATCTCTGTAGCCACAGAGCTTAAACTGTTAAATGGAATTTTTTATATGACTCCCACTCTCTGTCTGTCTCTGTGGGGCCGGTTAACCAATAAAAATGCATAGAGAACTATGCAAATGTCAAATGTAAATGCCAGCAACCGACGATTGCATAAATACTTGTACATGTCAATGCATTCCAAGAGTTGGACCTGCATTTTTGACAGTTGCAACTTGTTGTCTACCAAACACTACAACTCCCCTCTCGCTCTCTCTCTCTCTCTCTCTCTCTCTCTCTCTCTCTCTCTCTCTCTCTCACACACACTGCTCTGAGACCGCTTTGCTGCCATCAGGTTTGAGTTTTAGTATGTGGCATGCAAGACATTTCTTTTTTATTTTTTTTTTTTGGCTTTGCGGTTGGCTGAACTGCATGAGATTGCATTTTGAAAAGTCGGATACATGCAAGCTGAACGCAACTTACTATTTGACTAATTTGAATTTGGGGTGAATTGTTTCTGCTTCACTAACCCAAATGCAAAATGCGAATGTAGCTGTAGCAACCTCTGCTCCACGGTCGTTCTATGTGATTCTCAAACTGCGGTAACTGGTTAATTTCTTTTTTTTGTTTTATGTAAGAATTGAAATGTTGTCAGTGTTAGTAGAGAATTCATGATTTATTTTAAATATTTTTAGTTTATTCTGAAAAATGGATAAGCAGCGGATAAAGTGTAAGCATGTTGTAGTCAAAAAAGATGCATATCCGACTTTATAAAGCATGAGCAGTGGTTGGAGAAAATTCAATTTTGTACTGCATCTCAGTTCTTAAATCAATTGATTGGTAGACGAATGTACATCCTTATCCGTCAATTCGTTTCGTTACTCAACTGTCTATCCTATCTATATATATTAGTAACCATTTCTCAATTCGCTTCCTTTTTTGCCTGTTGTTAGTCTCTCTATCCCTCTCTTTATACTTTTTTATCCATGTCCCTATAATTTTCTCTATCCAGTCAAGCCATCTTCCAATATCCAAATTCCTATTTGTCTCCCTAACTGTCTATTATTCCATACAATTATTGGTGGCTTTGTCTGTCTTCCCATTCATCTCGCTGTTCCTTATCCGTTTTCCTATTCACTACCTATCTTTCTATCCGTCTCCTTACATGTTTGCTTATTGGTCTGCCTATCAGTCTCATCATATAAAATACCTTCCCTGTCACAATATTAATCTACGTACATATTATGATATCCGTTTTCTTATCCATCTGCCTATCAGATTCATTATTTGCTTTCTTATCCGAATGCCCATTTTTATTTACTTTTCCCTCTTCCTATCTGTCAGTTTATCCGACTTCCATATATCTTCCGATCTGCCTCTGCAATCGTCTCTTTATACAAGTCATGTTCCACCTCCCTATACCTCTTTCAACATTTATCCATATGTTTGTCTGTTTGTTTGTTATTCTGTCTTCTTGTCTGTCTGTTCCTGTATATAAGGGTGACGATCTTCTCAACTTTGAGACATGACACATGAAATCTTTTTCTACTCGGCTCTTAAGCTTCTCATAATGTATACACTGTTAACCAAATAAGCCTTTAATAAGATCATTCTATAAATATTCACTTCTCCAGCGATCTCCCCAATACAGATCTCATCTCATTATATTGTAATATTCCCACGCCCCTAACCAAATGTCAACGAATTGGCACTTTTTTTTTTGGATTTATAATTTGCAAGCAAACAACGTTTCCAAATGAAAAAAAAATATTATGAATGGCAAAAGAAATTCATTTGAGCACAGTTCGTTCAACAACAGCACAGGGACTGCATATGGAGAAAAACGGAAAACTGAACCGAAACCAAGCACAACAATTGACAGTGACAAAGAGGCGTTGACGATGACAGAGCGTGCGAAGGGGCGGGTTGCGGATGCGTGCCGGCCGAGGGCATAGCAGAGCGTCTTGGGGATGCCGCTGGCAGACAGTGGCCAATGTTTTCTAATAAATCGAGGCGCACTTTTTGCGCCGTACCGAGAATTTAATTAAAACTAAGCTCTTCTATTTGGGTCAGCGAAGTGGGCGTGGCAACAGCTCTAGCACCAGCTGCTACTTAGCGTGAGACGGTGAGAGTCTGTGGGTGGAACGCGGCCATATGCTAATGATTATTGTCATCATCTTTGGCATTTGCTTATTCATATTTTTAATATGCTTGTCGCAGCCGAAAATTAACGTCAAATAATATGTTTTCATTATGTTTTAGAGCGCCTCTGCCAGCCAGCCAGCCAGCCAGCGCTGTCAAATTAATTTCACTCCATTTTGTTATTAATGCGCACAAAATTATGCCACGCTTATGCTATTGTTGTTGTTGAGGCTGTTGCGTTGATGAAATGATTAAATGGCCAACAAAAGACTGCGGACAAATTATGCAGGAAAAGCAAATATTTAAAAGTCTTGCAATTAGCTCAAAGTTTACCCAAATTTTTCTTTTTTTTAGAAAGTTACACAAATAATGAAGATGAAGAAGATGTTGCTTAAAGTTTCGGTCCGGTTGAATATTTGGCATTGAGAAATATTTAAACATTAGATTTATTTTACTTGAGAAATGTTATGAATTTGTTTGATAAAATATTCAGATTTATTGAGATTTGTGACTACTGAAATATTAAACAAATTTTATATATTAAAAAAAAAAAAATTAAAATTAAATATATATTAAAAAAAAAAAATCATTTGTAATAATTCGAGAAGACGATTATATAAAAATATATAAATATACATATGACTAAAGGCAGAACAGCAGTGTTGTCAATTTAGTTATTTTCGCGCTAGATAAAGGTGTGATTTTAAAGTCATATTAAATAAACAAATAAATTTTAAAATTATTGACTGAGTAATCGATAAGCTAAATTGTGAGCACTGCTGATATGACTTAAGTTATTCGCGCTATAATAGGTTGAGCACGCTAAGGTGGCAGCGAGCTAACACTTGCCCTGAGAGCGTCTTTTTTAATGCTTAACAACTGTAGAACTTCAAAGCCTCTCATTAGCCGTATATCATAGCTCGCACATAACAGTTATTCGCGTCACGTTCTACTCACGAGAGAAACAGAAAAAAGTATACACACACACACTTATTCTGAGCAGGCGAATTCTTCTGTTGCTCCATTTCTGTCTTCGACTGACAGTTTTGCACTGAGCAATTCACGTTATACTCTTTAAAGGAGACTTATTTGTCGAGTAATACGATAGACGCTCTCATACTGCGACTTATTCGGGGATGGAGATATCAAGAGAATAATGCGCAGAATAATGCATGAAGATCGTGCATAAAACTAACAAAAAAAAAAAAAACAGATCGTTTGATCGTTTCAAAGTGAGAGTGAGCGTAACTTATTTTTGGACTTTGAGAAATGCTCAACGGTTTCTTACAAGTTACGCTGTATATAGGTACATATATATGTACTCTAAACTATCTTCTCAAATAGCCTTTCATTACAAATCTGATCAAACCAAATAAAATATACTTCTACAAAATTTGTTATTTTATAATATCTTGCAGACTTGCAGAACGTATGAAAGCTTAGTGTGCATATTTGTAACCTTCTGCAATACATTTGGCCAATTCTCTGAATATTTCAGCACTACAAGGTATTATAAAAACAAATTGCAGAGCTAAACTGTGGCATAGTAAAGTGCAATTGGGGCTCACAAAACGTGAAGCGTGGTACAAACAAACCACAAAGGGTGGATGCATGGCGATTGCCAGTGCACATATGCCACGCCCACATTTAGTGGGCATTGATGTCAGCAGCAATTTGAACCCACACACACACACACACACACACACACACTCACACATGCACAGCTGCACACCTATGGGAATATTTCTATCTCGCCCTGTCGCGCTTAGCCCTTTGCCTGGGTCGAATATATTTATTTAAATAAATAATTTTTCCATTAACCGCAAACATGGATTTTGGCGCAATTGCATAAATGGAATGTAATAAATGAAGTGCAGGAGGGAAAAATGCATGTTTAGTTGCAGTTGTTGTTGTTGTTGTTGTTGTTGCGGTTGATGGCGTGTTGACGCGGTTGCAACGGCTTGGCCTATGCATTGGATTTTTCGTTTCGATATTTATATATATGTATATATATATATATATATATATATTTATTTATTTATATTTTTTTTATACATGCTACGAAAAAGAAAGCAGGGTATTCCACAATTATGAAAGCTGTTTCTATAGAGTGTAGCGAACAATAGTCTAATGCAACTATAGAAAAATCTTTAGAAATGGGGTTTTACCTAGTTGCTGAAACTTTTGGCATTGTTACTCAAACTATAAGGCAAGTAGCAAATGTATTATACAAATCTATAAAAGAAAATAAATAAATATATACAGAAATAATGAAATATTTAAAGAAATTAATAGGTTAATAAATATATAAATATAAATATATAATACTATATATAATAAATATAATACTAACTAATGAACATTTCTAAATGGTGAGCAAAAGCTCACCAATAAATAATTATATCAAAAACTTAAATTTGATCATTTTATAATGCTAAATATTTGTTATGTAAAGTTGAAATAAATATTCATAAATTATGTTAGATAAATATAAAAAAAATATATGAATAAACAAATTTATAAATAAGTAATTGAAAGGAAAATTAAATAATTTAAGAATTAGGTTAATTAAAAATTAGAATATCAACTAAAACTAAATTTGTTTACACAATATCTGCTAGTCGCATCAATTCGTTTAGTTAAATCTGTAGCTTGGGCATTTTTTTTGCTGTTTTGAGCCTGAAAATGAGTTTGTAATTTGTTTAGTTTACACTGGGTAAAATGGCCGCACAATGCATTTACATATTACATATTATGTTTTGTGGTCGCATTGTTGTTTCGTGTTATTCGGATTCTCTGGTTTCCCCTCCCCTCATCCACTCTTTTTTCTCCCTTCTCTTTCTATAATTTCTTCCCGCCGTATTTGCTTTGTGCCATAAACTCTATGGCCGGCTGGCTGTTAAATTTTAATGTCGACTTTTAGGCGCTGGCATTGGATACGCGGCATTGAGTTAGTTAATTAATTAACTGGCCATTGGAGTGGGCGGGAGTGGGAATTGTGCTTGTCATGTGAACTATAGTTGTTAAGTAACTTAATGCCGAGTGTATGGAAAATATTTATTTGTTTGTGGTTATTTAACTAGAGTGCAGCATAAAACTTGATGACTTTACCTACACAAGAGAACTTGACGAATTATTCATAGAGTTTCGCTTTTAGATGGGTGCAGAAAAATGAATGCATATACAAATGAAATGAAATGTATATGATCAAAGCTTAAAAAGGCCTTAGTAAGTGAATTGTCCATCTCGTCTTGGAGTCTAGGGAATAGCATAACGAGAGGTCGAGTCCTAGGCAAGTGCTTGAGTTGCTTGAGCTATTTTCAATTATATTTAAATTTGTATTTTAAAAGTAATCATATTTCCGTCTAAATATAAATTACTAAATTAAATTTACATACTGTTATTTAAATTTAATTTAGTAATTCATATATATATTTTTTCGTATTTAAATTTTAAAAATTTTCGTTTTGAACTCAACGTTTTTTTTTTTTTGGCTATTCTATACAATTTACAATAAATAATAAATAATAAATATTTATATTATTCTTCACTAAATTCACTTCATATTATACATTTTATGAAGAAATTTTGAATAATTTTTTATTTTAATTAAAATTTAACTTTACTGAGAAGCGGCTTTGTTGAATTATAATGATCCGAACAATAAAAAAAAAAATTAATAATAATAATAGTTAAAATAATAAAATAAATTTATTAGCTAATTTTTAAAAAAGTAATATTGATTTTAAATTTAAATAAGTTTTTAAGAAATTATAATATTATCAATACAAATAATTCTAAGATCAATACGAATCTAATAAATATTAATGTAGTTGAAATAATATTTTGATAATAAAAATTTATAATAATAATAATAATATTAATGCGTATAAAAAATAATAAAAATAATATACTGATTATAAATTTTAATTCAATAAGAAAATAAATAAATATTATTAGCAATGCGAATAATAATTATAATAGCAATCATTTAACAATAATTAATTTTATTTGATTATTACTTTCAGCTTCAAAACGTAGTGCATCGAATATGAATTTATGTAGCTGATCTGATTTATAATATTTATAAATATTATTTGCAGTATTTTTCAACATTGTTTCTTCATTTTATTTCAAGCATTTTGTTCTATCAATATTTTATTGTATATTTGGAAATATTGATATTAAAATATTTACGCTAGACTCAACTTTATTTACAAGAAATCTCATAAATTATACATGTGTACATATTCATGCGAGTATGTATTATTTATGCTTCACATTTCAAATCTTTCATTCATACGAGATATTCCAAGTTTTTCTTTGAAAACTCAGTCAAACTTTTGCGCTGGATAATCCAAACAACTTTTGCTGCTGTTGGTTTCCCTAGTTCTTCTTTGGCTGTTGCTTCTGCTTCTACTTCAGCTTCTGCAGAAAACGTTTGACAATTCACAGAAACTGACCTCACGCGGCATGCAACAACAACAACAGCAGCAGCAATTGAAAACTCTACGTAACGCACATCTAATAAACAAAGTGACTTCAATTGAAAAATTATACAAAAATAACAGCAAATGAAAACAATTTGTTCGAGCATTGCCTCTCTGGTTGTCGTAGTTGTTGTCGTTGTTGTTGTTTATCGTTTAATATAAACAAAACAAAATACAAAATTAGCTAAAAGCCAAGTGACGACGACTCGCATTGAACGTCGCATTTGGCCACTTGAAGCCATCGCCACGTCGATTTGAATCGACTCAACTCGACTCGACTCGCATTGCCATTCGAACATCCTGCCCAGTTCTCACTTCGATTATTATTGAAACGTGCACTGACAATTTGTGTACTAAATTTATGGCCCATTCCACAATAGATGCCAAGCAATGCATATATATAAATGCTTATACATGTATATATAAATACTTATATATTTGTATATTATAGTATACATAAGACATGAAAAAATCGTTCTCTCATCTTTCGAAACTTTTTTTTTTTAATAATTTTACGACAGTTTTACAGCGTCACGTTTTCGAACTGTTTTCGAAGCAGTAAGCCTACGTTATTTTTTTTTTGTTATTTTTTTTTTTTATGAATTTCTAATTAGGCATTTGCAACGCACATTTCTGACACCTATTGAAAGGGTTAAGAGCAGCTCGTAAAAGTTCTGAGCCGTTTTACGATATTTTTATTTAATTGCAAAAATACGCATTAATGTAATCGAGGGGGCGGTAGGACGGTAATGGGGTCCACAAACGAAGGCCCCCATTGACTGGCCCGCAAGCTGCTTCGTTGGCATTTTACGACAGTCGAGAGCCATTCGCTGCGACGTTGTTGCATTGACGAGGTGTCGGCCAGGTCGTTACATTACAAGTTTTACTGTAATATTATTTAAATTTTCAAAAACTCCATTGCCAAGTGTTGGCGTCGGCGTCTGCTTTGTCGTCTCGGCACACGCCCTCTCAAACGGAAGTCATGAGATATATGTATGTATGTACATAAGTTAAAATATCAGACGAGACTCGAAAACTGAAGCACTGTGCCTCTCTGGCCTCCAGCTGCTGGCTGCCTGATGATTAATGCTGTAGCAATGCATCGCAGCGAAAAAGGAAACTCTAAAATTCCAATCAAATTAAATTTCTGCAGAAACACAAATGCCATACAAATTGCATTACTTTTATAGGGTATATAAAAGAGGCAAGAATGTTAATTCTTTTGATTTAGCTGAGCTGAGCTCTAAGATGTTGATCTATCTCTAAGTCTCTCTACCGGTGGGAATGTGTAATGGGAATATTCAATGTTCATAAATATAGATATAGAATATAGAAGTATAATTATAGTAGTTAAATATAGGTACTTAGGATTTAAAATAGACCAAACAAATGAAAGCATGTGCATGTTGCATTCTATGATTAATATATATATATATATATATATATATATATATATATATATATATATATATAAAAAAAAATAAATAAAAATAAGTAAATAAAAAAAATAAAATAAAATAAAATAAAAAAATAAATAAAAAAGCATAAAAAACTATTTTTAAAAACATTTTTCCACATCAATCCTCATGTATGAATATTTCGCTAAAAGTTTCAATTTTAGAAAATAATTTAATTTATAATAAATTATTGATGAATTTATCATGCTAGAAAATCAACTTAAATATATACAAATATATATTCATGTACATAAAATAGCTGAAGCACAATTTGTTCAAAAAATACATATACTTAAAAAATGTATTTAATTAGTAATTTAAATAATAAGTAAAAAGTTGATAATAACTAGTTTGTAGATAAGTTATATCTAAAATAAACACAGAAAATTATATTTCTCAGTTTAAAATCAAAAGCTGAAATCTGCTCAAAATAAGCTCTTTGTTAATGTATATTGTTAAAAAATTATTTTGAAAAATATTAAAAGTAAATAAACACCAAAAATAATAAATAAATGTTAAATTAGTGCAGAAATGTTGCAGATATATATTTTTTTTAAAACTTTATTTACCTTTAATATTATTTTTACAATATATGTTCAGCTTATGGCTTAATGTATAACTATAGTTTGGCTGTTTTTATACTGAGGAATAGTTTTGATATTTTCTAATTTATTGATTTTTTTTTTTTACAATTTTGTATTTTTGGATAAGAAATGATTTGAGAAAGGTAATGTTACGAAATAGTATTTTAGATAAAAGTAGAATTAGTTTAAAATAAATTTATAATTAAATTATCCATTCGTAGTGAGCCTTAAATAAGCTAAGTGAAGGAAATATTGGACATCAGTTCTTGACTTCCATATTATTTTATATATTATAAAATAATATATATATAATATTATATATTATAAATTTAATTATAATTAATATTTTAAGCATTATGATTTCTATGCACACACACACACATACACACATACACACATTAAAAGATAAATCAAAGTAATTTTAATTAAATCGCTATTAGCTCAACGCAGTCACGTGGCTTCATCTCTTTCGAAATGAAGTCAACGTTCCACCTGGCTGAGCTCTTTACTCTCTGTGCTGCAAGCTGCCGCTGCTGCTGCTGCTGCCGCTGCTGCTGCTGCTGCTGTTCATCATCATGCTGCTCATGCATCTGAAGTTTTGACAGTTGACTGTGATTATTCAGCCCCCCCCTCTCTCTCTCTCTCTCTCTATCTCTCTCGCGCCATTCTTCCTCTCTCATCTCTACTCGGTTCGCTGGTAAATTTAGCAGTGCGTTTGCGTTTTACATCGACGTTAACATTTTGCTGCCTTGCATACTAAACAAAGCCTTCTCAGTTGATTCAACAACCCAAATGTTATGGTTGCTTGTTGTTGTTGTTGTTGCTGCTGCTGCTGTTGCACAAACCACAAAATGGACAAAATGTGTTCAATTTCAGGCCTGTGATTTTTCAATAGAGACAAGAACAACAACAACGGCTGCTACTGCTGCTGCTGCTGCTGCTTTGGCGAATTAACATTGATGACGTGCCTATGAACGGATCAGGCCAGGTGATGGCTCAGAGGAAGCGGGTTTGAGGTTGGGCTTGCATTGGTGGCTTATAAAGGCTACTCCTGCTGCTCCATTTTGTTTGCCGGACAGCGTTCAGCAATTGCATTCGCACTGAGCGTTCATTAGCACGCACGTCGGCGCCATTTTGCAAACGCATTTCCGCTGCAGTTACGTGCAGTCGTGCGGCGGTTCCGTTCGTCCGTTTCCCGTTAGTTCAGTTTAACCGTTAGCGAGCCGTTAAGGCCAGGTAAATGTTGCAGCTACTCTGATTCCTGTTTTACTACGCTTTTCATTGTTGTTGTTGTTGTTGTTGTTGTTGTTTTTTTCTTTTCGTATTTGTTGTGCGTGTGTGTGTGTGTGTTGTACTCTGCGCATGTCATCATCAAAAGGCATTTTTAATTGGCGTGTTGCAGTTTAACGCTCCACAGAGCCAACGAGGCAGACAAGCAGGCAGGCAGGAACAAAGCTCCCTCTCTCTCTCACTCGCTCCCTCGCTTTGTGTGTGTGTGTGTGTGTGTGTGTGTGTGTGTGGCAGGCAGACATGCAACAGTTCTCGAGTCGATAATTGGTAACGCGTCACGTGTAATGCCCCCAAAAGCCAAAAATGGAATTTCTAATTAAGTTTTGCTGGGATTTAATATCGACAAGCGAGAGAGCTGAGCTACAAAACATCAGTTTCAGTTACACAGCGCACACACACACACACACACACACGCACACACACTGTCTGTGTTTGCCTCGCAGCGAGTGTGTACGAAATTTTGGTCAATTAACACATCAACGAGCTTAGTTTGGATCAAGCCAAAAGCCAGAGCCAGCGCATAGCCAGAGCAATCCACACTTGCAGCAAAAATACAACAGACACACACACACCCGAAAAACCAGAAGAGGCAGAAGGAAAGAAAGAAGGAAGGTAGATGGAGAGGGAAAGAAAGGGGAAAGAGCAAGCCTGAACTAAATTTTGACTTACTTTGCTGCTGCAACATTTTGCAGTTTGCTGTTTGATGCGCTTGAGGGATTAGCAGCCGAAACAAACGCCAGAATATCTGGAATATAAGAATCTACCTCTCCCGCTCCATGCGCTCTCATGCGCTCTCTCTCTCACTCGTCGTTCGTCTGCTTTCTGTTTGGCATTGATGTGCGCAAAATAGCATTAGCAATCACTGCAGCAATTCGAGAACTGCTTTACATGGCAATCTGATGAGATTTTTATAGTCTGTCCGTTTGCAGTTCTGGATTAGGCAGATCCAGAGGGGCGGCACTCTATTGGCTGATGTCTCAGTTGAAAACGGTTTCAGTTTTGGAGTGAGTTGATATACATATATATACATTAAATGTAAACAAACAATTGTTTATAGACTGCGTAGCTTCATTGAGCTATCAATAATACATATAAGCAAAGCAAAGCTTTTACTCAATGCAGTACTTTCAGTATATGTATGTATGTCGCTTTATTTTTCGTTCACTTTAAGTTGTGTTATGAGAAAAAGCTTTTTTTTTTTCATGAGCGGCTTTGAACTCATTCATAAATATTTGCACTGCTGCTATTAAACTGAACTTTTATTTAGATATTTCAATATCACATTTTGCCCACTAAAATTCATTCGCTTTGCGTTTCGCCTGCTCAACCAAACAACAAAGCACACACGCACATACTAAATCTTCTCATATATAATAACTGCTAAGAGCTTAAAATGCATAGCATATTATGAATATCGTGCTCACATTAGCCGCTCTCATATCCTCTCTTTGCTTAGGCTAAGACAACGGTATCTAAAGCTACGCTGCACTGGCTATACATATGTATGTGTATGTACATAAATAGCCTCTGTCTCTCATTCCTCATTACTCTGCGCTCTTAGTTTAAAACGGGATCAAAACAAACAACTCGCGCTTCTTTTTCCACTCTCTCTCTCCCTCCCACAACTGGAGTAGTAGCAGCGGTGTTTGTATTTTGCTTTTGCTTTTTTCGCTTGTGTGCATGCTTCCAAATACTCATTTGGATCGAGGCAAAGCTCAAACAAAAACAAAGAGAGCATTAAGAATAACTGTGAGCAGCTAAAGGTAAGGAGTAGAGCTTACACAGCGCACTCGCTCCCTCACACATACATACATATGTGCATTGAGTCACACACATAAATATACTCGCTTAATATTTATAAAATATAGCAATAAATATAAAAAAATTAAAAAAAACATAGACTTAAATTCAACAGTTCAACAGCAGACAAAGAGTTGATAAGCATAAGGAATCAATTTAATAGACACGTCTACATACATACACACATTTAGATATATGGACAGTGGGACAGCCAAGCCGCGTAACAGTCAACCCGTCAATCGCTCAGTCAGTCAGTCAGTTCGACTGGCAGGCAAGTTGGGCCATCATTTGCCTAGAGCTGGCAGCAACAATTGATATACGCGTACGTGAGCGGCATATCGAGTCGTCACTGTGGGGCCGGCAATTGATTTGATGTAAGCGGAAGGCAGCTGGATCCCTGTGCGATGGGGGGGTGGCTGGGGTAAGTTACTTGCAAGTTTCCGAAGTGCGGTCGCAAACTTTGTGAGTGGCACGCGTTAAACGAAATTTATGAGCCAGGCAGGCCGACAGCGAACAGAGATACCAAAAATATACTCAAAGATACTTAAAGTGTAGCAAGTTGAGGAAGTCCGCAAAGAAAAGAAAAAATAAGTAAATAAACAAATAAAATACGAGTAATTAGCTTGAGTAAATTCTGTTTTATTCAAGTTTACTTTTCTGTAGATCATTTTCAATAGCTGTAAATAGTTATATTAGAGATAGATAAGTTAATCTAAATAGTTGTTTCCATGGCTTGATCGACTTATTAATAATTGATGTTCAATTCGAGTTTCATAACTTTTTATAGATTTTCTATTTTAATTAGTTTTTTTTTTTTAAATAAATAATATACATATATATTTGAATTTTTAGTTTCTAACTTTAAATGAAATAAATATTTTATTTAGATTATATTATACACATTTTTAAAATATACAAAAAATAATAATAATGATAAATAGCTAAATAAATAAATAAATACTAATATATATATTATACTAAATACATTTCTCATATACATATATAAATTTAAAATAAATTGTTTATTATATTGTCATATCGAAGTTCTTAACAAAACAATAATAATTATTGTGTCAAAAGTCAATTTGCTTTTCAATTGAAAAGATGAAAATATATGTATTAAATTGTCAAAATTAATTAATGCATTAATGGCTTATATACATATGTACGAATGAATATATATTTATCAGATTGTCCAAGTTAATTAATATTTGTAATGCGCTGTCAAAATGAATTAAGAAATCAAAGGGTTACATAAAAAAAAATATACATGAAAATGTCAAAATAATATAAAAGTAAAAGTTAAATGTCAAGAAACAATAATCCATAAATTGAGGCGTAAGTGAAAGAGAGCGATAATGCTTCATAGAAAGAGACAACAGGATGATCAAATATACAGAATAAGAGATATGGAGAAAAATAATGAATGAGCCAATGTAGAGAAATATTAGTAGAATAGGCAGAGAAAGAGAGAGAGAGAGAGAGAGAGAGAAACAAAAAGAATGAAAGGTAAAGAGAAGAAGAGAAAGAGAGAGAGCGAAATAGAAGGAATAAAAGGTAAAGAGGAGAGAGAGAAAGAGAGAGAAGCAGAAGGAATGAAAGGTAAAGAGAAGCAGAAGAGAGGGAGAGAGAGAGAAGCAGAAGAGAGAGACGAGAGGGAGAGAGAGAAGCAGAAGGAATGAAAAGTAGAGAGAAGCAGAAGAAGGAGAGAGAGAGAAAGAGAGAGAGAGAGAAACAGAAAGAATGAAAGGTAAAGAGAAGCAGAAGAGAGAAAAGCAAAAGGAATGAAAGGTAAAGTGAAGCAGAAGAGAGAGAAAGCGAGAGAGAGAGAGAGAGAGAGAACGAGAGAGAGAGAGAGAGAAGAGGAGAGAATGAGCTCGACAAACTGAATATAAGACTGAATATAGAGAGATAGAGGGAGTAAACAAAATGACAGGAATAGACAGAGATAGAGTTAGAGAGCGAAAGGGACAAAGAGTGACAAGCAATCAGACAGAGACAGAGTAAGAGAAGAAAAAGTTAAAAGTTAAACAAATACAGCTAGGCAGAGGAAGTTAAATAGAGGGAGAGAGAGAGAGAATATATTGTGGAAAATAAAACAATATCATATAAAATAATAATAATAAAATAATATATAAAAATATATAATAATATATATATGAAGTCAAAGAAAGGCAGAACGATATACCAAACGGGACAAAAGCAGAATGAGAGAGAAATATGCAAAAAGAGGAAGAGATAGAGAGAGAGAGAAAGAAAGAAAAAGAGAGCAAGAGAGAGAGAGAGTTAGAGTGACTGAAAATACAAGACTAAATTTCCAATATTAAATCAGATTATTTAATAAAAATTCTCAAGCAAAAAAAAACTAAAATAAAATAAATAAATAACTAAATACGAGTTTATTAGATGGCAAAGCCAACAATTTCTAGCCATGCATGCAGCACGGTAAGCTGAGCAAACAATTGTGCTGGCCAGGAAATGGCAAATGCCAGCACAACATTGACAAACCAAATAGAAATGCAACAAATAAGAAATTTATCAATTAGCAATTTATCATTTATGCAAACAAGCCAAGGGCCAAGCCGACTGCCAACTGGTTGCCAGGCAAACAAATGCGCTCAAAATATGAATGACGGACACACGACCAAGTCAGGGCCAGGGACAGGCCGGCAGAGGGGTAGCGGCAGGAGAATACTTCCATTCAAATAACTCAGTCCTAAACAGTTGCGCATGCGCCGCCGTCATCGCATTGTTTGTCTTCGGCCAAGAGCATAAACAAACAGACAAACGACTCAAAGGAGCTGCCTGGCCTGGCCTGGGCTGGTTGATTATTATTGTGGCAAGAATTTACACAAAAATGCAATCAGCGCGTAGGATAAATATACAAAATGCCCAAAGACAGACAGACAGACAGACAGAAAACTAGCTGAACACAGACGACGACAACTGGCGCGTTATCATCACTGAATATTTACACAATTCGATAAATTTATCACTCGAGTCGGTGTCGAGTCGAGTCGAGTCGAGGCGAAGCGATTAGCAACTCGCATTGCCCCCGTCCCTGCCCCAGCCCCTGTCCCTGTCCCTGTCCCTACACACTCTTGGATGTTTAATTTTCATATTTAGCCATCACTTGGCATTTGTTCGGCCGTAGATGATGTCAAGAGATAGTTGCAGCAATACAAGTGACATTGCGTCTGCATTCTTGACATGAGCTTAAATTGATGGACATGTTTAAAAGAAGTCAGCAAAGTCTAACTGAAGAAGAGAATATTTATGATGGTAGACTCTGATGTGACTAATAGAACGGGAAGAGAGTTTTATATGAGCTGAAATGCGAAATTTATGAAAAGCAAAGTGTAGTTAAGTGTATTTATTACTTAGAGTATTAAAGTAACTTTTAGAGTGTAATAAGGCAGAGAGAGAGTGAGAGAGAGATAGAGAGATGAAACTAGAGTGTATTCACTAAGATTCCTCGCTCTAATGATTTAACTTAAAATGTAAACTCAAGCCAATTTATAATTCATGAAAATATTAGTATACACCAAAAGCTGAGAACGAACATAAAATAAATTAGACCATAAATTGTTGATATTATTGAAATATTAAATAATTATGTAACTAAATAAATTAAAGAAAATTAGTTAATTGGATAAGTAAGTATATACAAATGAAATATATAAATAAATAAAATATTCAATTAAATATATTTAAGAAATTAAAATTAAAAAGATTTAAAAATTTAAATATATCAATAAAATATGAATATATTTTAATTTATTTATTTATATATTACTATATTATTTAATTTATTTATATATTACTATATTATTTTATTTTTTTTGATATATTACTATATTATATTTTATTTATTTATTTTAATTAAATATTGTTGATAATATGAAATATTCATATATGAAAAATGTTTCTGTTTAAATGAATGAATAAATAATGGAAAAATTTAATAATTTTAAAAAATTATATTAAATATATATAAATAAATAAAATAGAATAATTAGGTATTAGAAGGAAATATTTCTGCTTTAACTCAAGCTATACAATAAATCTGCTTAAATAAATAATTAAATGAATAATTAATTAAATAAATAAATATATATAAAAGAATTCCCATTTTCAATGGGTTCAGGGTAAAAATACTAAACATTTTTAAGTGATTTATAATATATTTGGAAATTATAAATTTATTTATAATTTGGAAATTCTAAATTATAAATTTAAAAATCAAATATATGTTATATAAATGAATTTATAAATTATTTAATAGCTTTTTCGTTATACGAATGTGTTCATTAAAAAAGCAATGCTGCTGAATAAACATAATAATTTTAAAAGAATTGGAAAGGAACATTATTAACATAAATATATTTATAGACTTTGTTTCTATTTAGATAATTTGTTGTTACATATTTACTAAATATATATATTAAATTATTAATAAATATTATTTAGGGATAAACATACGTCAAAGTTGAAATAGAACTACAGCAATGATATTTATATTATTGAGCTATATAGAAAATAATTAAATCTATCATAGGCTAACATTCTTTGCTTTTGCCCAATCTTCCTTGCTAATCTTTAGCTAGCTGAGAAATATCTAAATCTAGCTAAATATCGTATCTTTAAATCAAAATCTCTTCAGATTAGCCTTTCTTTCTAAATTGAAATTAAAACAACTTTTACTGCATTATTATAGCATATATCATAATTAATTTATAATATTTTTAAAACTATTTAAAGCAAATATATCTTAATTCTTGAAGAATTCTCAGTATAGATATTTTTCTAAATAATTCAAAAGTTCAATATTTTTACCTCTTTGATAATCCAGCACTGTGAATAATTTAGCGCGTGTTCTGTAATTAAAAAAAAAAAAAGAGATATATGTATATATATAGGTCAAGCAGCTTAGCTCGGCTCAGCTAACTGATTTCGATCTAGTGCGCATAGAATGTCACCAAGTTGAAATATTTGAAAGTAACAAATGTTGCGCACTCAGATCTCAGTTCATATCATAAAACAAACAGACTGAGGCGAGTGGATGTGTGTGTGTGTGTGGACCAATCAATCAAACTGGGCAACCGTAAAGCACGCCACGATATCATCTACAACAAGTGCCCCTCCAGACATGGCTCTCCACAACAACACTCGATTGCCCCCGCTCTAAGACTCTATCTGAGAGTTTGTATCGCAAACAAGCCGTCATAAATCAAAGCGAGATCGCATGTTGCTCTCCTTTTTGCTCTCATTGTTCTTAGCATCTCTCTCTCTCTCTCGCTCGCTCGCTCTCAGTCTTGTTGTCTTCTTTGGGCTGGCGGCAAATCTCGACGGCTTTAAGCTGCTTTTTAATGCCTCATTATGACAAGTTGCGGCGCGTTACGCACTTTGTAGCTTTGTATCTGCATCTGCAGATAGTATCTACTGTGTGAATATCTTGATTAAAGCGGTTGAAAAATCACTGAGGCATCGGCAGCTATTGAAAGCAATTTATATACAATTATTATTTTTTTATTAATAACATAAAATATTTATTACGTATTTATTAATATTTTAAGTAATTTAGTGTCTGATAACAGACCACAAATTTGTATCTCACAGATAGCAATACAAATCAACAGTTTGATGCGCTGTTTGTTTTGTTTCGCTGGCATGCCACAATGTTCCACAGTGAAACGAAATGGCAATGAAAACTCTACTACTAGCTGGCAAAGAGAATATTTGTTTGGGTTGCTTATACGCAAGAGAAAACTAGAGTGAACACATAAAGAGAGAGTGTTTGGTAGCGGGCAAAGAGATAGAGAGAGACAAAGAGTGGATGCTTGCTGCGAGTTACAGTTACAAGGCACAGGTGAATTGGCTAAAGAGTCAAATTTAAAATAAAATGCTTTTAAGCAATAAACTTAATAAAGAAGAAAGAATACTTTTTAAATAATGAATAAAAAGATGGTATGACTAAAATAATATTTCTAAATGTATATATAATATTTTGCGAATTAAATATTAAAATATAAAATAATAGAAAAATATAAATTATACTAAACAAAAAAATAGTATTTTTTATTTTATTATTGTTAAATAGTAAATATATTATTAAATAAAATTATAATCATTTAAATGTAACTATTGCTCATACATAATAGAAGACATTTAAATACAAAAATGTTTTTTATTTTAATATATCAAAAATAAAAGAAAAATATAATATATATTGAACAACAAAATATTAATATTTTATATACTGTTATATAATAAATATATAATTAATTAATAATAAAATATTTTTGATTGATAATCATTTAAATATAAGTAATGCTCATAAATAATAAAAGGCGTTTAATAATAACATTTTTTATCTTTATCAAAATTTAAAAAATTTTCTTATAAAAAAAACTTATAAAATGTTTTGCTCACTTACACATACCGTTTACCATATACCATCAAATATAATATAATAATTTTGTTTATTTACTTCTTCACAGCAGAAGCCAATGCATTCCACAAACAAAACGCGCTCTTTACTTAAAACACTCGCGCTAACTCTCCCTCTCTCTCTTTCTGTAGCGTGCTCTCCAACTGAGTTTCGTTCCCTCGCTGTGTTTCGTTGGGCAGCCAAACGCTGTCGCTCTTTGCTTGAGTTCCACAATGAAGTTGGATTGTCGTTGGGGTTCGTTTACATGGAACGTCGGTGGCACGATATGTGGCTCCTGAGCAAGATTACAACGTTCGTTCAATTCAATCGCTCGTCAACCTTCGTTCGGCGCGTTACAACAAGCCAAAAGGCAGCAGCATAGCAGAAGCAACGGCAACGGCAACGTCAACGTCAACGATAGCGGCAGAGTTAGCGACAGCAGCAACAGAACCGTTCGGCGTTGTTGCAACAATTCGGTCGGCAATGGTGGTTGCAACTGTGGAACCAGTCTCGTCCAGTTTCAGTCTCATCCCAACGTTCGTGACGGCAACAACAACGCTCAGCTCTGTGCAGATCGGCAACGGTTTCGGTGTTACGTATTTCGCGTGAGTGTACGTGTGCGAGTTAATGTTACCAGATACAAGATACAGTTACTTGAGCAAAAGTATCTTAATGCTAGGCGAACCAAAATGCGGCACCTGTGCACCGGTCGGCGCCAGCTATGCAAGCCAAGTTCAATAGCCGTTAAATAAATGCCTCTGGCTGACAGCATGTAACTAAAGCCAAATGTATCTAACAGCCGAAATGTGCTAAACATATCAAAACAACCCACAAGATACAGTGCAACAACAACAACAACAACAAGTTCTACAAAATAAGATCAATCAAATAATTGCAACAGCTTCGACTGCATTTAATTTGCATTTACAAATCGTATATATAAAAAAATTGTATTTAGCATTTCTTGATTGTGTGTATGTGTGTGTGTATGTGTAATTGTGCAACGCTTTTTAACTATTATATATAAAACAAAATTAAAAAGTATATTAAACAAATGAAATAACTATACACAATATAATACCCAATATACAATGCATACAAGCAAAGGATACAATCTACAATCAGCTAATTGAAAACATTTGATAGGACGACAAATATTTTCAAATTAGGTGAGTGCGAATTTATATTAAATAAATTTGAGAGACTTGTTAAAATATAAAATAACTTGAATAAATACTTTGTTTTTATTTAAAGACAAAAATAAAATCAGTAAAATCGGAGAAAAAAGTTTTACACTTATTTCACTATTTTTTAAGCATTCACAATAATAATAAAAAATTCTATGAGTGAACGACTTTAGATGTTAAATTAATAAACATTTTATTAGAATTTCAATAAATATTTTCAAACTAAAAATAATTTTAAAAATTCTAAAATTGTAGCATTTTGCATTTCTGCTTAGACAGTTTAAGCATTTAAAGCGAATCAATATTCAATTAAGTTCAAAAGTTGCTTTTGAAGATTTTTGTATTAGTGAAATCATATGAAGCACACATTAAAACATGCATCACGATATATTTTTAACAATTAAATAAAATAATTTATAATAAAATAATTTATTTAGAAAACTAAATAATAAAATGGTACTTCAAATATAATAAAATATGAATATATTACAAATTAAATTGTTTTTAATTTTACTTTAATTCTCTATTTGAGAAAATTAAAATAAAAAAATTTATATATAAATTTAAAAAAAATTAAATACAAAATTTTTTTAAAAATACATATTTTTTAAATTTAATACAGCAACAATTCTGCTTAACTTTTATATTATTAAAAAAGTTTTTACTTTTTTATAATAATAACATATATTATAAATAAATTAATTTCTCAAATTAATTCATATTAAATGAAGAAATAAAAAAATTATAGCTAATTTCATAGCCATATAAAATATAAATTATATTAATATTTTCGTTATCGTTTTGACTTTAAATTTTTTGTTAAATAATTAAAAATTTTGTATTAATAAATATTAAATGACAATGAAATAGGGAAATTAAATTTGTCAACGCACATGCTTTAGAAACTTTTATAGTTACTATTTGATTATATTAAAGCTAGATTACTTTTGAATAAAATAAATATTATTTATGTCGCATCTTTGACTCCAAGGTCTGTCGTAAATCAAGTTCGAATAAAAAAAAACGAAGCACTTAAAGTCTCATTTTCAATATTTATGACAACATTGTGTGACACAAAGTGAATCGAATGAAGGTATAAATAAACAAATCATTGTTTAATTAAGCGAAGAGTGAACAAAAAAAAAGAACGTGAAGACTAAAAAACGAAAAACAAATGCGTAAACATGAGACGAGTTCTTGATTGGTTTTCTCAATATATATTTGTTGTATTATTCGACAGCTTTGATCGAAACCCGTTTCGATTAGTGAAGCTAATCAACGAACTAAATAGAACTGTTTTTCGTTGCAATTTCGAGCAAGTTGTCAGCAAATTGTCTTTAATTGAGAACAATTTTGAAACACACAGATTTGGTAAAAGTTTTATCGAGCGGCAACAACTCTTTCGGCTGTGTGGAATTTAGTGGGCCACAGTGAACATTAATTAAACACAAATTAACAAAAGTCAAACTGTCAGCGGGCCGGGCCAATCAAAATAACCTGCTGTATCTTATGGATACAAAACAGCAGCCAAATAGCAGCTAAGCAGGTCAACAAAACTGAAAAAAATAGAAATAAATTTTCTTTTTCATTTTCTTTATCAGCTCACACAAGATCTACACGACTCTCTTATCTGGCATCTGACAGAAGCTATGTGTATCCATGAGATACTCTAACTAGCTATTTCACCCATTGTAATTTCATAATTTTCAACAGCAATTAAAGTTCCTCAGATCTCTCAGTTTAGTATGAGTTTAGCCAGACCTCAGATTAGTTTTTATTGAAACGTTTGCGTGTCTCAACCTCTATATCCATTGGCATATATCTAAGATATTCAAGCTGCAGCAGCTACTGCGCATGCATAATTAATTTCGTGTAAAAATCATAATTACAGCAATTAAAATTTATGTAAACAAGTTGGCAGCTCGAGCGAGTTGGGGCTGCCTGCCCACTGCCTGCAGGCGCCATTGCGGCGCAATCATCATAATAATCTTGAAAACTTTTCCTCATCTTCTGCCTCAGTATATATGTATATACAAACGAATACATCTATATGTAGTTCTTCTGCTGGTCTTCTTCATCGCTTGTGGTCGATTTTATTAGCGTTATGATAAAAGTTGGCGTTATCTTGTTTGTTATGATGCCATTGAGCTGGACCTTGATACGCAACGAAATGTTTTGAATAGCTTGTCTTTATAGCTTATAGGAAAAGTTGAAAGTATTAATGAATTGAGCTTTACTTATAAAATATATATAATATTGATAAATAATATATATTTGCATAATGATATATACAAAAAAGTCTATTAGCAGAGACATTAAATTAAGAGACATAATTTGGTATTTTTTATTATTATTAATATAAACTAAAACTCACTAGGCTAAAGAATTTATCAATATTTATAGAAATTATTTACTTTTGAGACAAAGAAAAACTCAATTCACATAATCTTTTTCTTAGTTTTACCAAATTTAGTTACACTATACAAAGCTTAGTTAGACTTTGTAAATTATATTTCATAATTAAATTTAAAATACAAAATATTTATGCTCTTTGTAATTTTAAATATAATATTTAATCTGATGCTTTACAAAGATTATCAATTATTTTTTCTATATAAAAAAAAAATTGTAAATTAATAATTTTTGTAAAGCTTCAGTATAAAATCAATATATATTTTTATTCATATTTGTTAGAAATTCAGTATTAAATATAATATTTTATTATACAGATATTCTGCCTATTAATTAGTTTATTAAATAAAGTGAAAGTAAATGAAATGAAATTTTTCACATTTACTCCAAATTTAATAATACATAATTAATTTAATATATAATATAATATATAGATAAATGTAATAATTATTTTGAATATATATTTTTTTCATATGTTAATTTTTATATATTTTTTGTAATATATTCCGAAAATATTATTTTTAATTTCAAATCCAAAGCACATATCTTCCAAATATTTAACTTATTGCTTTTTTTTATTGAAAATTAATTTATTTTTTTAAATTTAATTTTCTTCAGCTATGTTCTAAACATAACATCATATTTAATATTAAATTCTTATAATATTTTTCTTTTTCGAAATATAGTATTTCATATTTATATTCTTCAACTATATTCCAAGTTTAATATTATATTTAATTTTCTATTCTAAAAATATTCATATACAATTTCAATTTATAATTTTCTCTAAGAAATTTTTGGCTTTCCAAAAGTTTCTGATTTCTCTGGCAGTCTCAACATGTCCCTTAACTTTAGCCTGTCACAATTAATGGTTTTTCCCGCTCTCTTTTTATAATGCTGCTTGCTGGTCAAAACAACATTTCCTGCCTAGAGTCCTCCCACAGACTCAGACAGCTCAGACAGTTAAAATTTATGCTCATCATGCACTGAGAGTATGTCATGCAGCGTGTTGCTTCGACAACGTCTGCCCACATACATGTAGCTCTATATATACACGTGTGAGTGTGTGCGAGTGTGTGTGTGTAGTTTGTGCCACCGAATGGCCTCTGGGCCTCTGTATGTTCTTCTTTAATTAATTAGCATCTAACTAAGAATAATGTTTCCTGCGGCCGACTGTCATAACTTGGCCGGCAGTTTATTTGTTGTTGCTGCTGCCGTTGGCGGCAAAGATACAAAAAGAAAGATACTAAGATACAGATACACGACTGCAAAGATACAGCGCAGCACACAGGTGCCACAATTTCTACACTGTGTGCAGCACCCGCTCCTCCCCCTACCCAATCGCCTCGCCACACGCTCTTGCCCCTACAGGCAGTCGTGCATGGCCAAGGAAAAGAAACAGAAGGCAAACATTACTTTTTTTTTGTATCTTTTTTTTTTTTGGGGCAGCCAAATAGCTGCCACGCCCCCACCCTCAACATCAGCTACGCTGGTTGGCATTACTTTTTTCCTTTAGTTTTATTCTTGTTTTTATTGTTCGCCAGGTTTTTTTTTTTTTCCTTCAGTGTTCCGTGTTAAGTTGTAAAAATGCAGCTAAGGGAAATTATTTCTTGCGGTCGACGTCAGCGGCGACGTCGGCGTCTGTTTGTGAGAAAATTTTCAAGTGTTGCGGCTCATAAAAGTAGCCACTGTATCTATGTATGCTGCATATGTGTCTGTGTGTGTGTGTGTATGTGTGTGTGTCTTAGCATGTAGTTGAGAATTTTTTCATGTAACGACTTGGCGCCAGCTTTGCTCTTGTTGTTGCCTCCACAGTTCTCTTTTCTTTTTTTTTTTTACCACATTTTTTTGTGTGGCAGCTTAAAGGCGAAACAACTTGAAGTTTTCCACAGTTCGTTTTGGTTGTCGTTGCGTGTGGGGCGCTTAATTAGTAAAAAAAAGTAAAAAAAAAAACTCTTGTTAAAGTATCCCAAATATTTCAGGCTGTCAGCAGAGCTTAGAAAATGGAACACTAAAAGCATTTTACTTGAAAACCAAGACTAAAGCTGACCCAAGGAAATTACAGTATTGAGCTGAAGTGAATTAGACAAAGTGTAAAATTGTAAATTGTAGAAGAGAAGCTAAGAATTTGTTAGTTTGGCTTTGGCAGTTGAAAATTTAGTGGAAATTTACTGAAAATTAAGTATTTATTTTTCGCTCTTAATTATCTAAAGTTTTAGTTATTTTATTTAATATAAAATTGTTAAAACAAATATATTTTGTTTATATTAAAAATTTATATTATATTATAAATAATATAAAAATATATATTTTTAAATTATTTTATAATATAATTTTTATTTATCTAAAATCATTTAAAAATAATATTTAAATTAAATTAATATATAAATATATTTAATAAACATTTTAATAAACATTCGTATATATACTGAGCATATATACGAACAATTTATATTAGAAAATGATTTTAAAATAATATTATGACATACACAAAATAATAAAAATAATTTTTTTTATACATAACTCTAAGCGTAAGTGAAAAAAAATATTAATTAAATAATATACATTCCAATCTCAAGGGAAAATAAAATCTCTGTTACAAAATATTTCGCTTCACTCAAATATAAATTGTTGCAATTAAATGAAAGAAAATTTTACATTTGAAAGCTGAAGATATTTAAATATTACAAACAATTGTAAATTATATTTTGCATTTATAGAAAATTATTTATATAGAAAAAATCCCCGACAAACCATTATTCAACTATTCATATTATATAAATTAAATGAAGCTATTTAAATAAATTAGTTTATTTAAATAACCTCGATATTCACGTCTAATATTTTGTATACTATTCTTTGATTTATTAACTTCATTTGAAGAAAGACTTCTTTCAGTTTACACTTAAAGCCATCTATCATTCATTTAAATAAACCCAAGCGCTCTCAGTAAAAGTCTTTTAACTGTTCAAAAAGTTTTTGATACATTTCAGCTTGATTACTTTGAGCAGAACAGTTTAACCCTTTTTTTTTTTAATGTTGGCTTCCATTTGATCCAGAAATTGGTGCTACAACAGTTGGCACTTAACCCTCGGTCCAGCTAAAGAGGGTTCGCTCTAATTACGCAAACATGTTGCCCATTTCGAAGGGAGGAAGACGCATCCAGAAATGACAAGTTCCATTGAAATACTTTTTTGACACCTGGCGTGCGACCCATCATGATATACACTTGGGAAAAACAGGCGCAATATTTGCATAGCCGACTAATGTGCCCAAAAAATATATAATACAAAAAAAGGGGCGTGCTATGAGCTAAGTACTGAACTGGACTAGACCGAATGGAACCGGGTCTCAGCGCCCCTCTTACACTTTTAGTTTAGTATCTAACAAGTTTTGTCAGCCCGGTATCGGGAAACAAATGTGTTGACTGTGAAAAATTACTTTGCATGTATGACAAAACTTTTTCAAAAACTAAAACCCGATAACAGAAAGACCTAGTAGGAGAGAGGGTGTGTGTAGGCACAGCATTGATTAATGAGCCGAGCTACGGTTTACTCCCATAAAAAAAGAAAAAAAAAAAAATGAAACTGAAACTGAAACAGAAATAAAAATAAATACAAGTTTGTGCATTCGCCAACTTAGAACTCAATTACCAAACCGAAATTTATTTCATCAGAGTCTTCCCGCATTTTGATGGATTTGTTGTAGGCTCGGTTCGTGACCCTGACTCCAATGCAGAACGGGGCGCTAATGACGTTTTATGATTTTGTGATGCGTAAAATGTTGTTGTGTTTGGCTTGTGACGACAGTGTCTGGCTAATTTCGTGCTGCGACTTGCTTGAATGCCTCTTACAAATCGAATGAGTCCACTGATCAAACAACAAAAGCACACACTCAACACACACATACACATACACATATATATCTTTATATATATATATAAATATGACAAAGGACGGGCTGGCCGGCAAATGCGGGAAGTCGTCAGCGAGCGACTCACAACTTGATGAGCGGCGATTCATTTCCGCTCAATGTCTCAGCGCTACTAAATACAAATTTAATATGCCTTATATGTAGAATATATGCATGTATGTATATGTTTATTTATATATGTGGGACTACGTGTGTGTCCCCTGCTCCTTGGTTCGTTCTCATTGCCTGGCTCGCAAATTTGCGCAGTGAACTGTAACCGAAAGTTAATTAGCTCAACGAAATCGTCGCAGTTGCATCTCAGCCGATCTGAAGGGGCCCATCCATGTGACGAATTCAGTGTCTCTTTTTTTTCTTGTCATGTAAGGTTCGAGTGTATCAGCGGAATATTGAGGAACCGTACTATAAGGGTCGACCTATTGCTTAGATAGCATTGCAGCTAAAAAGGAAGTCATGAGAGTCTCTCTGTGAAAAGAAGGGTTCGGCTTTGCTGGGAATCTTTGCTCGAAGATTGTGTTGTAAGAAGTTGTGTTTGTGAAAAAAGAATGAAATTTACATTTCAATTGAAGTTTCTCAAATCAAAGACAACATCTTAACAGACCTTAAGAAATGAATGGTGACGAATGTGTTTGATACGCTTAATAAATATTTAGAACAAATGAAATCAATTAATTAATTTGCTTCTCTTCTTGACTAAAGTTACATGAAATTGAATGTTAATTATATCAAGTTTAGTTAAATGTTAATTAAATTTCAATTATATTAAATCATGTAAAAATACTTTTCTTTTTATAAATATATATGATAAAAATTTATAATTTAAATAAAATAATAAATATATATTTTTAAAAAATGTATTTAAATATTTTTTAAAAATTATATCAAGGAAAATTTATTCATATCAGAAAATTAATCCATAATCTGCATATTCATTTCATTGAAAAAATTTGCCTGAAACGTTTCAAATAAATATATAATATATCTTGAAATGTATAGGATAAAGAAATCACATATTTTTAGCTCAAAAGATATATGTAATTGCCATTACCTATATTAACAACTTGACTGAAATTACATGAAATTGTATTTAAAGTATATTAAACCTAATATAAACAAGAATATAAAAGGCAAACAAGATGTATTAAATTTTAAAAACTAAATATAAATAATATATCTTAATTTCTTTTAAATAATGCAACACAAATTTTTGTTTATATGAAACCAATTTTGTTTATGCCTAAAAATAAGTCAATGAAAACTTCTATATACATTGATTGATAAAAATGATTTAAAATAAAGTTTAAATTATTTTACATCTTATAAAAAAAATTATTTAAAATACAAAAAAAATATTCATTTAAATAGTCACAAATTTCTCTTCCAATTACTTCAATTATATTTCGTATGGATAAATTCTACTGCAATTACTGCAGCACAGTTTAGGTTCTTTTGTTATTGTCAGCTGCATATTACGGTACGGTACCGCAACAAAGTAGTCATTTAATGCCCATTACCTTATAAAAACAATCAGCTAATAAAGCCTTCCTGCAAGCGGCAGCACAAGCAGCAGCCCAAACAAGCGTTAAATTTTATGACCACAAAACCCACAACAAGTCAACGTTAACCCGGCCAACAGCAGCAGCAGCGACAACAACAACAACAAAAATAGCCAAAACAACAACAAAACAAAAGTTTTCAACAAGCCGCCTTTCCGGCTACTCATAGTGAGAGCAAGAGAGAGAGAGAGACGGGTAGGCAGCCCATTAAAAAGCAGCTCGTTCATGTGGGCAACTGTGTCACAATTGTTCAGTACATGATTTCTATAATCAAATGGCCCAAGCCGCTGCATGCCACGCCCACACATGCAGCAGCATATGAAATCAACGAAAAACTAAACAAACTTTGCCTGCATTACGAAATCAACAACAACAACAACAACAGCAAATTAGAAGCCATTTGCCTAATTGCGCATCATTAGACGACAGCTGGGCCCAACAGCGAGTAGTTGAAAGATACTTTTTGTATCTGAAAGATATACATTTGTTGTACTATCTACATAGATGCCAGCATTGCCACTCACCTGCTTGAGCTGCTGTTGTTGTTTCTCTCAGTTACAGTACGCGTCATAAAAATTAATCAAGCATTGCTAATTTGTCTGGCAAGGCTGGGCCGGTTCGGGCTTTCGAGGCTTTGCCTGCCCATCATTAAAAAAAAAACATGTGAAAACAATGAGTGTTAACGGTACCCGCTGGCTCGCAGCTGCAATTGCTGCATACGAAAATCGATAGAGCTTGAGCCGACCGGGCTCAAAGTCTGTGCCCACATGTCCTGGGCCACGCTTCGCTGCGCAGCCTAACGATTGTCTGTGGCAGCCCAGACCTGGCCAGAGCAGGGCACGGCATAAGCCTGACTCTGTGCTGGCATTTTGTCTCATCATTCGTCTCTGTCTCTGTCTCGCCCAGTCTCCATGTGCTGCTTCGCTTTTGTATGCCTTCCTGTCAATCAGCGCTTTGTTGTTGCGCCCGCCTGGCAGCCACTTACTACTGCCTCATTGTCAATGTCGTCGTCGTCGTCGTCATCCTCATCGTTGTCATCCTCGAAAATATTTTTACATATTTTTTCGTTTTATTTATTTTTTTTGAGCAGCCTCGCATATAATTCATAAAAATTCCAACAGCGGCCCACACACAGACACTCAGACACACACACACACACACATGTCGAGACTGCTGACAAACCGCAGACATCAAGCGATCCACAGGATGCGCAGGAAGGCGTGGCTGTTGAGCCGCCTCTTCCATTGACAGTTAAGCGAATGCCCAGGCGTGCTTATCAGCAGTGGTTTAACAAGCCGTTGAGGGATGTCGTACCCCTTTTTCAGTGCTTTTGCTTTAGCTCCAAAATGTAAAAGAGCTGTATAGCTGTTGCTCCTCCTGCTGCTGCTGGTACGACTACTCCTGCTGCTACTACTCCTCCTGCGTCTGCCTGGAGTTGACTGTCATATTTATTTGAATTTTTCATTACCTTTACCAGCTAAAATTACTTGAAAAAGTGAGATCGAGACAGCGAGAGAGAGAGAGAGTTTTATTTAGATATATTTTCAGTACTTTATACTTTTTTTTTTAAATTTTATTTAGTAGGAAGCACCGGAGCATCCTTCTACTCCATTATCTCGTTTGGTCTTTGTCATACAGTTGCTTAGGCTAATATGCCCTGAAATTATTATATAGTCTAAGGCGTAACTCTTAGTCTCACATTTACTTATTTTTATATACAATATTATATATATAGCTTCAACTTTCTTTAATTTCTCTCCCTATCTCTCTCTCCCTCTCTCATATCTATAACGCTCTCTACACCCTTCATAACTCCTGTCAATATGCTAGCATTTGCCGTTATTCACTTCCTGTTTCAGCTGAGTGACATGAGACGACTGACGGGCCGCTACTTCAGAGAGCTTTACACTTGTATTCCTTGCTGTGCTCTTATTCCCTTTGAAACACTTTAGGCAGCACTTAGCACATGCATACATATATACATATATACATATGTATATATGTATATGTATCTGGAGTCAAACATTTGTCGCATTCTTTACAAAAAAAAAAAAAAAAGAAAGGAAGAAACTCGACTAATTTGATCCCTAGGCGCTGCTTGGGTTCGTCTTCGTACGCAGCGCTGTGATTTGCTCAGCCAGCCGAAGCGTGAAGCATTTTTTCGCAACCTTATGAACTCCCCCCGCACACACACTCGCACTCACACATTGAGCGACCCTCAGCGACTCATACAGGCATAGAAATTCAATATTGCGCTCTATGTCTATGCTAATGAATGGCTCGCGGTCTGTGAACCTGATGGGATGGAGAACGAGAGCGAGAACGAGGACGAGAACGAGGACGAGGTGTGGGTCGCAGCGCTGTTGTCTCGTCTCGCGCCTTTTTATTTATTTTTCCGGCTTCCTGTTGCGAGCAACGCTTTGGCTCGCTTCGGTTCAGTTTCGTTCGGTTTGCTTTTGCCTGTTTTTTTTTTTTTTTTGCTGCCCTTTTGCGGTTTGGCGCAGCAACTAAAAGTATGCAACACTTTTTTCTTTCACTTTTTCGCATGTTGCTTTTTGCATATTTAATGGCCGGGCACAGACAAAATGGCGTCGAGTTTTTTTTTTAATTTTGGTTTTTTCTTTCTGTATTTTTTTTTTTTTTTTTGGTACCCTTGCGGTTAGGCGTTGATTTGTGGGCGCATCTCGTGTCTATTTGCGGTCGGAATGTGGGTAGAGCATATTTGTTTATTTTTATTTCTTTTCGGCTCTGATGTGACTTTAATGAACTTGGGCACATGTAGAAAATCAATATGCGCCAGTGCTTAAAGTGGCCTGTAGCTTTGTGCAAAAAAAAAAAAAAGAGAAAAACTTCCTGCTTGACGCTCAAGTGCCAGACAGACAGACAGACATTCGTACAACAGTCAACAGTCAAGAGAGACAGACAGAGACGGGCAGAGACTGTCAGCATAATAGAAGAATACATTTGACTAGGGAATGACATGCGGCAGCTACATAGATAGAAGAGCTATAAATATATATGTATATACATTTGTAGTAAAAAGTTGTCAACTGTCGCTCCTGTGGCAGCTATGCAAATTCTTTTTTGTATTTCTTTTGCCAGACTTTAAGCCAGACAAACTTGACTTGGCTTGCTATTGCTGCTGCTGCTGTTGCTGCTACAAACACACTTCACTCTTTCATTAGTTGTGCCCACCTGGTATTATTAAATCATCAGATGTGTTGGCCATCAAATACGACAATAGTCACAAGAAATCGCGCACAGGACTCACAGTTGCTGTTGATTGCTGTCAGACGTATTGCTGTGAGAGCTAGAGAGAGAGAGAGAGAGAGCTTGCCCTCACACTCTTCTTCATACCCACTCCCTCTCTCTCTCTCTCTCTGCATTGCTGTCTGCGTTGTCATTTGATTTGATTACAGTTGGGTAAATGCGTTGTCGTGTCGTCTTCGTCTGCCTGGCTTGATGGATTATATGACACTGCTGCCGTCTGTTGCCTGGTTGCAGCCCGCATTTTATGCTTTAAGCCGCCAGCAGCAACCACGAGCTGCAATCGCAGCCAATTTGTCTAGCTATCAGACACCAGAGCTACTCCTGCAGCTAGCTTCCAGCAAACTACTGCACAGCATTTAAATGCTTCACAGTCGCTCGCTTGATTAGCGCCGCTGAATTGACAGAAATTGTCACAAGCAGTTGGCACGCCCACAAGCCCATTCGACACCTCCCCCCCATACACCCCAACGCCTTCCCAACATGCTCCCACAACAAACTCCTTTCAACACGCTCCACAATTTGCGTCACTTGTTGTGCATGCTGAAGTTGCATTAAGACTTGTCTGCCAGCGCCCAGCACACCAGCCTTCATTTACTGCATTTTTCATAGCAAGACAGAGAGAGAGAGAGAGTGAGTGAGAGAGTGAGTGAGTGAGTGAGAGAGAGCAGCCGTCACGTCAATTGCTTAATTGATCAATTTAATTTGACACTCATTCAAGCACTCGACGCGGCAGACAAGATAAATATCTTTTGCTCCCGATTTGCAGCTTGCTTTTTTTTTGTATTTTGTTTTGTATTTCGATTTATGCAAATTGTGTCGAACCATGTGGCCTACTATATATATATATATATATATATCCACAGCGAGACACATTCTATATGTCAGTCTCTGTCGCTCATGCCAGCTTCATTGATGTGCTCTACTTTAGAAATGTTTGTGTCTGTTTGTGTTTTTTCTCTCTTTTCTTCCATGAAAACTGCGCTGCGCTTCATCAATTAATCAATTTGGTTTGTTTGGCATTTGCGGGCATTTTTCAATTGTTGTTGTTGTCTTCTATTTTCGAGTTAATCAGGAAGTCAGCCCGAAACACAGTTTGATGTTTAAATTTTCAGCACGCGGGTACGCAATTTGTTTAATTTTTAAGAGAGACACACACGCACAGATTTAGTCGTGAGGTGTGTGTGAGTGTGTGTGTGCGTGTGTGTGTTGACATTTCGAATGAAAACTCTTTTGATTGATGACCTGTGGCCAGTTAGCTAGATTAAATGGGGCGTTTCAGGAAATGAAAATGAAATTTGAGATTTACCATATTGATAGAGAAAATGTGAAAAGGTAATTTAAATTTCCAAGAAATTTCAAAAGAAAATTGTGACTTAATAAAGTAGAAATTTAGCTAAAAAAGAGCTAAATAGGAAAATAATATTCGTATGTAATTTAGTTTTCTAGAACTTTTGTATTTGCATTTTAAATTTATTTGAGGGAGTATATTTCATAGCATATAGTGAGCGAATTTATTGAAATGTGAAGTTGATACTATAATAAAATATAATATAATATAATAATATACAAAGCAGGAAGAGGAAGAACACGAATTTGAATTTGAACTTTTGTCATGTTTAGAAAAAGAGAGGGAGAGAAAAAGAGAGTGATGACCGAAGAGTGATGTTGACCGAGATTTTGAGAGATTGAGAATTATGCCGATGACTGATCGGAGCCGAGACCCTTTGAGAGTGGAGAGATAGCAGTGAGGCAGAAGAAAAGTGCTGTACAGACGAAATACACAAGAGATATTTACTAAACTGGAGGAAGTGCATTTTTAGGGTCATTAAAAACGTTGGTACCGTATTTCTCCACTCTATGCATATTCCTGTCGGACCATCCCTCTAACACTGTTTTGCAATTCCTAGCATCTTGCCGCTCTTGATTATTTGCAATATACATTTTGATTACCCGTACACGTTAGTTTCATCCGACGGCATTTCATTTGGGCCGCCGTGACCTTTCCCCACCCACATTTGTTGTCGCAGCTCTCAGCTGGCTTTACGCAAGCTCCGCCCACTTCGAGTCACCATTGTCCATTTTTGTAGACCTCAGGCTCCCCATTTTTGCAGGTGTTAATTGACTGTATATTACTATACTATATATACTCTTGTCTATCATATGTATGTATATTCATATAGTATGTCTGCTGCTACTCGCCGTTCTCTGCACACTAAGCCCGATCCGGACCCATTGGGCGATAAATCTTTTATGGCCAAACCATGAAACACTTGTTGCACGCGCTCGCGCTCAAATTTGTAGGCGGGCTTCTGGCCTATGCCAGCCTTAGCCAGCTAGACGCCCGTTGCAGCTGCCCTAATGCTTATACCTCCTTAGGAGTACCAATTTGAGCGGTGTATTGGTACATAATAACTGTCCACTGCTTCAAATTTATGAATATTCGACAACCGCCTTGAACCATCAAAACCAAAAACAACACAAAAAACCCCAAACATAAAACAACACCCCCCACTACCTCGTGCTCCACCAATAGTGGCAAGCTATTCACGCTTCCTCGAAGCATTCGACCGATTGCTACGCTCAAAGCGCCGCCCCAGGTGGACCCACACCCCTCGAAGATCCAACCTGCCGCCCTAACTTTGCCAGGTCATTCGGCCACTGTCGCTCGCCGTCTCCGCCCCAACAAGCAAGCCCCTGTTTTCCACCCCATTATTTTACCCGTATTCACTACTGGGATTGGCAGGCAGCAGCGGCGCGCTATGCTGAATACCTTAGCACATGAGATCGCTGCATTGCTAGCGATAGCCCTATTCGCTGACTTTTCAGTTGCGCTTGCTGCTGCTGCTGGCGAATATTTGCACAGCAACCAGCCCCAGTTAAAAACTCTTTATTTGACAGGCGGCATTGGTCTACAGTTGCTTTCCTGTGTTTACCTGCCGTCCATTAACCTGAAAAGCGAAAATGCGCCCTGATTGGCTTTGTTAAAGAGTCTTGTTAGTGTCTGGGAACTCATAAGGATTGCGAATAGATAGTCTTTTGACTTATAAATAACCGTTTTCTTTTATTTACCCAAGATTTCTAATAGATTAAAACATGAGGAGCATAGAAAAATCTTTGCAGTCAAATTCTACTCTGTTTGTGTTCGTTTCGTTACCATAAGCAGTTAAAATATACCAAACTTGCGTAATATTTATTTTCTTTAGGCTTTGTCAAGTTTTCGGACTCTTGGTGAGCTGTGAATATCGTTGGAACTACCTGGCAAGTCTTGCTAAAAACTTAAAATTAAGTATAAAATAAATAAATGTTTGTTTTTTTTTAATTACTTTTTTCTGTTTACGATTTAAATTATTATGGTTAACTTATAAAGTAATTTCACCCCTTGTTTTCTCATTTTATAATTTTAAGTATATTTTAAAAAAACAACGAAAACAATTTTAAACTGAACACATAACAACAACACCCTATTATAAACGATTATAGTCATAAATAAACGAATACCAATTCAAATAAATAAATAATTATTAACTAAATACAAAACTAAAATCAAAACAACATATACCCCCATGAATAAAATTAAATAACCCCCCATGAATGGATTTTAAAAGATAAAATTGTTGTTTTTACATTTTATCTGATTTCGATTTAAAATTTTCGTGACAGATTTTAATCACAAATCATTTTTACTCCCTTGAGATTGTATGATATGTGGTCCCGAATTCATTGGTATATAATTACCCTATTTTTTAATAACACAAATATCCAATAATTACCAAATTCATATCAAATAAAAAAAAATAAATTAAAACGAAAAATAAATATAATTTCAATATATTCAGATGTATACTCAGATTTCGCCACTAGAACTTGACAATAAAAAACCTTACTAGTTTTTATCCTATAAGTCCTAGATGCTATAACTAACTAATCTACGATTAACCGCATCCAGTTTGTTGCCCGCCCTATCCTAACCTGCTTCGTGAATCCCAGAGTATCATACTCTAACCGCCAAATAACTTACTTTTACTATTATCACTTAATTATCAGTTTACTTTTATTGTATCGCGGCAGCATCACGCAGTTGGTACGGCTTGATGGCCAAGCTTCTCGGGCTTCGTATTTTTTTGGTGTGCCTTTTGCAAAACCTTGTTCTTGCCCCAGTTGGTTATTATCTGTTGCTTAATCTGTTTCGGTTTTCTCGCCGCTAGGCCCGTTTTTCTAACAGGATGCCGCTGCTTGTTTTCCGGCTGTCCCTGAGGTCATGATTCCATTAATATGACGCCCGCGACGTTGTGACACAGTGAGCAATTAATCCCGACGCTGAGTCTATGACAAAGAATGTCAAGGGACATAACCTCATTATAACAATCATTCACACGTGTCGCGCCGATTGACCGGCTGTTGTTGCTCATCTGCAAGACAGCATGCCTCTGCTCCGTGCACATCCTAATTGCACATTTGACGGTGCCCAGTTTTTTGGTTGTTGTTTCTTTCTTTTTTTTGCATTGTGCATGTCACTTCGCGCGGGCAGGATATTCGTCATCATGACTGGCCTTATTCCAGTCAGATCCCCAACGGTTCCTTGCTCAGGCTTATCATTGTCTTTTGGCGCTGTACCAAGCAGACCTAGACACTCGGAACATTTTGTCGATGATAAACATCATGCAGTTTAGAGGACCATTGCCCTCCTTCGTGGGCATGGATGACTTACACGTAATTGAGCCGAGGATCTTCGTTAGACGCGCCCTGGAACTGTTACCAACATAATATTACCATATCGCACAAAGGAACGTTTCCTGCCTGTAATATTACAGGACTTTCTGTGTGGTGACGCTAGGAATTTGATAGCTGACCGTAGTTTTTGATGGCTGTTTATAGCAAACACTAATATAACAATATATTCGAGGGGTTATAAGGCAAGACTTCTTTCAAAACTGAAGGCAAGTAAGTTAGCTGTGTATCAGTGCTTCTTTTAAGTATTTAAATTATTAATAAAATAAAAAAAAATATTAATAAATATAATAACTTAAGAAATTTTTTACTATCTTTTTCCTTTCGTGACTTGTATCTATGTGTATTCAATAATTAAGTAATAATTAAAAATTATTCATGATTTACCCCAGAATCTTTTTGGCAGATCCAGTTTATAATTATAAGGTTTTATTGAATTTCTAGTTTATATGCGTGTATTTCTTTTTTTTACCGCAATTAGTACCCCACAGAACCTCGGTATTTTCTAACTAAGATATAACAGCTGCCAATTGTTCATTAAATAC
This sequence comes from Drosophila borborema, assembly GCA_030914335.1. NCBI lineage: Eukaryota > Metazoa > Arthropoda > Insecta > Diptera > Drosophilidae > Drosophila > Drosophila borborema. The sequence continues at coordinate 776,078 of JAUESP010000308.1, forward strand.
TTTATTTACATTAATAATCATATCTTTCTTATGGCACCTTCATATGGTTAGGTCTCGTCTCCTCTCTATCAGTCTCGTCTCTGAAAGAAATTTTCCTTCTCATAGTTGATTCTTTGCATTGAAACATCGCTTTATTATACTGAGCCTCCCCCACTTGCTCGTCAACCTTGAGCCTTAGTCAACGTGTAAGCTTGAAATCGGAATCTCCCTTAACTTCAGTGGGCGTCTGAATGATGATTCTCGTTGCCAATCTGTTGCCTTGTCTGCAGAACTTTTAGACCCAAGTCATACGTTGGCCCCGGTCTTATCGCCAATCTTATTGGTTTTCGCTTTAACTGTGTAATGATTTTATACAAACTCAATTGCGCCACTTCAAAGCCACGAAAAACTAGCATATAGAAGCTGTGGCGACTCGTTGGGTCTTAGACAAGACGGCTTCCTCAATTGTCGTACTTCGACTTCAGCTATGATCTGCCTGTGCGCGTGACTACTGAATGCCAAAGTGAATGGTGTCTGACAGACTTGATTCGCGGCAGCCGATGCCGACCTTATGTGAAGCCGGATTCTGATTGGCACGGCTTTACCTTCTTCTTTGTGCCGATACGCCACTTTCTACGCTCTTGCTCTCCCTCTCTTCTGCCTTGCCTGCTCTGACCGCCTGTGTGGTATTGATTTTTTATGACACCCATGATTTTGGGCTTTTCATTTTCACACTTATATTTTTGCAACAATGGTTTGCCAGAGACGGAGTTGCTCGGAGACGGTCAGTTCCCCCCTGTCCCAGACCCCCCAGCTTCTTTTCCAGACAATTTGCCAGCAGTGATGTGAGGCTACGTAGATAGGTGAGCCATAGAAAGTCGGTTCCAAACGCACAAACATTTGTTGGGACTGATCTTAGTCAGTCAGCCGCGCCCCATTTGCACTTCTCTACCTAGACCTCTCTTTTGTTTGTTCTCTCTGCTGCTGCCCAGGCACAATCTCCAGTTTCTCCCGCTTTCATATCCTTGTAACGCTGGCCCTACAGTTTGAGAAGAAACGTATTAGCACCCCGGCAACAGTAGACCCACATAAACCCGTCAGCGGCGCTTAGCATAATTTAAAGCAGAATGCTTAAGCTGGCACTCACTGCCAATAAGGACATACCTCTACCAAGGCCCGCCCCCAACAGCTCTGGATCATGGACGAAAATACACACAAGTTCTCAGCCCATTTAAGATCACTGGCAGCTACAGGCGGTTTGCAGCACAAGACTAAAGTATTCTCTCAGTCCGTCTGCCAAAGGTGTCCGGCACAAAATATTTTATACCGCCCTGTAGACGGAAAACAGCCTACCAAAAAAACATCCCCCCACAGGCGAACACGGTAGCCTATAAAAGGCTCCTGGCAGCAATGAGCGAACCTGTGCCTTGTCGCTCAGCATTCTTTTCGTACCCAGGGCAACGGCAAAAGGAATTTCTCAGTCTGCCAAACCGTCAAACAAATGACTGCATTGCATCGCTCGCACTGTTTGTGTTTTATTATTTGCAATTTAAATCGTTTTGTGATGTCTTTTAATATTTAACTGCGTTGCGTAGGTGCGGCCGGCACTTTGGCAGCTTTTGGACAAGCCTTGGCCAGCGGCTCAGCTTGTGCGTGTTGTATTTCCCCTAAGCAAACTAATTTAGTAAGTCACGAATCCTTCCGCTGCATGCAATGATTTGGGCGGCGCATCCACCGTAATTCTCGTCCCAGGACCGGCAAAAGGACATTCTAGGCGCAAGTCCAACAACTGCTGCCATTGCCGCCTCTATGTTTGTGTTTAGTTTGCAAATTTCTTTTGATGTCTTTTAATTTTAATGAGTTGCGATGTGGGCGGCGGCAGCGGCAGCGGCAGCGGCAGCGGCGTCGTTGCCTACCCTAAGCAAAACTAATTAGAAGCGAAAGCAGCATGCAATGAGAGCGGCGCATACGTTAACTGAGTGTGTTTGTGTGATGAGAAGCGCATAGAAAGGCGCTTGGCTGAAATGAGCTGCCATTGTTAACGAGCTAGAGATAAAGTTGGCAACTGCCAGGAATATCTAATCAAGCAACAAATGCAATTAGACAAGCTTTGAGAATTGCAAAGAGGGGCACAACTGATTTTTTTTACCCCTTAATCAATCACTTTAATTTTGCAATTGCAGTAAAGGAAATGGAATAAAATTGAAAATTAAATAATAGGAGAGAAGTTTGTATAAAAAGTCAGAAGTAATTTAATTACATTAAAATTTTCTTTTTTAATAAAATGTGATGAGAATTGCATAGCGAAGCGCAATTATTATATTGTAATTATATGGACATTATTTAAGTAAACTTCAAGTAATTTATAATTAAAATAAGCTTTTAATACATATAATTAAGTGATGAGAATCGCATAGAGATCCATTATTTTTCAGATATTAAATATAACTATATTATTACTCAAATAATATTTGTTTGCCTTGACAATTGTCAAAATCTTTTATCTAAGCACTTTACATAACTAATTATATTACTCAAGAAAAATATTTATAATTTTTTCTTTATTAAATACTAATAAAAATTGTCTTCACTCTTTTGCAGATCTCACTGCTAGGCCAATATCAATCAATTAACAATTTATCTCAGCAGCATGACGCACAATTTAGCCGCAAAGAGTATATATAATTCTAGCGACAAAATGTTCTCCCGCCAGTGCCTTTCCAGCTCCCCACACTCTACCTATCCCCGCTCAACAACAATCGCAACAACAACATCCTCATCATCGATATCAGACCAGAGTCTGATTCGAATTCGGCCGACGCGAAACTGGAATGGGAATGGGAATGGCAAATGGAACCTTAGCCTCTTGGCATTGATCATTGCCAGCGGCTGTTTAATGCTCAATACGCCAGCAATTGCAGCTTTCGATATTGGTGAGTAGACGACGAATCGTTTTATCTGATAAATCAAACTAAGTGAACTCTGGGGTCTTGGGGAAGTCAAAAGGTGCACACATTTATCAATTTGCCGCTGTTGGCATCATTAAAGCCCAAAATGGCTTTATTTTGATTTGATTCAGATGGCATTTGGACGTGGACTTGGGCTTGGGTTTGGGGCTTGGGCTGGTAGCTGGTATTGCTGCAATTCAAGCAAAATGTATTTTAATTGACATTGAAAGCACATTTTTATGTGGCTCATCATTCTTTGGGGCAGGCGACAGGCGGCACAGTTGGTGGCTTCTGGCTTCTCGCCATGGGGCGTCCGTCTGACAAGGCACAGCCTTAGCCTCAGCCTCAGTCGCTGTCCCAGCTCCAGCTTCAGCTCCAGCTCCAGCTCTTTCTCCTGCTCATTAATTGGCATATGGACATTTTTATGCAGCCTCTAAACTTTTGTGCAGAAATTTTCAATACAAATACACACATACACACTCAGATATGCAGTAGTTGCTGGCTTTAATGAAGCCATACTGCGGTAGTCGCATTGGTAGCTGGTAGTTTGGGGTCGCTGCTAACTTAGGATTATGGCCACTTTGAATGGCCCTGGCATGTCAGCGGCTCATAAATTTCTATGCTGATATGAGGACAGGCCGTTGGGGACATTGTGAAGGCTGCCTGATGGACTGAACAAAAGCTAAGCGGCATGGGAAGACTTTCAAAGCAAATGTCTAAGACGCAAATGCGCTAGCATTACAATGACATATATACATATAGAAATGGGCATACATAAATACATATATAAGTATATATGTATAAATAATATATATTTATAATTTTTTTTTTTAGGAATTTGTTGCTAATGAATTAATGAATTAAGAGAGTCCACGAATTTTTTCAAACTAATTTTATTATTATTATATATTTAATTTTAAGTAAGGAATTTTTTTAAAATTTATTTTCAGTTTTCACTACTATATTTCTGAGAATTTAAATATACTTAATTTAGCTTCCCGCTAGCCCTGCCATTTTTTTTAAAGATTATAACAAATATATATTTAATTAAAAAAATATAAATATATAAAATAATAATTTTAAAAAATTGTTATAATAAAAATTTATAAAAATAAAATTAATTAATAAAATTAATCAAAGAATTTTTTTGAATAATAGTTCTCTAATGCAAAATATTTTTGTTATGTGAAAAATTAAGGCACACTGAAAGCTCACTAATAATTAAATTATATTTTTCCTGGCATGCACATATTTTTATCAATTTATTAATCTTAATATTCATTTTAAAATATTGATTTTCGTCGCAAAATGTTACACTCAGTCACAGTCACATTTTCACATATAAGTTTTTTATACAAATTTCGTATTAAATAATTTATAAATTCAATTTATATATTTTTGATTGACTCAATTAAATTGTTTTACATACCTCAAAATTTGCTGATAAATTTCCCATTTCCAATTTCCCATTTCAAGCCAGTTGTTATGGCATCTGAAATGAAAAGTAAAGAGTGAGAGATAGAAAATGGAATTGCATTTATTTGATAGTTTTGCTTTTTGAACTTTGGTAATAAGTTTTCTAGTTTTCTACTCGTTCTGCTATTTATATGCATTTTCCTGAAGTCAACCGCAAGTTTTGCTGCAAACTTTCAGCTGTCATATTGCATAAACAGAGGCATCGTCGTCTGTCTGCCTTTGTCTTCTGGTCTAGTAAATCAAATCTAAGCCATAATATTTATAGTTAATCAAGCAAGCCAAATACATAAATACGAATTTATAAACATGTTCGAAGGCAATCCTCTACTTGAACTACCACTAAACTCCCTTCAATATTTGCACTTTGTACGCCTCGTCCGGCCGACCGACCTACCCGTCTGCCCTCAAAATAAAAACACATAAGCAAATAAGCAAGAGGAAGTGCCTGAGTTAACTTGGAGTTGCTGTTGCTGTTGTTGTTGTTGTTATTGTGCTAGACACATTGAGTTGAGTTAGCAAAACATGCAACAATTTTCCAAATGAATACACTTGCAATATGCAGTTGTAGGCAACGCAACGGCTTCTGACCCGAACCAAACCGAACCGAACCCAACAGACTCGCCTCGCTCGATTCGGTCCTAGATCACAGCCCAGCCTTTTGCAGAGCAGCTTTCAGTTCCCATTAGCATTGCCAGCTATCAAATCCAATCAAGTGCGAATGCAAAGAGCGATTCGTCCAGGTTCTCTAGGTATTTGTGTATGTGTGTGTGTGTGTGTGTTTATTTATAAACTTCTAAACGAATGCACGCACCTTGGGCAGAGGCAGAGGAGGCAATGCAATGCAGTCAGTATATTGAGCTGGTAACTGGAAGCTGGTCCATGCTGTGCCTGTGCGCAACAAAAGTCATGTCAAATCAGTGTTGATTCTGGCGAAAATGTCAGCAGGCAGTCAGACAGCCAGTGAGACAGCCAGTGGGACAGCCAGCTAGCCAGCTAGACATCTGGTTGGTGGCGGCGGGGGCTTCAACTGCAGCCCTCAACTTCAATTCACATCAAAAGGCAGCATAGGGCGCAATGGGAGTAGGTGCTCGAGGAGGGAGAGGGGGGTATATGGGGGAATCTGCAAAATGCAATCGGTAGGCAATAAATTAACTAAAGTAGTTGACGTTCTGCCCGGCTTGGCTTCGCTTGACTTTGGCAATGATTAAGTGTTTGCCTTATTTAAAAAGCAGATAGTCTCCTATGCTCATGCTATGCTATGGGAAAGTGATAGGCCCTACCTACACTGGCCGACATACATAGCACATGGCATAAATGGCACTGGGCGTGCCAGCATCTCCTGCGTTCAAATGTCAAAAAAAAAAAAAAAGTCAAATTGACGCTTGACTTATTTTGATAGATTTTATGGGCGTTGCCTCAGCTCCACTTGGCATAGCTAAATATATACTTTTAGCTCATCTTCTGATGTATGCTGCGGTCCATGAGAAGATGCAAAGCGCATCCATCATTAATTAAAGTACATTTCTCTTTGAGAGATTTTCTAATATTTTTTCTAATTTTTTTCGCTCTATTCGTCGTTTTGCAGCTACATGCAATGTGCCTCTAGGCATGGAATCGGGCGCAATTACAGATGCTCAAATCACAGCTAGCTCAGCCCATGACACGGGCTTTGTTGGGCCGCAACATGCAAGGTGAGTTATGGCAATTGATGAATTTTGTACAAATATAATAAAAGTAATAATTAAGATGTATATAATACATAAATATTATAATGAAGTATATAAATTTATAAAAAAAAAAGAAAAGAAAGAGAGAAAAAATAAATAAAAAATATAAATTAAATACATGTAAATGAATATATAAATAAAATATAAAATAGTAAAATCTGAGTATTCATTTAATACAAATAATTGTTTGTTTATAGAAATACTTTAAATATATCTAAATTAAATAAAAATAATTTTATTTAAGGCATTTTATTTTTATATATAAATAAAAAATAAAATTTTGAGATAAATAAAAAATATATGTAATATAAAAAAACTATATTATATTTATTTTTTTAAAATAAAATTTAATGATATACAAATATTTATTTATATTTTATATATATTTATATTTACATACATACATATATATATATTTTTATATTTTCTAAATTGATATATATGTGGGTGTCTTAATATTTTTCGACTTTTTTTTGCTTTTTTTTTTTATTTTGAATAAATATTTGATGCAATAAATGCCAAAAAATCTATAACTATTTATATAAATTTAAACATATTTTAATGACAGTAAAATATATTAAAAAAACCTTAAAAGTTGAAATTGTTCTCTTATTTCTTCTCGAAAGAGTGAGAGAAATAGACTTCATATAAATATATTCCTAATATTATTATATATTATGTTATATTCTAATATTATTACACACTTTCTCCTTCAATTTCATTTCATCTACTAAAATGTTATTTACTTAAGCCATGTCTCTTTAAATGTTCTTTTATTGCCCAATTGGGAGAAGTTTCTATGCTTGACACGCTCTAAAACCTCAACTGCCGCAGCCACAATTGCCCTCTCTCTCTCACTCTCGCACTCGCCGTCTTTCTCTTACGACGATTATGAACTCTGCAGCGTGTTCGATTTAATTGCTAAGCTTTAGTAGACAACTTCATTAGTGCGATAAGACAGAAAGAGAGTCTATAAAATCGAAATTCCAAAATCCAAAATCTGAGAAGCGTCAAATCGAAAACTAAAAGAAAAACAAACACAAACAAAAAAAAAAAAAAAAAAAAACAAAACAAATTTATGTTATGACACAAACAGCTGTCGCCACGCCATCAAAATACCAAACAAATAAAGTTTTTGCATATCAGTGCGAGAGCAATATATATATACATATTTATTTCCTAGCGCGCTTTAAGAGATATCGGATATTGGGTTATGGCGGGCTGATTTCATGAATATGCACGAGCAACCGTTTAATGCTAGCTATCTCTTTGTCTCCCTTCCCCTTAACTAATTAAATGCAATTTCAATGCAAACCGCAAACCGGTTCACAAGGCGGTTCACACAAAGGGCAGCAGCAGCAGCAGCAGCAGACCAGAAGCAAAGAAGCCGAACTGAACTGAATTAAAGTAAACTAAACTAAACTAAAATGAAATAAAATGAAATGAAATGAATGCATTTGCCAGCTGGCTAGACGAGTTTAGTGATTTCTTTCTGTTAGTTTGAGGTTTTCCTCATTTTGTTTACTTTTTATTGACGCATTTTTCTTTTGAATTGAAGTTTTATGGCCGACGGCTCTCGGTCGAGTATGGTGGAAGTGTGAGGCAATGCGGGTCAAGAGTTTTGGGGCGGAAGTTTTGCAATCGTCTGCATTGGCTCATTGCAAATGATTGATGACACCATCATCAGGCGTTGCATAGCCGTATAATTAGTATAGGATATCAGTTCTCAAAGTATATGGTCTATATCTGCCATAAAGTAAAGCACTCATTCAAACGATAAACATGTCAATTACCACGTGAGTTACGGCAAAATCAATGCAAACAACGCAGCTTATATTACTACGACTACTTGCCACAGATTCAGATTCTTTTGCTCTCAGTAATAATTCGCTGCGTCTGCGTTTATAGACATGCACTTAAAAAACACTCAAGTGCAGGGCTGGCTGTCAGTGAGACAAATGGAGAGATGAACAGATGAAGAGAGAGGGAGAGGGCGAGACACCACAAAGGCATCATTAACATTAACCCTTTATGGCGGCACTAAAGTAAAGCCACAAAACGATGCGTGATGAGCACGTTGAGATAAACAAAACAATATATACATACATACATATGTACATATATTTGTATATATTTATATACAATTTTTTGTAGCTCCCGCTGCCGCTCTTCATTTGCTTCTTCTTTCTTTTTTGTTTTTGTCCAAGTCAGATTAACTGGAATTTTTACTAAAGAGCTGAACTTACAAAAAGCTAAAGACAATGTCGGGATTTGGGCTCAGCTCAGGGCTTGAGGTTAAGGTCTGCATTTGATATGTTTTTGTTGCTGTTGTTGTCCAACTCTGCGGGCTTTTAGCTGTTGCCCAATGGCAGCCAACTGACTCACCTGAGTGTGGTCGTGCTGCGTTGCTTTCTGCTGGTGCTCGTTGAACATAGTGTCTGTGGATTGACAAGGCAATGTGGTGCAGCAGCTAAGTGACTCGAAATTTAATGCCAACTGAAGCAATGTATTTATTATGCTGCACCTGGCAAGTTAGGTCAAAAGCAGATTTTGTAAAAAAATTTTAAGTATGAATTTTGATTGAGATTTTCATGGGTTTGCTAAAGTTTATTTTTTTGTTGAGTTTCCGATGGAGTCTTGATTTGTTTAGTATTGCTCAATCTCTCACTATGGACTTCTCTGAAATATTAAACTTCTGCCATTTCAAGCTGCACACGCCACTTAATAATATTTTTCAAAAATAATGCCATGCTCTAAATCAACATGAAAGACTTTTGCTTTACTCTTTGCATGTGTTTGCTCATTCTTAAATTTTTTCTGCAAAATTCTTGGTAAAATTTTCGTCGCTGCCAGCCTTTCACCTTAGCCAACTCGAGCTTGGCTTAACCCAACGCGAAATCAACTCTTCAAACTAGCTGAAACTTTCTTTTGTCTTTTTCTTTCGTATTGTTTGCTCACCCCACTCAATTCACTCTCTCCCTCTCACTCTCTCGCTTCTCCTTTCACTCTTTGGAGCCACCCAGCAAGTCCAATCAAGCGCAGTGCAATTTGCTTAACTAAAGTTCCAGCCAGAGCTCTGCATGCTGCAAAGTTCAAAAGTGCAGGCAGCATTATAATTTGTGGCTGCCGTGCACTTAGCTAACCAGGCAGCTAACTAGCCCAAAAGCCACCAACTCGAAACGAACTTAAAGTAATTCATTACAAAACGAAGAAGCAGAAACAGAAGAAGAAGAAGAGAAAGAAAAAAAAACAGTGCACTTAAAACAAATCACGCGCATTTGCTTACTGAGCGCACAAAGGCAATGGGCAGTCAGCCAGCCCAACGGCCCCTAAACAGATCTCTGTGAGAGATCCGGAGGGCCAACAGGATGCGAACATGAATGCATAGATGCTGTTGACGTTGACGACGACGATGGCGTTGTCCATGTTGGTCGTCGTCTGTTGCTATTGAATTACAAAGATTAGTTTAATGACAGTTGGCGCTGTTTGATTTTCATTACCTCGCCCAGCGACCAACGGCCGTCGGGCCATTAAATTTACAACCTCTTACATATTAAAAAAAAAAAAAAATAGCTAAAAGGGAATGAGTGAGAGAGAGAAAGAGAAAATGAGAGAGTACGCTTGATTAGAAGCCAAAGCCAGTACCAGTCCGAGTCCAAGTCCGAGTCCAGTGCCCGGCAGGCAGCAGTTAGTCAGTCCATCAGCCGCTCGAAATGAGCAGCCGACGACGTCGGCGCAGATTGTTAACTTTGGCAATAACAATAATTAAAGTCAAGTTGAAATGCACATAACTGCGGATATTAGCATTTTAAATGATGTTTATACGTATTTCACTCCGATTCCACTCTCTGCTCGACTCGACTCGACTCGGTTCTGCCTTTGGGTTATTTGCACAAGAGCGCGCTACTGCGAGCTGCCAGCGAGAGAAGGCGGTCGAAAGAAAATCTAAGCAATTTTATGATGATTAAATTGACCTTTTTTCTTGGTAGCCTTCTCACTTCTTTTTTTCTTCTTCTTCTTCTTCTTCTTCGTTTTTTTTTTTAATAAAGCAACTTTGATCTCTGCACTTGAAAGTAATTGCAGTTGGTAATGGGCGGCAAGTGTTATAAGCCACACACAGTGCTTGCGGCCAATATGAATATTATGCAATAAAGTATTTAAAGCATTTGTAGAGACTCTTCACTATATTTGTTAATTGGGTGGGTGGGGCGAAGCAAAAGGCATATTTAGCGGCTCTTAGCATACTTGTTCATTGAGCGAAGAGAGCATATTGGGCAGTGTTAGTAAGACTGAGCACAAAATACATTTCTGACTCTAATTATGTTCATTCATTAAATGAGAGAAGAGAATATATTGATTACATAAATTTCTGAATGCATGAGAGCAAAGAAATTTAGAAGCCTTTGAGCTTAGAGAGTTGAAATGTGGAATGAATTCTCCAATTTACGGGGAGAGAAGTGGGTCTCATTTTATGAAGAGAGCGTGATCAATTGGCAAATATATATGATATTCTATTGAAGCTAGAGATGAATTACTTTGCAGCATAAAAATAAATAAATACAAAATAAATAAAAATATAATAATAGAAAAAACTGAAAAAATAAATGAACAAAATTAAATAATACAAATGAATAAATAAAAATAAATAAATAAAAAAAAAATAAAAAATATAATAAAAAAAAAAAAAAAACTAAATAAATAAACAAAATTAAATAAACCGGACTGCAAAAAAAAAAAAAAAAAAAAAATAAAAATAATAATAACAAAACATAAATTAAAATAGATTTTATACAAAAATAAAATTAAAATAAAATATATTTTATACAAAAAATATTGTTTTTTTTTTTTTAATAGTGAACGATTTACAGACTTCAACTTTTTCGGTTACTTCTCTTATTATATATATATATAACATAATAATAAAAAAGTTTTAAAATTTTAATTAATAAACAACGATTATTTCAAAAGGCTTACATAAGCTCAAAAGAAAGACTATTGTATTTCAATAATACTATAATTCAGATTCTTAGTATCACTAAATACCTTTAAATAGGCTGTCAGTAGACTCAGTTCAAGGTCTTAATTAACATTCAAAAGGACTAGAGAAACAAAAAGACACACATGTAAAATTGCTAAAGCCTCTCAATTGATGCGGAAGACATTACTAATTGCACTCGTTGCACACACCACACGCACACGCACACACACACACACATCTATGTAAATAAATAACAAATTGCAAAAATGCATTAAATGCATGTCGTCCACTAAATAAATATTGCAATCAAATTCAATAACCTGCTGGCAGTGGCACAGGTACAGCCAGCAGCCAGCAGCTCAGCAGATGTGGCAAGAAAATGAAGCAATTTGCAAGAGACAACAACAACAACGTCTTCTGGCTGGAGTCAAGCAGAGGGGTCTAGGCCTAGTCACAGTCGATGAATAATGGGCAAACATTAAGGCCCCAAAATGCAATCAAGCATGTAAAACTTAATTGAAATATAAACCGAAAAACGTATTTGTAGTGGTTAACATATCAATACCAGGCAGAGCAAGAGAGGCTGAAGGCGAAATTGATTAAAGTGGCAGGAGGGCGGGGGAAGTCACAGAGAAAGATAGAGTGGGAGACTGAGAGAGAGAGGGAGGCTGACACACACACATATACACACATATATACAGGCCTGCCGTCCAGGCGTCTGTGTCTAAGTTAAATTTATCCTTAATTACATAGACAACATTCTGCTGCGTCGAAAACCGCAGCAGCTTAACGAACGAGACGAGCTGCCAGACAAACGTCCAGCATGGCAGCATACGCCAGGCTCCATGGCCCCCAGCAAGTCTCCACTCCTTTGGGGCCACAAATGTCCGTGTGTGTGGCTAAGACGGGCTGCGCTGTGGTTCTGTGGCTCTGTTGCAGACTTTGACTACAGTGGCTGCGGCTCGTGAGGCTCCGTTGGTGCCGTGTGGTGCCAGCCGAACGCTTAATGTCAATTAATTTATAAGAAATTTTGCCAAGCGCAGCTCCTGCGCAACTGGTTATTCGCGCAGCTACCGTTTTGCATGTGGCTAATTAATAAAGTTGTTTTTTATTCACGTTTTTGTTTTATTTTTCTGTTGCAGACTGAAAACCGATAATAATGGCGGTGCCTGGTGTCCCAAGCACATGGTATCGAATGCGCTCAAGGAATATCTGCAAGTGGACTTGCTGCAGACGCACGTGATAACCGCCATACGGACGCAGGGTCGCTTCGGCAAGGGTCAGGGTCAGGAGTACACCGAGTACTATGTGCTCGAGTATTGGCGACCGGGCTTTGATAAATGGCAACGCTGGAAGAATACACAGGGCAAAGAGGTAAGCACTCATTGCACTCTGCTTAATGATTTTGATCTTAGAGACCCAACTCAATCCACTTCAAACCATTCCATTCTCATCCACAGATCTTGCCGGGCAACATTAATACCTACAGCGAGGTGGAGAATGCACTGCAACCGATTATATTCGCCTCAAAGATACGCATATATCCATATGGTCAATACGACCGCACCGTCTGCCTGCGCGCCGAGATTGTTGGCTGTCCCTGGGAAGGTGAGTCTCTTTTACCTGCTTCTTCTTCTTCTCGTCTACTACTACTGTCCAGAGGCGAATTGAAACGAGTGCGATAAAAAGTCGACATGAGCAATGATAGCGCGGAAAGGCTAACAGAGTTTTAGTGTCAGCGTTAATTTATCAACGCTCCAATGCCAACCGCCTACCAAGGAGTGCCCAGGGCTTGAATCTAGTCGTTGTCTATTAGGCCAGCCAAAGCGGCTTAACTATGTAGTTAGCACAGAGCTTGTGTGTGTGTGCGCATTAGCATAGCTTAAGATGCGGCATACCGTGGCATACAAACTATGCGAACATTTTTGCTTTATAAGGCTTGGCATGCTCTTAGCTATTAGCTCAAGTCATTTAGCCACTTCGTCTGTGTGGCCATAAGCAAAGTTCTGCCAGCTGGTCTTAAATTTAGATTTATATTAAATACAATTCTCCATTGAAAGTTTTGTTCCTGAGCTTAAAGCTTAACTTGGTTGACTGGAAATTGGTTATAATTCGTCGAGTTATCGCCCTTAAACGGAATGCCATAATTGTGAAGTCTACCTTGTTCTCCCTCTCTCTCTCTCCCTCTCTCTCTCTCTCTCTCTCCCCTCCTTTTTATAAGTCCTATCGCAGTTGTTTAGCTGAAGGAAAACATGACATTATGGTCAGCGTATTAGTCTAACCGCATAATCCAATCCAATGGCAACGACTGCGCCTATGTTTTTATACCCTAAGCCCATTTCAATATGAGAAATTAGGGTATATTGTTTTCATTAAAATATATGTAAGAGGCAATTGGGTATAATTGTGGCATATTCTCTAAAGTAGATTAATTCCTTATTAGGAAGGTCTATATGAAAGCAGCTGAGTGAATCTTGTGGATCTTTTAGTCCCTCAGTCCCTGCGTCTGTTTGTCTACCCGGTCCATCTGTTTGTCGATCCACATCCGAAAATATGTCAAAGTTTATTTCTTTATCCAACTTAAAATGATATTCAAAGAACACAGATCTTAGGGCATTACCTAGATCGTAGGGCATTACCTAGTCTTTCTTTCTTCCTGTTTCTTCTGATTCCTTCACCTATGGAGACCTGCTGCCTGCTTTACATTTGGCCAACACATGAGCGCTACCACGCAATGTTGATTTGTTGCAACATGCGAAATGTACTTGAAAAAAAAAGAAAAAGAAAAAGAAAGAGCAAAAGAAGATGTAGTAGAAGAAGAAATATCGCGTGCAGACATTGGTTGTGCCCATGCCAGAAACTGAAACCAAATCGAAATCCAGACGGGGCTGAGAAACTATGCAGACGACAAGCCAAAACAGCGCGAGTTGTTCTCGTTGTTGCTGTTGTTGTTCCTGCTGTCGTCTGGCTGACTGTTGTCGATGTTTGCACGCAATTGTCAAGTAGTGCACAAGCAGCAACAACAACAACAACAATAACAACTATAACTAGTCTGGGCAAACAAATTTTTCTATAATTTCCAGGTAGTCGACGATAAAAACAACAACAACAACGCGCGCCTAATGTCAATTTGTTTGACCAGAACCAGGTTGGCTTTGGGCTATTCTCCAGGGAAAGCAGGGAAACAAGCCAAAGCGCGGAAGTCGAAATTATTCCGTAAATTAACGCAATGTACGACGGTTCGAGTGTCGTGAGTGTGGGTGGGTAACGGGCGCCACCCGTTAACTGGCGCCATTTGTGTTGGGGTCAAAACTATGCACACGCCCTTTAGTGGTTGATGTGCATGGCTACCAAGGAATTAGGGAGCCAGGGATATGGCAATGGGCACTGGGACTCGGGATTGGGTCGGCCGCATAGACATGCAAACTGACCGCCTTCATTTAGTCGGCGCCCCCCCAGCCCAATCATGTCATTGTGATTTGCTATAGGGAATTTAGATGTACAGAGCGCATTTCATATGCAAATTAAATGAGATAAGTTGTCGTGGGCAATGCGAGGTCTAGACAAGTGCTAGACAAGGAAATCAATAAAGCTGCCAAGTAACGAGCGCTTTGACAAAACTCTGCACACACACATCTCGATCGATAGACATTTACTACTGCTAGTTCGAAATCATAATTGTTTATAGATTGTGCTCATAAATTCTGGCAGTTCGACTTCCAAATGCTTAGCATTTAAATGCAAATCAATGGACACACCTACACAGCACAGGCGCAAGAGCTCGAGACGACCGCACCCAGGTTGGAAGCGCCGTCAATAAACAAATAGGACAGATGATGGTAGAGGAAGGTGGGAAAGGGGCTAGCTCCAAAAACTCTGGTCACGTCATGGCTGCAGATTATCTTCAGGGCAAGTGACACACTCAGATTTCACATCGTGGCTAAATACAAATTTGTTTCGATTTAACAACAGCTTAGCCCTTGGAATTCAGATTTCGGCTACAATGCTAAAGTGCATTTGATTTTTGATTATAAATGCAACAACTGATTAGCGTTGAGCTCCAGATTTATGAGCGCTGCATAATTTATGAGCGGTTTTAGCTAAAGTCTTTTCTATTTTTTTTTTTATCCTCTGTTTTTGTTGTGGCTGTTCATTATGTAAATTGAAAGTTGAGCTTTAATCGATGGTCTTTGTGTAGGTGTGCCTACTGTGGCAGCCGTATTAGTTAAGAGTGTGAAATAGTTTGGTGGAAAACGAAATGAGCAATGTGGCAGTAGGTTGGCATTTAAATCGAAGATTAACTCGAATAACAGACTTAAATGGGTATTAAGCAGATTTGTGAGCTTATGAAGTGAAATTAAAAGCTAAACTGAGCTAAAAATGCTAAACTACTGTAGAACTGACATGGGAGTGCTTTAATAGTCTGAACTGTGTTATATGCAAGTGAGTGCATTGGGATAAGCTAATTTATGCAATTTCTAGCATAGCATCACATCAGTTCTCCCATTCACTCACTCTCACTCACGCTTTTATTCTGAGCAGAACTTTTTTTTTTATTCCGTTTCCGTCTTCGTTGAACAATTTTGCATTGAGCGATTCGCGTTATAATCTTTTAAGAAGACTTACTTTTCGAGTAATACGATAGACGCATACATACTACGGCTTATTCGGAGGTGGAGATCTCAAAAGAGTAATTTATATACGCACATATAAAACACATACCGAAAAAACGTTTATCTGCATTGAGCGCAACAAAAACGTCGCAGCGAGAGCGCAGAGTACAGTTGAGATTTGTTATTCGTTGGAGTTTTTTTTTTTTTTTTCAAAGTGTGAGTGAGCGTAGTTTATTTTCTTTTTTTGCGATCTCTGACTTTTATATATGTCATTAAATATTGTAATGAAGAACAAATTCGACGAGTACAAATGATAGGCACTATTCCTGAGCTAAGTCATTATTAAATTTTCTGCTATTTAAATATTTCATAATATTTATTTAATTATTTCCTCACCTTTGAGCTTAGCTTAAATAATTATTTAATGTCAAGACTTATCGATATGTTTGCAATTCTACATTTTGTTTATATCCTAAAAGTTTGTTGAAATATAGTTAGTACAAATAGTATCAGTCTTGTTTGGTCAGTCTATACAGAGGTTTTCGTTATCTTGCTAAGCACTTGAAGTGCAGCCAATGCAAAAGCTAACATATTCAATTTAGCAACTGATTTATATATATTTCAAATTCTAACTAACTTTTACCATGATTGAGGACCTTAAGAAACAATTTTCAAGCTGTTCGAATAATATTTGCACGCACTCTGGCCCACTTTTGCTATATTTGATATATATTTATGCAAGACCCAGTTTAAATTATTATTTGTTATATACTTAGAGTTACAAAAAGAACTTTTATACTTTTATTACCATGTCTATATTGCGTTTCTTTTGGATAACTTTCGCTTAATGTAGACTTGACCAAAAACTCAAAAAAAAAGAGATGAGTTTAACTTGGCCAGTGCTTAGCCCCACATCTCTTGCTCTCTTTGATAACTTTCTGCTTATCTGCTAACCCAAAAAAATAGCAATTTCAGCTACAGCTCAGAAGCGAAATATTGTAGTTTAGCCACAAGTTGACTGTTTCGTCGACCAACTAAGTATCTATTTATTCATTTATGCATTCAACTGCTGCTCAATTTGACTCATCAGCAAAAGTTCGCAGACATCGTTTGCGTGACGCCAGTTCAGGCAAAAGGGAAGCAAATTACATTCCATATAAATTTGTATATATTTTTGTATATATACATATGTATATACAGAGTGTATTGTAGTTGCCCGATTTTGGCTTGTTTTCTCCAGCCACTGCACGCACTGCGAGGACTACGTTTAGTTCCTTTATTTTGTTTTCGTATTTTTTTTTTTTTTTTGGCAGTTGCCATTTTGTCTCTCGCTCACTCGACACGCAAATAAAAATCACATGTGAGCACGCAAATAACAGGGCTAAAGTGGATGTTGCCCCAACCAAGCCAAAGGCTCCCCAAACCAAAAAAAAAAAAAAAAAAAAAAACGAGGGGCCGACAACGATTACATGTGGGCATTGCGTGAAAGATGTCGCGACGCATTTGTAAAACGCGCTGCCTTAAATGTCTTTGCAGTTAATTAAATAACCCATATGCCATTTATATACTATATATACTATACCATACGATACACATATGTATCTGTGTATGTGAATCTGTCTGTCGTGTACTCGTTTAATGAAGGCTTATCTCTCGGCCTCAACGCTTAAGTGGACGCGACAAGGACTTTGCCCTAATTTCTGTAATTAAGTGTGGCGTTGCTTTTATACTTCTTTTTTGTTGTTGTTGTTGTTGTTTAACTGCCCACACATTATAAATAAATTAAATAATAATTAATATGAAGCTCAGGCAGCTACTTCATATACAGCCTTCCCTCTCTCTTCTGCACTCCACTCAATTGTCTGACTGCATTCGATTCATCTATCCTGTTACGTAATTATGTATAATTATGTGATTTTTGGTAATTATTGGAAAACGCCTTTGACTGCTGTGTCCTGCCTGTCTATCTATGTCGTGTGTCCTGGCCTATGCCACGAGCCCAACTGTGTAAATAGAAATGCTAGTAAATTAGCCAGGCAACCCTCTCCCTCTCCCTTGGCCCGGCCTGCCTGAGCTTTGTGTGTAATTATTTTGAGTGCCCTGGCAACCTAAACTATTTTTGTTTTTCTTTTTCGATACAAATGTAATTGTTTTGTATATGCTTATCTATCTCTCTCTGGTAATTAGCGTCAGGTGTTGTTTGTTCTGCAAGCCCTTAACTAAAACGTGAATGTGTTCTCAATTTTTTCGCTCACTGTATTTAAGCTGTAACAATAATCGCTGAGCAAACATCAAAACACTTTACAAAGTCTGCCACAAAAACCATGACTCAGTTGTTTTTATTGTTGTGTGTCAGCCACTGTGACTTTGACATTGAAAAACTATAGCCAAATATACACACACACACACACACACATGCAACATGGAAGTCCCCAATTCAGAAACTGAAAACTTCCCCCAATCCGAAGTTGGGCTAAAAATAACCGCAGAAACCAAATGGCAGACAAAAGACAAAAGTGGCCGCAAAACGAAATTATGTTTCAAGTAACTCAATATCCTGCACCCAACCAGCCCCCATTCGGCTCCTGGAAACAAAGTTGTTGCATGGAGTCGGGGAAAAACTTTAAAATTTACCGCAGTTTAAAAACCCAACAGAAAAACTCACACAAATTCGAGGCATTGTTTGTAGCTCGTTTGTCTGTGTCACGTGACACGAAACGTGACGACTCGTGACATGACGTGACGTGATGTGAAACGAAACGAACTAATATATATACATTTATATATATATATATATATATATATATTCAATGCACGTGTAGTCGTCTCATGTTGCCTTAGAAAGGTTTTCAAGTTTTTGTTAATTTCCACGAATTGCGTCGCTTTACTTAATTCACTTTTTCTTTATTCCTTGCAGAGGGCATTGTTTCGTATAGCATACCCAAAGGCGTGCAGCGTGGCATGGAAGTGGATCTGTCGGACAAGACCTACGATGGCAATGAGCAAGGCGATCGCTATGTCGACGGCTTGGGTCAATTGGTTGATGGACAAAAGGGCAAGGATAATTTCCGCACGGATATTCATGGCTTTGGCAAAGGTAAGTCGATGATGATCATCAATCATAGTTAGGCATATGAATGAGTCTTTAATCTATGCCACAGATCAACAAATATTTTAATTTAAATCTTCATAATCAATATAAATATTGATAATTACAAATTTATAAAAAAAAATTAAATATTTTAAAAGTTATAATTAATATATATGTAAATAATACAAACAGTTTTTACAATTTTTATTAAAATTAATCATGAGACACGATAAATATCGATAATAAAATATTATAAATATTAGGAAAAAATTTAATTATTTTAAGAAATATTGGAATATTCAAAGTGTTAAAATTTATAAGTAAAAAAATATTGATCAAAAGATCATCGAATTTAATCAAGAGATCATCGAGATATAGAGATATAGAGAATTAAAAAAGAAATATTTAAATAATTTAATAATAATAGAAAAAAACTTTCAAATTTACAGCTCAACAAAGTTGTTTAGCTCTACCGATAAAATGTGCCCAATGTATAACAATTCGCCACAAATATAAAGTATAAGAAATGTCATCAATTCCTTTTCTTTATTAGCATTTTTTGTTGCTAACCTAGACAAACTATTTATCCCCATCTATCTGTAGTTATGATGAAGAAAATATTTTCATGTTTACATGTTTTATAATAATCTTGAAATCAACGTCTTCATAGTTTCGACTTTTAAATACTAAATAATTTGAGTTTATTTAATTAACTGCAACACAAACAGCAATTTCATTAGTCATCTTTAAACTGTACATAATTTAGTTAATAAATTTACTCAGATATGTATCTATTGCAAATGCACTAATCTGCATCAGAAACATAAATAAACAAATATTTCACTTAGACTCACCTCGCTCATTAAAGCCCACACCCAACTAAAAAAAAAGTTAAGCCTTTTGGGTATTTAGGAAAACTTGCAATGGCTAAAAGTTCGCTGGGGTCTGCCTTTTTTTTTTTTAAAGGATCGCCCATCCACATAAACACAGTGCAAACTTTCTCCATATATTTAGCTCGAAAATCGGACTGTTTGCCGAAATCGCTCGCCCACACACACTCACACGCACACACACCCACACAAAGATTTATTGCAATAGAAAAAAAAAAACTGATTAACATCAAATAATTACAAAAGTTCACCGACAGAAAAAGCATAAGGCAAATTCCAAAACAGGGCGACCGAGCTGAAAGTTCACTTCATTGAACATCGTCTAAGGGGGCCTAGAAAGGGGAGAGGCGCAGCGGCGTATTGCCTATGTTCAAGGGCGTGGCCAAGCCGTGGCCAGGCAAAAGTTTCTGGCTAGCAAATAATTTGCCTCGCAACACAATAAACAAAAATAAATAATAATAACTATGGACAAACTTGGCCGGATACAGAAACGCATTCAGTCCAACCAAAACGAAACGAAACGAACTGAACCATACCGAACCGAACCGAACCGAACCACCCTGTGAACTATGCACGCCTGTAAAAATGTAAACATTATGCATATTTGATAATTTATGGCAACACTGGCATTCATTTCCGCGCTGCCGGCGCGTCGTGGCTGCTGCAAAACTTCGCCAACTGCCAAACTGCGAATTTTCACAAGTCTCGTTTTTTTTTCTCCACTTTTTTTTTCTATGCTAGCTCTCTCACTCTCAATATTTGACTATTTATTTCCGTTGAGTATGGGGAGTGAAGTGGAGTATATTGGTTGTCAGACGAGGGCAGCTTGAGTTAGTTTGGCTGAAAAAGTTTTTTTTTTTGTTGACTTTTAGAATTAGAAGTTTTACGATACAGCTTTGCATGCACAGTTGATTGTTTTCTCATAGAAGCTGATCGAAAAAGTCTGTAACTTCACTTATGCATTAGAGATTATAGGAAGTAATAAGTTTTTCGCCTACTTAATATTTGTTCAGAGTTGCATTAAACATTAAAAAAAATGAAAATGAAAAACAGCTATATGAAAATAAAAATAATAATAATAAATAATTAAAATGTTTTGCTCTGCAAAAATGGAGTTCAATACTCAGTGTGAAGGCAGGTGGTCCATTTGTTAAATATTCAAAAAATTTTTAGACCAGTTTTAAATATATAAAAAAATATAACATACAAAAATTAAATATAACAAATATATTTGTGTTGTATTCATATCAATTTTGTAATAGAATATTATATTTAATATAAATATTAAACCAATTTTAAAATTTTTTTTTTAATAATACAATAAGAGTTTTCTAAACAAAGCCTAGATTGTCGGCTAGATTTAGTCGAGTATATCCGTTAGTATTCATTGAGATAATAAGAATTAGAGTTTGTAAAGAAGCTCTATTGGCCGGGGTATGAATCTCGGTCTCGCCAGGTCCTTTCACAAGATAATTTGTAAAATTCGAGACTACGGAATGAGAGGTATCTCTAGGCGCAGAATTTACCGTACGATAGTAGGGTAGAGTATGCACGGCCGGAGGTGGCCCGACCCGGGTATGTACGAGGCGTTGCCCAGACTCAACAACTGCGTATACCGCGTGATGTGAAATCTTGGGTAACACTGCGTTTCACCGACGGGCTATGGATTCGGGCGAGGCCCCAATAAACTAACTGTAGGTGGCCGGAGGTGGCCGGGTATGCCGACACCGTGACCTGGATAACCACCGGCTCTGTCCAGATTCTACAACTGCGTATACCGCGTGGTGTAGAATCTTAGGCGTCCCCGTGGGCTATCGACGGGCTACGGTATGGGCGAAATCGCGATATGGGTATCACTGCGCATGGCCGGCGCGTCGTGGTGTGGGCGAATTCGTTATCTGGATAAACACTGAGTGCTGCCCAGATCCGACAACTACGTATACCGCGTGATGTCGAATACAGGGTATCACTGCGTATAAAATCCAGAGTGCGTATACCGCGTGATGTCGAATACAGGGTATTACTGCGTAGGAAATACAGAGCGCTGCCCTGTTCCGACAACTGCGTATACCGCGTGATGTCGATTACAGGGTATCACTTCGTGTAACACACAGAGCGCTGCCCTGCTCCGACATCTGCGTATACCGCGTGATGTCGATTACAGGGTATCACTTCGTGTAACACACAGAGCGCTGCCCTGCTCCGACAACTGCGTATACCGCGTGATGTCGAATACAGGGTATCACTGCGTGTAAAATACAGAGTGCTGCTCTGCCCCGACAACTGCGTATACCGCGTGATGTAGGAGGCAGGGTATCACTGAGTATTACCGGCGGGACACAATATTGACGAGTTCTGATCCGGATAAGTACGGAGTGCCACTCCGATTCGACGACTGCGTATACCGCGTGATGTCGAACACAGAGTATCACTGCGTATTACCGAGGAGCCGCGATGCTGAAATCCACAGTCTAACCTTTCTTCATTTCACAGCAAAACTCTTCTTGATTTCACTTATAAAATTCTTTATTATTTCACTTGTATATTTCTCTACTATTTCACTTATGTAATTCTCTACTTTACTTGTATTTCTATGCTTAACTCGCGCCCCATCTATGCTACCTCGTCGTGTCTACTGTCCGCGTGTCTACTGTCCGCGTGTCTACTGTCCGTCGATATTCACCAGTCGGTTCCGTTTGTGATTCCTTCCGAAGTTATTCCTTGCATGTCTGATGCCCGCCGAGGCCGCAGCCAGAGTGATCTGCATGTTGCGTTTCTGTCTGCTACGCTGGCGCATCTCCTCACTGCGTGGGCGGCTGCGCGATGACGCCGCTCTCTCACACCTTCGTTCTGCGCGTGTCTGTGTGTTAAGCTGCGTGCATTAGCTGCGCATGAGCTCTCACCTCTGCCCGGCCGAGCGTCAGCGCGTGCTTACGCTATGTAGCGCGAGAACTTTCGGCTCGGCACGTGCTGTGTGTTCTTGTTCGGGTGGCTATGCTCTCTTAATGCTGCGCTGCTCTTGTTATCGTGGCCGCCGCTTAGCTTTGAGCGCGGCTATGCTCTCTTAATGTTGCGCTGCTCGCATTATCGTGGCCGCCGCTTAGCTTTGAGCGCGGCTATGCTCTCTTACTGTTGCGCTCTCTGGCTATCGCCGTTGCTATGCTGTCCGTTAGGTCTGTGTTGTCGTCGATGCTGTTGCTAGGTGTATTATTTGGCGAATAATGCAGCCTGTACCGCGATCGCCGTTAGAATTATCTGTCTTGTCTTTTGTCCCGTTCGTTTGGTTGTTGCGTTTGTCTGCTTGTCCGTCCGTTGCTGCGTTATGATATGTCGCCGTTCGCCGATCTCTCGCTACCCTGTCTTATAATTATGTACCTCTGTATGAGGTTGTATGCTTGTAACCTATTTATTAGCTTATAGACTAATAATACGAAATTAATGACTATCTTATACTACCAACTAATATATACAAAAATTGTGAGTCTTCACACCCCCCCCTTTGTTACCGGCACGGAGCTGCACGGGTAGGGGATGTCGCATCTCCTTACTACCTCGTTCGAATGACCGTTAGCTTAAGTTATTACATTGTTGTTTCCTACCTAGTGCGAGTGACCTGAGCTTAAACTAATACATTGTACCCTAGCTACCCCTTAAACTACTCCTGTGTCCCGGTCCTGCTTCTTGTCGTCTCGGATGTCGTTGTCGCTCTCCCGGACGTTGTGGGCGCACAATGTTCGCCGGGGACCGTGTTCCTTGTTATGATGCGCCGATGTGATGTCGCGTTGAACGATCCCTTGCCGGTACGTTGAAATCTCCCATGACGATGTGATTGTACGTGGTAAGGTTCCCCGCTGTTGCGTTGGAGTGCCCCGCGACGTTAAAATACCCCTCGCCGTTACGTTGCAAAGTCCCACGACGCTTATATTTTCCGGTAAAATATCCTCCTTTGTTGCTTTGATATCCCATGGCGATATGTTACATTGAAATATCCTCCGCTGCTGTGTTGAAATGTCCCTTGATGCTGTGACTATTCGTTAAATTATCCTCCGTTGCTACCTTGAAATCTTTGAAATCCTACGACGATATGAAGGCACGTTCAAATATCCCACGACGCTATGAGAATTCGTTACAATATCCTCTGTTATAACTCTGAAATCCCGCGACGATATGATGCTACGTTAAAATATCCCCCGTTGCTACCTTGAAATCCCACGACGATATGTTAAAATCCTCCGTTGCTGCCTTGAAAGCCTACGACGATATGTCCATATGTCCTCCGTTGCTACCTTGAAATCCTAGGACGATATGTTAAAATATCCTCCGTTGCTACCTTGAAATCCTTGAAATCCTACGATGATGTGTTACAATATCCTCCGTTGCTACCTTGAAATCCTAGGACGATATGTTAAAATATCCTCCGTTGCTACCTTGAAATCCTTGAAATCCTACGATGATATGTTACAATATCCTCCGTTGCTACCTTGAAATTCTAGGACGATATGTTCAAATATCCTCCGTTGCTACCTTGAAATCCTACGACGATATGTCCAAATATCCTCCGTTGCTACCTTGAAATCCTACGACGATATGTCCAAATATCCTCCGTTGCTACCTTGAAATTCTAGGACGATATGTTCAAATATCCTCCGTTGCTACCTTGAAATCCTAGGACGATGTGTTAAAATATCGTCCGTTGCTACCTTGAAATCTTTGAAATCCCACGACGATGTGAAGACACGTTTAAACATCCCACGACGCTACGTAAAAAAAAAAGATATATGTCCCACGCCGATGTAATATTCCACGCCGATGTGTAAAACGATGCAATATCCCACGCCGGTATACAAAACGATGAAATATCCCACGCCGATATGTGAAAACGATGTATTGTTCCATGCCGATATGTAAAACTATGTAAAACATCGCCGATATACAACAACGATGAAATATCCAACGCCGGTATATAAAACGATGTAATGTCCCACGCCGATATGTAAGACGATGAAACATCCCACGTCGATATGTAAGAAACGATGAAATATCCCAGAACGATGAAATGCCCCGCCGTTATACGAAAAGATGAAATATCCCACGCTGATGTGTAAAATGACTAAATGTCCCTCGCCGGTATACAAAACGATGAAACGCCGATATGTAAAAACGATGAAATGCTCAATTATTCGTGATTGCTGAGAATTCTGAGGCCACGTGCTCTCTCCAGCATCGGCCGGCGCGCGTGGGTTTTTTTTTTTTTCCTTTTTTTTTTTTTTTTTTTTTTCTTCTTTCTTTCCCTACCACTCTGGTGTGCTACGGTTTCTGCTACTGCCTGACTTGACTCTTTCTCTAACGGGTCTTTAATCCAAGAAAAGAATCTACTCTCCTAAATCCCGAGTCCCTGCTCGGGCGCCACTTGTAAAGAAGCTCTATTGGCCGGGGTATGAATCTCGGTCTCGCCAGGTCCTTTCACAAGATAATTTGTAAAATTCGAGACTACGGAATGAGAGGTATCTCTAGGCGCAGAATTTACCGTACGATAGTAGGGTAGAGTATGCACGGCCGGAGGTGGCCCGACCCGGGTATGTACGAGGCGTTGCCCAGACTCAACAACTGCGTATACCGCGTGATGTGAAATCTTGGGTAACACTGCGTTTCACCGACGGGCTATGGATTCGGGCGAGGCCCCAATAAACTAACTGTAGGTGGCCGGAGGTGGCCGGGTATGCCGACACCGTGACCTGGATAACCACCGGCTCTGTCCAGATTCTACAACTGCGTATACCGCGTGGTGTAGAATCTTAGGCGTCCCCGTGGGCTATCGACGGGCTACGGTATGGGCGAAATCGCGATATGGGTATCACTGCGCATGGCCGGCGCGTCGTGGTGTGGGCGAATTCGTTATCTGGATAAACACTGAGTGCTGCCCAGATCCGACAACTACGTATACCGCGTGATGTCGAATACAGGGTATCACTGCGTATAAAATCCAGAGTGCGTATACCGCGTGATGTCGAATACAGGGTATTACTGCGTAGGAAATACAGAGCGCTGCCCTGTTCCGACAACTGCGTATACCGCGTGATGTCGATTACAGGGTATCACTTCGTGTAACACACAGAGCGCTGCCCTGCTCCGACATCTGCGTATACCGCGTGATGTCGATTACAGGGTATCACTTCGTGTAACACACAGAGCGCTGCCCTGCTCCGACAACTGCGTATACCGCGTGATGTCGAATACAGGGTATCACTGCGTGTAAAATACAGAGTGCTGCTCTGCCCCGACAACTGCGTATACCGCGTGATGTAGGAGGCAGGGTATCACTGAGTATTACCGGCGGGACACAATATTGACGAGTTCTGATCCGGATAAGTACGGAGTGCCACTCCGATTCGACGACTGCGTATACCGCGTGATGTCGAACACAGAGTATCACTGCGTATTACCGAGGAGCCGCGATGCTGAAATCCACAGTCTAACCTTTCTTCATTTCACAGCAAAACTCTTCTTGATTTCACTTATAAAATTCTTTATTATTTCACTTGTATATTTCTCTACTATTTCACTTATGTAATTCTCTACTTTACTTGTATTTCTATGCTTAACTCGCGCCCCATCTATGCTACCTCGTCGTGTCTACTGTCCGCGTGTCTACTGTCCGCGTGTCTACTGTCCGTCGATATTCACCAGTCGGTTCCGTTTGTGATTCCTTCCGAAGTTATTCCTTGCATGTCTGATGCCCGCCGAGGCCGCAGCCAGAGTGATCTGCATGTTGCGTTTCTGTCTGCTACGCTGGCGCATCTCCTCACTGCGTGGGCGGCTGCGCGATGACGCCGCTCTCTCACACCTTCGTTCTGCGCGTGTCTGTGTGTTAAGCTGCGTGCATTAGCTGCGCATGAGCTCTCACCTCTGCCCGGCCGAGCGTCAGCGCGTGCTTACGCTATGTAGCGCGAGAACTTTCGGCTCGGCACGTGCTGTGTGTTCTTGTTCGGGTGGCTATGCTCTCTTAATGCTGCGCTGCTCTTGTTATCGTGGCCGCCGCTTAGCTTTGAGCGCGGCTATGCTCTCTTAATGTTGCGCTGCTCGCATTATCGTGGCCGCCGCTTAGCTTTGAGCGCGGCTATGCTCTCTTACTGTTGCGCTCTCTGGCTATCGCCGTTGCTATGCTGTCCGTTAGGTCTGTGTTGTCGTCGATGCTGTTGCTAGGTGTATTATTTGGCGAATAATGCAGCCTGTACCGCGATCGCCGTTAGAATTATCTGTCTTGTCTTTTGTCCCGTTCGTTTGGTTGTTGCGTTTGTCTGCTTGTCCGTCCGTTGCTGCGTTATGATATGTCGCCGTTCGCCGATCTCTCGCTACCCTGTCTTATAATTATGTACCTCTGTATGAGGTTGTATGCTTGTAACCTATTTATTAGCTTATAGACTAATAATACGAAATTAATGACTATCTTATACTACCAACTAATATATACAAAAATTGTGAGTCTTCACAAGTTTCTATATGCATATCACCCCAATCATTCCTATATTTGCTTTTTATTCCCATTTCATTCACGCGATCGAGCATTAGACAGTCGTTCATTGCCGTTCACACTTGTCTCATTTTGCCATTTGGCTGGCGCTTTGGCAAATGGCCAATAATCGAAATTATTGAAAACTTTGCGCTGTGCGAATTTAAGTAGAAAACTTCTAACAGACAATTAGACATGCAGTCGTCGTCGCGACAGACACAAACACAAACACAAACACACATACATTGCAGTGCTAGCGTAAAAGTTTTTAGCGCATTATTTTTCCAAAAACTGCCCTTCATTATTCACTGTTGACTATTGAATGGCAATTTTCTATACGATTATGTTGTCCCGGCAGTTGGCGTAATTTAGCATCGATATGTGTGGACACGCTGCTGTATATTGAAAATTTGAAATTGTATAATTTCAGAGCTTGTTAGCATAGTCGATTGCATGACTTATGCAGCGTAACTTGAATGTTTCCTGGGGTAACTAAGCCGCGCACACGTAACCTTTGCTCTGCCTCTGCCCCGAATTAGGGCCATCGAAAAAAATGGCTTTAATGTCGCGTTGGCCATAATTTCTAGTTATGAGTAACCCACCTTCTCTTTTTGGCTTCCACCCACCATGTGGAGCTTTGCCGTGCGCATTTGTTTGTTTTTTTGGGACTATGAAAAACTTCACCCCAAAGTGCGATAGACTTGGTTGGCTTAAATAGCTTTACATGCCACTCTGAAGCATATGTGCCTGCCTGCCGTCGGGTTGGCCTATTGATTTTTTTTTTTTTTTGTTAGGGGAGAACCTTAGTTCAGAATGATGATACATTTCATTGAAATATACTATCATATATGATATTTTATTGGTTTACTTCTATTTTATATATTTATTTATTTATTTTTTTTTGTGATATTCTTTTAGGCTATGAATGGATTGGCTGGAGAAATGATACGCCCGGTCTGTTGGGTAAACCCGTTGAAATTGTTTTCGAATTCGATACGGTGCGCAATTTCAGTGCCATCATTTTACATACGAACAACATGTACACCAAGGATGTGCAGGTGAGTGAAAAGAAGGCCGGCCCTATTCCATATGATTTATGAAAGCAATTTGAGCTTGAAGGCATTATTAAAGTATGTTATTAATGTTTTGAGGCAATTTCAAGATTTGAGTTAATGTTAGGATTTTCTTTTCTTTGATTATATTTTTAGTGCGAGAAACTTATTTTTTCTTTGATTCATGCAATATAAGCGTATTTCTATATGAAGTCCTACATATCGTATTAATATTTTATCTGTTTATATTGTATTCTTTTTTATCGAGAAAGTTCTTTATATTCTGAACTTCTTTAGAGTTTCCTGTTTTAAAATTGATAAAGATTTCCAACTAAAGTAGAATCAATCCTCATTATTAAAATATTAAAATATTAGTATTTTATTTACTTACATTAAAGAAGTTAAGACTTATATATTTCTTAACTTCTTTAAGATTTAGCATCTACCTTCAAAATTTATTTAATCATATTTAGATTTTCTTTATTCCTTCAGAAATAGAAATTTTTATTTTCTTAACTTCTTTAAAGCTTCTTGCTCTATAATTTCGATACATATTTATAAAAAGTAAATTCAATCTTCAATATTTAAACAAAATATATATCTATAGCCCCCATAAAAACTATTTTGTTTTAAATGTTTTATTTTGCTTATCTAAAGCGTCTCGCTCTCTCCGATAAAAATAATTCATATACATAAAAATCTTAAAAAATCAATAAAAACTGCTTAGATAAGCAGCTTTACATTGTTTTAAAATTAGTTTCCTTAGATTATTCCTCTCTATTAAATTATGTATTCCTCTCTTTAAAGGTATTTGTCCATGCCAAAGTCTTCTTTAGCATTGGCGGACGCTATTTCTCTGGCGAGCCCGTACAATTCTCCTATATGCCCGATACTATAATGGATCATGCTCGTGATGTTACGATTAAGCTGCATCATCGTGTGGGCAAATATCTGAAAATCAATTTGTACTTTGCTGTCAAATGGATTATGCTATCCGAGATCAGTTTTATATCCGGTAAGTACGTGACTTAGCATCAGCAAAGAAAAAAAATGCTAAAATTGTTGCGCAAATTGCCCGAAAATTGCATTTGGCATACGGTATATAGAGGGAGCAGAAAAAAAAAAAAAAAAAACTGCATACGCGAGTGCAAATGCATTTTTCAGCTTCATTTCACTTTCGAGTGTGCGACAGCGACGGCAACTACTACAAAGTGCAATGCATTACACTTAGCCCGGTGGATAGGGATAGAAAAAAAAAAACCGTTCGAGCCCAAAAGAGGGCAAAAAAAATGGGAGTACAACACACATTTTCCAACATTCGGCTAACAACAATGCGATAGACATGGAGTTGGAGATGGAAGCGACAGGCGAGATAAGCGGCCCGAAAGGGCAAATCTCTTTAGGACAATTTTCCGTGTGTGTTTGTGTGTGTGTGTGTGTGTTTTTTTTGCTTTTGCTCTTCCTTCTTGTTTAGGCAACTCGTGTGGGGAGGCTAAAGTCAATAAAATACCCAAAGTCCATGAAACGGAATGAAGGGTCTCCGACTCGCTGGGCCTGGCTCTGTCTGTGGTCCCTCTGCATGCAAAAGTAAACAAGCAGCAGGTCGAGCTTAGGGGTAGCTGCAACCCCCTAAATAACAATGCAGCAACTGACGGGATATGCATGGGATGCATGGCATTTTTCAGCTACATTTCCAATGAATGCCGAGCGTGTCCCAGTACTGATTAAATTGTACCAAGTGCACGGATGCTTGGACAAAGATTTAGGCTATTCCCTACCCTTGGCTTTAGTTCTACCCCAACTCCATACCTCCCTCCCTCCCTCAACAGATATTTAGACAATATTTTCATTACACATTTGCCAAGGGGTCGGGCACAAATTGTTCATGGGCAACAATGCTGTTAACATCGCAAGGATCGGTCACTGAACCGGAGAGATCATTTATATTCATTGATTCACGCAGCAGCAGGAGGAGGAGGAGGAGCAAGAGGGGAGCGGAGAGACTACGGCGAATGAAAAATCCATGCGCGGTAGGTGTGAAAATGAGTAGGATATAGAAACCCAGTCAGTCTGCCAACGGCATTTGATTGATGAGTCAAATAGAGCGTGCCGCATAAATAGGAGATTTTCCACAGATGGCGGCGCGCGTAGACGTAGCTGCGTTATAGGCTTAATGGATTTAT
Organism: Drosophila borborema; assembly: GCA_030914335.1. Lineage (NCBI taxonomy): Eukaryota > Metazoa > Arthropoda > Insecta > Diptera > Drosophilidae > Drosophila > Drosophila borborema. The sequence goes on from JAUESP010000308.1 coordinate 806,525, forward strand.
GAGGGAAGTCGCCAATAAACCCTAACTGAGATTCTATAGTTCAATATCAAATGCGTTTGTAGTGCATTGAATAGAAACAGGAAGAAAGTTGTAGGGAAACCAAAAAAAAATTTAATAAAGGAATTGAATTGAAGGGAAGCTGTTCTTTGATAAGTTTATGAAGGTACGTTAGGATCAAAGAGGGTTGCAAGGAAATACGCAATAAAAATTTAAGAAATTATAGCAAATAAATTTTCTTTTGATATGCTGTAGAATGTATTATGACATTGCTTACTTAATGGAATATATACTGATAGATATTTTGAGGAATTAGAAGATGTTGGGGAATGAATATAAAAGAAGTAAGAATGTTGTAGTCGGAATTGCCCGAGTAGGAGATACCCTGCATTCTGAGAGTTGCTGTAAATCTTATAATTCTTAGGGAACAACGCATGCGTAGACATGCAGCTTCATAAATAGTTAAAATTTCAAGGTATAAACAAGCAATTATTTCATATATAGAAACTCAGATAGTTTATATATTACTATTCAAGTAAAAGTCTTGAAAATATTTTTATTTTTGTTATTTTCAAAACGGAGTTTTAATGAATATATTTATTATAATACAGACATAATAATAGGCATACTAAAATACTTTCATTACATCTCACAGATAGATAGATTTCAATATATATTATATTTAACGAGGCATTGATTTCCCACGACTTAAAATTTGAATATAAGTGTTCGTATCTCTGAATCTTATAATTCAAGTGATACACTTTTGACATGTCTATTATAGAGTTGACATATAAATTTACGTATATCACTTCCGCAAATTATTTTATTTTATTTCAATTGAAAATTATTTTTACCTGCGAAGTAGAAATGATCCCAAACCTCACAGAGTCATCAAACATCATCATAATTATTCAACCATAAATTATTTTTGTCAATCATCACAGTTCTCTAGAAATGTATATGCATAGCTAGGGCTCCGCTCAAAGGTTTTGACACTCAAAAGATCGGTAGTGGATCAACGTTTCCTTTAAGTGCTTTAGCGCGCATTACAAAGCAATTTTTTTTTACGGATAATAGGAAATTCATGCAATTGGGTGGTGCTCAATGTCTCAGCAGCTGTGCCGCTGAGCCAAGGATATGCGAGAGCGCAAAAACCACAAAGCGTTAGGCGGTATTCAGACTGAAACTTGGTTGCACCACATGCTGCGCTGCTGTGGCAGCAATTACATGACGAGTAACAAGCACCACGACGCATTTGTCACGCACAAGGAGGCTGAGGAAGAGCGGGGGGGCTAGAGTGTGTGTGTTGACGAGGGGCGTACTGCGAGGGGCTTGGGTCAGGGCGATGGGGGGCAGCCACAGCCACAGCCACAGCCACAGCAGCAACAAGCAACCAGCTGTTAGCTGGTTCTTATTTTTATTTTTTTTGTTTTACTCTTCATTGTTGATGTTTTTTTTTTTTTTTTTGGTGCAATACAATGAGAGAAGGGGCTGGCTAAACTAGGGTAAGGGTAAACAAAAGAAACGCACGTACTGACAAAAAGAGAGAGAGAGCGAGAGAGATGAGGAGAGGGGTGGGCGCAGCATCTTTCAAGTGTGTGCGTATATTTTTATCAGGCACTGCAGAGATTTAACCCCAATTTGTGAGATTTGCTTGCGGTGATTGCTGCTGATGCTGCTGTTGCTGCTGCTCTCGTTGTTGTTGTTCTTTATGGAGTTGTATTTAAAGGTTTCTAAAAATACAAAGGCCCAAAAACAATGAGAGAGAATAGAGACCCTGAGGACACACACACACACGCACACACACACAAAGAGAATTAGTTAGAAAAGGGCATGCGACAGCAGACAAGAAACAACAACAAAAGTAGAGAGAAAATAAAAAAAAGGATATGCAGCATATTTGCCATTACATTCGTGCTAGCTGCTAACCCTGGGCACAGTGTGTGATAAATGTGGCTCGAAATATTTTAATTATTTTAAACGTTTTATGACGACCACAGAGAGCCGAGAGATGCAAGATATGCCTTTATAAGTAGGAAGCGAGAAGAAGAAGAAGAAAAAAAAAATAAGAGAATAAAAATGATAAGAAAATGAATTAAATAACAACAGCAAGGACAATGGCATTGGCGAAACAAAAGGCAGCCAAGCAAAAACTTCAGAGCACCAAGCCTGGCCATAGAGCTGCGTGTCCTTTAGCCTGCTCCTGCTCCTCCTGCTGCTGCTGCTGCTGTCCGAGCAGGCGACATAACTCAAAACAGCAGCAGCAACAACAACAACTTCTCACAGTAATTACGCCATTTACTGTCTGAAGAAACGGGGTCACCCACTCAAGAAGGCATTTTTCGGCCAGCCAAAGATATCGTCTCTGTGCAAAAAACTGCCTCCTGCCCTCTGGCACTCTGGCAGCGCAATCCTGCGTTCGTTACTTCTTTGTTTTCTAATGCCCTCAAGATGTTGAGCGAAGATAAATGACAACACTTTGCAGCGCCCAGCCATATGCTGTTCGCTGGGGTGCCATGGCGGTGGTTATTAGAGATCAAAGTGAACGGCCTGACAAGCAGGTGTTTGGCATTGCACGGTCTGCAGCAGCGCTCGACAGATCTAAGCTAATAAGCGGAATAGCCCTGGGAATAAGGTCAGCCGGGCAATGTTTATATTGTCAGATTGTTAAGCCTAAGCGAAACTCAAGTGAGGGTGGAAATAGACATATAGAAATCATAATATGCATTGGCCAGGAGACAAGTTAATCCTAAAAAACATGCTCAAAGCCTTTGACAAAACGTGCATTATAAACCTATTGTAACTCTAGACATAGGGGTGCTACAACAATACTACTTCTTTAGCTACTCCCTAGACTAAAAGAGAAAGCTAAAAATGTGCTGAAGCCTAAGTGACGAGTATGGATAACATGGTATATTTTCGACTAGGTAAAAAAACCATAAAAACTGTTATAGTTATTGCCAAGAACATATATGTAGATATGGTCGGGCCATATGCGCAAGATCATTAAAATAACACCATGCATATTCATAAGACACGTGTTAAAATCAAACATCTGTAAGAATTTAGTAATGCTTGAAGTAAAAAAAAAAAAAGAAACGTAACAGAAACCCTAAAGGTTTGACAGGAAATGAACACGTTAGAGGTCTCGAAAGAAAAGCGTGGCGAAAGCAAAACAATTTAAAGTGGAACGAAAGGTGTGCAGCAGCGACAGCAGCAGAAGAAGAAGTAGAAGTAGTAGAAGATGAAGAAGAAAACTAATCAAGAAAGCGCAGCTGTGCGCAATGTTTAAATCGAGGCGGCAACTTTTGAAGATGAAGCTGAAGACTCATGCCACAAATGGCACTTCATATAACTGTACACCACGCTCTCTCTCTCTCTCTCTCTCTCACTCACTCACTCATCCACTCTCTCTCTCTCTCTCTCTCTCTTTCTCGATTGCAGTGCCGGCCATGGGAAATTTCACAGACGAACAGGAGCAGCGTAATAATGCGCCAGGCAGCTCGCCGGATACACGTGAATATCCTTTGCAGAGCAACGACTATCAGCACAATCAACATGGCAAAAATAAGCTGAATGGCGGCAATTCTGGCGGCGACACAAACGGTGGCGCCACCGATGCCAATGGCAACAGCAACAACAACAACAACTACAACAATGGGCCACAATGTAAGCAACAACTTCACCTGATAAATTCAATTAGCAATTTTCTGTTTTCATTTTGTTTGGCCTCGCTCATTCTCTTTCTCTCTCTCTCTCTCTCTCTCTCTCGCTCTCTGCTAATTATTTTAGTTGAACAATATTTACTTTTAATTCCAATGCAATTCAATTTGTTGCACTTTGCATTTGGGCCTTCTGTTGATTCACCTTGCGCTGAACTTTTCTCTTTCTCTCTTCTTTTTTTTTTGATATAGTAATTGCGCCGCGTCCCATCGATCAGGAGCCGAACGAGGCGAACTTCATTGGCGTTGTCATTGTTGTTCTAACCACAATAATTATACTGCTCGTCGCCATCATACTCTTCATCGTGTCACGCACGAAGCGTGCACGCGGCAGCAATGTACTCGATGCATTCCAATATAGCTTCAATCCGAATACGCTGGGCGGCAATGTCGACAAGCATCGGCCCAATGGCAATAGCATTAAGGTGAGAACACACACACACACACACACACATACATACATACATATATATATGGACACTCGCATACAAACATATATCTAGTATATATCTATATAAAGCGCACAAATTCCTGCCTCGAATTTCACATAATTGTTCAATGTAGCGTGGCGCTGCCACGTCCTCAGCCAGGACACACTTGACCAGACGCCGTACGGCATTTATTTTATTTAATAGAACTTTTCAACGGCTTCCCATAGGGTCCGGCAGCTCCGGACCTCAGTTCGAGCCACCCCACGCCTTAACTTGTGGGTGCTAAGCTTAAGTGCCGACTGTGTAACACTTTAAAGTTGTTAGAGTCGAAGGCATTAAAACCAACTGCTTTAAGGCAGTTTCTTTAAAGCAATGAACCAAGATGTGCCTTGGAATAAGCACGCATAAAAAATATATAGAATTTTTAGGGAAATTTATTTAAGGCAGCTATAACTAGTTCATCTTTAGCATTGAGATAGCCTTAGCTCAAATTTTCTCAGAATTTTTCATAATTCCTAGAACATTTTTAGCTTGGATAAACTTAAATTAGTTAAGCTAATCAAAAAATCATTAAAGAAGTTTCATTAATTTTAAATATATAAATAAATAGATATATAAATATAAATAAATAAATAAATAAATAAAATTAAAGTATATAAATTTTATTAAAATGATTTATTTAATTTAAAATGATTTTTTAAGAAATAAAATATTTATTTATTTATATATTCACAATAGACAACTTGCACTAATTAATTTATATATAGTTTTTTATTCGTATATTTTTATATTTTTCTTATTACTGAATCCTTAAAACTATAGAGAATCTGCAGCACTGAGATTAGGAAAATTCTTAGAAAATTCTAAACTTAGGCGGAAAAATATTCAATTGAAGGCGCCAAAGTTTAGTGATTCATATGAATTTAATTTTAATTAGGAAAAATAAATGCCAGCTTCGATTTTTTAATTTTCAAAAAAGACAAAATTCTGTAAATTCTTCAACAAAAATCAAATCAATGCATATACATTAGACATTGATTAGGCGCGCAGCGAACTGAACACATTAAAGAGCTCAAATATGCCATTTAGCTCGCACACAAACTCTCGTAATATATGTACAGATATTCCCAACTTGACACTATATTAAAAACTCTCTTTCTCTCTTTATCTCTTTCTCTCTTTTGCCCACACGCATTTCATTTCCAGGCCAGCGTCGACGACAACGATTCCATTGGCAAGAACAGCCTTTACCACGAGCCCTTCAATGTGAACATGTATACGAGCGGCGTGAACGGTTACGCAGCGGTTAATGATTTACAATGTAATATGACGCCAGACTATACAGGTGTGTATGCCAAATGGCTAGAGCCTTAGAGCCGTCCCCCACCCCTAAATCCACACAGCCCAATTCCCTTGGCTCGCCCATTTCCGCTGCGAGCCATAAAATATGGCGCCGCCAGCAACTAATGCAAATAAATTTTTGCGGCGATTGCCACATACACACATGTCACACACACACACACACACACACACACACACACACACACACACACACACACACACACATATACACCTTTCAACCTTTGCCATTTGCCTGACTAAGCGAAATCCTTTTGCGTCTTTTTCGTTCGCTCCCCCGCGGCCAAACACCAACAGATGTGCCCGAAGGTGGCTACGCTGTGCCCCACATGCAGGACTACATGCCGGCTTCGAAAATGGCCAATGCCGCCGCCGTTGGCGGCTATGTGAATGTGCGACGAACACCGCCACCACCGCTGAGCAGCATATTCCCTAGGCCGCCCACGGTGCCGCCGCCGCCCATGGAGAAATACTATGCGACCACGGCCATATTTAAACCCATCAAGGGCGGCTCAGCCAGCGGCGGCAGCAATACGAATACGGTTAGCAGCGGCGGTGGCAAGAGCAGCCACAGCAATCAGGACCAACTAAATGGCATCTATGATGATGGCATGGGCACCATGAATTCCCAATCGACAGCGCCCATGATCAATCCGTATACCAGTGGCAATAGTGCTGCTGCTGCTGCCGCAGCTGCTGAATTTCAGCGTGCCAGAACTTATAATTTCCGCAGCTATCCTGATAATCTCTAGTTCGAAGCCTCGCTCAAGTTGGCAGCAGCGGAGGCAGCCGTCGCTGGCAGTGATCTAGCCGGCATTAAACGGACCAACGCCTCCACAACAATGCCCAAGAAGCCGCAGCATCTGAGCATTAGCAGTGGCAGCGGCAGTGGCAGCGGCAACACTTTGGCTGCCAAGCCCAAATATAGCTTGACACTGCACAACAACAAATATAGCAAGAATCCCGCATCGATGCGCGACAATCATCAGCAACAGCAACAGCAGCAGAGGCAGCATCTGAAGGCGCTGCGTCTGACACGCGACGTGGCCAACACAGATGCCACCAGCTGCGCTGCTCCCGATTATAAGAGGCCGACACTAACGGGTCTCTCGCCCGCTGAAGATGTGGGCGTGCATCTAAGCAGAAATGCGGCACTCAAAGCTGGCTCCGCTACTGTCAACAGTGAAGCTTCGACTAACCAACCAATGACAACAAATGCAAACAAATTGACTGGCAATACAAACGGAAATGGAAATGGGAATGGGAATGGAAATGGAAATGGAATTGGAGCAGCACCTGCAGCGGCAAATCCGTTAGCAAATGGTGTCATGCGAACACAAAACAACAGGCTGTGGTATCATTGATGAAAACCCCATATTAAATGGATTTGAGGTGAGTTCAGATAAGATCATTAAAATGCAAACTAATGAATAGAAATTTAGGGAAAAAATAAATATATATAATTTAAAAATTAGAATTCTAATGTGAAAATAAATCCTGAAAATAAATCCTAGTGAATTACATATTTTTTAAAGTTATTTGCTGATAGAATTAATAATAAAAATAATTGTTTATACATATTAAATATATATATTTAATATATATTTATTTTCTACATTTGAAATTAATTAAATATTACATCGACAAAATACATATTCTAAATATTTTATAATTTTATGAGCTTATATTGTATTTAATTTTAGCAGCAAATTTTCTCTAACAATTTAATATTTTTATTTTATTTATTGCACTTACATATATATTTGTATTTTCTAACAAATTGAATAATAATATTTAATTAATTTTAAATTGTTCGGACTTAATTATGTGATTTTTATTTTATTATTTCCAAAATGTTTTTTTATATTTTATAATATATTATTTTATTTTATATTTATATATACGATATAAGTAATCTAATAATTATGCAAAAAAAAAAAAAAATAAATAAATAAATAAAATAAAATAAAATAAAATAAATAAATAAATAAAATAAAAATAAAAATTAAATATAATCGAATATTATTAAATTTTAATTTATATATGTATATATTTATAATTAAAATGTAACATAATAATTTAAATAAAATGTAACTTATATGAAACCCCCTTTGTTTCTCTTTTTTTTCATTCACAGCTCTGGAACTCTACACGGACATGCAACTAGAAAATACAAAATATGATAAAGAAGTGTTAAGTACTCAATATCGTATAGTACCGTAAATTGTGTTAGAACCCGCCCCTCCCTTATATGGAGAGCACAACGCGTCGAACAATTAAACCCACTGAGCAAATGGTAAAAAGATATAAAAGCAAAAAAAAAAAAAAAAAAATAATAAATAAATAAAAAAAATAAAATAAAATAATAATTAAAAAACTAAAAAGTAATGAAAATTTAGCTAAAGTCGAATATCTAAGCAAAAATGTAGCGTCGAATATATGCCAACGAAAATAATAATGATAATGAATACAATCTGTAAATAAATATATATATGTATGTATACCTAGTATATATCACCGTGCAAGAAAAAAGGTAGTGAAAAATGCATATGATAGTAAAACGAGCTGAATTTTTAACAAACCTACAGAAAAAACAAGAAAACAAGCGAAAAATATTCAAATAAAACAAAACACAAACACACACGGCACTAGTTTCTCATAGATCAAATGCAATCGAACAGAACATTTAAGAAAAATATAAAAAAAAAAAAAAAAAACAAAAACAAAAACAAAAACGAATTTAAGGTTTAGCATTTAGCGACACTTATTGTTTATAAAACGAAACGAAGCGAACGTAATAAATGGTATAATGAGATGAAAGTAACTAGCATTATAATAGAGTTCAACTGATTTTTAGTACCTTTCCGAATAAAGAAAATGAAAAACAAAAAAAAAAAAAAAAACAAAAAAAAAAGAATATGCAAAACTAACTGTAAATGCCTGTACAACTCCTTAGCCCTAAACTGTATCCAACTACTTAAAGCCCCACTGTAAATTTCTGTGTATAAATTTAGAAAGAGAAAGAGGAGAGAGATTATTTGCTTACCCAGCAGATGGAAAATGCCGCGTCAAAAATTATGTCGAGACGTTGATGATAATGACGATGATGATGATGATGATGATAAAATTGTAACGGAATTTAACGGACCAAGAGAGCGTGCAGAGCGTCATCGCCTAAAACCAATTAAAATGAAGTTTTCATCAATGATTTGTGATTAAAAATATATATTCAACTACTTACTTATAGCAAAAAAAAAAAAAAAAAAAAAACTAAAAAAAACCGTATAAAAAAAATTGACAAACTATTAAATATATTCAGTTCTTAATGCTAATTATAATTTAACCCTACAACAAAATGACTCTGACTATAAAGAAAAAATTACTATGAATTAAACAAATATATAGTTATATATATATGTATACAAACAAGCATATAAATGAAATCAACTATATATACGAGTATAATAAATGTATTGTATAATTAATAAATAATCATGTATATGTTCCTTTTTAGTTTAATGCGCATACAATTTATCACAGCAAGTACTAAAAGTTAAAATCGTAGTAGCTTCGTAGTAGTTAAACAAAAGTAAAAAAAAAAATAAAATAAACAAAAATGCATAAATAAAGCAGTAAATAAAACGAAAACACACACATATATACACAAATGTAAACACCGCATTTTATAAATTATTAACTAAAGCGTTAAAATATTATTAAAAAAAAAAAAATGAAAAAAAGAACAAAAAAATTGAAACACACACACGCAAACAGACACAAACGAAGCCAATACACACAAAGTAGTTAAAATAGTAGCAAAAATATAATCAACCAGACAAAAAAGAAAAAGTATTTCAAATGTTTGTGCAACACCTTCGAAAAGTTTTCAAAATATCTACAAAAACAACAACAGCAATAAACGAGCTAAGCATTAAGCTAGACATTTTTAAAGCAATCGTATTTAAATGGTTAATTACAATTATAAGCTGACAAGTTATACTAATCAGTACACACATACATACAAAAGTATATATACGTATATATATACATATATATAAAGATTTCCAAACTTTCTGCACAGTTCTTGACTTTCCGAATTTCCAATTGCACAACACTGGCTATAGCAACAACAACAACAACACACACTGACGCACACTGCAACACTTTCCGCATGTAAATGCAGCTCGACAACACTGGACACACACACTCTCAAAACTGATATGAATGGAAAACATCACAAACCTAACTACAAGACTTGTATAAATTATAATAAAAATAATAATAATTAAAGCGAAAACGAAATTAAATAATTAGTAATTAAGTTTAAATTACATTTTGTAAAAATTAATAAGTCAGGCGTAAGTGTACACTGTAAAAAAAAAAGAAAAGAAAACAAAATCTTTGATATAATACTTGTAAACGTTTTTATGTTCTTCCTCTTTTCTTTCCCTGTAAATTATGGCAAAGTTTCACAGACGAATTTCTAATTTGCTGTCGCTACGCTAATTCATTTCGTAGACTAGATTAATTTCTAAATTAATTTAATTGCATTTATTATGTGTATGAGTGTAAATTTTAATGCAACAACAAATATTATATATACATATTTAGTATTAAATTATTTAAACATAAAAAGAAAAAAACAAAAACAAAAACAAAAAAAACAACATTTATTTATTTTCCTCTCTCATTTATTAATCCAATTGCAAACAATGTATGCAAACGGTAGAAATTGGTTGGCGCACGGATGAAAGAAAGTAAAACCCAATAAATATTTCAACAATGGCATCACATATTATAATTAACGCTAACCAAAATAATACATTTAAATTATTTCAATAAAATTTAAGTAGCCATGCGTCTGAAAATCGATGCACATTGCAGACAAAGCAAACACATGACAATTAACAAAATGGGTAATAAATAATGAGAGAAAAAAAAAAAACAAAATTAAAAACAAAACCACATAAAAACGCAACTAAAACAAAAGCGTGCTAAATATAATACATTTGAAATAAAAATGAAAAATTTTAAAAACAATTACGTTTGTTTTTCTTTTATACTAAAAAAATAAATTGTTTTTTGAAAAGTATATTTGATTGAGTCTCCAAATTATAATTGGGTTTCTTAATGATATTATGAAGCCATGGTTTTAGATAAACAAATTTGAATGGCTTCTAAATGCTCAACTTTTTTTGGTTAGCTGTAAATTTCTTTTTCAGGATTAGTTGGATACATTTAATATTTTATTAAAAGAGGAAAGTGCAGTAAAACATTTAAAGAAATTTTGGAAAAAATAAATAACTTAAATTTGTACGTAAATAAAGAGACTTGGAATCATGTAAGTATGTAATATGATAAGAATTATAATAATTCTTAAAATAAAATTAATATTTATTTAAAAAAAAGTAAAATTGGTAATAAAATTTAAGTGGAAAATATATGCTATATAACATATTCTTAGAATAAAACAAATTTACTTTTGAAATAAAATTAAATGAATAAAATTAATTTATTTTTGAAATAAAATGAATGTATATTAAATAAAAAGGAAAATTGGTGAGTAAAATCTAAATGGCAAATATATAATTCTTAGAATAAAATAAATTTATATACATGAATAAAAAAAGGATAATTGGAATCTAAAAATATAAAATGTAAAATTTAAATGACAAATATATGCTAGATAGAATAATAAGTATTCATTGAAGGTAGATTCAAATAGTAGACTTTTTTATTCATTATTATTATTCATACACATGACTTCACATTGACATCATATGTGTATATAGCTAGCAGCTGCGAATCGATTTGCAATTCAATTGCAGTCTTAATTTAAAGGCGTTGTATAAATAGAAATTCAATAAGATAAACAAACGCCTCGGGTAATCGAATGATAGACGCCTTTTCGTATTTGCTCGCAGGCTTTGATCAACCTGAACACAAAGCAGGCGCATTAAGTCAATTCTCTAGGGAAGTTAAGCATAAGTCGGTGGCATTAATCAGAGTGCGTTATGAAACTGGGATCAATGACCCTCCGACCGACCGCCAAGGGGTACAAGTGACATCTGTTTTAATTCACGCATATTTCGCAAATAGCAATTGAAATGGAAATCGAAATGGAAATGGAAATGGCAATGGAAAATCGAAGAGCTGCGACCACAAATCACAGCTAGAGGGTTGACTCGACCGGAGGGAAAGTTCGCACATGTCGATTTTGAAACATTTAAATCAAATATAATAAAATAATAACGTTAACGTTCACGTTGGCATTGCGGCTGGCACTTGGCACTTGGCATTTGCTATTTGTAGCTGTCTTTTAATTGACACTTTCGATTGTTCTGTTCTGAATAAATGACGTTCGGTAGCTTTGATCGAATGCCTGTCCATCAATTCGCTGATTGGTGGAGGCGAAGCCTTCACCTGACAGACTGTCTGTCTGTCTGTTTCTCTGTTGAAAATTAGTTGAAAGCCATTTACGAAAATCAAACCAAATGGGTGTAATGTTTGTTGTGTGTGTGTGTGTGTGTTTTTTTTTTTTCACTTGTGCCCTCTTTATTTATTTTGTTCTATTTTTTCGTTGTTGTTGTTTGCTGGGTGGGTCAAAAAGTTCTCTCAATTCGTCAAATTGTCATTTGGCTTTTGAGTTGAGTGTTAAACGATTTTATTCTATTTATTTTCCATTGCACTTTTCGGTTTTTCGTTGTTCACTTTACAACACTTCAATTTGTAACGCTCGTCGTTTGTCCTCTTTTTATTTTATATTTATTTTTTGTTGGCCTGAATGACTTTATTTATCGCATTATGTGCGTGGGCCTGCACAAAAAAAAAAAAAAAAGGGTTGACCGCCCGCCTGTACAGTTGACAAGTTGATGCGACCGACACGCACTCCATCTATTTGAAATTGTGTTGCGATAAAAACCCGTGAAATAATCATAATTATGGGCAATATGGCAAAAATGTTGGCCAAACTCAAGGGTTAGTGTCACGCCCCGAAATAAAAAGGGGGCCAAATGCCTGTGACAAATGCGAAAAGCTATGTAACAAATCGATTTTTGCTTGATTTCGTTTACAATTCAGTTGTAAGTCGATTTAATTGATTCATCGCATTTCTACAAAATGTTTGAATGAAGAATGACAAGAGAAATCCATTGCAAATCATTAAGCAATGTAGCCTAAGTATAATTGATTAAGGCATGAATGACAAGCCAGATGAGTTATACGCACAGACATAACATTTATTATCAAAATAGATGAATGAATGAATGTACAGATTAAAAATGTATTTTATAAATATTTATAGCTAAATATAATTAATATTTGTATATATTAAATTTAATATTTACCAATATAAATATTTAATATTATTTATATATTTATAATATTTTTTTTTTTTTTTTCATTATTTTAAGTCCAGCTAAATATACCCTACCTTAACTAATTTCGTAGGTTTTTCGGCTTAAAACTTTTATTGTATCTCAAATTTTTACTTTTTTTAATATTTAATCTTTCTAATCCCAGCCTTTACGAATTTTTGTATGACAATGTATATATATTAATATATATTCCGATTCAGCAGTCAAAAGTGATCTTAAAATCGAATCAATAATTTATAAAATAGTGTTAAATTTTTATGATTTCTATAATTAATATCAAATGAATATTATAGATTTTTGATGAATTGAAATTTGAATAATTTGATTAAACTCTGATAATTTTTTTATTTTAACCTGGAAATGAATTATTAATTCCATTGAAATATTTTATTATCTATTATAAAATGTACAACAGTTCTCTTACAATCAACAAGGCCATAGTACAAATTTTTTTTGAAAGGATTCAAAGAATTTTTATAAGCAGAAAAACTTGTTTGTTTTTCCGCTTGAAAATAATCTTTGTATACAATGCCAATTATTACTGCATCCAGTGCTAGAAATGTGCACAGATTCATTTCGAATATGAAGAGTAAAGGCATTAGCTAGTTCATCTATGATAATGCCCACTAATTCGCATGTAGCTCACAATTGTGCCATTGATATAATATAATATGGCTCAGGCCTGGCAATGGCAGAATTTGAGCTCATCTCGGGCTCTGGGTATCAGCTGCTTTTTGCCATATCACAGGGCCACATCATCATGGCCATCCTATTAACTGGCTACAAAGGCTCCCTACTAAGCCGTCTGGACAAATACTTTAATGCCGTAGCACAAAGTCCACGACGTAAAAATGCAGAAATATGTTTTTTATATGCCTCGCGAGAGCCGGGCGAGCAGAGCCGTGCCGAGCGAACCAGATCCTCTTCACCAACTGTGCAAATAAGTAAAAAGTAATCCTAATTACAATTGCTAGTTATAAATAAACATGGACAAGGAGAAAGTAGCTTGAGGCTCAAGGCACAACAACACAAAAAAAAAAAAAAAAACCGTCTAGAACAGGACGACGATGACGACGTCATTGTAATAATGAAAATCCCCAAACAAGCCATAAAAGGGATAAACGAAACGAAATGTAATGGAATGAATGAATGAGTGAATGAATGAAATTTTTGGCAAGCTGCGAATGTGACAGGGTAACAGATTTTCGCTCGCTACAAATGAGAGATTGGGCTGAGCAGAGACAACAAGGACCTTCAGCTCGTGGAGTCAACAATATGTTAGCGACCTGTGCAAAAAAAAAAAAAAAAAACAAAAATTCTTTTTAGTGCTTGGTGGTGGATGCGTCGCAGTTGCTGTTGCCTGTGTTTCGCCAAAAATATTTGTTTGCTTTGCAGCTTAAGGATTTTAATAAAGCAAATCGCTTAAATAGCTCAGCTCGTCCCACGGAACTCATAATTACAAATGTCAGATGGCTGCAGAAATGAAAATGTTTTAAATCGTTTAATACCCCTTGCAAGCACACCCCGAATTCACTTTTGCTCAAGCCTTTGCAATGCATCTCTGTGCAACCATATGTACCCCTTTTTGACTTTCTCCATTGAGAAATCAAAGAACAATGGACAAATCGAACAATGGCTATAGCTATATACATACATATATACCCTATAGCCAGTCAAAAGATGTCAGTTGCTGGCGAGTTGCTTATCAAGCGTTAAATTGCAGCAATTTGACAGTTTATCGTTGAGTCATCGTCGCAAACTCATTGTCAAAGACAATGATGCCAAAGGCTTTCTACGCTATTTGCATAGCGTCAAGCTCACTCTCCGCTCTTGACCCTGTGTGTTGGTTGGGGTTGGCCAAAAACAAGGTACGAGTAAAATGTCAAATTGTCGCCCCCGTTTTCCGTTGCAACTAATGCAATTCATGTGTTGACTATTCTACTAGTATAGAGCATTCATCTCACTCGCTAGCCCCAATCATCGTCATCATCGTGTGCTCCCTTTGGCCTGTTTGCTTTTGTTTGTTGTTTGTGTTTGCCTTGTCCTGGCGTATGTCCTCTCTCTCTCTCTCTCTCTCTCTCTCTCTCTCTCTCACTCTCACTCTTACTCCTCTCTTTCTCTCTCTCTGTCAATTTGCATGTTACCTTGCATTTGTATTGGCATTGAATTGCATTTCGTCTTGGGCGCCCCTTTCACCACACTCTCTTTTAACTATTAGTTTATTTGTGTGTGTGTCCTTATCAACTGCTGCTTCCTGCCGCACGTCCTTGCTCTGACTTCCTTTGTCTGTCTGTGTTTGTGTGTGACTATTTGTTTATCTAACTATCAAAGTGCTGCGTGCTGCTTGATGCTTGTTGCTGCTTGCATAACTCGAGATTCGAGTGTGTTAATTGCTGGTCTCCCCTAGCTCATCCTGGCCACGCCCTTTTGACCAGCGTCTCTTGCATTTGCATTGTTGCTTGGCCAGCTACAGCTCTACTTATCTATTATTAAGCCACACACACACACACACACACACACACACATCTCTTGATAAATGTGCAAAAATCATGTGCGAGCTTTCAGTTCATGTTGTTCGGCTTTCGACCAATTTGCAAGTATTTTCAGTTACTTAACAGATTAAGAGTCGAGATTAAACTTCAAATTGATACAAATTAAAGGGGTAATAAACTACTCAGGCCATGCCATAAATGTTCTTGTTGTGCACTTGCTTATGTAGTCATTAAGCATTTGCTTCTAAATAAATGCACACAAATGTTGATTGCTGCATTATTATCATTATTCTTATTAGTATTGTTGTTGTTATACAAATTATCACACTTGACATGTACATTATAATTAGCATATTTAAGATATGAATAATTTCTATTAGAGATATTTTAAACCAAGTTGTGGCATGCTTAACAAGATTGTTTGACAAAACGAAGCTTTCGTTGAGTTAGGTGATTTGGTTTTAAAATTAACAATAAAAATGATTGTTAATTATAAATTTTAAATGTATTTTCATTGGTATTTCACTAGCATCAAAATTCAAGTTTTGAGAATTATGTATGCAGTTGAATTTATAGAATATATATATATATTTAAAGCTTCCCTTATTGATACTTCACATAAGTAGTACATATCTTATACAGCTTGAAGAAGCTTGATTAAAATAGAGTTTGTATCACTCTGGAAATAAATTTTATATTTGTAACTCAAATGGAAATCGTTAAAGCCATGGTTAAAAATAAAAAATAAATAAATGTTTTTTAAATACTAGAGATATATGCTTTAACAAATGCAGCCTAGCTGCTATTATTTTGCTTAGAGTGAGGACAGATTTCTTTTATCAATTTAGTTAGCATGATAAAGCTCGGGATCACGTCCTAAGAGCGAGCTAAGAGCAACCCAATTGCAACCTTAGCGTAGCTCAAACGTAGCCCGTGAGCAGTCCGAGTACAGCATGAGTACATGCCGAGTACAGCCCGAGTCTAGCCCGAGTATCGCCCATGAGCAGCCCGAGTACAGCCTGAGTAAAGCCCGAGCAACCCGATTGCATCTCATGAGCAACCCGAGTGCATCTCATGAGCAGCCCAAGAGCTTTCCAAGAGCAGCCCAATAACTGCGGTAGGCCAACCGCAGCTCAATCGATGCCCGAGAGTAGTCGCTACATACACTGCTCGGTAACGGTAATCAGAGCGCATTCTTATGCATGTAAAAGATCAGAGTATTAAGAAAGACCATCACCTCTTTACTATTTTCAAGGTATCTCTCGGTCTTAAGCCGTTTTGACTAAAACACTTTTAAATGTCTAATCAAGGCAAAACATTCTATATATTTTATATTAAATTTTTTTTAGTTAACCCAAATATAAAAGGTTTCCTGAAAATATTATTCGCTAAATTTGGCAGCATAAAAAAAATTCAAAATAAATTCTTTCAAAATGTGCTAAGAAAAACAAATATACATTTGTTTTGAAAGTAGGCATTAAATTAGAGTAATTAAAGTTTAATTAATTTTATTAATTTGTTTTTTTGTAACTTTTTTTATACACTTCATCTTTATTTTTAATATTATATTCACTATTAGTTAAAATTTTATTTTATATATACATTTTAAATTTTTTATTCTTGCTGAACTATCTTAAACTGCTTCTTCTGCTTCTCAAACTTTTTAAAGGTCTCTATTTCCATATGTTTAGCATAAAATATTAAATGATGTATTTTGAATATTAAATTATTCAATTATATTCACTTGATTTATTTAAAATCAAATTTGGTTTTATTAACACAGTGAAGCTTTGCAAATTTTGTATTCTCAACTCAACTTACAATCTCATCTCACTTCATAACTCGAAGACATTGCCGGCGCTGTCTGGTTTAACGAAACCAAAACAATTGGCCAGACATGTGGTTAACTCAAGTGGTTTAGGGTCTTAAGATCCTTTTTAGTTGCTGTTAACTGAGCTGGCCAAAAATGTATATGTATAAGTGAAGTAAAGTTTGCCATGCATCGATTGGAGCCCAGTTGGAGAGTCGTCCACTTAACGCCAAACTAATTGAAACTTTGTCTAATTTCTGTTTATGGCACAAACAACGGGGTGTGGCAGAGGCAGAGGCATTGGTATTGTGTGACAGGGATAGGCGAATGTCTGATGTGCCACATTATAAACTGCAACCTAAGACTTGGCAATAATTTGATAATTTAATTACACTTAACCTCGTTGAACCGACCCGCCGCCACGCAAGCCATACTCATTACGTTCCATCCCCAACTCCCTTCATTCAACATAATTTATGCAACTACTAATGTATGTGTGTCTGTGTGTGTTGGTGTGTGTTGGTGTTGGTGTTGGTGTTGGTGTTGCCGGCGACATTTTGCTTGTAGAAACGCATGCATAAATAAGTTTTCACATAGGAGTCAAAGCATCAACCCACAGCGCCATAGCCTTTCACGCTAAAAACCCTCAACCCCTCGGCGGCTCCTCTTGCTGGGCAATATGTGTATGTGTGTGTGTGTGTGCGTGTATGTGTGTTGTGTGTGTGTGTGTGTGTGTGTGTGTGGCATCCACATAATTGTCGGCCATGTATCTTACAAATGCAAATTAGATGCAAATGTTAATAATCTGCGTGGATGAATTTTAATGAGCAGCCAAAGTGTTTTGGCGACTTGTCTCCGCCGAAGCTGACGTCGCAGTTGACACTAGAAAGTGTCAGACATGCATCAAGGATTAGCCCTGACCAGCCGGCGGTGTGTTGTTAAACAAGAATACGTTTCTTATTCCATTTCCAGCGAATGACAGCTGGAAACGTGCCTCATAAACGGCGCATAGGTAGGCTAGTCTAACCCTATGTAGCCAATTTAGAGTTGAGAATTTTTTAATGGGGTTTGCCGCTTCCCCTAGCCCAACAGCAGCTGTAGCATAGGCAACAGACATCAAGTGGCTGCGGCTAATTAACGCCGCTGTAAAGATGCCGAGAGCAGAGCCAAGCAGAGCCAAGCAGAGCTGAGCAGCGCGCCAAGTGCGTCACGTGCTCCGAGGCTATCCGACTATCAAAATTATGTTTTCTGACACTTTATTCGAGTCCAAATTTAGATGGTTCCGTCTGCGTCGTTTCCTTTTCGCTGCCCGAATCCAAAAATGAAAACAGATGTTGAAAATCAGTTGCACATTAAATGCTGTTCATGTGGAAACTTAATTGTTGCCACAGCCACAGCTACGACGACACGAGGCACAGCCAGTCCCTCGATCTGTCATTTTGCAACTTGGTTTGATTTGCGGCAAGTGTCGCACCCAGCTCGACTCGCCCGGCTTAGGGGTTGCCCTTGCTACAGCGTTCCATTTAGGTGTTTAATATTTGCCCATAATTTTATATATATAAATACATTTATTTGGCTCTTTTTCCATTTGTTTAGGCAAACACACATAGTGCCAGGATACGTATATATATATACATATCAATAATATGAGTTTATTTGCTCGCACTGGAGGCGACATATGTTGGCAACTCCAGCTGGGCTCGTGGTCAGTGCGAGGCAGTGGGCACTTGGCAATCGCAGTTAGAAATTGAAATCGATGACTGCTAATGATTATTATGATAGCGTCTCGATGGCAAAGTGCAACTGCAGTGGAAAAATATATATTCAGCTGTTGTGTTTGATAGAAAAGTTATTTAAGGGTTCACGTTGTGTTTGCAAAGGTGTGGAAATATATCTACTATATATACCTGTGTAGAGTTCATGTTTATGCAGTTATATACGCATGGGTAGATAAAACAGATTTTTGAAAAAAAAAAATCTACATAAAAACCCTTTTAAGTCCGATAAGAGTCCTGTGTAGATTTGGTTGAGATTAAATAGTTCACTTTTTACATATCAAAAAAAATTTTTTGTAATCCTATAAATATAAATTATTTTAATTTAATATTATTTTTTAATTATTATATTTACATATTTATTTTAATGTTATGTATCACTTAAAATCTATTTATTTCTTTCAGAGGTACTAATATATATATATATATATATATATATATATATATATATATATATATATATATATATATATATATATATATATATTTTTTTTTTTTTTTAATTTATTATTTTTAAAATTTTTTTTAAAATTTTTAATTCATTTATTTATTTAAAAAAATAATATAAGTTTTTCCCCTTTCTAAATGCACTATCCGCAGAAATCAGAAACATAAATGAAATGCTATACATAAAAGATTGAATGAAATGAAAAAAAAAAAAAAAATTGAATTAATTGTTTAAAATATATTTTAACAGAAAAAATATTTTAAATGACATATTGTAGATTTTTTGGCAAAAACTATGAAAAGAAAATATGTATGTTGATAAAAATAAGCAATAAATTAATATTAAATTATAAATTGAATAAAATTAATCTTTTTCCTTATCTGTATTATTAGAATATTGCAACTAGAAGCAATCCATACAAATTCATTTAAACTTTAGCTAACAGCTACTCAATTAATTGTTGGTCTACTCGAAATAAAGTCATACAAAGAGATCTGCATATATCTGCGTCTACTTATGTATTTAATATGCTACTTTTATTACTATAATATAAGAGCGACAGTTGACTCAGTAGCTTGATTAGCTTTGTATGAGTTTTATATTTACAAGAGATTGTACTCATTCGTGCCGTTTCCTCTCTGTTTCTTACAGCCCATTGGCTCATAGGCTAAACTATACTCAGCCGACGCTAGCCGATACTAAAAGCCGAAGCTCAAAGCTGACGTTCAATGCCGACTCTCAAAGACGAAGCTCAAAGCCGACGCTCAACGCTGACGTTCAAAGCCGACGCTCAAAGCTGACGCTCGTAGCCAACACGCGAAGCCGACGATCGTCCCTCGTGTATGATGAGAGATTTCGATGCACTAGCATTAACATCTCTTTCTAATTTGACTATAATAAAGTGTAAAATGTAATAATATTGGTGACTTGCACGACATCTAAAATCAGTTGAGAATAAATGCTGAAAACTCAATGAGAACTAAATAGAGAGTATCAGATTTTTTCTGGATTGACTTGAAGCTACACGCTATCTCTCGATAGCTCAACAATACAAAATACTACAATACAATACAATACAAAATACAAAATTAAATTTGTATAATAATCGATTAAATTCAAAACGAAAATAATCTCCTCATCATTCTTGTCTGTTATTATTTCTATTTCCTATGCAACTATCCACTTATTACTCATACTTCCTTCGTTTAGCTCCTGGCTATTCCCTTCTCCTTATTTCCTACTCCATATTCCTTCTTTATATTCGAAAACAACTTCTTCCTCACATAAAGTTAATATTTTCGATCAACTTGCATCAATACCCTCTGTTTAGATATATAAAAAAAATCAATACCCTCTGTTTATATATATAAAAAAAAAACTTCCTTTGCCTGCCACAACTCCCTTATGTTGTTCCAACCTCTCCTTTCTTATTGTGTCTAATTCTTAAGCGTTTCGTTTGCCTTGAAACAGTGCTCATGCACACACATATGTCCTCATCGTGCGCCTATTACAATATTCGCGTAATCGAACACTCAATTAAATTGCATTACTATAATTTGAGAGTGGGAACTGAGTAATGCATGATATTTCGACATACGTTGCGCACATGATGCATTCCCATATCGATGAATGCTGCGTCTACGCGTTCAGGCAGGGTTCACTGTCATCTCACTATGAGAATAACTGTGATAATGTGCGTGAGTGTGTGTGTGTCTGTGTGTGCGTGTGCAATAACTGCGCAATATATCAAACAAATACACCTGGGACTACGCAGCTACTGCACCCGGGGATGTTTGGCTCGTGAGCGTGAAGAGCCAAGCGCAAACGGAAAATAAAACGAGAAATATAAAACAACAACATAAGGAAAACAAAACAATGGAAAATCTACAAATGGAAATGAAAAGCGTTTGCCAGCGAAAAATGTATTTATATGCGATTTAATGGAAATGCGAGGGTTGGGCGCGAAACAACAAATAAAAATAATGGATTGAATCAAATTTTTGGTAAAGAGTCAGTTGAAACCATAGACTATATACATAACTCGTATGAGAGATAGAGAGAGAGAGACAGGGGGAAAGGAAGGGAAAATACTCTAAAGTGTGCATTCAGCTGCAGCCGCATCGACGAGAAACATAACAAATGACAACAAATGCAGAGCAAACAGCGACAGGGCTATTGTTGTCCAGGCAAACAAATTCGCAAGTGGATCGCCCACAATGAAAATAAAAGCTATAAAGGATAAGGCGAATACTAGATGATCTACATGGAGATATGAAACAGAAAGTCATTTAATTTAGAAGAATATGAACAAATTTGGAAAATAACGAATATATATAGAAAAGGTAAAGTAAAGTAAAAAATATAAAAGACATATTTATAGTATATGAAAAAAAAACTTAAATAAAAATAACAATATATATTTGGAATAGGTAAGGTAAAGTAAAAAAAAAAAAAAAAAAAAATAAATAAAAAAACAACAATATGTATATAGTTACATTTACGTTAAGAACTAAGGAACTCATTAACCACATAGTTTTTTAGAACATACTTATCATATGCGAGCGAGCATATTGAAAGAGTCGGTTGCGCTCACAGAATTCCTACAGTGTAAAACGTTTATGATGTATAAATATAATTCAAGTGCTTTACCAGTCAAGTGAGTTAAGGAAATATCAAATCACTGAGCAGTGACTGACATGAAAAAAGAAGTCTCTAGCTATTAAAGGTTCTGAGATCAATGCATAAATTCAAAAGGCTCTTCGCTCAGGCGGGCAGGCAAGGAAGGATCGGCATACAAGACTAGATCGATTCAGTTTGTAGTTTATTAAAATCAACTTTCTGATCGTCACATCATCTTTCACAAAACCTATAGACCCTAAACTCATTTTGGAGTTGGTTTAGTGTATGGAAAAAAAAAAAAAAAAACAAAACAGAAAACGACCTTGTGAAAATGTGAATGTCATTTTAGTCCAACTCTGCGACGTTGTACTGCTATGCCTTAACCACTTCCGTTTTGTTGTCCATCGAAAAAAAAAAACGAAAGTTGAAGAACCATGAGCATTGTTGTTGTTTTTACCGCCATGCTAATCCTGTAACTGAGCCCTCGAGGGTCACCCCAAGGGTGGCACCCGTGTTGCATGCCTCAGTGACTTTCGCTGTCGCCAGCGCTGCCTCGACTGGGATTAATTCCACACATTAGCCGGAAATTGTATATACATATATATATATTTGGCTGGCCTGGCCTGGCCTGGCCTGGCCAGTTGGTTATTCCATGAATATGTTTCGCTCTTATAAAGTGTGCCTAATGCCGGGAGTTAAGCCTGGAAATCTTCTCGAGCTAAGCTGACATGACCAATGGCAGCCACTTGTTAATTTCTCATACTAATTTTTGTTGGCAGCTCTGCTCGGCTCTGCATTGCTTTCGTTTCGTTTGGTTTCGTTTCATTCATTTTTTAAGGGGTTTCTTTTTTACGTTCGTATTGCCCCTTTCATTAATCACACTGATCGCTTTTCGAGCACGCACTATTCGCCATCATTTTTTAGGATTTGGCGCGCATGTGGAATTTCCACACACGACACGACACAGCCGTCTCCCATGGGGAGAAAAACTGCGACATAGCATTTCTCTCCCTACAGCTCTCTCGCTCTCTCGCAATCTCTCTCTCTCTCTCTCTCTTTGTCTTGCCAAAGTAATTGAAATTTGTGTGAGTGATAAATTCAGTTGTGGTGCGCCATGTTAAGCGCATGATTAGCGCATTTTCCTCGCACATTTTGGCCACATACAACTCTCGGGAAATGGAGGTGTGGCCCAGTCGTGCG
The DNA here is from genome assembly GCA_030914335.1 of Drosophila borborema. NCBI lineage: Eukaryota > Metazoa > Arthropoda > Insecta > Diptera > Drosophilidae > Drosophila > Drosophila borborema. The sequence goes on from JAUESP010000308.1 coordinate 829,757, forward strand.
TTGCCTGCCAACAATGGCTTTTAATTATTTATTGCCTAATGACCTAATGACTTTTCTTAGCCCAGCCTGAGAAAGGCACAAACTCTCAGTGATTGGCATAAAGCTAGTCGACAGCACAACCAACTAAACTAAACCAAAGGCACGCACAGTCAAAGTAATGAATGGCAAGATTTTCTTTCTTTTTTTTTTTTTGCCCTCTCATATAAATTTGTTGTGAGCTATAGATAAATAACTGCAGCTGCAGTGAAGTTCGCATGTATTTTACTGATCTCCCTTAACATTAATTTTTAATTGCATTAGAGAAAACAAATTATTGATTGCTGCTGTTATTAATTTAATAATCTTAATATGTATGCAAAATCTTAAATATTAAATATTTTTTTATATCTTATGAGAGCCTTTACCATAAATTTTACTATGCATAGTATATTGAGTGAGTCTGATAGAGAGAGAGAGAGAAGTAAACTGAGAGAGACAGCTAGTCTTTATCCAAGCAAAATTATAACAAGTCAATACATTTTTTTTCCTATTTATATAGTTATCTATATATCTATTTACGTATATGTTTTAAAATGTCAAGCCTCTAGCTTATCGAGTTCACGAAATTAGCAAATTGTCATTAATGGATTGTCTCAGTTTCTCATCCGATCAAGCCTACGCCAGAAGAGAATAAGTTGATCTTTGCATAGGTGTGTGGTCGACATTAGAAGTCAGAAGCTGAGAATAAGAGAGGAGTTCAAATACTGAGAAAGATCTACAAAGTAAATAAAAGAAACAGGCAAAGCAATTGCTTCGCCTCCAATAAAAGAGAACTATTTTTCGGTAGTCAGTGGCGTTCCACAGAAGCAAACAGAACTAGCTATACAATCACAGATTTGCAATTGATATGGAATGAAATAAGCTCACTCCAACACATACATATATGTATATGCTTGACTTGAGCAGCTGAGCTCAGCTTGCCTCTTTGATCAAAGTTACAAATGTCTCATAAAGGCAACTACTTTACACACACCTACTATCTATATAAGAAAACCATTATAAAAAGGTCTCATTTAACCCAGAAGAAAACCACATAGTTATAATAGTTCCCTTCATATAAATTCTCATTGCGTCAGGTCAGTTAAATGCTCTTTACCTTTTTGCCCCAAACTCTCTTTTTATTTTGTAAAAAAAAAATTCTAATTGCCTTATAATCCCATTAGCACCTTTATTAGCTGTCCATGAACGGGCATGGGCTGTAATTTAGCATAGGGTAGACCTCACAAGTCGATATTGCCACACCCCCGCACCCACCGCCCGCAATCAACTCAATTTGCAAATTGTGGCCTGCCCTGGCATGTGCCACACTTGAAAGTATTTTAAAACCATTTATTTCAAATGACCCACACGATGAAGACGATGACGACGACGACGACGACGATGATGATTTTGTGGAGCTGGGCCGAACAATTTTAAAACTCCAAACACGTAAAGGCAACCAAGGAACTTGGCCACGATTGCAACCTGGCCAGGCCACGGCTGTTGGTTGGTGCCATAAAAAATTCATTTGACTTAAAAACTTTGAGAGAGACAAAAAAAAAGTACAAAATATAAAACCAACCGGGCAAAAAGTGAGGCAACAAACTAAACCAATGTCGGTACTCGGCAGTCGGCAGTAGAAATTGATATTAAGTCAGGTGGCGCGTGTCCATTACACGCATTGCGGCCAGAAAGCGAAAGCCGCCTAGAATACAGGTAGAATACATATAGAGAGATATCAGAGAGAGAGAGAGAGAGAGAGCTCACTCTAAACTGACAGTTTTGAGGCACGCACATCCCGTGCCTGGCATAAGCAAAACAATGAACGAGCGAGCCCAACAGCTCCGATCTGAACGGAGAGCAAATTTGCTTAGCTAGCGCGGAAATTGTGGCCTACTGCTGCTCTATTGTCTTATTGAACTCCGGACTGGCATAGAAGGAAACGGAAACGCGACCTGGCCGCAGCCTGAAGTGCACCCACTCCCCTTTTTCTCTTCTCACTCTCTCTTTCTCTCTCTATCTTTCGCATTGTGACTGTGTTACGGTCAGCGCGGTCGGCGTTTTGTCAAAAGGCGCACGTGAACTATTAAAATCACTTAAGTGCAATTCATGTCACGTTCTACGGCAGCCCAAAACTTACAAGCGATTGATATATGCGATGTCAGTGCTTCTTCTATACGTATATAACTGTGCGATAAATGAACTGACAGAATGTCTGGCCAATGCCTGATAAACTTGATTCCATTTGCATAAATCCATTTCCCCATTCTCTTCATTGTCAGCTTTTATGATATTTTTGACGCCAATTGTTGGTCAAGGTCGCTGGCGAAAATGGAATGAAATTTATTTCCATTTTGAATAAAACGAAGATACGTGCAGTTTGAAGATGAGATAAGTGAAACTTATGGTCGATATAAAAGCATTTTTTATTGAATGAAATAAGTTAACTATAATTTGGAACATACAGAATTATATTATTTAAGTGCATTATTTAATTATTGCCTTCTCAAAGATAAATAATAAATTCAAATGAATTTTCATTATTATAAGTGTCAATATCAGCTAAATGAGCTAAGGGAATTTTAGTTTATATGCATTCTTGAATTTACCATAATAATAATCTAGTCGTAAGGGTATGATAAGAAATCAGCATAAAGAGTAATAATAAATAATAAAATCAAATATATACCAAATTTAATAAAATTAAATAAATAAAAGTAAAAATAAAGAAGAATATTCTTTATAAGGTATTAGAACTAAGCTTAACAGGGAGATTAGATCACCTAGTTATAATAAAAATAGGAAAAAAAAATCTACTGAGTTTTTATCGGCTAATTTTTCGTATGACATATATTTTAAAAATTATGAAATTATATCTTTTTTTGGCTTACGATATCTATTTGTCTATTCATTAACTCAACTCATCATTGTGATCAAGAACGTATGTGATCTGATACTTATTGTGATCTGCACCGCGTTCTGCTGCGTCTCACTTACATATTCACAAAACCATTTTATGCTGATTTCAAATTTTTCTGTACTATTCAATTCAGCTTTATAAAGTCATATTGCATAATACTTTGTTAAATATTCTATACTTCAAGATATTTTCGGTTAAACTCAACTAAAAGTATCAAATATAATAGGCAGAGATATGTAATCTCTCTTATAAAAGTTTATAAAGTAATATTCACTTTGCATATAGTCTGATATGATAAAAATCGGCTTAGTTATTTATCAGGTTCAACAGAAACAAAAAAAAAAAAAAAAAAAAAAAATAATAATAAATATAAATCCATAATAAAGTTATCGTCTAACTATATGCAAGGGTAGCTTACATATTTGGCTATTTATACTTTTGAATTTAAATTAGTGTTGGAATTTTCATTAATTTACTGAACAGATACTCAATATTTATGATTCATATATATAGACACATACACACACGCATAAATGTATTTGCTTTTTGCGGCTAAGCTACGAATTTATTTAAATATTTAAATACATTTTGACGCTTCCCATTCGCATTTTTAATGAAAAATGTGCAGAGTTGCGTATTCAGGAAATAAACAAAAACAGCATTTAGTATAGCATATTGCAATGTTTCGTTGGCCAAAATAGATTTGATCTAAGCTGATTATTTACACTGGCAACCGGGGTACAACATTTGACCCAATTCCATCGAATGAGCAAACAAAATATTACACCGAATTGATTTTGTACGTTGATTAATTTTACAACTATTTGCGTACATCCCAAAACAATTAATGCCAGACCACAAAAGTTGACACTCAGTGCCAACAACTTCGAAGTATCTTCAGAAGGAATTTTGTTATGCTCCAGCGACGTTTTGTCAATTAAATGCTGGAAAATTTAACGCCACAGGCCGCAGCTCTAATGAAAGCTACAAGGGAGGGCAGGAGCATAAGATGTCGCACCATTTACAAGGCAGCCACTTGACAGGCCACACAACAACAGCAACAGCAACAGCAACAACAACAACAACAAGTATAGCAGCAGCAACAGCAACAGAAATGCCATTGCACTTCTTTGTCTCTTGCTTACTCTTTTGCACAAGCATCTCAGCTGCACTGATTAATTACAGACAAATAAATAAATTTCTACCTCAGTCCTTCGCTTTACAGCACGCTTTTCGTGTCATGTGTGGAAATGATAAAAATACTTAGCGCTGTGTTAGCATATTTTTAAATACCCTGTAATGAATCTTGGGATAAATAAAGGTATGAGAAAATAGAGACTAGACTAGTATAAGTATAAGTATAAGCATAAGTATAAGTATAAGTATAAGTATAAGTATAAGTATAAGTATAAGTATAAGTATAAGTATAAGTATAAGTATAAGTATAAGTATAAGTATAAGTATAAGTATAAGTATAAGTATAAGTATAAGTATAAGTATAAGTATAAGTATAAGTATAAGTATAAGTATAAGTATAAGTATAAGTATAAGTATAATATAAGTATAAGTAAGTATAAGTATAAGTATAAGTATAAGTATAAGTATAAGTAAGTATAAGTATAAGTATAAGTATAAGTATAAGTATAAGTATAAGTATAAGTATAAGTATAAGTATAAGTATAAGTATAAGTATAAGTATAAGTATAAGTATAAGTATAAGTATAAGTATAAGTATAAGTATAAGTATAAGTATAAGTATAAGTATAAGTATAAGTATAAGTATAAGTATAAGTAGAAGTAGAAGTAGAAGTAGAAGTAGAAGTAGAAGTAGAAGATTATAAGTATATATGTAGCTGTACAGGGTATCTCAATGTCATTCACTCTAATAATTAAATACTTCTTTATTGTTTTGTTTTGGTTGTATTTGAAATTTATTTCTCCTGCCTTTGCCTTTTTGGATTATTAATTACGCTGACACTTTGGGTCTGCGCTAATGAGCACCGAAATAGAATTTTTTCCATAATTTGGCTTCTGTCTATAGGAAAATTGTGCATTCGTACCAAGCACATCTCTGCCACTTCCATCTCCAGCTGCATAATTTTATGCAAATGACGTTGCTTCAGCAAACATAACCTCATTTTGGATAGCCCAGCTTCGATATGGAGCGCTTAGATGTCGCTGTTGTTTCTGGTGCCACTGCTGCTGCTGCTGCTGCTGGCCATTCGGCTGCCACTTAGCTCTACACTGCACTACACGTTCATGAAAAATGATTATAAGTGGGTCACAGGATATGCAAATGTTTCTTTTTCACGCTCAGCTTACGACAATGGCAGAGTGGAGCGAACTAGAGCAGAGCTGCTCCAACGGCCGCCAGAGGGCGTTGCCTAGCGGCAGGTGTTGGGCCACTCTTGAGTTATGTTCACATACATATTTATTTATATATATATATATGTATATAAATACATAGGTATAGGTATGTGTATATGTCTGCCTGAGGACTATACGTACTTGGCAGGACATTTTGCAAATGCAACTGAAAGTTTGCCAAGAAAATGGTGAAAGTTTTTTCCGTTTTAGTATTTTATAACCACCATGGCCGCCAGCTGCAAGTTGGCAGTTGCAACTTTAATTTTGCAGAGAGCACAGAGTCCAGTGGACACCAAACAGTACAGACAACAAGAGCAGAAACAACAACAACAACAACGCCTACAGTTACATTTGATTTAATTTTCTATGTCAGTTCCAAGAAGTTGCGGTAAAGCCAAACGCACAACGCATGAAAAACTAATCAAAATGGCGCTCGTCCTGGGACCCACTACACAGTACCCAGTACACAGTATCCAGGACCCCTCTCTCTCTTCATCTACATTGACCACGTATATCCAGCCAGCATGCCATCGGCCATTTGCTGCCTGACACATGCACATGTCCTTGCGACTCTAATCCCAGAGTGAAAGTTTATTTAGCTTTTTACCATTTCCTTGGCAAAGTCAAATAGTTTAAAATGTGTCACTAGTTTTGTCATTTGTTTACATATAAATAAATATATTTGTATATTTCTTTTTATTTTGATTTTATTTCAGTTTTTTTTGTTATTTAGTTTTTACTCGCATCACATAAATAAATATTATATGTTATATGTTGCGCTTAGAGCTAGAAAACTTTTCGAGTTGGATGAGTTTTATGTTTTGTGTTTCAGACATTGAAATTGAAATGTCATCAGAAATAAAGAAAAAGAAAAAAATATATATATATACATATGAAAATCTTTGGCTCTGGCATGCAAATGCGAAACGAAAAAAAAAAAAAAAAAATTGTAACACAATTTATAAGAAACTTAATTGTATCTCACAACTCACAAATATGGCTCACTAGTGAAGCAGTGTTTGTGTCGACTTCAAAGGCTTCATGAATTATATATACATATAATTTGATATTTTATTTGAAATATATTTTTATATATAAATGAATCGAGTGTTTATTTATAAGATAGCTACAGTTGCTCAGACGATTGAAATTGAAATTGAAATTAAAAATAAGTCTTTAAGTAATTTGACACGTTTTCTGCAGGTAAAAAATTATCAAATGAATTAAAGCTTTGAGCTTTATAAAAAGGCTGTTTTGCACTGCCATTTCAAACATTCTATAAGTGAAATATTAAAAATCAATAAATTGTTAACTTTGCCTTACAAAATTTTGCGTCTCTCGATCAACTCATGGTTAAGTAAATCAAGTCGAATTTAAATTATACAAATAATCAAACTGTTCTCAAAATAAGTAGTAAAAAATTCATTTCTAATATTTCATTTTCCTCACTTGTTTGAAGTACTTAATTATTGATAGAAAATAACTTAGGCATTTTTATATATTCAAGAATTTTAGCTTTCAGCTGTCTTAAAACAAAAACCACAAAGCTGAAGCAACCAATTGCTCAACCGCAGAGCACTGATGACCGTAAACCAAGCTGTAGTCCCAGTCCCAGCAATATTTTTGTTTTATTTTCTATTTTCTACTTCTATTTTATTTTTTTTTATTATTTATTTATTTTTTTTTTTGAGCGCTTCTTTAAGCTCCAAACATTTTGCTTAGTTTGGCAAAAACACGCAGCGACCATTTTTCATATTTTCATTTATAAATTTATTATAAAGCCAAAAGCAGCAACAGCAGTGAGAGCAACAGCTACTCTTTGCTGGTGGATGGGCTTAATAGCTACCATTTGCCCCTATTCCCGCTCCTGCTCCAGTCACTGCCTCAACTACAACTCCTGCTCATGTCCCTGCTATTGCCACACAGCTCTACCCACTCGGGTAGTACTCTTGGCTGCGGTTTAGAGCAACGGCTACTTTGGCATTTATTTTAAATTATAGTTCGCAGTAATAACTAATGCTCAAAGAGCAGTCGCTGCTGCTGCTGTTGCTGTTGCTGTTGCTGTTGCTGCCTCTGTTGTTGTCGTTGTTGTTGTTGGCTGCTGCCAGTTGGTTTGGTTGTTGTTGTCGCTGCCATGTACAGAAATTATAGACATTTCGGTCAGAGGCTAATGTGCATGTGTGTGTGTGTGTGTGTTTAGTTTTTAGCCGTTTAATGACAGTATTTTCCAGCTATGCCTTACTTCTCTATGGCAGCTTGACATGAGATTCCAATCGGTTTTCATTAAATTCGTTGCAAAGTGAATGTGGATTAAACAGTTTGACAAGTCATCTGCATAATTATGAAAACCAGTTGACATTTTTACAGCCACTAATTGAAAATTCTTCAAGTCAAGCCAATGCTATCAAACAGCTGGCAAGTTTCTCGCCGACGGCACAACACAATGCCAATCGATGTGTGTTAGTGTGTATTTGTGTGGGTTCTGTGTTGTGTGAACGTATTTTCACCATTATGGCAATCGCCCCTTTGGGGCCGCCTAATGGCCAAGCACGCCTCCCAAACACTCCCCAACACAAAACGTCAGTAAATATGAATGAGTTCCAGTTAATGAAATATTGAAATATGAATAGACAAACTCGCCATCGCACACTCCAAAGCAATCATATGTCCATCAAGCACAACTTTGTCTGTCAAAGTCGCAAGGAAATTGAGCTGAGCTCAACAGTAAAATCAAGGCTAAAAAATACCCTGTAATGTAGTCTGAACATGAATTCAGTTAAAAAGAATTCTAATTTAGCATGAAGAATTATTAATTTTTCTCCAACACACCCTGAATTCCCTTTTACTTATATACATAAAGAAATTGTTTTGCCTACTCTATATACCTTTCTCTATATGATAGGGTAGCGGAAAAGTAGAAAAAAAAAAAAAACGTAATTTAATCGTAAGCTTACTGAGGAAATAAAGCCTTTACCACGAAGGGACTTTCGCCCATCAGCAAAAAAAAAAAAAAGTAACCCGAAACAAACAAAAATTACAACGCTTAATTATGAAAAGTGTTTTTTTTCTCTCTCCTCCATCAGTTCGTCGAGGAAAATGAGTAAAAATGTGGAAAACACACGAAACGAGTTAATGAGCGAAATTATAATGAAGTTTTTCGCTTCGCTGGGGCGTTCGACGAGTCGAGTACCACGAGCCACCCTTGTGGGGCGCCAGCATGTGGGTCAGAGCTGCTCGGGTAACTGCTGCTGCTGCTGCTGCCTGTAATGGGGCTAATCAAATATTTGACATTTGTTTTCGGGCGGCGCTGCCGTTGAGCTCAACTTGTCTACTACAAAACTCATTAGAATCGCTGTGCGTGGGCATAGTCAGAGAGCCGCTCAATGCTAAGATGGACACTCAGACAGCGCAGATAGCCAGGGTAGTCAGCCGTGCAGTATGCAGCGAAATATTTCATTAAATTGCTTCACATTGCAACTGCAATCCAAGTAAGCAACAGACAACAGCCAACATCAACAGCCACATTAACAATGACGCCAACAATGCCATAAAAAAAGCTTTCCTTTGCTTTTATGATATGAGCAGCTTCGGGTCAGCAAGATATTCAAATGACCTGCGCCAAAGAGCTATAACTGTTGAAATGGAGATTAAAAAATACGAATTGATATTGAAATGTAGTAAAAAACTGAACAATTTTGTAGTCATATTAAATTTTTGTATAAATAAGCAAAATAAAAAATATTTAGCAATATCTACAAATTTCTTTTATTTACGATTTAAAATTCAATTAATTTTTTATTAAAACTATTTAAGTGAAGTTATCCATTTGATACATATATAAAAATTATAACAAATAATTTATTTTTGAGAATTTATTTTGCATATTTAAAAAAAAATATTGGAAAGTGAGGAAACAAATTTTAAAATAATGTTTCAATTTAATTTATTTAACCAATTGATTTTTATGTAATATTTCATATGATCTGTGTACATGATCTGAGATGGAGGTTTCCCTGCATAAATTGTGTTGGTTTGATACTACGTTTAAATGGTGTGGATATTATCAAACAAAGCAAAAAATAAATGGACTTTGTTATTGGAAATTAAAGTTTTGCTTTTAATATATTTTCTTTTACAAATAGTTACTATTAGAAATGAAAGTTGTTGTATAAAATTTGAATTGACAGTCAAAGAAAGATATTTGAAAGAAAGTAATATTCTTGAAGATGCCTGCTATTTCATTTTGAATGATTGATATTTTCAAAATTTATATTTTTAATATGAATTTTTATTTATTTAATAATTATCAAGTAAAATAATTATTAAGTAATTACTTATTTTTAGTTTATATAATTTGGTTGTTTGAATTATACACAGTATGCAGAGATTAAAAAGGAAAAAAGTTGTATATTTATATATATTTCATTAAATAAATATTTAATTTTTAATCAGGTAATTTTATTATATTCGAAAGTATTGTTAGCACTTGCCAACTACCCTACAGAATCAGAAAATTATTTCAACTAAATTATACCAAAACCTGATTTTGAATTCGATTTTTTTCTTGAACAAATGTATATAGCTCTGGGGGACAACATCATTGTGAACTGTCTGCTAATGTACATCTGCTTTTCTATTGACTTAGATTAAGGGTCAAACAACCTTCATTAATGTTCTTGATATACTGAATTGTAGATGCCGTGGGGAATTAAAGTGTAAACGCATGCACACAAACGAGTGGAGGAAAATGAAAAAGACAAAAACGGAAGCGGAAATGTTTAATGCGGGTTTGCTAGCACTGAGGACGATGCGTTGACGTGTCCAACTCGCCGGCTGTTCGGCTGCCTGGCTGCCTGGCTGACCAATGTAAAACGTTGGCCGAGCCTAGGAACGAGACCATGTCCATGTGAGTTACGCAGTAACGAAAGCCGATAAATATTTATTTGCATGTGTGTGAGTGTGTGTATCTTTGCATGTGTGTGTGTGTGTGTGTGTGTATGTATATGTTAATTAAGAATTTGCAGCAGGCTGGCAGACGATTAAATGTGTACGAAAATGTGCCGCCTGCCACCCATTGACCCCACCGCACAATAGCCGCATGCTGTCCATTGCAATCGTTGTGCTGGACACGCAAAGGACGACCATTAGTTCCGCTGAAGGGGCAAGGGTTGGCACCGATAATCGAATGAATTAATGGAACACGCAAATGAAATAAAATCGGCAGCGCCAGCGATTCATTTGGATAAATCTCTTAGCCTGCAACGACTACAAAGAGGAATAAAGACAGCACATTGTTACTGAATCTTCCATATCTGCTATAGAGCAGACCTGATCCATTTTATAAAATAGTCAAACATTCCATTGCATTAGAAAACTTTTCGTAAAATTGCATCGGAAATATTTATAATTTACTCAAAAGTTACTTTAATCAGTATTTATTTATCCAACTCTCTATAAGTAGAACTTAAGCAATTTCAACTCCAAACATATTTATATTATTTAATTTATTTAGTCTTCACTTTCTTTGACTTCTTAACAATCGTAGCATTTTTCGGGCTTCCAGTTAACTTTTTATACAAATATATCACGAATATTTTAAAGCTAAGCAAACTTAGAGCTATAAGGCAGATTAGCAATGCATAAATGTCCAAATTATTGATTGCTATAAAGTTCATGTGTATGAGAGGACTTTGCAAATGTGCTGCTCCATGATGTCTTAAAACATATTCAATCCAATAGAGCACGGTTTGACGGGCACTCAGTGGGCGATCACGGAATAGCTGAGAAAATGCTTTCACCTTTTCTGTATATTGGGGATTCTCGAGAACTTCTTTAATGTTATCATGGAAAGGTTTTTCTTCCAGGGTCAATAAGCTCATACTTAAACCAAATCCATCCTGTACCATCTTTTCAGCATTGGCAGGCTGATCCCCAAACACTGGCAATGAAAGCATAGGTTTTCCATGATACTGAGATTCTGTGATCCCTCCTCTTCCCGCATGATTAATGAACAGTTTAATATTGGGATGGGCTAGAATATCATCTTGTGGCAGCCATTTGGAGTAGAGAATATTATCTGATTTGCCAGGCTTTTTATCAAGATCCTCCCATTTCCAGATGACTTTCTGTTTCAGCTTGGACAACACATTGAACATCTTTTGTACTGTGTCGGGTTTCAAATAAGCTCCTTTCAAATTGGAGCCCAGACTAAGAAGGATGGCTCCATCTGAAGCATTCCGTAGAAAATCAGCAATTGGTTTAGGCAACGGGTCGGGTTTTTCTTTAATTTGAATTCCTCCAACTTCAATAGCTCCAGGGAAATTGGGCCGAATGGGACCTTCACTAATACCATGAGAATTGAAGAGGACAAGAGACACATTTTTGTTGAGATCTTCATATTTTGGCATAGTGGGATCATCGCCGTAGAGTTCCCTATAAAAAGTTTAAACTGTTTAAATATTTTCCGTGATCCATGGGTTGCTTTCACTTACTCGTAATATTTTGCATTGTCTTTGTCCATGAGATACATGAATAATTTGAATGCACTGAGTAATATGTAATTCTTCAATCGTTGTCCAAAGCTCATTACTTGACCCTTGCCGACGGAAACTCCCATTGTCGGAACATAAGCTTGGGTTTGGATCTCACCCAGTATGGGATCGAATAGCTCTGATTGGAACATTGAAGTCACTATCACCACAGGTACCTTTAGCTTCTGAGCGATGCCTATTTGAAAAGTATTGAAGAAATAGCCAACCATCACGAGATCGAACTTGTTATCCTTGTTCTCGTACAGATCTCGGACACGTGGATCTTTCATAACATCACGGCTCTTGTCAAACATTGCCAACAATTCTTTACGCATGCGAAATACAGCTGCAATTAGGTCAGAATTATCTCTCTCAGTCATGCCGGCTATACTAGCCTCCTTTGCTTTGTTCTCCTCCTCAGTAAGTGGCACGTATATAAGGTTTAGATTCTTGTGAGTGACATGCGGTATCAGAGATGTGATCACTGTGACATTGTGTCCATTCTCAGCTAGCACCTTGGCCATTGATATTTCGACAATCAGATGCGATGGAGAGGGACAGCTGAATACAGCCAAAATGTTGGCCCCATGCGACCCATTAATAAGGAGAACCGCGAGAAACGAGGAGAGTAACGTCTTCACATACATGTTGTCGCTTCGAATATTTGTCATGCACTGAACTACATTGACTATGGGCAAAATGTTAAATTATGGCAGTCGAAATAAATATTGTTTAGCTCACAATGACATTGCAATTATAAGCGATACGGTTGGTTATCATTTAACGTATTGTAATGATTAGAGTTGATATCTGTAATCTGTAATCTGTAATCTGCATTCCGTTCGCTTGGTTGGCGAACGTTCTTTGCAAACTAATCGTATCGCTATAGCATGCAGTCTGACAGACTGATAAGGCAGCTCTGTCTGACTTAGTATAAGAAATTCGGTGAAGCAGATACGATTGAAGGTTTTTTTTTCTTTTCATTGAGGTGTTGGTGAAGTATTCAGTTCCAGCCGCAGATCTATTGTTTCGAATATTCTGAGATCGCTCATATATAATATGGGACGAAATACTTCCAGATTTGCATTGTTAATTAGGCATAAAGTCGATATCATAATATAAATTTAAGTATACTGATTTTAATTTTGCCAAGTATTCAGAATTTTGTCAACCGTAACTAAATCGTATTTCATTTCTTTCTTTAGCTATGCCAAGAAATGCATGTCACATTGGCTTAGCGTATAATGAGCCTAGTAAAAGTATATAAGTCGATTGGAACAGTTTGTTTGATTGACTTATAAATAATTAATGTTCAATTTAAAAATCTTAGCTTCTAACGAAGTTTATGTTTTATTTAGATTTGTAATTATTTAATATTTATATTAAAGCAAATATCTACCTTCTCTTCCCATTAAAAAGGGGAAAAGTTTTTGTGAATAGGTGGATTGATAGATGAGCTGAGTAGATTAAGCAATATTAGTCTGTTCATGCATCAGTTCGTCCTCCCATATGCCAATATGTCATTATGCATACCAAACACAACAGCTAGACTTGAGATTATCATAAATATATTCGTTTATACCAGAGGCAGTTCGTACCGAAAATATGGATCTATAAAAGAAGCTTATAGTCACCGGAATATCGGCGTAATTCAGCGTATCTCACAGTAGTAATTTTATTTGATTTGATGTATTGAATTGTAGTTTTTTATTATTATTGTATTTCAAATGCATTTCAATTTCTTTGGCCTATTAAGCATTGCAGTTTCCCATTTAACAGGGATATTTTTATACAAAGACTTAACGATTATTTTAACGATAGTCAAACACAAAGCTATGACGCAAATTAATAATGCATAAATGTCCAAATTATTGGCAGCTATAAAATTCATGTGGACGAGTGGACTCTGCAAATGAGCCGCTCCACGATGCCTCAGAACATATTCAATCCAATAGAGCACGGTTTGACGGGCACTCAGTGGGCGATCACGGAATAGCTGAGAAAATGCTTTGACCTTTTCTGTATATTGGGGATTCTCGAGAACTTCTTTAATGTTATCATGGAAACGTTTCTCTTCCAGGGTCAATAAGCTCATACTTAAACCAAATCCATCCTGTACCATCTTTTCAGCATTGGCAGGCTGATCCCCAAACACTGGCAATGAAAGCATAGGTTTTCCATGATACTGAGATTCTGTGATCCCTCCTCTTCCAGCATGATTAATGAACAGTTTAATATTGGGATGGGCTAATATATCATCTTGTGGCAGCCATTTGGAGTAGAGAATATTATCTGATTTGCCAGGCGTTTTATCAAGATCCTCCCATTTCCAGATGACTTTCTGTTTCAGCTTGGACAACACATTGAACATCTTTTGTACTGTGTCGGGTTTCAAAAAAGCACTCTTAACATGGGTGCCCAGACTAAGAAGGATTGTTCCGTTTGTGGCATTCTGTAGATAGTCAGCAATTTGTTTAGGCAACGGGTCGGGTTTTTCTTTAATTTGAATTCCTCCAACTTCAATAACTCCCGGGAAATTGGGCCGAATGGGACCTTCACTAATACCATGAGAATTGAAGAGAACAAGCGATACATTTTTGTTGAGATCCTCATATTTTGGCATAGTGGGATCATCGCCGTAGAGCTCCCTGTAAAAAGATTCCCTTGCTTAAATATTTGTTTTGATATTTTTTGTGTTTTCACTTACTCGTAATATTTTGAATTATCTATATCAATGAGATTCATTATTATCTCCACCACTCTGGTTATAATGTAATTTTTTAATCGTTGTGAAAAAGTCATTACTTGACCTTTTTCGTAAGAAAGAAACATTGCTGGAACATAGGATGTTGTTTGGACATTGCCAAGCATTTGGTTGAATAATATCGATGGAAACATAGACGTCGCCAATACCACGGGCACCTTCAGCTTTTGAGCGATGCCCATTTGAAAGTTGTTAAGGCAGTAGCCGACCATTACAAGATCGAACTTGTTATCCTTATTCTCGTACAGATCTCGGACGCGAGGATTTTTCATGACATTAAAGTTTATGCTATTCGCTATAAAAAGTTCTTGCCGCATGTTAATCAGAGTTGTAATCATATTCGAATTATCTCTCTCTGTCATGTTGGCTATGCTAGCCTCATGTGCTGCGTGCTCCTTCCCAGTAAGTGGCACGTATATAAGGTTGAGGTTCCTGTGAGTGATATGGGGCTTCAGAGATGTGATCACCGTGACGTTGTGTCCATTCTCAGCCAACACTTTGCCCATTGACATTTCAATAATCAAATGCGAAGGAGCTGGGAAACTAAATACAGCCAGAATATTTGCTCCATGCGATCCATAGAAATGTAAAACCACCAGATACGAAATGAATAAAGTCTTGTAAAACATGTCGACGGCTTGAAAATTCACCATACACTGATCTTAAAAATTTTGTGAGCTATTGGTTAAATAATATTTTTCTCAGAGTGCTAATGAGATAAATATTGAAAAAAAAAATGTTTGCCTATATTTAAAGTAATACAATTCGTTCCGCTGATAATTTCAAGAATTGTTTGCCCGCATACAAAACAAACTGTTCGTATCGCAGAGCAGATAACGCTAGATCTAAATTTTTGCTTGTTGGATTTTCTGACTGTTTTACATCATTTTTCATTTGTTTATTTATACTGCAATGGTTTCTTTATATTCATTGGAATGGTCAGACCAAATTTCTATCTATACTTATCAAACATTCATTCATGACCTTGCTCAATTCAAACTCGATTTTGCCTTATCGGTCATTTCCTCCATATACCTTATCAATGCCAATTCATGCGATTTGACCGATATTCACAAGTGCGTGATCTTACTAATGTCTATCGCTCGCATTAGCTGTGTCTGTGTCAGCGACAGCAGAGTGTGAGCCTATCGCCCTTTTTAATAATTAATAAATATATGTCTGTTGTCAAGGTGCTTTTAGTTTGTTTGCCATATGCGAAGAGCAAGATACTCTATATGCACAAATAACAGAGATAACATAGATATTAATCAGATAGAATTGGTAAAGTTTTGGAAGAACTTGTATATAGTTGAATAAGATTAATAAGTTAGATTTAAGATTTCAATGAAAATACTTACTTATAGAGTAATACAGAGAAACGTACTGGATCTGTCATTTTTGGATATTCGCGCATTATTTTGCTCATATATACATACGAGAGCCCACATCAAACTGAATTTATTATCAATAGTTGGAAATTCTGATAAAGAAACATTGACAATACCTCATATGGCAATATTCTATTCCAAAATGCTCTTAAGATGTATTTAGATAATAATTTAAACATAGGAATATCTGAACATAGCCCTTATTAATTATACTTCAGGTAACTGACTCAAGATGCTATCAAATCTCATTCAAATATTGAACTCTTATGTCGTGCCAACTCCCTTGGCAAGAAGAACAAGCTAACAATACAGAGAAGTTGGTCAGGAACAAATATCTACTTCATATTGGTTAACTCAAAGCATTGAGAGGGTACTGAGTATTCTTGAGTAACATTTTTCACGATTAGTTTTCAGTAGTTCAAACTTTATAATCATATTTATTTGACTCGTATACCCAAAAACATGAAACTGCTAGCTAATGCATAAATATTCAATTCAGTCATTAGCAAAACTACCTTTTAAGAACGAATATTTTCTAACCTAACGCCAACATATATTTATTATATTTCTATCCGACATAGTTTTAAAATACTTTATATGTAATAGCTTTCATTTGAGCTGCCCAACCTGGTGTAAAACTTCCCTTTTCCTACATGCTTCAGTCTAGGTAGACGACGCTTGTGCTGAAATACTTCGTAACTTTATTACATAAATTCGCAAAATACTTTTGCACGTTGTAATGCTGCTGTCTAGGTTTATATTTCCCACACACTTACAGTATAGTACAATTTGTAAAAAAAAAAAAAAAAAAAACGAAGCAAAAATGGAGAAATTCTTCAAACTATCCAATGTGCGCAATGAAAACAAAATACCATTTTGCAATAAGCAAATTTCAATTGAAATAGCAAAACGGCAAAAGGCATGCTGGGAGCCAGCCCTCCAACCACTAGCGCCAATACCCCAATACTCTTGCTCCTGCTCCTGCTGCTGCTACACTCAAACCGTTCGACCAACATGCTCGATGGAACGTAGACGAGATTTCGGTTTATTTTTGCAAAAAAAAAGGTAGTAAAACAAAACTGCTAAACGACAGCAAGTCGAAAATGAAATGCTCTAATTCAAGTCGTAGTAGACAAGAATTTTAGTTAGAGAAAGATTATACTGGAAAGGTATGTTAAATCTATGATATGCTCTGATACATAATTTTTAGAAATACAATCAAACATAATTTAAAAAAAAAAAATAATAATAATAGAGAAAATAATATATTTTCAAATATTAAAAAATAATGTTCTCTAAATTTAAAAAATAGGATAAAACAATTAAACTAATTTTTGAGTTATTTTATTTATGATACATAATTTTTTTTTATATATATAATATATTAATTAAGAAAATATATTTTCAAATATTAACATAATTTAGAAAATATGATAAAGCAATAATTAATTAATTAATTAATTTTTAAGTGATTTTATTTATGAAACATAATTTTCAGATATAACAAAAAATAGAGAAAATGATATATTATTATTAAATACTAAAAAATAATATTTACAAAATATAGAAAATAAGATAAAAACATTAAAATAATTTTTTGAGTGAATTCTGTGAATGGAATTATTTTTCGCATTATACGCACTTATGCAAGTTTTATATACGAAATACTATCAATATTCACTCATATCAATATCTAAACATTCATCCAGTATACATATATAATTCTTTCAAAATCTTTTCACTCACTTATTACAATTTCCTTGACAACTTTGCTATAAAACTCTCTGTAAGTGCATGAAAAAAAAAAAAAACGACTGTTTAAGGAATTTGTGAAATCTGTGCAATTGTTTTATGTAGTTTGGGTGAGTATGTGCGCTCTGCTGTAAATGGACACGCCAATCGAAGAGATGAACGGACATCAACGATGGGTTAGTGTGTGTAGCCGAACTTAGTAGTATGCATCATGCGGATACTTCAATAACATTTGCAGACAACAACAAAAATACCGAATCGCGTCAAATATTTTTGTAATTAATGCTGCAATTGTATATTGAGCAAATACAACAAGCATCGCTTCCATTCAGCACACGCTCAATCATTTTTATTAACTACCCGGTGAGAGTGGCAACAATTTCATTAGGTTTTTATACCATCAAATTTTGAGAGCATACATGCGAAAATTTGTGCAAAATTGTGTAAAATATAAAAATACCATGTGAGGTTTTGGCATATTTTTGCCTCTTCTTTTTCATTTAGTTTTGAAAAACTCTTAAAATGTTTATAAATGAAAATATGATTTACACTTAGCTGGGCATTTTCATGGCCAGCAGCAAGTGGCAAGTTAGTACTATAAAAAAAAAAAAAAAAAATGGAAAAGAGAATGGATATAAAAAGAACAATTTCAGCCCTCTCTCTGTTGGCTGAATCCGCAAACAATTTCATCTAATGAAATGCTATTTGCATGAGAAAACTGAACGAGAATATTTATTGAATGAAGTGCCAATAGAATAAATTGTTGCAAATAGATACATATATGTATTGTTTTATATCTAGTATATAAATGTCAGGGCCTGGCAAAAAGGTAACTTTCAATGCAAAACTGTAGATAATATTTACATATTTTATAGCAGATTAAAAGCAGATGAGAGTGTCTATTAGAAAATTTGCATTTGCTTAATGATCTTAATGTCATGGGTATTTGTATTCACATTATATTTTAATCATTTATCTTATTTATTAATATTTATAATTATTTAATATTTTAAAAAGTTCTCTGAATTATTCTAAAAATTTCATTACTTTTTTTTCGATATTCGAAAATTTGTTTAAAAAAAAAAATTATTATTATTATATATTTATTTAGTCTCATTTTTCGAAAATTGTATTTAAAAAAAAAAAAATATTACATATTTCTTTGATCCCATTTTTTTTATAAGAAAATTTCTATTTATATAATAATTAATGTTTTATTATTTTAAATACCTTTCCATATTAAATATTTGTTCTGTTTAGATTCAATTAAAATATTCAACTATTAAACAAAAAAACGACTTCCTGCTTCACTCGAGTATTTCTGATTCACATTCACTGATATTGTACGATCTTCCTTTTTCCACTCTGTACTCCATTTATATGCATATATTCTCCAAATATTTATCTATCTTTAATTTATTTAATTGCATAATGCGCCACTTGAGTATTAAGTCATGCATATGAATTTCATTCAACTAATTTGATTTGCAATCCGGTTTCTCCTGTTTACCCAAAAAACTGTTCCCATTAATGTGTTGCTGTTGGCAGTTTGTTTAATTAAATGTGGAACAATATGAATGCTGAGAAATAGATGCGATCCCGACTACCTTGAACAAACATTAAAAGCAACGCATTTCCATTGAAAACCTTTTCAAGTACTTTACATACCCTAAAAAAAAAGAACCCCAACCAATTTCTGAATAGAATAAAAAACTTGCAGCGTCATAGGCATTGTCAAACGAAAACATTTTACGCAGTAGTCAGAGAACATAATTCATAAAGCCGCAGGGGAGATATACTACAAAGATCCTCGTTTCACAAATTCCCTTTCCCTGTTCCTGCTCCTGTCCCTGTCCCATTCCCAGGCTGACAGTAGAAGTTTGTGATGCGTGTGATATGCGTAACCTACCCTACAACAACCTCAACCTCAAGTGGCAATGGCAACTGATATGTCTCAATCAGGAGTACAGGAGTGTTCTCTTCCCTCCCCCCTCCCTCTCTCCCTCTCTCTCTCTCTCTCTCTTTCTATATCACTCTCTCTGCTTGGCTCGAGCAATTTGCACCCCGCACGTGTCCCGTGCAATTGCAATTACTTTTGGTTCAGCATTTTAACGATGGGAAACTGCATTTTCCGCCTCGGGCACGAAACTTTTCGCGCACTTTGCCCAAAATTCAATTTCGATTATATGCCCACTACTGAAAGGTTTTGCTTGCGTGGGAAAATCGTTTGCTGCGGTTTGTCTGTCAAAAATTTCCCTTTTATATACATATACATATATGTTTTATTTTCTTTGCTGCTCAGATCGTTGTGGGCGTGGCAATTTTAAATTACTTTCATGTGTTCTCTGCGCTGAATTATGGCAAAGAGACATCCACGATGCGACGCGTGCCCCAGCTGCAGCCAGGCTCTGGATTTTCAATTTTTGCATTGTTTGGCCACAGTTCTCCTCTTTTTCATTTTACCCGCTCTCCCCCTCTTCCCCTCTTGCCCTCTCTCTCTCTCTCCCACTCTCCCTTGACGGACTTCAGTATTGCATTTCATTTGTTTTGCTTTGTGGACTCAGTGGGCGGGCGAGGTGAGGGGGCGGGGTTCGGAGTTTGTAGGTAATTCAAATTTGTTGCTGCGTAAATTGAATTGCAGCGAAAGCGCATAAACATTCCAATCAATTTGTTGGCCAAATGAATTATGCATTGGATATTTCGTGAATTCGGTTTTCGGGTCCAGAACCAAATTCATTTTATTGGTTGTGGTCGCTGCCACAGCGTGCACAGTAACTATTTATTAGCGAAATATGTGGGAAATTTCGTAAGCATGAGGTTTTGGCTTGATATAATTATTGAAACGGACAGCTTGATAGATATTTTATAACTGATCACCAAAAAGGATATTCCTATTTGGTAAATGTCTGTCAAAGGCTTAAAGCTTGATGTAGATCTACAGATGCTTATATCTGCTCAATTTTAACAATTGGAAAAAGAGATTATTAGCTAGTTATATGATAACTTGAAGAAAGAAAGGGAGGGAGAGAAAGAGAAAGAGAGGTAGAGACTGATTTGTACATTTCATTGTACGTTTTTTTAGATACTCTCATAAATCTTCCTTTCTCCTTATGAATTCCCAAAAAAAATAAATACTAAAGAATACAGTATACATATATACTGTGCTCTGAAAATTTGATTTTGAAAGTTTATTTAGAATAAAAGTTATTCAACAACAATAACGTTCCCACATTGTATAGCCCATGCTGCAGCAGCCCAAGCGCAATTGCTGCGTCAGCTGCGCAGTTAGCAGAGCGCGTGTGCGCGTGTGTGTGTGCATGTGATGTTTACTATGTATGTGTAAAAAAAGCGTAGAGTGATTGCAATGTATTGCAATGGTAGCTCTTGCTAGCGTTCAGAATATCTTATACTGGAACTGAATCACTCTTACTTGCTATGCCTCTCTCTTTGGCTTAGTCACATATCTTGATTACATTTTAAGCTCTGACTCATAGAAACATCTAAGAATGTCTGAGTCTGTCTTAGTCTTGCGAAGTACTTTTAAAACGAATATAAGAAAGTCTGTCATGTACATAAAAAGCTTTCCAATTATTGAAGAAGTATGTGACTTTTTATTTATATATATACAATATATATATATATATATATATATATATATATATATATATATATATATATATATATATATATATTTTTTTTTTTTTTTTTTTTTTTTTTTGTTATTGCCTTTTTTTAATCTATAATTTTATTACTAATATATAATATGTGTTTTAATTTTTTTTTTTTTTTTTTAATAAATATACAATTTTATTATAAATAGTATATCAAGACTTAGATCTCAATACAATTTATTAATATAAAGCTGAACGTATTTGCTTCCATAAAAGTTTATTTTTTCAATAATTTAGTCATATGGATAAGCAAAGGTAAACAGACTCTGTTTGGATGCAGGTTGATTTACTAAAATATTATTATTAAATAAAATTTTACTAAAAACTTAAATCTGATTCACTTACATTGTCTTCCATATTCGTTGCCTGACTAATAACTCTTTTCATTCTAGTCACATATATTATGCTATCTATAGTTGTCTCTATATGCTGAATTGCATTTATATGACAAGAGTATTAACTACGTTAATATCATTTGATTTAATTTGATTTTTGTTAAAATTCACTTTGCTAAGCTTTATTTGGACAAGAGTCGTATAATTAAACATTACAGCTTTGCCTCTTCTCTTTTTTTTTTATTTATTTATTTATAAATACTTTTTTATTTTGCCAACGCTCTACCGAATGGTTATTTCGCCCACAAACGATTAAAATAAAAATCCGGCTACGCGCAATAGTTGGCCACAGAGTGAAAATGTGGAAAAAAAGTGTACAAAACAGCAGCACAAAAAGTGTTGGCCAAATAAAATCAATAATCCTTAAAAATACAATACTTTACGCATAAATAGCTTCCGTTTTTTAATATGCTGTCCGTCGACATTCAGTTAAAAAAGCACAATGAGAATGGGAAACGTACAGGATTTGCACAAAGCGTTTTTTTTTTTTTTGTTTTTTGCCGCTTGCTACGCGACAACCAATTTGTAATCAAAGTAATTTTAATGCAAATTTTATATGTTGCTGCACGTAACTGCAGCTGGAGCCAATGGGGGCGTGGGCATGGGCGTGATTGTGGACGTGGGCGCAACCATGGCCGACTGGCCACAGCCCGTAATACAAAAGCCGTAAATAAATACAAAAGTGACCCAGCGCGAATAAAGGGTAGCGAAAACGCGGCAACAGACACGACTCTGGGATGCGCCACGGTTTGTTTATTTAAATGATTTTATGACTTTTCCCCAAAAAACCAAATGGTGACAACTTGTGGCGCTAAAAGTTGAAAGTTTTGTGGCCAAACAAAATGAACATAAAAACTCGCTACATAAAAAAGTATTCAACAACAAAACGAAAGAAAGAAACAAAAAATTGTGTATAATCCTAAAGCCGACCTAGAAATGCACTAACTGCAAGCTTAAGAGCTGCAGGCTAACATAGCTTTAACAGGCTGATGTAGTTTAGTATATATGAATATAGAAATTATTTGGAATTTTGAATTTCCATAAATGTAAATATAAAAGAAAAAAATTTAACTCTTAATACAAATATCAAATTAAATGATAACAAAGCTTTTTTTTTTTACTTACTATGTTCAAGCTTAGGAAAAGGATTGTATGCTAAACGTAGATTGCGAACCAGTAGGAGAACTGGAGTGAGAGTTATGCTATTATCAGAGCATAATACTGTTAATAGCATAGCATGACGATGTGATGGAGGAGCAGTTCGTGTTAATGGAGACTGACATTAACAATGACAGTTATATTATTGGGTTAGGCACTTAATTTGTAATCTATTATAAAAAAAAATTATTATAATAATAATTAAAAAAAAAAAATAAACAAACCGTTGAATTAAATAGAGAAGTATTTGTAATATTTCGAAGTTATCAAAAACTTAAATAGATGCTTGAATATATTTAGTGAAAATAAAAATAACTCTTGTTTGCTCAGTCTGTACAATATTTTTAATTGAAAGAACTAGGCATATGAAGTGTAAGCTATTCAAAAAGTCCGAAATTCAGATGAAAACTAAATTTGATTAATTTCAAAGCACAACCGGTGCGAACGTCTTTTTAGATTCAGAATTCTCTTACTTCGGTTTAATGTGACCAGATTATTTATTTTTCCCAGATTATAGCTATTCAACCGTCACTCGTAAGCTGCTCAGATTATTTCTACTTGCATTTTTCTGTATTAAGAGATAAATTCATTGATGTATGAGCCAATATACAAAAGAAGTTGACACTTTATTTTTTATTCAACTCTTATTGATCTCTTGTCTGTGCCAGGCAACAACATAAATCATAAATTAAATTGCAAATTTATACATTCAAAGAAAAATATATCGTATTATTTACTTCAATCATATTCAGAGTTAAATATATTGAAAATACTCTATATTCAACTTTTTAAAAATGAGGGGAAATACCCTGCATAAACTCGTATGATAGCAATGCTAAATATAAGAATCATAAATAAAATTAGATTGTTTCGCATTTCAAGTTGAAGTACTATATATTCCCTATTCGTATCCTTAAATTTATCTCGAAAAAACGTAGAAATTGTATGTCTATTGAAAAGAAAGGAAATTCTTGTTCTTCAGTTTAAAAACTGTTTAAATTTCCCCTTGCATGAGTTTACTCCTCACATAGTCTTGCACTGGCGACAAGCACATTATATCCTACAAGTCTTCCATTTCTTTCACACATGCCAAACTTAGTGACACAATCAACATACCCCTTGCAACAGTTCCCTAATAAAACAAAAATTGTTGCGCTCTTTAAAGCGGCAGACAAACAGCACCTGTGGTCTGCTTAGCCATGTCTACAAAGGCGCCGTGGAAACTATAAAATGAGCAAATGGACAATAACAGAAAATATATGTACACACACACACACACACAGATATATATACACCAGCACATATATAAAGCCAACCTGGTCCATAATTTGAGCCGACAAATTTTCGTTGCTTTAGGTTGCATAAATTTTCCCATTGAGAGAACCCGTCCAACATTAGGCATCATTAGCTGGCAGAGAATTGTGGTTAAGGTGCGGCCACTGACGCGGTAGTCGAACGGCAATCGTCGACTACCTAAGATAGGGGCCCACACACACGCATACGGTATCAGACCGAACGATGTTTTTTTGGGCATGAGAATCGGTCAAAAGTCACATGTGCGAGCAGCAGGAAAAAGCAAGGACAAGAAGACGCACTGACAACAGGCAGCGTTTAGGTCAGGTAGCTGTTTTCTTTTTCTTGGGAAATTGCTTTGAAGTAATTATGTAATTGACTTTCGGTTTTCAGGACGAGCTGCGCTGCCTCCGGGCGCCATTAGCAGCCTCAGGCGAAGAGGCAGCCGTGCATCACCATTTGGCTGTCACTTTTAAAGCCATTGTCCTTTCCTTTAGCCGTCGGCCGAACTTATTTACTTTGCTGTGTTGCCGTCAATTGTCAGCTTCCGTTTTCATTTGTTATTTGCGGCCAAGGAATTTTCCTTTTTCTTTTCTTTTATTTATTGTTATTGCTCTGTTTTTTTGTTTCTTTCTTTTTCGGCTGAAGTACGTGGCATATGTCGCCGATTATGACATTTTGGCGGCATTTTGATGGACAGCCGCCAAGGATCCTTGCTCCACGATGCGCTCTTGTCAAGTGTCAGTTATCATAAATTCTGATATGTCCTGCATTAGTAGTTATTTAATGGTTCATTGCTTTGTTACAATAATGATGCTGCCACAGACACAGCTGCTGTGTCTGTCTCTGCATCATTTGTCGTTGGCAACGCGTCACGGTTAACTGTCATCTAGTCACACAAATGATTTCGCATACGATAACTGACAAATGGTAGTGTATTAATGAATGCATGAATACTTGATGTGTTTAGGAGCTAATTATTTCAGATGAGATATTCTTGGGACTATGATTTTGTTGAGCTTTCTTCAGTATGAAATATGTTACTCTTTATATTTTGGTTTTATTTTAACATATTTAAAGCAACATATAAACTTTACATTATAATATAATGTTATATTGTTATAGTGTTTGTATTACAATTCTTGAAAAATAAAATTTGTACATATTTTACCATATTAATATAGAATGATATAAAGGGTTGCATCATCCCTGGAATTCCGGAACGTGCTAGTTAGTAGAGTAGAGTAGAGTAGAGTAGGTTTTTGGTAGGTTTGGAGTTTTTGGTAATGTTCCGCTGTCCCGACTTGCCACGAAATTATTCCGGTTTTCTAGTGTTTCGATTCACTTTTCTTCGACCAAGTTGGTAACTTGAAGAAGTTTTTGTCGAGACATACGAAGATTTTTTCGACCGTCTCGGAAGGGCCTGAGGCCAATGTGGTCACTCTATTTTATAATTCTC
The DNA here is from genome assembly GCA_030914335.1 of Drosophila borborema. Classification (NCBI taxonomy): domain Eukaryota; kingdom Metazoa; phylum Arthropoda; class Insecta; order Diptera; family Drosophilidae; genus Drosophila; species Drosophila borborema. The sequence continues at coordinate 855,472 of JAUESP010000308.1, forward strand.
TCTGCTTCATAACTCCGCAGTAGATAGTAGATATGACATGAAGAGTAGAGAGACATGAACTCCACTCAATAGTTGGAGTATACATACACCGAATTTCAAGACAATTTCATTGCAGACTCAGATCTGGTGCATAAATAAATGCTGATTACGTGAGCTAAGAGTTTCTCAATTCTGCTGAGCAAGAGAAACTGATATATTTACTTTGCAATTTTATGATTAAAAGTTTTTTTAGTACAAAATTGAACCCTTGTGAAATAAAATATATATTATATACTACTTGAATAGATTTCAAGTATTGAAAAATTTAATATTTATCAGACTATGCATACAATAATTTGATTAATCATAAAGCAAATCAGACAGCAGGTAAGAATAAGGCAGTTATTCACGGTGCTAAGTTCTTACAGCTTCCAAGCTTTAAAAGATATGGTAGATAGAACAACTAAAAGAAGTCATTTTCATTTATGTGTATACAAAGTAAGCAAGTAAAGTATAAAGTAACCTCTTTTTATAGTACATCTGTTAAAGAAAATTTAAATACCAAAAGTTACATACATATATACTTTGAGATGTCAAGTAAATCAGATAGTGCTTAACATGTCTATACATTTCAATAAGTGCCGTTGCCTTGTCTCAATCAGGCAACACAATACACAGCACAGCACAGCTTTTGCAATTGAAAACTACATATATATGTATGTATGTATGTGCTCACTGCGTTTGTAAGCTGATACTTTTTACCAGACAGCTGTGTGAGCAGAGACGGCAGTAACTGAATGAAATCGATTTTTAAACACATTTCAGTTGCATTTGCTATTTGCCTCGGTGTGGCATTTAAATTTAAATCAAAAGCGACAAATGTCAAAAAGACAACAACATCAGCAGCAACAGAGACAAGGTGTAGTACAAGCGTTTGTTGTTGTGGTTGTTGCTGTTGCTGCTGGTGATGCTGCTGCTGGAACTGTTATTTAATTATGCGCTAAGCTGTCAAGTGACATGGGTGCACTGCGGCCCGTGCGTGCGATCGACCCGAGCAACAAACAACTCTTGTTACACATTTAAATAAGCTGTGCAACTCTTCTACCCCCGCAGCAACTGTCGATTTAACCAAAAAAAAAAAAAAAAAAATCCGCTTGACATTGATGGCAACCAAATTGACATAGAAATTTGTTTGTTGCATTCCTGGGGGTTAAGCACTTTGGTCGCCTTTTCGCTTTACATTTTCTTTTTCGATTCTTTTTTTTGACAGTTTCTAATTGCTTGCCAAGCGATTTCCGCTGGCTGTCAAAATACTCAACGCAAAGTTTGACGAGCACTGGGCGAGGCTGGGTGAGTTGGACGCGACCACGAATGCACTCTCCAGTTGGCTAATTTGCAATTAGGCCAGCCGAAATGAAATCAATGCATTGCTTGGCCAAGCGCCCAAGGCTCTAACTTAATTGAAAACGGCACAGGAGCAACTTTTAATGAACCAAGCAGCAGAAAAAAAGCAAGAATGAAATAAATAAATATTCAAATATGTAAATACTCTAAAAATTTATGCTGGTTGGAAATTGAGAGTAAAGTTGCGTTATCATATAAAATATTAGTTTTTAAAATGAAAATTTTGAAATATATTCTTTGAAATTTTTTGTACGACAATTTCTATACATTTTATATATTAATATCATTTAAAATAAGTGTAGTTTAATATTTTTTTGAAATATAAAAAATAAATTGTCATTGGAATTAGATTAGTATTAAAAAATAAATAAATGTTTTTAGTAACTAAAAATAATTGTTATTTTATAATAAATAAATTTTTAATTTTAATAAAAATATTAAAATTTATTAAAATATAAATATTATTATTTAATTATTTTGAATTATAATTTGATATATAATTATTATAATTATTAATTAATAAATAAATAAATATTTAACTGAAAATAATACTTATTTCATTATAGGCAAATTTAAACAAATATTTTTTTATTTATGAATTTTAATTTCATATAATATTTAAAATGAATTAATAATCATATTTTAAATGAGTGTTTTATTATTTATTGGCAATTTAAATTGTTTATATGTATTATTATATATTTTAAATACAAACTAATTCTTGTTGCAAACTGCAAGCCATATTTATGCAACTCTTGACTGATAAAGTTAACCAGAAGACGCGAACATGCAAAATTTAGTTCATTTGTTTGCCAAAGTTGTTGAAGTCGAAAAGTTTAAAGTTTTTGTTTTTAGCGCCTGTTCATGAAATGAAGAAAGTATATTGGTTGGTATGAAATGAGTTTAGAGACTTAAAATACTGATGACTACACTTAATCAATTAAATGTTAAAATTTTTTCGATTCGCCCACAAGAAATTTAAAATTTAGAGAATGGAATTGTTTTTAATTTTCAAAAAGGAAATTCATATATTCATCCCACAGAGTGAATAGCTATCGAATAAATTCAGATTTTTCTCAGCCGAATTCATTATATTCCTAATAATATATAAACTCAAAATAATTGTTAACCGTGAGCAAGTATTATGCACTCAGTTATAACCGATTGCTTTGACTAATTTTCTACTTTTCATTGTGCATTGCTTACGAAATTGAAGTTTTTGCCAAAAATTTGGGCTAAGTGAAAGTGCAATTTTAAGAGAGCTCAGCTGATTGAGATTTTCTGGCTACGCCGTTGAGGTCAGCTGAGAACTGAAATGAAGAACTTGCTGAATTGGCGCTGGGGTTAGCTATTAAAATGCCAAGTTGTTAGCATGACCACAACTAAAATGGGCCTAATGAGCCAATAAATTTGGTTAAAAACCCCAAAGAGCTCGGACATAAATACACACACAAACACACACACATGTTCACATGCAGCTTGCACTGGGCCATAAAACAGTTCCAAGTAGCTACAACTCTTTGGCTGCATTTCAAGATATTCTCATTTTTATGGCGTGGCCCTAACAAATTCTGTTTTGGTTTTTAATTAAGGCGCAGCAGCAACAGCAACAGCAACAAACAGTATAACAAAAGTCAGCATACAGCAACGGCATTCAAAGTTGGTTCCATTGATCTTTTGTTTGTGCTGTGCGTTTTTTATGATGGCATCTGGCTAGATTTGTGGCTGCTGTTGATATACGATATGAGGGTTTGGTCGCCAACAATTTAAGTATATCGCTGGCCCCACAGGCAACCAATGCTGCTGCTGCTGCTGCTGCTGTCGTTGCTAGTTGGACATTTTTCTGTAAATGCTGAAGGTTCGACACGAAGCTGCCTCAAGATTCATACATATATGTCATCAAAGACAAAGATACATATACAAATTTTTATACAGAAAATTTATAAATTATGTTTACTTGATATGTTCCATATTGAAACATTTAAAAAATTTTTATTAATATTAATTTATTATTTATTTAATTCATTATTCTTTTTTCATTATATTTTTATTTATATAATTATTTTTTTTTTTTTTTTGTATTATAATATATTTAATTTGAATATGAAACTTTAACTTTTCAGTTTCAAGTTAATGCAAAATCTTGTAATTTTCTTTTTGAAGTCATGGTTTGTTGTAATTTTCAGCTAAATAATATTAACATTTTTTTTACATAATTATATTTCATTTAGTTTATGCTTAAAAAATGTACACATTTTTGTACAAACTTTTATTTGATATATTTTATATTTATAATAATTTGAATATATATCGATATCAAAGCTATAATTGGCTATGTAGTATCTCCTTCTGCTAAAATTGAAATATATTTGTACCTGTGCTCAAAAAATAGTAGAAGTAGTCTAAAAAATTTGTAAAAATTAAAAATAATAATTTCAAACAAATATTAAGACTGACACTGCATATGGCTATTCTTTTAATTATTATTAGTTAGTTATATTAAGTTATATTAATTTAGATAATGCTAGTCGTTCTAGTATATTTATGAGCGCACCTACTTTACTTCTTTGACTCTTCCAAAGCTACTCGAGAGAATAGCAGCAGTGGACAACCTGTGGAATGGTGCACCTGCCATGCAATGTGGGTGCGATGGCAGATTCTTCGAAAGAAAGTAATGCATTTATATACTGTTCACTCTCACGCTGACTCTCTTTCGCACCCTTTCTTTGTGGCACCCTCTGCATATTGCACTCACTATCTCTCTCCCTTTCTCTCTCTCTCTCTCTCTCTCTCTCATCCTATCGGTGTTTGTCTCTGTCAGCGGCATAATTGATTTTGGCGATAATTGATTTGATTTGGTAACAAGAGAAAACGCTGATTTTTCAGTGTACGCTCATAAACGTGCCACATCAGCATCAAAAGCGATGGACAATGCCACACACCCCACACCCCACAGCCCACACTTGCAGCACTCAGTATTCGGCAGTCAGCATACAAGTTGCAACTTGCAAGCATCGAGCCATCGATGGCAGTGCTGTTGTTCGCTTTATGGTCGCCGAGTTTACGGCATCGAGCACCCGAATGGAGAGAGTTATGCCAGCCAGTGAAAATGAAAAGTCAGCCAGCAAATTGGGTCAGCGCCATGAAACTTGACACACTGAAATGGGCGAAGAAAGAATGGGAAGGAAGGAATTCATGGCTGCGACTCGCTCTCGCCAACTTTTACAGCTTGCCAATTTTTGCCATGTTACCAAGTTGCCAAGTTGCAACTGGCAAGTTGCATCAATGACAGCAAATGCAGAATCAACCAGTTGTCTCTCGCTCTCGCTGTAACTTTTACAATACTATCCCTCTCTCTCATACACGCACACTCACACACACACATACACATACACATACACTTTTTGTGCTGTGCTCTGTAATTGTTTTAAATTAATTTCTCAAATGCGAAACTTTTAATTGTTATCGAAACGAGAATTCAATGTGCATTGCTGCAGATAGAACAAAAGGCAAGGCAAAACTAAGGCCAAGGGGCAAGGGAGAAAATGGCCCGTCAGCTAATTGAAAACTTGAACTTTCCAAATGAATGAAACGATTGTAGTTAAAAGTCATAATTAGAAATCATTGCATGAGCTCTCAACTAAATTCTAATTAGAAAGATATAATATATTATGCCAGAACTTAAATTAGATATTTTATTTTAAGTATATATATTTGTTGGTTAAAGTCTAAAAGCTTTACTTTAACATGTTGATTTATACAATATTAACTTCTAAATAAAATTTGGAATGTTATAAAACAGTAAACAAAATAAGATAAAAATAATACAATAAAATAATATATAATAAATTCAAATATACTAATATATACAAATATACTAATATATACTAATATATACAAATACTATAAAATAAATAAATTTTTGTATTAATGTAAGTAAAGCAAGTTTTTAAGAGCTTCGCCAGTTCCTCAGCTTTTCCTTATCATTTTCTTCTATTTGGCTTCAATTTCCACTCGACTAGATGAGAGACAGAGAGAAAGAGAGAGAGCAAGAATGGAAACCTCGTCCATGGCATACTTAAATCTTTCAACTCTGTTGCGTTTCTCTGTCAACTCCAGTTGCTCATTGTGAAGGCAATTCTCTGCTATGCAAACTTCAAAACTTCTGTCATGACCATAAGATTCGTTTCGATTACAAATCGCCAGACGTGACTGGCATTTCGACTCGAACCGAGCAGAGCAGAGCACTGAGCAGCAGTGCAGACGGACGCACTTCATCCGCTGCCACGGCCAGCAGAAGAGCGCAAAAACAAAAGCAAAAGTAAAAAAAAAAAAAAAAAAAGAGAGAATCTGTCCGCATTTGAAATTTGCATTTCAATTTCCATTTCGCGCGCGCGGCGACATTTTTAAATCGCTTGCTGCGCGCAGTTTCAACAGATTTTTAGGCTACTCTCACGTTCCACAAATGATTTTCAATTGACTGCGAGGTAGTCGATTTCAATATACATCTGCTGCCCTCAAGTTTTTTTTTTTTAACCAAATTAATTTGACCTATAAATTTGTGTGTTGAAATTTAGTGGATGTTCATAAAGTTGGCTAAAACTAATTAAGTTAAATTAACTAATTTTAAATGATGTTTTTTTTTTTTTTACTTTTAAATTTTATTTATGAGAGTTTTGTCATGTTTATTGGGTGATTTTGTTTAATTCATTTCAGACTACAATCTAAATTTTATTTAAATATATATACATTTATGTAGCGATAACGTAAAATATATTGAAGGAAATGATAGAAATTCATTCCAAATATTTTTAAAGATTTATTAAGGGCTTTGGCTTCAACATTTTGATAGTAGGTTGCAGAGGGCAAAATAAATATAACTTTGCTTATAACTAGCTGCAGATTATTAGCATCAAAATATTTACTGACTTAATAAAAATTACAAATAAAAAAGAATTTTCTTATTTTACAAATGTAAGGTTTTACATTTACGTTTAATTTTACCTTTAACAATTAATTTCTTTTTTTTTTTTAGTACTTGCTTGCCCAAGCTCTTGTTAAGCCCAGAAACCAACTCTGTTCTGCCTTATTTTTATGCGAATTGCACACCTTTTAATTGCCAACAATTGTTCTTCAACTGTCCACTTTTCCGCCTCTTTCTCTCAAGCTCCGCGCCCACTCTGACAGTAGGAGCTGCTAGATTCTTCGTTAAGTCCACTTTTCAGCTTATTAACTTGGCCAGCGTTGTCCGTTTGCACTCAATTAAAATTGGCATAGAATTGTGAGCTTTATATTTTATGTGCTTCTTCTTCAAAACTTGACAGCTTTTGCAGTTAGTATATGCTGCTGAAGCTTCTTCTTATTCTTTTGGTTATTCTTCTCGTTCTTTTGCTTATTCCAATTGCAATTCCCTTCGTCCTTTTAGCCACTCAACTGTTATACAATTTGTGCTCATTCATCGCTCGCGGCTTGAGCCTAAAAATGGCTTCCTCTTTTAGAGACCCAGCAGAAGAACTTTTAGCTAATTTCATGGAATTGTTTGGGCACCACGGCATCAGCGGGGCGGGGTAGCAAGGGAGCAGTTAAAAGAGAGAGAGAGAGAGAGGGGGATTTCAAATGGGACTGGAACTAAGCATAAAACGAGACAGGCAGCAGCTGCAACTGCAACTTTTACACATTCTATGCAATTTGCCGTGGCTCACATTTCAACCTCCAGCTACAGCTACAGCTACAGCTACAGCACCACAATCCACAGAAAGACCCAAACCAACCACCCACCCACCCAACCATCTAGCGACCATACAGTTAGGGAGCGACTACTATCCGCTTTGCATTCATATTTAAAGCGCAGAGTGAGAAGGCGCGTTTCCCATTCAACGTCGCTTTTGAAAACGTAAAATTTCTAATTTTATTTGCCCAGGCACTGTACAAAAGCATCCTGGCGTGCGCTTATTATCCTGTGCGTGCGTTGCGCCCTGCCTCCGTGCCCACTCCCACTGCTTGGCTCTCTTACCCCATCACCAATGCCCACGGCAGCTGCCCAGCTGCCTAGTTGCCGAGCTGCCGAGCTGCTCAGCTGGGCATTGTTCGGGCTCTGGACATGGGCCCGCTGCTGGGCATTGCTTTTAATGCCTATTAAGCCTAGCAATTAGTGAAGTATTGGTTTTTCAATGGCTCTATGAACAGAAGGATGTATTAGCTGGCGTGTAGTTTGATTTATAGTCGAGAGTTATTGGAAAAAAAAACAACAAAAGAGAAATGTGGGTTCGGCGCGCTTTCAAATGTTGCACAGACTTGCAACAAACTTTCGAAAAAGCAATTGATGGCAAGTTTATATTCTAATGTTTTAATGTAAATGAATATGATATATATATATATATATATATATATAAAATAAGAAAATTACTAAATTCTTTGTCACTTACCATTAAAATAAGAGCATTTCAGTCAAGCTTTACGAGTTATAATTATATATTTATACATTTTGTATATATTGTAGGCGAATTTTTTCCTGAAGGCATTATGAAATAAAGAATTTGTAAGTATTCTGAAAAAAAAAAAATGTAAAAGAGATAATTATTTTATGATATTATCAAAATTTCTAATCAAAGATCATTTAGAAAGAAAAACTTATGTAAATAAATTTAGAAAATTCTAAATAATAAATAAAATGGAATACATTTTATTTAATTGTTAAAAGAATATTTATATATATATATAGATAAAATTTTTTTTTTTGTTTTTTTTTGTTTTAATTATTGATCAGTTAAATTGAAAAATACTTTTATGAAATATATCTTAATTAAAGTAAGTTTAGAAAACTTTAAACTCAGTTGAAGAAAAATTAAAATTAATTTTAAAAATATATTTGTAATATTAAATAAAATATTTAAAAAAAAGGTCGTTTATTTGATTGATTTTAATTTTTTATTAAATATTTTTACGAATAAATTAAAATTACAATATTAAATATGACGAAGAAGAGTAAATTAGTATGATATAAATTAAAATCAGCTAACAATAAAATCATAACAAAATTAATAGATTTCAAGTATAAAAGTGATTATCAAATAAAAAAATGCTTGTGTTTTTCCTTAGCAATTATTAATGAAAAAATCTGATAATATTTATATGAATAATATTTTTTGGCTGAAGTAAACAGCACGAAAACTCTCCAAATCTGTCCATCTGGCACACCTTAAGCATGTCAGGTACAGTTGCGTACAAAAACTTGAACGAGGTTCTGTTGTTCGGCTTTTACCATTGTTGTTGAATTTTGAGTAAGTCGCATGCAACGCTACCCACAAAGAGGACACCCAAGCCACGAGGTTTCATCGCTTTGCAATCGGGTTAAGGCTATATAGCGTAGCATTCCATTTTGGGCGACGGGCCGATGGGCGTGGCAGTGCATCAAAGAGACCACAGCGAGGCGTGTATCAGGGGCTGACTGGCTGGCACGAATCCACGCACGCTGCTTATTAAGTTTGTTTATTTTTTGATTAAGCGAATTTACAGGCCAAACTGAAGCCCGGAACCGGCAGCCATGGCCACGTGCTCAGAGCCACTGGAACTGGATGTAAAGTATTTGCCAAAAAAAAATTTTTATAAAAATAAAAACTCAACGGAGACCTGCTGCAGCACGCTTGAAAAATGATTTTTGGCAATTAGCAAGGCAGGCGGCCAAGCGGCTGGCGTAAGTAAGTAAGAGAAAAAAAAAACAACTCGATTTTCCTGCTACCCATTTTGTAGGACACGCGCGCGGTTTATTATCCTGGGCGCGGCTGCAACCTGAGGGATTCGTGTATATATAAGAGTGTATATAAATGTATATGTAATATATATATATGTGTGTGTGTGTATATAAATTCATATTTTGGCATTGCATATTTGATGCCTCATCCCCTGCACCTGGTGCCTGGCCGCGTGCTGGTGCGTGCGTCCACGCCCACTTGCCACCCGAGCTGCATAATAATGTTATTAAATTAAATATTTGCTTTAGGGTATAAAATTTCATAATTTAATTAATTTTTTTTACATCAACTCAACGGCGACGTCTTGAACAAAAAATATTGAATTTTACGCTTGTTGTTTGATAAATGATTACCATGACTGCGATTTGAGGGTTGGGTTGGCCCGAGCAGGTCTTCGCTCATAACTGGGAGCTGGGGGGAGTTGAGCACCAACAGTTGTTGTTGTTGTTGTAGCTGATGTGTTTGCTACCTTTGTGAGCTGAGTCGTTACGAAAGGCGCTGTGGGGTTCGAAATCAGAGCACAGCTGGGATTGACTTGCTGCCTGAGATGCGGGTGGCAACAAATGCTAATGATGCACCAGCTAAAGGGGTCGCGATTCATGACTACCCTTTAACTCCTCTCTCATTGGAGCAAAGCAGAAGCTCGTTGTGAATAGAGGAGAAATGGAAAGTAAGGCAAAAAAATTGTGCGATAAACAAAAAACGATTGGCTATTTAAAAGTATGGAAACTAGGAAACTCTATATTAAAATTCTATATAATAGGAAAGTGTATGTGGATGATTTTTCAAGATAAAATAATATATTTTTAAAATATAGAATATAATATTTCATACTTGCAAAGCTTTATATATCACAAGTTAAATGTGTAATGTATAACATGGTGTGATAAAAAGAATAAAAATACTTTTGGAATTCAACAAATTAAAATTTCCAGTTTCGTATGAGTTCTCATAAGTCACAGGAGCTTGGGGCTTAAAAATATAAATTTATATTCATATATTATTATTAAATTTTAAATTTATATTCCTTTATTATTATGCAGAACACGTTCTTTCGCTAACTCATTCTTAGTATTATTGTTAAAAAATAATTTTATTTTATTTCACTTAATTTAATTTTATATCTTTTTATGATATATTTCCCTTTAATATTATTTTTACTAGATATGCTCATATAATGCTCATGTGTAAATATACAAGTTAAATGTATTTAGCTGCTGCTTTTCAACTGAGAAATAGTGGAGATATGTGTGTTTTATTTAAATTCGATTTATATATTTTTTCGGTCATTTCCGCTTTTAGATTATTGAAGCGTAGTTTGAATGTCACATAAAAATGGGAATTCAAAATTTAAAAATTAAAACGAAAAAAAAAAAAAATTTTAATACTTCAACTTTCGAGGAACAAAATTGATCTTTGTGGTATATATATATATATATATATATATATATATATATATATATATATATATATATATATATATATATATATATATATATATATATATAAATAAAATTAAAAAAATATATATATAAATAATATTAATATTAATATATATAAATAATATTAATTTCAAAAACTTTGGACATAAAATAAGAGTATTTAACAAATTATGCTGTACTTTGCTCTAAATACATTTTAAATATGCATTTTTTCATATCTCAAAAAAAAAATATATATAGTCAGTTTTAGCATGACTCTTCAGGTCAACTTAACCCAAAGGTTAACAAACAATGTGCAATAGAATATGCGACATCCAATTAATTATTAAGTGTCACATTGATTTCTTCATAATTTTAGCCAAAGCAATTATTATGCCTTACACCTGGCACTGGCAGCACCAAGTACTAGGTCCTTTAGCTCTGTGAAGGTACTAATTATAATTCAATCAGCCCTCGATTTGTGCACCCTTCGCGTACTTTTGATGTTTCAACAAAACGGCAACTGCAGGCGGTTCCCACAATCAAATTGCAATTAACCGTTTGAGGGCTTTGGCACCAAATGCAACGATTGACAATTCCGCACCAGGTGACTTGGCAGACATTGTGGTAGGGTAAATGTGGGGCGTGGCAATCAAAGTTGCGAGTCAAAGAATCGACAAGTTGCACACAAAACTTGACAGCAAAATTGGCATATGCGTTGAAAAATTTCCGGCTCGCAGGATATGTGACAAGCGGAGCAAGGCAAACCGGCAAACCGGCAGTCAGGCAGGCCAGCAGGCAGCTAGGATAACTAATAAAGGGGCATGTCCTGCCATGAATGGCATGTGTGGTGCGTGCGTTCGTGTGTGTGTGTGTGTGTGTGAGTTTTTGTAATCCTGCCAAAGTTGACACATTTTGCAACGTCAAACGGAAATTGGCTGCAGTCGCAGTCAGCGTTGGTTTCTTTATAGGATTTGCATGGTTTACATTGGCCCGGCATATATGCCATTGGCATGAATTGGCATGAGCAGCCAAAAGGTGCGTCAGCTTTTATCCTAATCTACCTACCCTGACCGCTCGGCTACTTTGCCTGTTTGCCCGCCTGCCGTTGTGCTAATTGGCTTGACTGCCGCTTGGGTGCTAATTGCAAATGATTTGCATTTAGCTGTTGAATCAGCTACGCTTCGGTTTTTGCATTAGATGCAAACATCAAGGTCTCTCTAAACCGATTTAAGCCATAAGCCTAGGCCTTTATGAGCATTAACTTGCTACAAAAAAAACAAAGTCCTTTCACAGCGCCCAAAGCGGATCAGTTGAGTGAGCTGTGAGTGTGAGATCTTCAAAAGATTACAGAAGCCGATTGAGCTAAGAGCTGCTGCAAAGGCAAAGAATGCAGTCATTGCAGTCATGTCATAAAGTGAATGCCTTTTCATGCACTCGAATTCTTTGACAGATATACAAAGCAGTTGAACAAAAGGTAAATGTGACGAGCTGATAAACATTGAGTACTTGTCTAACAAGAGTTAATCATACAGCTGCGATGCAAAAGGTCAAACAGATATGGAAAAGATATATTACTCCCTTGGCCTAACTCCCTGGAAGGTAGCGTCAAAAATCTGAAAAAGGTGTTATCTCTTTTGATATAAGTCGACACTAAGTCGATGATAAAGAGAATGTCTTTGGCAATGTTGAAAGTATCTGGAAAATCTACAAATTTACAGCATACATTTGGCATAGTAAGATAAGGTTTATAAAATTAAGAATCTTAAATGTAGCTCAATTCACCTTAGCTTAATATCATCTTATATATTTTTAAACATTTTATTCAAATGATCGTGGATACTGTGATCGAGAAATGAGATTGCTGTAAAATAACAATATAATTAAACAAACTTAAAACTCTAGTATCTAGTAACTATTTTTTTTTTAGTTTAAATAATATTATAATAATAATAATAATAATAATAATAATATCAACTCATATATGTAGAGTTCTTAGATAAATAAATACATTTGTCTACATTATATTAAATTTCTGTAGAATAAAATGCTACATGAAAATAATTTATTTAAATAACAAAAAAGTATTACGTATCTCCCAAAACGAATTAGTAAACAAAAAGTAATAAAAGTATTTCATAGTACCTAAAAATAGTTCTATAATATTCTAATATATTTTTATAATATACACTTTTTTTGTATAATATTCTAACATATTTTTAAATATTTTTTATAATATACAAAATATTTTTTTTTTTATTATTATTATTTCTTGACCTAATAAGTTTCCCATTATTATCAAAACTTTTGTTTCTTAAATTTTATTTGTAATTAAAATAATACTAGTTATTTAATAAATAGTTTTATATTTAAGATATCATTATATGTTGTAACTTTTTCCATAAAGTTACAATTATTTTTTATTATAGAAAGATTAGTTATTCAAATTTTTAAAACCTACCTAAAACTATTAAAATTATTTCGATTTAATTCTTTTGAATAAACCCAAAATATTTCCCAAAAATATTCCCTGTGTCTCTCTAGACTTATTATTCAACTTAGCTTTTAATACGTTAGTTTTTAATCAAATAGAAAAAAAAACATTAATTCCGTAGATTAGCGGCTGACCCAGCGAACTGCCGTTTGATTCTTATCCATTGTATTGGCCCATCGGCTATTTTATCAACACTTCAATCAACAGACTTTAACAATTCAACACACACAAATTAAGACACTAAAAAGCGCTTTATAAACAACAGCAACAACAACATGAAGTCATATGTCTGGCCCATTCCCCTAGCTAGTAGTTTCAATAATTTATTGGTGGTCTGTTTCCATTGTGAATGGGGCTGGCAAAGTGTTAAGTATATAAATCAATTCACAGATTATGCTTGGGAAAAATATATATGGTAAGTATAGCAACTAAGAGACTCATATACATATATGAACATACATATAAAACAGGCAAACTATTTATTAATGCATCCAGTTAAACATTTATGCAGCATTAAGAAAATTTACAACGTACAAAACACAAATAAATCAATGTAATTTCTTGTTTTAATTGTGCGACAGGTTCGGGCCGAGAAGAGTGCTGCATAAAGCTGACAACACGGAAAATGCATTAAGTAGTAACGCTTCAATGTCCAATGCCGATGTAGATGCAGATATCATCAGACCATTTTAGACGTAATGCATAGTTTGGCTGATGCCAGACAATTTTACAGCGCTTTATGTCCGTTGCTGGACGTTGACAAAGCAAACCAAATGTAGCAGCAAAATACTCGTAATACCATAGTCACATAACACGCTCATATCTATGGCCAAATACAGCAGAGAACAAAAAAATAATGAAAATATGTCAAAACAATGGCCAATGGATATAGCTAGCTTTCTATGAGTATGTGACAATGTGTGCGCTTCAGGGCTATTGCTCTATACAAACTATGTTAGTTACGAATAGCCATCAAGTTCGCTGAGAGACGAATATCGATGTCGATAACGGTTCTTGAATACCTTAATGATGATCTGAAAAAATGATTTGCTAACAATTTTCTAACATTCAGTGCTTGCGAAAGTTGTAAAAAACTCCATTAAATAAAGTCAATTACCCTCAAGAAAATAAATTGCAAATAATTGCAAATTACAATTAGTTTTAATAGTTATATATGGAAGATACAGAAGACATATATCAATAGATAGATAGATAGATATGTGTACTTCAGAGGAACATAGCTGGTTCGGCTTGGGTTTTAGTATCAAGTATATAAGTAATATTAGGTATATATATAATATATTAATAATATATATTTATATATATATATTTATAATGAAGCATATCAGAAACAAATCAGATTTATAATGCTAAAACGATAAGAAACAAAAATAAGAAGAAGCTGTAGTTAGTTTAGTAGTTGCGTTTGACGAAGTTATGGAAATAGTTTTCATTGTGACTTAACATGTCTAGCGCATTGGGCAAAAGTGATGGCATACTCATACGCATTATGAATGTATCAGACTATCAGAATGTTAAGCAAGCAATGGGAGGAAATGTCTGTAAAGACGAACCGCTGGATATCTGCTGTGGAGGGAATGTGAAAAAATGTAATGAGCAAGAGGACGATGCATATTACATGTCCATGGTAGAGCAAGGTACTAGTCTTGTGGCTATCGATGAGCACAATGGTGGACGCATTGTCGGTTTGGTATTGTCTTATGCTCAGACACCTAGCGATTTGAATAGGTACCCCAAAGAGTTATTGGCACCTACTGAATTCGAACGCATTGATCTATTTATATCAAAAGTCGAGAATGAAGTCAATCTCTTTGAGCGTTACAATATCTCCAAATTGCTCTGCTCGCACATAACGAATGTTGAAGCCTCAATGCGGGGTAAAGGTCTGGGTACACGTCTCGCTGCCGCTCTCATAGAAGTGGGTCGCTCCAAAGGCTACCCCCTGATGGTAGCCTACTGCACTAGCTTCTACTCGGCACGCCAAAAAAAGACATTGGGCCTGGAATGCGTATACGAAAAGGCCTATGCGGACTACAAAGATGCAAATGGCCAAGTTGTCTTTAAGCCACCAGAACCACATACACATTTACGTGTGATGGTCATTAAACTCTAAACAGATAATATTTTGTTACGACCATTATTGAGTAAATATGTTTTTATCAAGTTATTTATACTGATAGTTTTGGCTGCAAGTAAACAACAAAATAAGAGAAATTATGTTCTATAAATAAGATTTGATTATATATTTTTAACATTTTCGCACAATACAGCAATAGCTTAATCTTCTTGGTGTCATTTTTTTTTTTTTCAAATATTTTGTTTGTTTCGAAACTTAAGCAATAAATTTGTTAAAAATTGATTTATTTACCATAGCAGAGAAATTTGTTTTTAGATACTAAAAAGAACTTTTGCTCAAGATACTTTCAATGAACCTTGTCTTGAATTACTACAAATTGTATCAATAGTAACTATTAAGACAAACAAAGCGACATATATTCAAATATAACTTGATTCGTATATAAATAGTGTATAAAGTCAGAATCAGCAGCGTATCAACTTTACCCGTTTTAGTGAAATATCTCTCTTAATATACATTATAATTGGGAGACTATTTCCTTTTCTCATTTTTCTCAGCAAAAAATAAAAGAGTATTCACTCCACTACTCGATTATTATTATTTTTTTTTTTTTTAACTTTGTTCATTTCCATTTTCAGTGGCAGTTAGATTCAGTTATTTTGCCATCGTTCCGCTCGTTCTCCATCTCTCACTGTTTTTTCCGTTGCTCTATGCTCAAAATTTATGACACACGGCAGCAATTTGTGTGCAGCTACAGCTACACGAGAACAACAAAAAAACCAAAAACAAAAATATTTGTTGCTATCGCGTGGCACCACTGTTGCAACAACAACAATAACTAGAGAAATGCTTGCTCCCTTTATCAATATGTGGGATATATGGCGGGGCGACGACTAGACACCGAGCATTATTAAAAGGTAAATATTGCCCCCAGGAAAACAATAAAAAACAAAACTCAAAAATGTTCGACAACAACTGAAAAATTTTATGCGCTTTTTTTTTGTATGTTCAACATAGTTTTTTTTTCGCAGACGATGAAATTTTGGATTTTTGTGAGATTTACGAGACAGTTAAGGGGCACAACATAAATTCCAGTGAACCATGCCACAAACACACACACACACAGAGAGACACACGATTGCATCTGTTGTTGTTGTGGCATTCTCAAGTGCATTTAATTAGAGCTTCGTCTTTCCTCTATGTGTTGGCTAGAGAGCAATTTATATATGTATATATATATACATATGTATATATTTTCTCCAATGTTCTTTGTTTGGCATATTTTCCATGTCTCCAATTAAAATGAATGCGTTCATTGATCCGCCTTTAGGTCTAAGGGGACGGGGCGTTGTAGGGACACTGTGCGGGTCCCAATGTTTGGGGGCTGCTGCTGCCTTTGCTACTGCTGCTGCTGCCGTTGCTTATCGGGCGCTATAAATCTTGATACGCTGTCATGTTCTGTCTAATTAGCAATATGTCAATAAACTTAATTTAATTTTTTTTTCTCTTCTACTGTTTGCCTCGCTTCTATGTGGCATGCGAGTGGCCTGATGGTGGGTGGGCGTCGCTTTGTTGCTGGTTGCATTGCGGTTGTGGGTATGGGTTAGACTTTAAAATTTACTATTGCTGTTGCTGTGGCTGCGTTTATTGAATATTTGCAATTGCTCTTACTTGAATACACGACTATTTTTTTCCAAATCTATTGTATTTATTCTATATACTCTGTTCAGATTGTTTGCATTTATGTGTATTCCAAATATTAGATTTTTTATTATTATTTTTATTAGATTTTATTTCTTTTTCAAAATTCAGTTTGTTGAAATACGAGAATGTTGAATAAAATTAATTGGATTCTGTGGCTCGTTCAGTGTGTGTGTGTGTGTGTGTGTGTGGGAAGGATCATGTTGAACATATTTTATGTTAGCTATATATAACATACATTAAATATTAAAATCACATCATAGCGCACCCTTTACGTTAATGCTGCTTTTTTCTATAGCATTTGAGTTCGAGTAATATTTTTTATGTTCTACTGCCTTCTATAAATAAAAGGTAGATAACTAAAATAGTCAACGGGATAACTAAAAAAAAAAAAAAAAAAAAATTGTAATAATAATAATATAATAATAATATAATAAATATATAATAAGAATAATAACAATATTATAATAATAATGTAATAATAATAATACAGCTGAGAATATCTCATTTAATTGAGGAATTCTAATTACCAAGTTGTTTGCATAAAAATGCCACAAAATGTAGCCTTTTTTTTTTTAAGAAAAACTGAGTTTAGAAATATTTAAAATATGAAGGAAGATTTATGTATGTAAACTCGACAATCTATCTCTTTAGTATTTAAGAGACTGAAAAACAAATATTTATTTTCTTTGAAATTACAAAATCCAGTGAAAGAAATTTCACGGGCACTAATAGGTAAAATATACATACATAGGTGATTATCACTGAGCCTCTGATAAAGTATTTTATTAATTATCTCTATCTCCAACGCCATTTGGCTACAGCTATATTCCCGTTTATTTAGTATTAGGTAAAATGTAATTTAGTTTTAATATCAAATATCAAATAGCATATCTATCCACCTTCAAACGTAACACAAACGTATGTAGCTGTTTGCATTTCTGATTAACTAATTCCATGTGATTTCCATAGCATTTGCAATTGATCAAAATTATATTGAAATGCGCATGCAACTAAGCAGATGCACTGATATAAAAACAGAGCATATATATATGCACATATATAAATTTATATAGTCACATATATACATATTTATATATATATACACACATACATATATCTGCTGCTAACACTCTGCTGTGTGGCTGATATGAAAATCCGACAAAACCTCTGAATGCCATCAAAATGCATCATCAAATTGCGGCAGTTTGCACCTTTTATATAATTTCCTTTAATCAATTATGTGTAACGGCAAAAACAACAACAACAACAAGAACAATAGCAACAACAAGAAGAGCAGCAATAACATACATAGCAACTGCATGCAGTAATATTAGCAAATTCGACAAATTTACGGCTCGAAATGCGCGCCGACTGTCAGCATGTTCAAAATAAATTACAAAACATTATTATCATTGCCAATGGGGATGATCGATGGGTGTTGATAGGGGCGTTGGGCGTGGCTGCTCGCCTGCAGTCATGTTCAAATCAAATAAATTACCAAAAACAACTTCTATGGGCATGCATTAGCTTAAACTGCGAAATGCTCTAAATTAATTATTATGAAAATATAAATATTTTGATATTATTTATTATAATTTCGAAAATTTTGGTTTAATTAATTTTGGTAATATTAAGAACAAATATATAAATATATTTAAAAAAATCAACTTTAAAATTTTGATAAAATGTATATAAATATATATTAATATTTGAAATTTTAAAAATGTATTTATTTATTTATTTAAATTAATTAGTTGATTTTTTTAATTTAAAAAAATTGATTCATCAACTTTTTTATTTTATTTTTTTTTTTTTTAAAGAAATATTTTAAACAGTGTATATCACAAATATTTTACAACAGTATTTTATTTTATATAAGCTTTCTTATTAATTTATGCCAATTATTTAAATAAAAATATTTATTTTAAATATTTTTAAATAAATATTATATATTGAATATAAGTTTTTATTTTGCTAAGTGGTTATGAAATTAAATTTTGTACTCATACTTGAAAATAACAAATGATTTAAGCAATTTCATTTTATAAATATTTTCAAAAAATTTTATCAAAAATTTCAATTATTAAAAAAAAAAAAGAAATATTTAACAAACTAATAAAGACATATTTACATATATAAAAACGAAATCAAATACAAAATAACAATAAAATCTGTAATACAGGATATACAGTTGTTCATATACATATCCCAAACAGCAAAGTTGAGTATAGCGAGTCGGAAACTGGGAAGAGTACATAAGTGTCATGTAAAACAATTTATTGTTTATTTTTGTGAATTTTGGGGAGTTTTTGGCGATATGTTGGACAGCTGCTAGATTGATACATGTTTGACCTGGAGATGGTTTCCGTTTACAAGCAAATGCATATGTATATATGTATTTATGTATGCCCACATATATTTACTGACTTCTATTTAATTAAAGTCGATGTGAACGCATTAAAAGTGCCATGTTTAATCATTGTTTGATAATTTGTCAAGCCTCAGCGAACTGGTCGACCGTAAATGAAAATGAAAATTAATTGATAAACGCTGATAAATACGTTTAATTTGCAACCAAAAATCACATTAATTGCATTACACACACACACACACACACACAGCCAGTCAAACACCGAAGCGTAGATCAAAAGGCAAAAAACTTCACAGCTAATGGTCAACCAGAGCCGCAGCCAGAGAGTGAGAGAGGAAGCGGGTCGTGGGTTGAATGCTTGGTAAGAGCGGCAGTGGCTAAAGTGGGAGTGGCTGGACCAGCAGAACCAGGCAAACCAACAGACAACAGCGACAGCAACCACCAGTCAACAGCAGGCAGCGGACAGTACCCCACACACACACGCACACACACTCAGGTATTCTCTTCATATTGTGCACAATTAGTGACACAGCGAGACCCAAGTGGACAATTCCTAGCTACAGGGGACACTCACTACAGATAACGCTGACTGCCAGGTACGCATATGTGCCTCAGGCTACTGTCGTACTGTCTCTCCCTCTCTCTCTCTCGCTCTCGGTCTGGGTATTTGCGAACCCCTCATTGAATATCTCGGCCAGCACTCACATCATTTTCGACGCTCTGTTGTTGTCAACAATATGCGAAATTAAAGCCAACGACGCTGACGACGACGACGACGACGACGACTCTCGACGCCCGCCTCATTGTCCCGTGTCCTGTGTCCTGTGTTTGGTGCACGTAGTTTGACGGTTTCGTCGATTGGCACACATCTGCGCAAATCGAATTAATGTTCACGCATGATTTGGATCTGTATGACGGATCTTTCAGTGGGTGGCTTAGTTACGCCGCCAGCACAGAGCACACATCACACAGTGTACAAAAATTAATTAAGCATCTTGTTATGAGACGAGAAAAACAAGGCTTAACTAGGTGAAAGACAAATGAAACTGATGGAAAAATACCATGTCAAATATGAATGACGTTTGTATTGTAGCAAGAGATTGTTGAATATATATATCTGGAGATATATGTATGTATGTATATACATATATAATGTGATGAGCTATATATTTTAGGTAACCAGGGCTAAGCTCATAGATTGATAGACAAATTGCTTGGTTTTTAGAGAGCTTTAGTCCCAACTGGCTTAAGTTTGAGTAGAAAGATGAATAAACATGAAAAGTTATTGCTATAGCTTTGCAGCTAAACTCAGAAATATTGGGTGATAATGTGAGACACATTTAAAGGAATTGATAAGCTTAAAAAGCTATAATCTCTGTGCTTTATTGTCAGCTTTTATTGTACACACTTTACGCTTTGTATATAAATAATTGAAAGATAAATAATTGAAAGAAATAGTAGTATTGTATAAAAAGCTCACCTTCAGAAAACATGCCCCATCGATGCAGTTCTCATTTAGGTCTCAAATAACAAATAAGGTCAGATATACAAAACTTCACAGACAGCTTCAGGTATCTTCCATACAATACAGCTGTATACATTTGCAACCGCACACGCTAAGGATGATACATGCCTGGAGCCCCTTGGTATATGAGAACCGGGAAGGTCTCAAGCGAAGGTAGAAAGTGCAAACAATGTTCACTCAAACAACCAAGCTAAGCGTTTATCTCAAAGATCTGATTTTGAATGTTAATAAATAAATAATTTAATTTTTTAAAATCTTCATCAAATAATACTGCATCTCAAAATTCTATCTATGTATTTCTAACTATTTTCAATATAAAATACATTCTTCAATATCTATAAATTTTCAAAAAATTGCTTTGAAAATTTTAGCAAACAATTCCAACAATAATATCTATTATTTATTCTTAAACTCACAATAACAAAAGCTAAATTCACTTCAAATGATTTATGTTTTCTTGAACAACAACAAGGAACACAAAAGTTCAAGAACAACATTTGAGACTTTCCCATATTAATCTTCACTAACAAACACAAAACATTTGTTTAAATATTTGAGCACAACAAATTGCCAAATGTCTATATGACATTTGTTTATAATATGTTTTAGTTAATCGCTTGCTAATAAAATTTAGCAATAACAAATTGGGCAAACAGCTGCATAAACATTGCCAAATTTTGCAACAACTGAGCTAAACTATATAAACTGAGCAAATTGTTTAAAGTTTATCATTCGATTAGAGGAGTCCATCGAAAAGATGAGAGTTAATTCTATAATTCTAAGCTACGCCGTATTGGCAATCATTTTTCTTGCTTACCTGCCGTTGGGTGAATCTGTCACCTGTACAGTGGAGCCCGATAATGTTGACTGTGTCGACTGCCTCGATCCCATTAATATTGATGATGCCGAATGTGTTGCTGAAGATTATGATGACGATGTATTGATACCGCAAAGGCCACCCAGGGGAGACCGACCAGGCAGGCGACCAAGACGGAGGAGGCGTGGTCACAGGCACGAGCACGGACGCGGACACGAGCACGGACACGGACACGGACACGGACAAGGGCAAGGGCAAGGGCAAGGGCAAGAGCAAAATCGTCGACCACAAACTCTGTTGGGCAGCATTCTGCAAAAGAAAATCAACTTGATAAATGCATTAAAACAGGGCTAAGATGTAATGAGAATAACAAAAATATATATATGAAAATTGAAGATTAAAATAAATATAAATACAAAAAAAAAAAAAAAATAATAATAATAATACTAAATAAAATAAATAAATAAAAATAAAATGAATAAATAAAGGAATAAAAAAACAAGTACGATGACTCTAGTCGAGACTGTACGAATACGAGATACGCTGAACCATGCCAAGAAACTAATATTAATTTAAAACCCAAATGAGATAAAAAGTGTATGTTATATAGAATTGTTTAGTTTATGCTGACTAAACAAGAAAGATACTATTTGAAATAACAATATTTAATTTCACTTTAGTTATCCAAATGTGGAATAGACTTTATGGCATCCACAGAAAAGATAATGAATACAGTGATTCAAAAGCCTTGCCCAAGCAACTTATTAGAAGCGTGATTAATTTTAAAAGCTCTTAGAAATTATAAGAGAAGTTGTAGAGAATTTATATAATTCTAATATATAAAAATTTCACATTCATATGAAAATTAAATATATACTACTATATAGCAGTTATTTTCATTTTATATAGGGACATAAAAACGCCTTTCTTCATTATAACTACCATATTAAATTTCCTTATTTTAACAATCTTATCGTATAGATTATCAAAATCACGTGCAATTAGTACACTTCAACACACCCTGTACATCAAATGATATGCTATTAACGACACGCCTGCTCAAATGCAGCTGGCTCAGCTGCAACCCTTTTTGTCGACATCTATGGCTCTGCGCTGCATACAGACATCTGTGTTTAATGCACTTTTGTCTAGCCGTTTTCTAGCCAGAAAATCCCAGTAAAGTCATAGAGCTGCATGCAGCAACATATATGTACATATGTATGTAGCTGGCACGTTAGATGAAGTCAGTTATCAATGGCGCCAACTGTTGCCAGGGCCGGGCTGAACCTAACTGTCAAGCTTACTAATTTTAAGGATTCCTTACTCCTGCTACTGCACCAACAATTCCTGTAAGCTTCTGTTGGTAGCAAGCAATGCCAATGCCATTGCCATTGCCAAACTGTTTCGCCATTTTCTATTGCGTGTCGCGTCTGCCAAAGCCAGTTGCTGCTATACCCATTTTAAAGTATTTGTCAGGGTATATTGGTTTGACAATTTAATAGAAAATAAATAATAAATAATAAATAATAAATAATAAATAATAAATAATAAATAATAAATAATAAATAATAAATAATAAATAATAAATAATAAATAATAAATAATAAATAATAAATAATAAATAATAAATAATAAATAATAAATAATAAATAATAAATAATAAATAATAAATAATAAATAATAAATAATAAATAATAAATAATAAATAATAAATAATAAATAATAAATAATAAATAATATATAATAAATAATGAATTTAAAAAAGTAATAAATAATTAATATTATTAATTTTTATTATTATTTATTATATTATTGTAAATTTAATTAAAGTATAGCATGAAGAATAAGAGATCTGTAAACATTGAGTTTTAAATGTAAATCTCAGCTATAATTTTTCATGAAATTCAATCCGAACCCAACTCAGTTTTAGAATATTAAATTAAAATTAAAATGGTAAGAGTAACTGCTAGTCGTGCACACCCGACAACCCAGCACTTTTACTTGTTGTTGGCGTTGTGGCCTGACTTTTCAGAGTCATTGCCAATATGTCGAGCTGCTGCCGTTGCTTCTGCTGCTGCTGCTGCTGCTGCTGCTGCTGCTGCTGCTGCTGGTAAACTGCTGATAATTAATATTTTATGCACACGTCTGCGTTGATTTCTATCTTTATTGTTGTTTGTCTGCCATCGTCTCATCCTCGTCCTGGCTTTGGCTATGGCTTTAGCCTTGTCGTTCGCTTCATTTTTTTTAATTCCATTTTTTTTTTTGTTGCTGCTGCCGCTATTGTTTGCCCAGTGGCAACGCCTTTCAATGGCTTTTCAGTTGGAAAATGTCTGCACGATGTGCGGTTGCGGTTCATTACACTTTCTGTTTAGCCACCAGCCCCCTGAAAACAATCCACTGTGTCGGTTATTAAAAGTCTATTAAAAATTCACGTTCAATGCCTTTCTGTTTCTCGATTTTCTCACTTTTAGCTCTATCGATGGCCCCCACATATATTTGCCATAAATTAAGTGGAAAATGTAGCCACACTTATTATACGGCATTGTGTTTACGGTTAACGCTTTATGGTCTACGGATTTCGCATTATTTTTTATCACACTCGGCAATTTGTTTGCCCTTAGGCTTTGGGCTGTGTGGCCTGTGTGTTTGCCAGCTTTATTTTTTTGAAGTTGTTCGTTCGGGACATGCCTTATCTGCCCTCTCTGGGACTATTCAAGCCGGAAATACTTATGTGTCAGCTAGCCAAGTACCAAGTATCTTTTTAGTATAGTTTCGATTTTCGATTTTCAATTTGAATTTTTGATGTCAGTCCATTTAAGCAGTCGCTCACCTCAACAGCAACAGCGGCAGCTGACATTAGGCAGGTGTTTGGCCCCTAGCTGACAAGCAGAGTTTTTGCTCCAGCTCTGGTTATGTCATTTCCTTGTGACTGTAGTGCGAGTATCTTGTATTGCCATGCACTTTTAATTTTCTTGACTTTTACTGCCTGCAGTGACTTGTGAGTGATGGAGAGAGGGAGGAGGAGGAGGAGGGATAAGTGTCATGTATGTATTGAATGTCTTTGTGAGTGCTGCCTGCCAGCATGATTGACAGCTCGGTGCAAGCTAAAATAATTTCAATACTGAACGGAAATGGGCGACAGTCTAAGCAGACAAGATTATCGACACTAAGTTCTAGAGTTTCTTTTTTGTACTCTTTAATTTGAGTAAAGCTTTTAATATTGATTAGATATCTATTTACATAAACTGTCAGTAATAAACATAAAATGTTATAGGCAATACAAAAAGTAAATAAAATCTTGAAGGTCTTTTAATGTTGAAGGTTCTTCAATATATGTTGTTTTTATCGAGTTTGTAGTTTTGGGGCAGTAATTTCATTAATAATTCATATGTACGATACAATATCTATGTATTTATATTGTATTTTAAATATAAGTTATTTATATTTTTTTAAATTTAAATATTTATTTAAATTTTCTCTTCTCATGGAACTTTCATTTACTGCTAAAATGCAATAGACAATGCAGAGTAAAAATGAACACAAATGAGCAGCCTAGCCGAAGCTGTCGGCTGAGTAAAAACTGTAAGAGAGCAAATGAATGCAAGAACACGGATGATAGTCGTCAACTAGAACATATACAAAGGCTACACCTTGGGGATTATTACGAGATAATACCGATAATACCGAAGTGGAACGATGTAATCAAGAAAGAGAAATCTCTTTAGCCAATGAGCAGAAGCTCAGGGTGATGATATGGCGGACAGAATATAGATGTGTTATCAATAACTCTTTAAATATTGCACACCAAGTTTTCAAATGAGCTGAGCAAATCGTAAACTACTTGGACTTGACGTTGCCATAGAGAAAATATTGCTTAAATACTGAATCGAATTGTGGAGCGTTCGTCGTGAGAAGACTGCCACGATCAGTTTCTCTTTCAGAACTGAATCTGAACTTTATATAACTCATGATTAAATAGTAAATAATATTAAATATTTAAACAGCTGAAAACTGATAATAACTAAAATACCTTTCGATACACAGCTGCCAGCAATAATAGAAATACAACTTTATAAATTCATTCAGTTTTAGTTTTGAAGATCGTGCAAATAAAATTTCTGTTTGTTTAGTAAATGTTGCTCATTTTATTATTGACTTTTCTTCGTATTTATATTTTTAGTATACAATTTTTTTTTCCCATATATAGTTTATCATCTTGACATGCACCTTCAGATTTGTCGTTAGGAATTTCCAGCTTTGATTGACTAAGTCAAAATATATCATTTAGAAATTGAAAATTTTCCTGCTTGCATGTGCCACACAGATTTGTTTTAGTACACAGCTGGTCCATTAGGTCGTCATGCATCATTGTTGTCGTTGCTATTTGGTTATTCCCTGCGGGAAAATCAAACACGATTCTTTGACTAAATGTTTCCCATCTTACAGCTGCTGCTGCTGCTGCTTGGCTCTCCTTGGCAAATGTCGTTTAATTGCGCTCGACTCTAAACACGCAGAGAGCAGCAGAGCGCATTGCATGCGTGGAGACAATTTTCGTTGGAAAAACCTAGAAGGCAAATGTTTAAATAGTTTACTTGAGTACGCCTTGTGTCCCCATCTAGTTACTTATTGATCGCCTCGTGTTGCTTGGCTCGAATTCAAATGCTGCTGCATTAAATTTTAATTATATATTTCCTTAAATTTTCTTTCTCTCTCTCTCTGTGTGTGTTTAGGGAGCTGACAAAACAAAGCCTCAGTTTCATATTTCATGGGTTGAAACTCGCTCTTTGCAGAGTTTTCAATTGTTTTACTGCGTTTCACATTATTTGACAAATTGAACAATGAGTTGGGAAAAGGTTGCAAGGGGTGTGAGTTTTGTGTGTGTGTGTGTGCATGTGTGTGAAAATTAATGTTAATTGGCGTTTTATTGATTCTTTGATCAATTCGAAATAGAGACGAAGTGAGCAAGAGATGGAAAATAGTAAGAGCGAGACAGATAGAGAGTATCGCTCGGGAACTGAGCCACATGTCGCGCAATTGTTCGGCAGTTCTGTAGAAAAACCACTTGAAGGCGACGCTACTGTCGACTAATGTGAAATATGGCACCCAAACTAACAAAAGAGAAACCCCTACACACTTGAGATCATGAATTTTTAATGGGTACAGCAACCGAGGTCCTGCCAAGTGCTGTCCCTGTACTGCCCTGGCACACAGCCAAGCCTCAGCGCCTCAGCGATAATAATGACAATGATTAGTGTTAAACGCGCCGCGTGCGCCATTTTCTAAAGCGAAAGAAAAAGAAAAATATGTTTTCTTAACAGTTTTCAAGGCCCCAACGACGGGCTCGTCGGTCGTTTCACAAAATGTCCTGGCGCCTATGCGCCTTTGTCTCTTTGTTTTTGTCAACGCTGCATAATTAGACGACTGTCCCCGTACTTACTCCCACTCTCTCTCTCTCTCACTCTCTCTTTCTTTGTTTGGTTGTGTGTAATGTGCTGTCGACATTTTAGGTTATTTATTTCGGGCCACGCACTGCGGTAAATTGCTGTAGATTCGAGCAGCTATGGACAGCGCACAGCAAGGACAAAACAAGTTGGACACACGCTCTTGAAGGATGGCTCATGCTTCGCTAGTAATGCTAATGCTAATGGACTAGTTGGGCATGCTTATCAGTTGTGACTATGTTTGTTTAGCTCTACATGTGGCTTGCATTTGATAAAATATGACACTAATGTCTGCCTGCCACAGTCTAGCAAGTGTGTCATATATGTAGATCGCCAGATAACGAAATTACACTTTCTTTCATTTTTTTCCCTGCACCCATTGAAAATGGTATTTCCGGGCATAATGGTTTTATGAAAGTGCCTGTAACACAAGGAGGCGTGGCAGAGATCATAAATTACATATATTTTTGATTAGGATGACGAGCTGAGTCAATCTAGTCATGTGCGTCTATGCGACTGAGTGTCCTTCTAAATATAATTTTAATTATATTTAATTTTATTTTTAACTTTTAAAGCTGAGCTTGTATATCGTAAAAAAAGATTACAAATCTACTCTTAAGGTTACCGTACTGAATAGAGATATTTTGTATATTTATATTATGCTTTGGAAAATACACTTCAGCCTTATGTTTGTATTTTATAAAAATTTTCATTGGGCAAGGCTAAAAGAATAATTAGAGTAATTTTCAGAATTTCAGTTCGCAATAGAGCATCAATCACACTTACTTTTTTATTTATGTATTTAATATTTATGGGAAAATAATATTTATATTTATTAAAGTTAAATTTAAAATATTTGCAGAATGAATATGACAAACTTATTTCAAAATGCTGCATTTTAATATCTATCCTTAAATGTTTTCCTTTGTTTTATCAACTCTTTAACAATTTCTCTCAGTTCTTTTAGCTTCTGATCAACTCTTCAGATCTACTCGTATCAAAAGCCTTTTCTCCAACTTCAATTTGCCTTTCCTACTAAAAGTCTATTTCCTATGAGCTCTGTTAGCTTCTTCAGTTCAATTTCGCATATCGTTCTAATTTCCTTTTGATTTTCGCCCTTTCTCATTTACCATCGAACGTTATCTCAACTTTATTTCATTTCACATTTTGAGCATTTGCTTAACCGCACTCAGCTTTTGAATGCCATATCGAGTCGGAATCGTCAGATGCTTTGAGCGTAGCTGAACTTTGTACTATTTACCCTCGACTGTTTATCAATTGGCTGGCAAGCTTCGCTTCCTTTGTGGGCATCTTTTAGCTGATATGTCCACTTCATTAAGTTGGCCCTGCCACAGCCTGCTGGCCAGCCAGCCTGCCAGCCTGCCACTTCAAAGACGGGTTTTTACCGCCCGTTCATATCTGCGGCCACTTTTCTGCTGACCGGCTTTCACTTTGTTTTGTAAGACCCGCACCTTGACAACAAAGGGCCGTTTACGAAACAAGATGGAAGAGACATGGACATGGACAGGCTAAATAATAGAGTAAGGGGCGCAAACCAATCAGCGAAACCCTTGACAAAAACATAAAGGGTTAGGGTTAACATGAACGAAGGCAAACGGCAAACATATTCCATCATAGCAACATTTTTTGGACAGTTAAGAAAACCGCTTTTATATCAATTGAAGCGCTGTTTTCTTTTCAAGAGGGTACTCGAGTTTTTCCTATAGGGGGTATACATGCGCCGCTGCCAGCAGCCCATCTCAATCTACCATTCACCATTCTCCATATTCCATTTCCATTTCCATTTTCATTTTCATTTTTCCCTGCTGCGGCTGTGTTGCTGTCCCGCTCGATCGGCCTCAAGTGCAATTTTCAATCATGCAATTTTTTGCCCTGCATTTGCTGGCAATTGCAGCTGAGTCTCCGTTTTTCTCATTGTTGTCTCGTGCCATATGTGTCCATGTGTATGTCCTTGCCCTGTGTATTGCGCCCTCTTCCTTTAGCTGGTTGTGTGAGTGTGTGCGTGTGCTCGTGTGTGCGTATGTCAGCCGCTGTCATTCATTCAGGCGGCCGTCTGAAGGCTTTTCATTAAAAATCGTTTAATCCACGCTATCATTTTCCCGCTGCCTTTCTCTCGTTTTCTTTTTTTTTTTTTTTATCGCTCTCGCCCTGCCGCTGTCTCGTCCTGTTTGCCAATTGCTCATTGATGCAAACGTCATTTTGATTGTCGTCATTGTTGCATTGACAACGACGCACAGGCGACGTCATCAGCAGCAGCTCCTCTCCATGCAACAGTAGCAACATCAGCCCGTCAACCGGATGTTGGCTCTTCAATTTGTTTTTCATGTTTCATATCCTGTTACGCCCCGACGTCCCCGACATTCACTGTCCCCCACTTTGCCTTAATGCCAGCCCAACTGACATGTGCTCTGCGGTTGTGTGCTCGCTGCACTTGAAAGTTTTTTAATGCTCGGTAATTATTGGATTTGCCATGGTCCGCCTAATTATGGTGCAGCACGTGGGTGCCGCAAATGAATGAGCGTGAATGAGAGAGAAGTTGACATAAAGAGAGGAAGAGAGAGAGAGAGAGAGAGAGAGGGAGTGGGTGTGCGGAACAGAGCAAGCAAAGAGTGGTGAAAGTGTGCAAACGTAGTCCTTGCATTAGCGCATCGTTGAACCGTGAAAATAATGGCCTCGGCCCGACTCCGAATTGCAGTGAAAAGCTGATACACAAGCAGACGACACGCGGCCACTTGGGCATGTTTTTCGGGCGGGCAGCAAAGGGTGTAATAGGTGGGCGAATTGTGTAAACTTTGCTCTTCGAAGCTTAACTGAAAAGTGTGTCAGATTAATGCAAGATCTAAAGCCAAGTCGATTGGTACTTGAAAATTCTTTAATTCAATTTCCACGTGGTTAGAATGTAAACTCATTGAAAGTAGATCGCATCTAATTTGACTAGGTGAAAGCTGAAATGTCTACATACTTTGATCAGTCTAAGAATCTAATAAACTTTGGTTCAGTTAAGAAGAATTGACAATAAATTAGTATATATTTAAGATGTATATTTTCTATTATATAGTTGGCAAATTGTGGCATCTTCTCAGCACTTGCTCATATTAGATTTTTTATATAGAATAAGTATGCGCAGTAAGCAAGAGTAGATAGAGCGAACATTGAAGATCGAGCCTAGGGCACAGAGAAAGAGAGAGAGAGAGAGAGAGAGAGAGAGAGAGAGAGAGAGATAGAAAGAGAGAGAAAGAGAGAGAGAGAGAGAGAGAGAGAGAGAGAGTACACTACTCACTCCTTAAGGCATGAAACAATAGATTCTAAAACAATAAACAAAATGAGGATTCCAGAAAATTAATATCAATATTAATTTTGTTATAAACAGTTCATTCGATTTAGCTTAGCCTAGTTTTCGATTTATAAAATTATTTTGTAAACATATTTTGAGTTCGCCATTTTCTAGCTCATATAAGTTTATTATCTAAATATATATTTATCAACTATTATTTCTATAACTATAATCATTGTGCTGATGGCATAACTTCACATCATTACTCTTTCTTTCATATCCATATCTCCATCAAGAATTTCTCATAATATAAATAACTGCCTTGGCATATTTCACAATCCACTCATTGTCTAAGTGGGTTTATGAAGTTAACCCACTTAAACCTACTATTTGCCAACTTGCCACGTTCCGTTTGACATAGTTAACAGGGAAAGAAGATGCATTCTCCACCACAATCATTAACATTAACCGAGCAACAAGAGCTGAGCTGGCAAAATTACAACAACAATAACACACACACACAAAAAACGATGCCTCATCATAGGCGATATTAACTTTTCCCGCTTTCAGTGCCACACCCACACCGTACTCCTTTCGTCTCTCAAATATCACAAGCACACCCCCAACAATTAAAGTCATTACCCGGCTATCATGTTGATAGTTCGGCTCGCAGCGAAACTCTAAGCTCCAGCAATGTCTCATGTGTCCGTTGTCTGGCTGTGTGTCGGCAGTGTGGGCCCAACTCTAAGCTGCCACAAAAACTTTGGAAAAGCCCCATCACCCCAGCCTGGCCTAGGCCCCCCCCAAATGTCGCTCTAAAGTGTCAGCCCGCCCGAAAAATCCCGCCCCAAACGTTTAGCATACAATTAGCCCAAAAGGCAACGAACGCACTGGAAGTCAGGCAAAAACTTCAGTGAAAATTATTAAAATTTCTCATGTTGGTTGGGTCGTTGTTGCTGGAAAAAGGGTTTGACCATATGGAAATTAGCATATGATACCCATTTCGTGGGCTGGCTCTCACACACCCAGCTAAGGTACCACTTAGCTTTAAGCTTAAAGTCGATGCGAATTTCGTGTCTAGTCATGTGGCATGAACTTTAGTGTGTGTGTGTGTGTATGAAAATAAAAAAAGTCGACGAGTTATGATTTTCCATTTTCCACATTTTCTTTTCTGTATTCTCATTTTTTTGTCTATTTTCCGGCTGCTGCTGTTCTTGCGTTTTTTCTCAGCGTAAATTTTCCACCTTTTACACATTTTACTTCCATTTGATTAGATCGGCTTTTTAGGGCGACACGTGCGTCGCATGCAGGAGGCAACAGCGGCAACAACGCCTCGCATCCTGTTTTGTTTTCACGACTTCGCCTTCTAAATTGTGTTGCCCATACACTTTCCCATAAAGGTTTATCAAATTGCTGTAGCTCTAGTAAATTTATGTAACAAAATTGACGAGATATATAGAAATTATTCGAACTACTGAATTCGATATACTAGGATTGTTCAGTAAGGACTTTGCCAGACGAAAGACACTTATGATTGAATCTGCTTTTGTTTTAAGAATCCAAGAGAGTATTCAAACTGAAATATAAAACAACAACTATGTGCAATTTGAAAAAACAATACAATTTTTAAATTTTTAAAATAAAATATTTGATATATAAATAAATAGTTATAATAATAATAAAAAATTAACGAAACAAATGCACGGTCTTTTTATATATAATTCAAAAAATGTTTTAAAATATTACATATACATAAATATTACATACATATACAATACATATGTATTTAATTAATAATATAATAATTAACATAAAAATGCACCACAATATTTTTATTATTATTCCGTGTTTTTTTATTCAAATATTTATATTTAGTCTTACTTCTATACATTTTCATATTTTGCAATATTTAATTATTTTCTTAATTTTATAAAATAATAATTTATATTATTTTATAAAATTAATTTTCATTTTATATTTTATTTTTAATCACTCAAGGTAGCGCATAGCTTAGTCGGCTAACAATATGTAATGTTAGGCTTTTTGGAATTTACTTTTTTTTTTATAGAAATTCGCACGCTCATCGTTTGAGAGTTTTAAGGCTTATCAGGCAGGCAGGCAACTTTGTCATAATCAACATCAAACAGGCTCGCTGTTGGCATTATGAGCAGCAGCTATTATTATCCGGTTCCGTACATACAGCCCTCAATGCGTCACTTTCCACAGGACGCTCGTCTAATCAACGCGCTTAAAATCGACCGAAAAGGATGTCATCAGCAACAACAGCAGCAGTTGCAGCTGCGGCTTGTTGTCTGTTGATTAAAATTTGTTTGTCATTTCGATAAGGTACGAAGTTTTAGTGTCCAATCCGGCCAGGCAGTTCAATAACCCAGCCCCGGCCGCTGTGCTCTATCTGCTTTTCACTGAGCCTGCATCTCCAATGAGGGGCTGTAAGTGCTCATCGCTTCAGTTTTTATGTCATGTTTGAATGTGTTTTTTTTTTTTCCTCTCTTTCTCTTCCAGCTTTATGTTCTGTTTGTAATTCTCGTTCATCTCTCTTTCTCTCTCTGCCCCTTTTGCTTTGCAAAATGCCATACTAACCACAGAGCTTTAATTTGGCATTCGCTTTTTATGCCCTTTCTTTTCTTTCTTTTTTTGACACCTTTTAAGAAAGCAAACAACAACAAAAAAATCAAAAATAAAATGCCAGAGGGCGAAACACATCATTAGACAACACTTTGTGGGTGATTCTTAAGAATTAAGGGTGAGCTAAAATACGTGAATTGGGGTGTATTTAATTCTCAGATTTTATGAATGCTTAACTGAAATACAAGAATCACTTATTTCGATTAGAAGGGGGAAAGCTCAACAAAAAACTTCGTAAGTAAAATTTTTGAATTGATTATTTGTTAACAATAAATGTATAAGAAAGTTTATTAAATCATGTTTTAGTATAGGAAATATACCAATAAAATATATACAAATATATACAAATATATAAAAATATATAAAATATATACATTTTCAAAATTCAATTATTTAGTGAATTTTCCAAAGTAGATTCTTGATTTCATCTTGTTGGAACTTTTGGCTATGTCTAATATTTTAGAATTGATTAAATCCTAAATAAAATAATATTAAATATTTCTACTTCAATAAAAATGAATTTTAAAAAATGTCTAGCTCACAAAATATTTGACTCAAATTGAAAAATAATATTTTAAAATATTTATATAATTAATTAATATCAATAATAAGTGAAATATTAATTTCAATAGCATTACATTAAAATATGCTTTAATTCAAATAGTAATATTTAAATATTTATTGAGAGATTAATAATATTATTTATATGCAATTTTTATAAGCTAAAAATCATGCTTTAACTCAACTTTAAAATATTTGTTTGCCTTGAAATAATATTTCCATAAGGCAGCCGCAATCTTTCGCTCAATATTTGAGTGAATTTATTTCTTTAGTTGACACACTTGAGATTTCTGTTCACCTGACAAACATTTCCGTCTTTTGTGTGTAACTCGCCTTCCTTCCAACTTCACCTTCGTCAAACTCATCAATGATATCACCTCTGCAAAAAAAATATATATACATATATATTTTTTTCGATTTGCTTTTTAATGTGTCGTGATTTTTTCTTTATATTTTATCTTCAAATATATACTTCCATTTTTATTTTATTTTTTTTTTTAGTTCATCGTGATGTGCTTTATTTCTTCTGCATATTTTTGAGTCTCGTCAAACGTTTAGCATATTCTCTTTGTGCTGATTTTTAGCTACTGCTGCGCATTTCTTGGTGAGCCCTGTACTTCTCTTCTCTTCTCTTCTCATTCTTGCTTGCTGGTTGTTGCTCCCATTGTTGTTGTTGTTGTTCTGCTCATTTTAACTACAAACAGCACAGACAATCACAGTCACAGGATAATACCAACAACGCAGCCAGCTTTGCTCCATTAACAAAAACAACAACAGGCAGCAGAAGCTTCGCATAATTCCATGTAGACTTTGGGCTAAAATGGTCTCAGGCATGACGCTTGACTGGGACAGGTCTGTCTGGGGCTGGGGCATTTGGGCATGGGGAGTAGGAGTGGCAACGCAGTCTGGTTTATAATGCGCGCCCCTTCACTACGCTTATTATTTGTAGCATACTTATTGGGTGGGTGGCTTTTTAAATATGCATAAAGAAAAGCATAGCGCACATCTCGGCACTGTCTGCGGCGGGCAGGGCGCAGAAGACGGTGCTCACATATTTGTCTGGGGCTTTGCATTATGCGTTGCGATGTCGCCTCTTGCCCCGCCGCTGCTGTTCCCTGTTGCGTGCTGTTTTTCTTCGCTGTTTTCACCTGGCGGCATCTTTTCTCTTGCCGCTTTATTTAGCTTATTAAAATTTCACTTCATTTTGCGCTTTTTCTTCTTCTTTATTTTTTATTTTTTGTGTTCTGATTTCTTTTCTCTCTTTTGCAGTCACGTGAAATGTATATGCCATGCACTCGTAATTATGTCAATTTTTTCGACTTTGAACTGTGATTACATTTTTCCACGACTGTCTTTTGACTGATATTTGACATCTGATTGGACCATTTAGTCAATTGGTAGTTGCTCCCCAAGGGGCGCATACTTTGATGTACTTTTCATTTCATTTTCAATTTGAGCAACGAGTTTTGTGCTTCTTAAATCATTTTTGGTCTATTTTTAAATATTTGACTCAATTATAGTTATTATTATTATTTATTTACTTTATTTTATTTATTTATTTATTTATTTTTTTTTTAATTATTTCACTGTATTTCAATAAATATATTTATATATAAATATACAAATTCGTCGTCTTTTTAGAAGAATATAGGATATTAAATTAAATTCATTAAATTAAATGAAATTTTTTTTAGAAGAATAGGATATTAAAATGAATTCATTAAATTAAATTATTTATATTAATTTGAATCTATTTTTGGACTTTTTTCAAATGAATTTTACAATTTTTTATTTATAATTACTACTGTAATAATCTAATAAATTATCCTAATTGTAATGGCATATTCGTGGTTCAATATTGAGCCCAAAGTTATTTATTTATTTATTATTTATTTATTTATATATTTTGTATTTATTTACTAATTATGTTATTATATTTTTTGTTTAGTTGTTTTATTTATTTATTTTATTTATTTTATTTATTTTTATTATTTAAATATTCCTAAATGCATGATATTGGTACAGAAAAATGTTATATTAAAGCATTCAGATCTACCATTTTTTTTTTAGTATCATAATTAAATATTTTTACTGTTCATAAAAATTTTAATTCTGCTTTGAATTTGCGAAAGTCGTATAGAAGAAATAGGTCACTTCATTTTCGAAATAATTAAATATTGCTAAGCAAAAATTATTTTTTTCAATGTATATAAAAAACACAACAAACAGTTCAATAATCAAATCGATTTATTTAATATATGATTTAGTTTAACCACGTCTACCGCGTCCTCGGCCACCACGACCACCACGACCACCACGACCGCCTCGACCACCACGACGTCCACGGTGGTGGCCACGACCGCCACGACCACCACGGCGACCGCCACGACCTCCAGGACGACGACGGCAGGGACAGCTATCATCATCCTCATCATCATCATCAGTTGGAGCTACAGTTGTCCCTACCGATGGCACTACAGTTGTCCCTACAGTTGGCGCTACAGTTGTCGGAGCTACTGTAGTTGGATTCAAGCACTCGACATTGTCTGCATTTACAGGAAGAGTACAGTCAACGCAATTGACATCGGCGGGATCCTCGGCACAGGTGACTGCCTCACCACATGGCAGGTAGGCAACTAGGATAGCCAAAAGGGCACAGCTCACAGCGATTGTATAGGTTCTCATATTGCCAGTTCTTGAATGATACAAATTTGCCCAAAGAAATGCATTTTTATAGCAACTCCCAGCTTTACGCTCTGATAAAGTCTCCACAGATGTTATCACATCGTATTTGCCATAGACAATAGATTATTTGTTAGCGATTTTGGAAAGACGTCAAAGAAATTATATTTTATAAGTAAATATAAGCAAATGTATTTATTTATTTATTTAGCTGTTGCGCAGCAGCACATTGTTAAATAAATTTGGGGAGCCCCATATCTATTGTTTTATTAATTTAAATGTGATTGTAATAAAAATAAATAAACAAAAATAATTAAAAATTTTTTAAATATTTCTCATTATATTTTTTTTAAATATTAATATAATTTATAATTATTTTTTATAATTTAATAATTTAAAAATACATATTAATTCATAATTAATTCAATATTTTTTATAATTATCTTTTTTTTTTTTTAACTGACAAAAGGCCTACAATAATTTTGATACTAATAAAAATAAAATTAAAAATAAAAACATAAATAAAATTATATAAATTACTGGTTTTTTATAAAATTCAATGAAACTGAATAATGAATTATTATTGTAATGTATTTTTCATCACTTTCAAGAATTTAGTGACAGTATAAAATTTTTTGAAAAATATTTAATAAATCAATATTGTATCAAAGCCTTTGGCTTTTAATTAAATACTACGAAAATAGATATTATTATTATTTTATTTATTTATTTATTTTTTTGTTATATACTTTTATTAATACCCATATGCACATAATATTATCCAAACTCGCCAAATAATTTATTAATTAATTTATTTAAGCTTAAGCAAACTGTATGCTTAGTTTCATATTATTTAACCAGCTGTCTTTCGAGCCACACGAGTCAAAAAAAAAAAAAAATATATATATATATATTTTCAATCCAAAAATTTCCAAGCAAATAAGCCAACAGCTGTTTTATGATTTTTTTTTTTACGTAACTACAATCGACGTCAGAATCGCTTCACATAAAGTTTAGAATTACTTTTGATATTACGCCAAATTTTATTGAGTCGATTGCAACGATTGCCAAATGCACGTAACTCAATTTTTATGCTCAACAGACACAGACGGAAAATGTCATAATTTTCTAGACCACGCTCATTAAGAGTGAGAACTGCAAAAACGAACATCAATGAACGGCAATTGGAGCGCCATCAATGCCATATAACATGAACACAAAACCCCAAAAGACATTGACTAATAACTTATTTATGAACCTTCGCTTTATTGTCATGACTATGATCCAGGCAGAGGCGAGAGGTATACAAACCCCAACCCCAAACAACAACAATAAATGCACGCTAAACTTTTCAATATTGATAAACTTTTTCTACAGAGTAAAGGAAAAAAAATGAGGATAGAAAATAAAAGACTGCAAATATAAAAAAAAAAAAAAACAAATGAAGTACAGCAAAACAAGCGGCAGCCGCTTCCGTTGGCCGCCATAGCACCGGAAATAGCTGCATGCAGACACACACACACACACTCACACATACACTAACACACATACTCACACATGGACAAAAAAGCAGGAGACAAATGCCATTTACAATTTTTGTACATAAAGCCGCTTAAGCAGCACTCTGTCTGCCTGCTTCGCATGCTCCTCCACGCTCTAGCTTTACTGTTGCCCCCAATGCCACACCCACTTCGACATGTAATTTGTTTTTATGTCTGCCCATATACGTGAGATAACGCGACGAGAGCTGAGCTCTTTTTTCTTCCTCCTTCTAGCTGTTGTTGTTATTGTTGTTGTTGTTGTTGTTGCTGCTGTGCTGTTGTATTCCTTCGATTAACATTGGCAACACTCAAATGGCGACTGTAAAGGTGGGCGTGGCAAGGGCATGGGCGTGCCATTCAACCCAAACAACAAGTGGCAGACGCTGCGACGACGATGACGACGAAGAACTGCGAACTGTAAACTGTAAACTGCGAACTGCCAACTGGCCCTGGCCCTGGCCATGACTCTGACTCTGACTCTGGCCCTGACTCTGGTCCTGACTCTGGCCCTGGCCGTGAATTCCATATATAATTTTTGCCTCCTTTTTGGCTGGGAGTAAAGTGAAAAATATCCTTGCCGCGTTGTGTTGCATTTGAAATGGTTCGGTAAAAAGCGAACGGAACGACGTATTGAACGGGCAAAGTTTTGAAAAACTGCCGTGCCGCAGTCGAAGCTGCCCTCAAATGGGTTGAGCGAAAAAAGTTGAGAGTTGAAGCTGGGGGCTAAGTTCACTTGGGCTGCGGGTTTGAGCGCATTTTGACATTAATGGAAGTGTTTTTTTCTTCTCCTCTCCTCTTTTTTTTTTTTTTTTTGAGCTGTCGGAAATACAATATATATTAATATTGGCAGACGTGTTTAGTTTTAAATGGCAGACTTGCATTTTCTTTAATTTTATTTTTATTTTTTTTTTATTCTGCAGAGAATTTAAACGACTGGGTGAACGAGTCTAGCTGGCTTAGCTCTAAGACTATGTCAAATTGTTTGAAAAGCTTGGCCAAACAATTCGTTTTATTAAAAGTCTGTTTCTAGCTGAAGTCTCTTTAGCTGACTAAAGTTAAATTTAAACTATTTATATTTACTTAAATTTATAAACAAGTTTTAGAGATATTAGATATATTGTTAGCTAGGCAAACACATAATATAAAATGTATAATAGTTCTTATATGAAATGAGAAAAAGAATTATTATGGAAATAAAGGGGACACCAGGAGAGACGGCTATGAGTCTGAGTATGAAGCCATCCTAAGGCTAAGGCCGAGACTGAGGACCAAGAGGCTGAGGCTTGAGTCTGAAGCTGAGGCCTGAGTCTGAGTCTTATGCTGACTCTGAGACATAGCCCTGAGTCTGAGGCCTGAGTGTGCCGTTGAGACTGAGCTTAAGAACTGAGTCTGAAGCTGAGTCTGAGTCTAAGACTGAGTCTGAGGCTGACGCTTGAGTCTGAAGCTGAGTCTGAGTCTTATGCTGACTCTGAGACAGAGCCCTGAGTCTGAGGCCTGAGTGTGACGTTGAGACTGAGCTTAAGAACTGAGCCTGATGCTCAAACTGAGGCACAGTCTGAAACTTGAAGCTGAGCTTAAGGCATGAAGCTGAGACTGAGGTTTGAGAATGAAAAAGTTGCGATTATATCGAACAATGCGATATATCGATTCAACTGTTGATTATGATAAAAAGAAAAACATTTTACCTGTTTCCTGTTACATTTACTTTAATAAAACGAATTCAGCTGGAAAATTAATTTTCATTGAGCTTTAAATATTGTTTATTCAGCATATTCATAGCTAAAAACTTCAATATAGAATGTTTCTTTTATGTATTAAATTTCCTAAAGCTTCAATTAAGCTAAAAAAAATTGGGTCACTGGTGCATTGAGAAAGCATTCGCATAATTGTTTATTCATTATGCTCTCATTTTTGTTATATACTGAAATCATTGAACTTTTAAGTAGATCTAAGTAGTACATTAATTAGAGGGGTTGCTGCTGAAGAAAGAAAGTTTTTGTAGGCCAACCCTAAGGAAAAAAGTTGAAACCATTTAAAGAAACTTGAGTTCGCTTCACTTTCATTCACTGGGAATTTGTTTTATTTGATTTGATGGTCACATTGCGTGACAGTAATTACAAAATAAATGCAAACATCTGCAGCGGATCACACAGAGACGCCCAAAGACGGCACGCCAAGGCAACGAAAGGGATGTGTCTCTATATGCGAGAGGGTGGGCGATTGGGATTTCGAATAGAAATTGGGATGTGCGTGCTTCAGGGAGTCATTCACTCACTCTCACTCACTCTCTCCAGTGTGTGTGTGTGTTTTTGTCTGGATGGTTTTGTGTATCTTTCTAGTCGTTGTTATTGTTAGTAATTCGAGTAGTAGTGGTTGTATGATGCATGCAGCTCTTGATGGATTGGCATAGAGTTGCAGCTGGAAAGGGGAGTGAAGGAAGTTCGGCTGCGCAGGCAACCGAGTCGTTTAGTTGTTTTTGCTGTATTCTATTACATGTGTAAGTTGCGCTTAAGTTTTCCAAAGTGCCATGTGACAAATTCGACAACAGCTGAGACCAATTGCTCAAAGTTTCACATACACACACACACACACACACACAGACGCACACTCACATGCTCACTCACACCTTTAAGAGCTGGGGCCACGCATCGTTTCATCTATCAATCAAGCGCTGGCAAAGGCAATCATAAAACTGCCATTAAGCCAGCAAAGCCCGAAACTCTATCATAAATCTTGAACGTAATCTTTAAAAAAACAGTTATCCACCCACAAAGCAACCACCCAAAATGCTATTGCATTTGCTTGCGTTATTAACATATTGTTTACTTTACCCAAAAACCAAACACATTTTCCATTATCTGCATGTGCAGCAGCAGCATGAGCAGCAGCAGCAGCAACAGCAGCTGATGCAATATATCCCCCAGCTTCCTCTGCTTTACAATCCCTTTCATTGGCACAGCAATTTATCAAATATTTTTCGCTAGCGGAAACGGAAGCTGCCGGAAGCTGCATAAAGCTACGTGTCATAATGGAGCGAAAACGGCATCGAGCTACAGTTTGATGGGAGTTGGGGTCTGCGGCTAATGGCGCTAATAACGCACCATCAAATATTAATAATAATGGGGCAGAGCAGAAATAATAATAAAAAAAAAAAAAATCTCAATGCTGGCGGCCAGCACATCCGCTTGCCCAATGTCCGGCTGACCCCCTCAAAATGAAGTGCCTCACACAAATACACACGCACAGAGAAATGTTCTTGTGCTTTGCCCCCAACGACTAGCTACACGTCCATCAGATGCCACTCGAAGCCAAACTTTGCACTTGAAACGCACTGAACTTGAGTGTGTGTGTGTGTGTGTGAAGTGTGTGTGTTGGACATTTTGATTAGCTTTATGTCTGGACATATGCCGGAAATGGCAATATTGGCAATAGGCGCAATGGCAAAAAAAAGGAAGAAAAAAAAAACGGTAAAAGCAAACTCAGACAACTTGACTTTTAGATATCCTTTTGACATTTCGCTGGCTCAAAAACAATAGAAAATTTAGCTTTGGTGTGAGAATGTAACAAAAGCATTTTATGTTGTATGTAACAAGAAATATTTGTGAACATTAAATATTAATATTTGCAGAAATTAAATTAAATTTTGATATTTACGAAAAAATATATTTAATAATGATTGTTAACCAGAATTATTTTTGAGAGGAAATTTTGGTAGGGAAATAAAATACATAAAATACATATTTGTTGTTTATATATATATTTATGTTTGCAAAAATTAAAAAAAAAAAAAAAATGAATAAGATTATAAAGTTTTTTTTTTTAATTTTTTTTTTTCAATAAAATAAATAATATATGATAAATATATGAATAAGAAAAAAAAATTTTTGAAACAAATATGAACCAATATCTGGGAATTACGTGTTTATATAGAATTTAATTAAACCTGTCAGAATAAAAATAGCAAAAGCATATAATGGCACATAAAGAATCTCAGGGGCTATAAAATATATATTTATATGCCTGAGAACAATTTTAAAATATATAAAAAAAAAAAAATTTATCAAAATATTACTAAAATTTATTTACAAAAAAATGAAATTAATAAACTTATGGTAATGAGGAAATTTAATTACAACTGTGACTGAACAAAATGCAAGTATATCTTTCTGCATACAAAATATTTAAAGTTTTCTTTTATTACAGTTCTATACAAAATATAAATTTATCAATCTAGACATAGATACACATTTCTGTCATATCAGCTTTGACCTACTGTTCTGCTAGGGTATGTCGAAGCACATAGGCAAGGGGGCGACGCAAAGCCCAATGCCCAAAATTGAAATCACAAATGTTCGACTTATGCAAGGCATACGATATGCAGGTGCCAGGCGGTAGGGTACACCCGCTGGCGATGAAGCTTGCAGAACCCAAACTACCTCACACACATACAGGCTGGCACCTTCACACACACACGCACACTCATACATATACACAACTTTAGTCACAACTCTCGCGTCACAATTTGGCAAAAAACAACAATAAATATTGAACACACATATCACACATGCACAGGCACACTCATTCACTCACTCACTCACACACACACACACACACACACACACACACACTCATACTCACACACACGTTGCACAGCAAATTGCTTAGCATACTTTACGGCTTCAATTGGCAATTGGCAGCCTTTGAATTCGTTTCCCGGCACCATTTTTGCTCGACATGCCATTGGCAAGACGCTTGACATGTCTGTAGGCGGTGGAGGGCTACGGACTGCGGGCTGTGGGCGGTGGGCGGTGGGTTGTGGGCTGAAGTGGTTACCCGAACCGTGAGCCGTGAGCGTCCTAAGCCTGGCGCCTACCTGGCACCTGACAACTTGGCAAGCTTTATTGTTGTTGTTGTTGTTGTTGGGATTTCTACCTTTTCTTTTATTTTTCTCTTCTTTTTTTTTGGGTGTATGTTGCGGCTGCTTGGGTTTGAAGCCCACAACAGTTTTAGCGAGGTGAGAAATTCAAGTTTTGGCTAACTAATTAAGTAATTTTATCGATGTGATAAGATCTGAACAAAGTGAACTGCATATGGAAATTATAGGGTTAACTTATTAAAAATTGTTCAAATAGTTTAGTAATTGAATTTGAAATGAATAAATTAGTTTACATATGAATTACTAAGTATAATAATGCTAAACAAAATTTAAAGCAATTGGAAAATTATTGCATCAAAAATACAAAATAACGAATATTTTATTTGTAATAACAAATATTTATATTATTAAGAAAATCGTATGTTTAATGTACATAACTAAGCAGAACTGATTCATTTAAAAAAAAATTTTTTTTTTATATAATATTTTATATTTAATTTTTATTATTTTAAATTAACTTATTGTTATTATTATTGTGTTTTTTTTTTAATTTTTTTTTTTTACTATATGTTTATTTTATTTTTTTTATAAGGGCAAGGAATATTAGTTCATCTCTAAACGGAAGCAATTTAAATTATCAAATTATTATTTATTAAATTTAAAACACAATTAACTTTACATTTTTTCAATATTTTGCCATGCTCATTAAAAATGGAAAAAGGTATAATAATTTTGTTTTTATATTAATTACTACATTTTTATTTCATAAATATTTTTTCTTCATGTCTCTATATCTAATTTTTTCCTTACAGGCTAACATGTCGAAATTTTAGCAAAATTAGTTTGATACCTCAATTTTTAAATACTCAATATTAGAGAATTATATAAATTTAACAAATTTTATTTAATTATTCAATTATTTATTTTTAAAGAAAATACTAACTATATGCTTTGTTGTGTAACCATTTATAAAACTCAAGTTCCCAATTATGATATTTGCTTTTACATGTCTTCGCATCTTCTTCAGATCTACAATCTTAATGATAAATTACTAAAAGAAAAAGATCTATAATTATGATATGCAGTTGTTACAACAGCTGTTCTGTCGTCTTTCAGTTGACTATGTCTTTCAGCGCTCAAGAGTGACGAGTCAAGATTTGCTGACTTGAAA
Organism: Drosophila borborema; assembly: GCA_030914335.1. Classification (NCBI taxonomy): domain Eukaryota; kingdom Metazoa; phylum Arthropoda; class Insecta; order Diptera; family Drosophilidae; genus Drosophila; species Drosophila borborema. The sequence continues at coordinate 899,249 of JAUESP010000308.1, forward strand.
ATTAATTGTTTATAGATGCTGATTCATTTCAAATGAAAGAAGTAAAAATTGAGTAAAATAAACACATTTTTATTGTTAATTTTTGAGACAACAACTCGATTGACCCTCGCCATATGCTAACTGTCTTCAGGCTGTGTGGCAGCTGCCGTTTAACTTCCGTCTACAGGCCTCACACACGCCTTCCAGTTTGAACTGCGTCAGTTTTGATTGAAATATTGACAGCAATTTTTGCATAGTTTGGCGATAAGTTCACCAGCTCAACGAGCAACAGAAAGCAAAGGCAAAGGCAGAAAGAGAAGCCGAGGCAGAAGCATTACCGCCACAGCTAAACAAACTCAATTGCAATGTGGCTCATGTGCAATGTGCTGAAAACTTTAAGAGTAGGCAGGCGGACGGTCGGGCGAGTGAGGGAGCGCGCGCTGGTTGGCTGGCAGCCGCCAGAAGGTAGAAGGTGCTCGGAGCCCACTCAATCGAGCCTGAAAACAGCTTATGACAGGTTGCCTTATTATAGCTGTCAGGGTTGTCAGGGTTATTAGAAACCTTTTATGCTCGCACTCGAGGCGTAGGTGCCGACCCAATATCTTCATTAGGCTGCACATGAAATGCTCACGACTTTAAGCGCTTTTCCATTTGTTATTTTTGTTTCTTTTCATTTCATTCACTTTCTCCCTCTCCTTTACTCCTTACTTTTCAGTGCCTCTGACAGGGGCGACAGCTCAGGTGTAAAATAGTTTGCCACGTCAGTTGGCAGCGGCGTATTTTGTTTTGTCGTCTATTTTCTATTTTCTGATTTTCTTTAGTTTTCACAGTTGCCTTTGTTTTTGTTTTTTCTCATTCTTTTTTTTTTTTTTTTTTTTTTTTTTTTTTTTTTTGCCATCATTGCTATTGATTTTCCAATACTTTTCGCCTGGCTCATTTCTTCATAAATGTCAAAGAAACCACTTTGATGTCTTGACTTCAAGACTGCCTACACACTCGCACACTCGCACTCATACTAGATGGTCAGATATGAGCTCTTTAGAATTGTATTCCCTTTTTCCATATTTCGTTTTTGTTCGGGTCACATGTGTGGCACTTTGATGTGGTTCTGTCTGCGGCAGTTTTTGTCAAGTCACGGCTTTTAATCCCCTGGACAGGGTTTCGGTTCGCTTCGTATATATATACATATATATTTTTTTTCGAGTAGGTGTTGCCGGCTTTGGATTTTGGGTATTTTTACAAATCACTTCGACTAATTGTTTTGGGACGCAACAAGAAAAATAAAACAAGCAGACATTTGTGAAATCCTTGAACTGAAGGTCAACTATGGCCAAGGTCCTATGCCTCTTGCAAAATTTGTTTTTCAGTCTTCAACGAAAACTCATAAGACAGTTCATAGACTTACAGTTCCATTTATAGAAAAAAAAAAAAAAATTGTTTGCTAAGATACTCGCCAAAGAACTAATTCGAAATTCAAAACTCGTGTGCGCTAAAAGATTTTCTTCTACAACGAAAATTCAAAAGTTTGCGTTGCGAATGAATCGCGCTTGAAACATTTGTAAAGAGATATCGATGGGATAACGAGCAACTGATTCAGTTAGACAAAGTTTAAACTTTGTTTAATTAGCGATAAATGCATAAATTAATTCAACGCAGTTGAGCACAACAAATATTTGAAAAACAATTTATGAAGAAAATTAAATTACATCTGTAAGATTTTTAAGAAATGTATACTCTATTCTTTCAATGAATAAAAATTAAAATAAAATACGTATAAACTTTTAAAATAGATATATTTAACTAAAAAAGCATAAAGAGCTCGACAAAATATAATTAAAAATGAATAAAGCACAAACTTAAATTTAAAAAAAAAAAAAAAATAAGAATACATACAAAAATATGTTTAAAAATATATAATTAATTAATGAATATAAGAATTATATTAAAAACTTTTAAATGAATTAGATTAATTAGATAAAAATAATAAAATCAATTAAAAAATTAGATTAAAATATATTTTATTAAGGTCGATAATAAAAGATAGATAATAAATAATGAATTTCTGATGCTATTCGTATCTTCAATAATTGTTTAATGAATTTCATTCTGTTTTTAAAATATCCAGCATATATAAAACTTATTATTATTTATTATTTATAAATTAACGTATTTCCCTTTCACAAAAAACGCATATCCATTCCATTCGCACAATCAAACCGAATCACAAATTGAATACATTAATATATTACAATCAGAAAGTTTACGTTGTAATTCAAGGCCATTGGATATGTGATAATAAAAACGCAATCATCCACAGATCGTGCACAAAACTCATCGAAAGTTTTACCAATTGAACAAACAAAAGTGGAGCGACGATAAGCGAGGCAAGCAAGACGAGGCAATTGCCAAGAATAACAACTGTCGGCACTCACACGCCCCCTGTCGATGGGAGTTCGTAGCATGAATTCATAATGTTTCAACTTTGCGTTGATAATATTTCGTTCTTATTATTATGTCAACAGATTGATATGCAGTTTTTATTTTCTTTATTTTTATTAGTTACTTTTCGAGCATTTTTTCTGTTTTTTGTTTACATTAAAAACAATTTGAAATATCTTGTGTTTGTCTTGGAATTTGGAGCTTCTAAGCTTTTGGCGCTGCAACTTTTGACAGCAGTGATTGAATGCCATAAAGGGGATTACCACGCTATGTGTGTAACTACGTATGGTTATCTTGTGTCATACAGTGGGGCAGCCAGACACACACAGCGCACTAGCCTGGCCCTAATTGCTCACATGGTTAGTTAAGATATGGAGAGAGAGAGAGAGAGAGAGAGAGAGGAGAGAGAGAGAGAGAGAGAGAGAGAGAGTGAGAGGGAGAGTTAGAGATAGAGTTAGAATGAAGCAGGTGTAAATTGTCTGTTACTTAAAATTAAATGAGCTACAAAAATAGAATAATTGTCATGAAAATTCTTAGGCAACCGCAAAGCAATTTTTGAATATACAAGTTTGAAGATCAGCTGAAGCCAATAGAGATTTTAAATATTTGTTTTGTGAACTTTTTTTTTAATAAAATAATAAATTATACAATAATGAATTAAAAAAAAAAAAATAAAATTTGTCATTAAAATAAAATTTTAATTAGAGATTATGTTATATAAATATTTTTTATAACAAAAAATAGAAATAAAATAAAATAAAAGTAGAAAAAAATAAAAAGTATTGCAGACTAAAAATCATAAAGTAAATATTAAATAATTTATATATATAAAATATAAAAATAATTATCAACATACCCAAATAAAGAAGAATATTTATTTTTTATAATGTATAAATAAATTTAAAAATTAAATAAAATAAAAACTTTAGATCGTGAACGTTAAAATAAAATAATGTATTAACTTTTGAAACATAAAATACACATGCACAATATAAATATCTAAACAAGTAAGCACAATATAATTCCAAGAAATTCTTGTCATTTTTAAAAAAAGACTCGAAGTCACTTTGTACACCCATTCAATTTTCCGCCAGAAATTCATAAACTCATCTCATCAACAGGCAGGCAACAGGCCCATATGTTGTGAGCAACAAGAGTCTTGTTCAAATGCTCTCTTACTGCGTTGTGCCATTTGTCAGAGCGTTCCGTCTTATACGCAACGCTTCGGCATTGAAACAAGACAGCATAGCAAGAGCGTAAAGAGTGAAGAGCAAAAGAGCACCAAAAAACTGCGCTCTTCCCATGGCTTTACTTAAATTGAAGTATATACAATGTAACGTTAAGTTGTTTGTTTTTTTTTTTTTCTTATACGTGCTAGCGAGGGCTGAGGCGAATAAATGTAATCAATAATATTAAATATTTAATGTGGCAGGTAGAAAAATGTATGGAATAATATGGAATATGCAAAACAGTTGCAGACAATAATTTTTTTTTTTTAATATGTTAATTTATAAAAATTGAATAGAAAAAATTAATATTTTTATTTAATATTTTTTTCATTTTCATAAATATAAACAAATGCGTCCAGGTTTACCTGTGCTCAGGCACCTGGCAACACAGCGCCGCACAGCCATATACTTAACATCCACTTACGTTCCACATGCAACAACTTTGCTTGCGCTCTTTAGACAACTGACTCTCTCTCTCTCTCGTTGGCTTCGTTGAGTTGCGCTGTAAAAGAGTCGCATACAGGTGCACAGCAACAGCGACTAACTCGCTCTCGCGTGCTGGCACCTACAGAGTCGCCCGCCCACATACACCCGCACACATGCAATGACATGCTCTTCGTTTGCTTACTCGCTCGCTCCCTCTCTTTCTCTCTTGGGTGCGCTCTGTGTTGGCAGCAGGAAACGTCGCAAGGAAATGCCAAAATGTTCAACGTCCATTCGGTTTCGCATGTGTGCGAGCGTAACTGTAACTGTATGTGTGTGTGCAAGTGCGAGTGTGTGTGTGGATGACATTGCGGCGCTCGTTGGGGCAGCGCCAGTTGTCGGCTAACGGTAGTCGTTGCGAAACTTTTGCTGGAGTAACGTGTCGCGCAATTGAAATTGGCGGCGTTTTCATCGTCCAGCGCCAGCGTCGTTTCCAATTCGCGTGCTCGCGACTTTTTTAAATACGTCTCCGTGTGTGTGTGAGTGTGAGTGAGTCTCAGTGTGTGTGTGTGTGTGTGTGTGTGTGCGTGTGTGTGGGGCTGCCAATTAGTGTGTTACATTTGTGCAACAGTCCCGTGTGCGTGTGCGCGTGTGCGTGCCCCATGCTGCATGCATGTGCGTGTGTGGGGCGCCGCTGTCGCGAGATCAACTTTAAATTTATTAACATATTTTCAATGCAAATAAAATATCGAATGGCTCAACTAGTCAATAATTAAATATATACACACACATATATATCTATATATATATATATAAACCGATATATAAGCAGCAAGCAGAACCTTTCTCCTAGGTAAGCTTAACCCGAAAAACAAACTTCTAACGAGCTTTTAATTCACTTTGCCTTGCCTTCGTCCGCTTGAGTTTTATTTTTCCTTATTCTGTTTTTTTTTTTTGGTTTATTTATACTTGGAAAACTTTATACGAAATTCAATTTTTTGGCCAAGGCCCTTGAAATGGCCAGCCAAAGAAGTTTAGCCCACAACGCACGTTTATGGTCATTAAACTGAATTAAATAAGGTTAAACGATGTCTAATGTCAATTAGATTATGTGCAAATGAAAACACGAGGGTCGCGCGCGACAATTTCCTTTCAATTCAATTCGAAACATCGAGATAGGAGCTTTAAAATAAAAAATACAAAATTGTGTCTAATTTGAAATTAAAGTTTTAAATTCAGTCGGTTGCATGTGGGCAACAGATAATGTGAGCCAGGCGCATTTAAGGATCTTAAATTTATTGTGATTAAATATTTTATAAATTGCGTATTTGATATTTTTTTTTTTTATTGTTTCATTATAAGCAAAATATATGAAATTAGAAAAATTAGACGAGTTTCTGTTTCCGTTTCTGTTCAAATGAATTAAACTTAAAAAAACTGATAAATATTTTATTAGAATACAAAAGTTTTGAATATATTGTGCTAATAAAATGATGATAAGATGATTACTTATGAATTATAATTTAAGCCCGTAAAAATTTTGCAGTCAATAAAAATCATTCATAGATCAGAAGCAATTAGCTATAGTTTGGTAAATCTTAGAATTGAACCTGTAGAAGATGTAGCTACATAAATATCCCTAATACTTTAGAAAATATAAACTTTTTTGATTTTCTACGCCCCTTTATATAAGTTCTACACAAAACTGTATAGCTCGATCCGATTTATCACGTCCTTAGTGGGTATCACTCGTCAAATCTTCGCTCTTTATATCTGAAACTGTAGAAGATCTAGCTCTAAAGATCTTTATTGTGTAGATATATCTGACATCATATATCTTGGGCTGTCAAAGCAACTTTATATTCCATATATAAATATATTATATGTACTCTAGTTTACATAACTAAGATTGACCGACGGAACGCAAAACGCGCATAACAGAAAACCAATATACTCTTTGATTTCATGAACGAGTATAAAAATGTATTATTAGGATTTCAAGATAATAATTATGTAACTTTTAATCAAATATATATTTAATAAAAAACTTTTCGCTAAAAAATTATTTAAATATTCGCTCAATATAATATGCTAAACCTTACACTGAAACCTATACACAATGCAGTAAATATTCAAAACAATAGTATTAATAATAAATAAAACCAGGGTAAAATAGCACTTAAAATTTATTAATCAAGACACAGCGCGAACTATAAAAAAACCTAAACAAATACTGAACAAGCATAAATAAAATTGCAAATAAGATGTTTTACAAGACACATCAAATTAAGTCTTCAATAGAAAAATTATTGATTTTCAATGCAAATATCTCTGAGCAAATGTATATAGAGATATAATAATATGTATATATATGTACATATAATATATAGCTAAAATAATCATAATGATAGCAAATATATTCTAAAAACATAATGATAAAACCATTGTAATACAAGCCAAATAAATTAATTAGCATATTTTTGCTGACAGCCGCATAGAAGATCATTCAAGATTAGTTTTATTAGACATGTCTGTGCTGTAGCTAATCCGAACACCTCAAAATCTAATGAGCTCTATTCAACAGCTGCTGGGGACTAGCGATCTTTCGCTTCGATCAACCTTCGCAACATGCTAATTGATGGCTCAAAAACTTTGACAAATATGAAAAGACAAAATTCAATGAGCAGCAAAAAAACACACGACAGCTGTAAAGCTTACAGTCCACAAAAAATGTTGACCCAAGTAAATTAGCGTGAAAATTCCTTTACAAAAAAAAAAAAAATGTGTTTAGTTAGTTTAGGGCTAACAGTTGTAGAAAAATACCAGAGATAGTTGGAAACGGTTGGAGAGCGTGGGAAAACGTGTAAAACGGCAACTGGGAAAATTGTGGCAAGGTCAGCAACAGACGGCGACACGCCCCAAACTCACGTGTTACGTAGCGCAAGGCGAAATGCAGTTGGCTTTTTAATTAAAAAGAGCAAAAGTGACTTTTGAAATGGTCAAGAGATAAAACTGCAATAACTATAAAGAGCAGTTTAAAACGGAATTGACGATCGACGATTGGGTTGGATTGGGTGGTTTTGGGGTGGTTGAGTGGTTGAGTGGGTGGTTTGAAAGAAGTCATGCTTTGGCTATGTAGGGGGACGCACACGCGTCAATTTGTTAAGCGGGTCACGTACGAGCCAACCCTATTGGCCAACCCAAGTGCCACGCAGGCCTCTTCCGTTCGACATTTTCTCTATCTATGTGTGTGTGTGTGTGTGTGTGTGTGTGTGTGTTGTCATCAACACGAATATAAAAATCGAGAATTAAACTCGATGAAAATGGCAACAACTTTTGCTGCCCCATTCAAACAACGGCCCTTTGTCGATTGGCGCTGCTGTTGCTTCTGTTCTCGGCAAATCGATTTCAATAAAGTTGAATTTTTTATATCGGCGGCCAACTTTATGGGTAACAACTTTAAAGGCCTCTGCCAAATGACGCAACAAATTAAATGTCAATAATTTAAAATAATTATCAACGAAATACAAACGATAACAATAACAACAAAGTAAATAAAAGAACGTTTAACAACAAATCCCAAGGCCAAATACATTTTCAACAAAATTTTATGGCTTTTTAATCTAATTAAATTGCAATAAAAAATAAGCAAAGGCAAGAAAAATTCAGTTGAGAATTGACTAAATAAAAGTAAATCAATAAAAGAATAATAACAAATAAATAAATGCACTTTAAAGTCTGATAAGAGAGAGAATAAAACACATAGACAGACAAAATTGTGAAATGTGATGGGAACTGCGACTGCGACTGCGACTTCATTATTGTCAAATGGTTAATGAGTACGTGCCTCTGACATGAAAGGGTTGCGCCTTGTTCCCGTCGACCTCGCTGCACTAATGACCTGCATTTTGCATGTGGGCAGCGAACCATTTTAAATGGGCTCAGTCAAAGCAATGGGGTTGCAGTGAAAGGGTTTGAAAATTGCAGCTTGAGAAATACAAGTATTTATTCATATATAATCTCTATCTCCCTATCTCTTTATCGCTCCATAAGGGTATGCTCTAGTTAGTGCAATAAAATGTTGACTTATGATTTATGCTTTATAGTAATCTAAAGTTATATCTTTAATGTAAAGTTGCAGATATTTTTATACTTAAAATATATATAAATAAATTTTACTTCAAAATATGAATATTAATGTTAAGAATTTTTAAAGGTACGCCCAGTGTGGCTCATGAATTGAGTTGGTATGTTATAATGTTATAATACTATAATTTAAATTACTTTATGAAAATGATAAGAACTTACAAAATCTTATAATTATTCACATCACAGTAGTACAATTTTCGTTAAAGCTGTATATTTTGTGTCATGCTAGTTAACTTCTTACATATATTTTAAATTTATATTTGAATATTCTCAAAATGAAAAATAAAAAAAAATTATATAACTAAATAATAAAAAAATAAACTTAGTTTTGCATCTATTCAGCATATATTACAAAATAATTTAAATGAAATTAATTAAATCCTACCTAAAACATACCTAGGGAAAAGTAAATTGTGAATTTGTCAATCACACTTACCAAATTTTCTGCGGGCCACATAATATACACTTAATATAATATCTGAAAGATAAAAAAAAAAATAAATTTTAAATATATCGTTTTAGTTGTGCGAAAAATACCAAAGATTGAAGCTGACTTTGCTTCTCGACTATATGAAACTAGATCGCTGTAAACGCTCACAGAATTAAAGAAATTATACGAAGTAAAACATTTCATTCAAAAGCTTATTCTATATTAAAAAAAAAAATAAAAAAATAATAATAGAATAGAAACAAGCTAACAATATATAAAGAAATTTTATAAAATATAATGAAATTCGTATTAAAAAAAAGTAAATGTTATAGAAATATCTGTCTTTAATATTTATTTATTTATAAAAACTTTTAAATTGAATGTAAATAATATTCACACATTTCATCTCAAATGGCGTAACTCTTAGCAATTATTTGGCTACAATTTGATAGCCATTACATTGACCGCAGTGTGCGGTGCTGGCGGTTGAATCACAGCATTTCCCTGCTCATCCTTGTAGTTCGAATAGGACGCTGACAGCACACAATCCATGCCCAGGGCTGCCATTACGCGAGTGGAATAGAGACTGGTGCAGGTGGTGAATAGCAAAGGTAATCCCTTGACACGACCCAATTCCATTAGGGGCAATGACAAGCTGCCGTCCCAGTCCCTGACGTCGCACCGCTGCATCTACTGCCAGAATGCTCAAGTACAGGGTATCAACGACATTGTAATGTTCAAATATTTGTGCTTTACGCTCCACATCGGAGAGGAAGTAATGAACATGTTCAATTAGCTGCTGCGGCTTCTGCTCATTTACTTCGAGCCAATTCTGTTCCAGATCGCTGCGCCGCAGTATGCCAGCGAAAGCAACGCCCACAAAAGCGTTCCCCATCTAGGGCAACAAGAGAGGTGCCCTGACGTATAAGCGATAGCCGATTCTCGCGTCTCTTTGGATCATCATAAGCCACGGGCTCAGCACCTGGCGTCTGCATCAGCGGCTCTTGTCCATAAAAATGATCACGCAAAAAACAAGTTGCCTCCTCAATATCAATCTCTTTCATTTCGCGAACGATCGTCATGATACAACAATCTTCAGTAACTAACTGAATGGAATTGTTAAATACTCAATGAGCTTTTCGAGCGGCCTTATCGCCGAGAGCTTTTACTATGGAAAGATTTCATTAATCGAACTGAAAATCAATTGTCGGTGCGGTCATATTGACAAATTATTAATAATAACAATTAATTGTTTAAAAAAATAAGAAAGTACAAATCATTTTAAAATGTAAGGAATATCACATTGAGAGCTTATCTTGAAATCGTTCAACATAAAAGTTATTTTTTCTTTTTTATCAGCTAAAAGAATATTATCTTCAAATAAAGTCGAGTATTATTATCAAACTTTTTATTTGTATTTGTATTTTATTTTGGTTTATTATTATTATTATTATTATTATTATGTATTTATTTTTATTCATTTTTTATTTATTTATTTTTATTTTTAGTTAAAAAGAGTCTAAGAACTAAAATCTTCACAGATTATTTAAGTTAAAAACTTGTAACATATTTATACATTTAGCAATATAGAACTAGTTAAATAGCAACTTTAACTAATAAAGTCACGAGTCATGATATAATCAGTTTAGAGTTTAATGGCCATAACACGTAGATGTGTATGTGGTGCAGCTGGCTTAAATACAACTTGTCCATTAGCATCTTTGTAGTCCGCATATGCCTTTTCGTACACGCACTCCATGCCCATAGCTTGTTTCTGGCGCGCCGAATAGAAGCTGGTGCAATAGGCTATCATCAGGGGAAAGCCCTTGGAGCGACCCACTTCCATGAGAGCGGCAGCGAGACGTGTGCCCAGACCTTTTCCACGCATTGAGGCATCAACATTGGTGACGTGCGAGTAGAGAAGTTTAGAGACATTGTAACGCTCGAAGAGATTGATTTCTCTCTCAACTTCCGACAGAAAAACGGCAACGCGTCCCCAGGTATTGAGCTCCAGAGCAGCGGCTTCTTCACGATGCTTTTCCAAATCGCTAGGTATCTGCGCACCAGCCAAGACCAAGCCCACAATACGTCCAGCATTCCTTTCATCCAGAGCCAAGAGGCAAGTACCCTGTTCAATCATGGAAATGTGATATTCATCGTTCTCCTTCTCATGACATCGCTGAACATCCTCTCCCGAAGATGCACACAACGGCTCGCCATTATAGAAATTGTCACCCATAAATTTCTTCACATTCTGATAGTCCGACACCTTCATAATGCGGATGAGAATGCCATCTTTTGTGCCCAGTTCAGTTGACATGTTGAATGTTTGATTTTTCACTAGAACTGCCTAAACTTTTCGCCGAGCACAACTATTTATTAAGTCAGAATAGCCTCTTATCAGCGTACATATATAAGCACGTGTGGCCGTTGTTTACACTTTGCTTTCTTATCAGCAGCCCGCCAAATCAACCCACCAATAATTTCACATGAAGAGAATTCTAAGAAAATGTTGGATTTGTATAGGATTTTTTTTTTTTTTTTTTAGCAATCACTTTATAAAATGTTTGTGTCATCATTAACAATCATAAACAAAATAAATATATAATTGTGTGAAATCAAAGCTGTGATGACAATTGCTTTAGATTTTATTGTTATCATGCTTACAATGCCATAATAAAAATTTAAATTTGTCTTTTGTTGTTTCGTTTCGCAATTGTTGTAAAGCTAGCAACGTCTTACTTATCATATCAAACAATAATTTTGTTTATATTCTGCTTATATTTGGATTAGTTTGGTTTTTTTTTTCTTTTGAGTTGGAATTTTTTCAGAGATAATGGGATAATAATGGATAAGCTAACAGTTCATAAACTCTATTTCGATCGTCGAAACGCAATAACTATTTAATATGAAATAGAATGCAGTAAAGTTGAGCAAGCCAAAATATACCCGAACGCCTGTTGCCAATTTCTATACATTTATACAAACACAAAAATTTGTTGATTAATCTAAGCGCGATTGCTTATCTCTAAAATATATTCTGTACAGAAATACAGTAGTATGATTGGTATTTACTTTAAGAGGTAAAAAAAAAAAATCCAATTAAACTAGCTCGATCGACGTATGGGCATTTCGGAAAAGTAAATTTTTTTTTGCGTTCGACCCGTACTTTTTTTTTTAATTATCTTGAAACCGTATCAAGTTTTAGACCTAATCAAGAACTATAAAATTAACTAGTTGTCAAAATAAACAAGTATTTTGTCATTTTCAGCACTAAAGTTGATAATACTTGTCTGGTTTTCTTATTTATCAATCTATCAATACTATCGATATAGTTCAATTTTTTTTCTTTATGATAAGATTTCGAAAAAAAAATAAAAATAAAAAAAAATAAAAAAAAATAAATAAATAAAAATTAAACAGTAAATTAACTTTGATAGCTCTATTAAATCTCATTTCTTAAATAAAAATATATTTTAAGTATTAGACGTCATTATAGCACTCTGAATGTTTGTTAAGGCAAAAAGATAATATATTTAAATATGTATTTTCCATTGTAAAGGTGCTAGAGTTGTAGCTTTTTGCTGTGCATTTCACTTCAGAATGTTGAGGGTATTTCTTAGTCAGGCACATCTAACTTAAAGTTTTGACTTCTCAAAGGCTCGTCATCACGTTATAGTTTTCAATTGCTAGCTCAACCGCGTTGTTTAACATCAAATACGCTTTCTGATTGCTCTTATCAATAAAAGCTTGTGGCTTATCTATATTTTCACGTCACGTTTTCAAGAGTATTCGAATTAATACCACACTCAAATAATTATTAAAAATGGGTTCAGGGTATAAAAATAAAATTTATTTACATTGTTTTTTTTTTTTTTTTTTTGTAATTTAATTCATAAAATTTCTAGAGTCTCTGCCTATTCTCCGACTAGAAAAACGTCTTGTAAAGTCCCGGACTATACAAAGGCATTTCCTGTAGCTTAATGGCCATTACACTCGCCTCGGTGTGTGGCTCCGGCGGCTGAATTACCACGTTGCCATCCTCATCCTTATAGTCTGCATAGAGTTCTGAATGTACGCATTCCATGCCCAACGAAGCCATCAGACGCGTCGAGTATTGGCCCGTGCAGGTTGCCACCATTAGGGGATAGCCTCTGGCGCGGCCCAGCTCCATCAGCGTAACAACAAGACGTCGAGCCAGTCCCTGACGTCTCATCGAAGAGTCGACAGCCAATGTTTTCAAATATAGAGCTTCTGTGACATCATAGTGCTCAAAGAACTGAGCTTGTTTCTTAATATTGCAGAGAAAGTAATGAATATGCTCAATTAACAGCTTAGGCTTCTGCTCATTGACCTCCCGCCAGTTTTGCTCCAGATCGCTTGGACGCATGATACCAGCAAATGCGACACCCACAATGCGACCATCTCGACTCTGATCGACGGCAACCAGAGAGGTGCCTTGCAGCACAAGCGACAGACGATACTCGCGCTTCTTTGGATCGTCATAGATCAGCGGATGATTGCCGGGCGTTAGCATCAGTGGCTCGTGGCCATAGAAATGATCACGCACAAAGAGACTTGCCTCATCGATATCATCAACTTTCATTTCCCGCACAATCGTTGTCATCTTGCCAGCTATAAAAACTAACTGCAGCTCTTTGTCAATTTACGACTTTATGACAACTATTCAAGTAGGCTTATCTCAAGCAAAAGAAAACCTAATTACTTGTACTTTAACTTAAGTTTGCAAACTCGAAAAATATTCTGCCTATTGCAGAGATAGCGCCACTTAACTGATAAAAAAAACCATACGGAAAAAGTTGTTGGTTTAATAAAGTCGACGTGGGCATACTCTGTAATTAAATCATCTATTAAATATGTCTTGACATAAGTAGAATATAGCAATTTAACTATTTGATTATTAGTTATCATCTATTATCTATAATTGCTGATCGAATAATTTATGCACATTTTGATCTCTGATCTGTGCTGTAAATAGAATTAATCATTTTTTTCCACTCTTAATATACCCTACAATTTCAATACCATAACGCTGGCCTTTGTGTGTGGCGCCGCTGGTTTAAATACTATATTGTCATCGTCATCTTTGAAGTCGCAATAGTTTTCCGAGTGCACACACTCCATGCCCAGGGACGACATCAATTTTGTTGAGTAGCAACCGGTACAGGTTGCAACCAGTAGAGCGAACCCTTTAGTGCGTCCGACATCGATTAATGCCGACACGAGTTGTCGTCCGAGTCCCTGACGTTGCATCGTGTCATCCACGACGAGCATCTTCAAGTAAAGACATTTCGAGACATCGTAACGCTTAAAGAACTGAGCATTTCTCTTAATATTGATCAGAAAGTATTTAACGTGTTCCATATATTTCGTTCGTTTCTCATCCTTTAGCTCATTCCAACTTTGCTCCAATTCATTTGCACTCAACACACCAGCATATGCGACGCCCACAATGCGTTCACCTTTACTCTGATCAACGATAACCAATGAAAGACCTTCTCGTACAGACGCCTCATCCAAGCTGGCATTCAATTGGGTACATTTCCCATATGCTTCCAAGAGTGGTTCATGTTTCATAAAATGTTCCCGAAATACGCAATTCGCTTCAGCGATATCTTTTACAGTCAATTCCCGTACGATCGTTGTCATGTTGCGGACTTTGTCGACAAACTGAGCAAAGTTACAGAGCTTTTGTAAATGTTTCTTTTTCATTGTAAGCAGCAGAAGAAAGCGCGAATAAGCTTTAAAAAAAAGCCAACGATAACGACAGCTCAAGATGACAAAGATGCTGTATATATGTTTGATAAGCAGAGAGTTTTTTGTTTGCGATCATTATCAAACATGTATATATATGGTATATATACGCTCCTCTAAAAATATACATATACATATGTATATCAGAAACTGGTTTCTCTGTGAAATATAAATTAATTGATTGATCATGATGACTGAATATTCATAGTCCAACCCAAGTAATAATTTGGATGCTGTATTTATCACTAATGATGAATTTCTATTATTATTATTTTTTTAAATTTATGTTTTATTTGCAATCTGTCCTATACTATGCACTAAATGATAATTAATAACAGAAAAAAATCTAGCAAAAATCAGCTACTGATAAATAGGCGAATATATAACTAAATAACTTTATATTAAAAAGTTTGTTACTTTATTTGTAACTTGCAAACATTTCTACTTAGCTTTACAGTCGTGAATGAATAGTTATTTATTTTTTTAGAAGTAATTTTGTACGCACAGAAACAAGAATTATGTTTGCTTAAATATAACGAAAAACAAAATTATTTAAAGATTAAAAGGGCTTTTCATTCTCTTATTTCGATAAGTCTATATCATTCAATTTTGTAATGAAAAATAAAGAAATCAAATATAGTTTCTTCAAATAAGCCAAAGTACTAAATAAATTTTTCAAGATTTCCTCCGACAATACGCTCAAAGGCAATCTAATTTAATTATTTAAAATTTATTTTAAAAAGTCTAAAAACTTCACAGATTAAAAACTTGTAACATATTTATACATTCAGTAATATAGAACTAGTAAAACAACAATTTCAACTAACAAAGTCACTGATTATGACATAATCAGTTTAGAGTTTAATGGCCATAACACGTAGATGTGTATGTGGTGCAGCTGGCTTAAATACAACTTGTCCATTAGCATCTTTGTAGTCCGCATAGGCCTTTTCGTACACGCACTCCATGCCCATAGCTTGTTTCTGGCGCGCCGAATAGAAGCTGGTGCAATAGGCTATCATCAGGGGGAAGCCCTTGGAGCGACCCACTTCCATTAGAGCGGCAGCGAGACGTGTGCCCAGACCTTTTCCACGCATTGAGGCATCAACATTGGTGATGTGAGAGTAGAGAAGTTTAGGGACATTGTAACGCTCGAAGAGATTGATTTCGCGCTCAACTTCGGACAGAAAAACGGCAATGCGTCCCCAGGTATTGGGCTCCATGGCAGCGGCTTCTTCACGATGCTTTTCCAAGTCGCTAGGTATCTGCGCACCAGCCAAGACCAAGCCCACAATACGTCCAGCATTGCTTTCGTCCAAAGCCAAGAGACAAGTACCCTGCTCAATCATGGAAATGTGATATTCATCGTTCTCCTTCTCATGACATCGCTGAACATCCTCACCCGAAGAAGCACACAACGGCTCGCCATTATAGAAATTGCCACCCATAAATTTCTTCACATTCTGATAGTCCGATACCTTCATAATGCGGATGAGAATGCCATCTTTTGTGCCCAGCGCGCTTGACATGTTGACAATTTTGATTATTCTAGTGAACTGACAAAAATTTTTCTTCGAGTCCAACCATATATGAGGTCTGATTGTGTTCTTATCTTACTCAGTAGAACGTTTATTGAATATACATATACAGTATGTATAGTATGACAATTGCTTTATTTACGTTTTACTCGGTTAACGGCAAACACTTCACTCAATTTCAACTCAAGTATTTGGTGAGTAAACAACTGATCAATGCGTTACAAATTAATTTCGCATGGAAACAATTTAAAAACTTTGTACAATATTTATATAATCAAAGCTATGTCAGCTATTTATTGAAAAGGTTTCAATACACGTTTTGATTTGTTTTGAGATATTTTTCAGTATTGGTCTAGATAATTTGGCTAATCTTGAGTGTGAATGTACGATTTGAAATGATTAGTCATACCCTGCATAAAGTTCTACACGCTTGATATGAAAATATATATAGTATATACTTAGTATAATATTTACTCTATAAGAGATATTATTTTATTTACCAAGATATGTTTGTAGCTGAGATAAGCGTGCAGACAGACGTAAAGCTAAATATACAATTGAAACATTTTTGGTTGTAGGTTCTCAAAGAAGAAAATAAATAAATAAAAGTCAATAAATAAATTTATTAATTTATTAATTAATAAAATAAAAATCTCAGCAACGAAGACTTAGCAAATAAATAAATTTAAAAAAAAAATTATGATTGGCTTTTGATTGAACATTATTTTATTCAATATTTTGATATGTTATCAAGCAATATCTGAAGTTGTCAGACATTAGAAATGAAATTCTAGAGAGTTCATCTTCCTAGCACATATTATCATATGCAAAGCAATTCTTTATAAATGGTTTTGGTATCTTTCTAACTATGTAATCCTTAAATATCAAAATGTTCAATGAAAATAACACATTTCGTACTCTTTCTCTCCGAAAATTATGCACATAGACTAGCTCTTTAATTGCATGACTGTTAGACCTTTTATATTGCACTCACTCTCTGCAAGCATCGAAAATTCAAAAATTAGAAACGCTTTAAGCAGCCACAATAACAGAGGAACAGAGCACCAAGAAAACACTGAACTGTTTGAGTGGGTGTGAGTTTTATATGCTGTGTACGGTCGGTTGGTGTGTTGGTCTGGGCCGAATGCCGGCAAATTCCCAAACTGGCCAAAAACCAACATAATTTACATGTCTGCTGGATAAGTTCGACAGAGAGAAACAGTGCGGCGTGTTAAAAAAGAGGGATGAGGGGATGGGGAGTCCAGAGAGAGGACCAGTCTGGACCTGGATGGTCTGTACAACCTAAACAGTCTGTTGGTCATGTTATGCCAGACAAGTTACAGTTGTTGTTGTTGTTGTTGTTGCAGCCGTTTGTTGCTCTTGTTGCATGCTTTGTTCGTCATTAGGTGCTTAAAGTCTGAGACTGACTCACTTCAATGTGCCAAGTCGTCGCAAGTTTATCAACGTTAATCAGAATTTAACCACTCGTGAGATTTTCATGAGCTGCTCATTGAAATAAATTGTGTTAGGTGCCTTTAAATTAATTTTTATTAGCCCCCACTTTGATATTGTTCAAAGAAAAAAAAAAAAACTTTAATATATATATAAAGCATACAAATATGATATGCCAAAGCCGCAGGAGTTGTAAAAGCTTTTGACGCCCACTCGGGCCACGCCCCGTATGCAACGCGCTGTTGCATACTTTTAGGTGGCATGCACAAGGCGAAATATTTCCTCAAATATTTGCACAAGTTGCATTTTTGATTTATGTTCGTGCAACATGACCCAAATTGTTACAGGTTGCACAACTAATTAAAAGTGAAAAGTTGACAACATTCTCCAGTAAAAATTTCTACATATACATGTATAAAAATCTCTGTACATATATTGAGTATAAAGCTCACACTTTGTTTTTTTTCCCATAGCCCGATAATTTATGGCGCACATTTGCTGAAAAAGTTGCGACCGCAGCAGAAAATTATTAATGAAAATTCAATCAAAGTTTGCGCGCGCCAGAGTCACGCGGCATATGTTCTATATATAGTATATATAGACTTGCAACACATTCATATCATATTTATATATATGCTATGTCACATCGGCAACCTCCAGCCCGCCCGCACTTGTATTATTGTCTCGCTGACCCTAATGAAGATTAATTTAGACCAAGTGTCGCCCAGTTCTGTTGTGCATTGCTTCTTCTTTGAAATTAAATGAAATAAAATTCTACTCTAGATGACCGAAGAGCACAAGCGACGCGATCCCAAATGTGAACGACTTGCCGACGACTTGCTCACTGATTAGGTTGACAACAATGCCTTGAACCAAGAAAACAATTTAATCAAATCATTTTCATTGATTAAGATTTCTAGCGTGATATTGAAATGACCATAAACCCTACGAAATGCCAGAGATCTCAATGTAGGCATTGTATGAATACAGAATACACTATTTAGATGTGCTGTTTAATTTGAAGAATTTATAATGTATTATAGTGTAATATGACCCAAGTAATACAAAAATAAAATAAAAATTTTAATGAAGTCAACATTTTCAAATTTAATAATTTAAATTAATTTTCAATGGACTGAGGTGAATAATATTGTTTATTTTCTATTTGACATACAAAAAATAAATATTTCAATTGAGTATTGGCAACATTCAGCTGAATATCTAGAAAAGTTAATGTTTCTCTTTTTAGAAAAATAAATTGATTTTATTTATTAAATTAAGTGTGTTTCAGTATTGACATGTAATGAAAAATTCATTCAATTAAACACAAAAAGTAAATTAATTTTTGTATTATTTTTACTAAATTATTATTATATTTTTTTTTATCGAAAAACAATAAATAAAAAAGAGAAAATAAATTTATATTTTAATATGGAAAAAATATACAAAAATTAAATATTATAACAACAATTTTTTTAAAATATAAATCGTTAAAAAAATATTATTTATAAAAAATTAGATATAACAAATCAATATATATAAATTGATAATAAAAAGTGACAGTAAAAATATAATATTGCAATAAATTTCTTTGATATATTATTCCTTCGAAAAAATCTATTTCAAAATGCTTCAAATTTTGAACTTTACGCATTGAAACTAAATACTCTACACAAAGATTTCATCAGGAATATGTGGGGGAAGGGGAACATTTGCTACTTGTGCCACTTGATTTCGACGATATGGTAGATAATTAATTTATTAAACTATTTTCTAATGCGACGTTGGAAGCAGTCACCGCGGGGTATCAAAATCTTGTGCCTCGATTTTTGATCTCTTAGCCAGGGGGTCTTGCTAATTAGTAAAGAAAAACTCGACCTAGCCAGAGCGAAGCAAGTGTTTCACAGGCAAAGCAGAGAGAGGGAGACTGCAGCTAGAGTCTCTGTCTCTGTCTCTGGGTTTGGGTCTGGGTCTGGTCTGCCTACACAATGTGTAACGCATTATTATAATGCCAGCTGCCTACTGACTAACTAAATTCAATTCAATTCAATTCGTTTATCTGATTTTCTTTCAAGTGGTCAGTGCCGTCGTTGCCGACTCGCTCTTTATAATTTTTCCTTTTTTTGTATGAATATTTATATATATAAGATATATAAAAAGAGGAAAAGAAAAAATAACTTTGTGAGTCTGTGTGGGGCATTATTTATGTTTATTTTTTGTGTTTTCTTTTATTTAAAATAAACATTTGTTTCCAGCTCGCTTATTTACTTTGCATTTTTTTAGTGATTAATTTGAAAATGTATCAAAGTGGCAAAATAATAGGATAAAAGTGTATTGCAAAATGCTCAAACATAAAACCATAAATAAAAGCGTTCACTTCTATTAATTAATTAAATGTTTAAAGAAGAATTTTTAAATAATTTCCATGAAAGAAAAAATACTGGAATTACGCTTGCTTAGAGACTTTGAGAGCTCCTGTTTGGGTATTCTAATAAATTTGAACTGCTTTAAAAGATCTCTTCTTAACTTTGAATGAAAGTTAGTGTAGATAATCTGTTAAAAAAAAATGAAGTCACTTAAATATTTTAGATATTTAAAAAGCTTCCTTGAATAAACTTTATAAATTGACGTGATTGACTTTCTAAAAGAATACTTAAATAATTCTTCAGTACCACTCACACTCACACTGACCTCGGACTTAAATTGTCAATTAAAAATATGAATAATTTAGTTTACACCTTTTCAAAGTTTATTTATTTCTGTGTTGAAGCCCACAGATACCCATGTCAAAATCAATATCTATTTTGGGTTCTTTTATAACATTTTTATGTGCTACAAGAACTGCAGACACGATAATAAAACTGCGCCGCTTCTACTATATGAACAAGAACTGCAGAGCCCCAGCTCCGCTTGCATATAAATTTGTAAATCGATTTTGAAAACTAACAAAACAAACTTGCCAAAATTCGACAAGACAGGAGAGAGATAGAGAGAGAGAGACGAGAACGAGACGTAGACAGGCGAAGGCAAAACTAAACGATATTAATAAACAAAAATGATTTATGTGTCTGCAACGGTCAAGCATGGAGGCTGGGAACTGACCACTGAGCGCTGAGAATTGTGAACTATCTGCAACAGAGTCCGACTGTGGTCAACAATAACAACTATAACAAAAAAAAACAAAAACTGTAGCAGTTGCTTGTCCAGCCAGCCGGCCAGCCATCCAACCAGTTGTTGTTATCTCGAGCCGTTAATCTAATCAATTGAGCGCTTGGCCTCAAGAACAATAACAGAGAGCACCAAGCCAGGCCAGCACCCTCATAAACAAGGTTGTGCGGCGCCTGCGCAACAGGTAGAAGCGAAAAATGTACGAGACAGCGTGAAAAGGTCTTTTAGCAATTTTGGCTTGAAACTCGATGGGTCTTGGCAAATGTTGATGATGGCAACGTTACACGGGCGTGTGCATGACAAATGTTCTTTGATTTATTGTCAGTTTCAAGTGGACGCAGCCAATGTGAGCCTTAACTTTGTCAACCATTTGGATAGTAGTTGGTCACGTTCCTGGTGCGGCACTTCATAGACGTTCACTGGAACGTTTCACAGGCACAGGCACAGGCACAGGCACAGTCACAGTCATAGTCACACCACCTGCTGTGCGCATGCTGCAAACAATTTAAAAAATAGCACAGCACACTGAATGCGCCACAGTGTGCACATCAAAGTATAAAATGCGCCAAACACTGTTCGATTTTTTCCAGCTTCAGCTTTCGACATATATATATATTATAAATATATATAGTATTTATTTTTGTTTTTTTTTTGTTTTTTGTTTTTTTTTTTGCTTGTAATCGGAGCTGGCTACAAAGTGCAGCCACAGCCCAAATACATTACTTCCGCAGTTGAGCGCTGATTTCACATATACATATATATATATATATTTTTATTTCTTTTATTCATTTTTTTTTGTTCCTCCCAATTTTTTTTGCCGCCCGTTTTCTGTTGCAGGTGTCGCCTGCATGCACACTTGACATAATGTTGTTGCCAGTTGGCGGCACATTTCATTTCATTTTGGAATTTATTGTTCGCCCTCGGTGATTTCTATATAATTTTATTGCCATTGTGTGGGCGCGCATTCGATTATAGTTTTTCTTCTGGTTCTCTTTTTTTTTTTTTTTTTTTTTTTTGTTAAAGCTTTTTTTTTTTGTTGTTGTTCTTATTTATGGTAATCGCATTGCGAAATGAAAGAGTTGAGCTATGCATAAAAGTCTATTATTATACCAGAACAAGTAATGTAAATATGATGCGATGGATTTACATATATTGTATGCTTAATAATATTAATTAAAAAAAGTAGAAGAGGAAGCTTGTGCTAAAATTCTTATTATTATTCATATAATTATATTTGAGATATTTTATTTTTTTATACATGTGCAAATACTTTTCTGAAATTGCTTTATATATATTTTTATTTATTTATTTTTTTTTCGTATTTATTCTCATTTAAAAATATTTTTCGTTTTTGTTATATGTATATATTTTTATTTTATTTTTAAAATATAATTTTCCAATAAAATAATTTGTATAATTCATAAAATTTTTATATATTTTTATCATTTTTAAATTTACTTTTACATTAAATAAATAATTACATTTATTGATTATTTCTCCAAAGGACTTGATTTGTTAGGCAAAATCTAAGCTTCTCTATTTAACAATCTCATTTCAATAAATATTTATTATAAATGCAAATTAATATTTAATAATAACACTGTCCAAATAACCTATAATTTGTTTCATCAAGACTCTACAACATGTAAATAACATTTCTATACGAGTTCCCTAAACAATCACAGCTATTATAAATGGCAAAGTAAACGCTCAGAAATGTATAAGATTTATATATACATTTAATATCTCAAACTATAGCATTCAGCACTCAATCAACAATCTATCGTGCGCATCAATCAGGCAAATAGTGGAGCAAAGGGAAATCAGAAAATCACAGCTAAAGCGATATAGAACAGCAATAAAGCAAAAGCACTAAACAGAGTCAACATAACCTCAATTTGCTTATAGTGGCATAAACTTGCCCAGCTAAATACAATATAATATGGTCAGCAACAGCGAGGCAAAGTGAGAGAGAAAGAGAAAACAAGAGACAGAGAGAGACAGTCAGAAACTAATCAAGCTGAACTACAATAAGGACGTTGAACAACAACAACAAAAACTTGGACATAATAAATAGAAAAATAGAAAATTATGATGGAAAATTATGACTTAAGTTGGCGACGTCGTCGGCGACGATGCTAACGTGAACGAAAGTCATTTGTAAAACAGACAACAACAATAATAACAACAACAGCAACAACAACAGCAACAACTGCAAAGTATTCGCTATGGTCAGTTGTGGTCATTAAGGCTGCAAAGTTGTTGCTTTTGTTGTTGTCCTCATATTAATAATAAATATTTATTCAACATTTGCCGTTATTCCTTCTGACAAGCACGCAGCCATTGAAAATGTGCGAAATTTAACGGGCACGCAAATTGTTAATATTTCATCAGCCAGACAGTGGAAACACCATCAAAAGATGGCTTAGACTATTAAAAAGATAGTACCGTAACGATTGGCAATGACAAAAAAATGAAAAGAAGCTTTAACAGCCATATACATATTACATAAGGTTAAAGGGCATTTATTTTGCAATCAGTTAAGTAACAATAAGATTTTTCCTTGATGACTGAATAGGTGTTAGGAAAACATAAATATAAATAAAAAAAATGTTACAAATATATAAAAATAAAAAAAAAATAAAAAAAAATTCAATATAAAAAAATTAAGAAAAAAATGTATATATTTTAAATTATACTTAAATTATATCTAATGCCTATAATGTCTATATATCAAGATTGCTGTCAACAAGTGAAGCCAAAGGAAAGAATTCAATTTGCTAGGCAGTTGGAGCTAAGAAAATATACATAAAAAAAAATGTTTTAAAAATATATAGAGAATAAAAGAAATAATTAAATTTTAAATTACATCCAAGTCTAATGCCTACATATATATCAAGCTTGCGGTTAATAAGTGAAGCCAAAAAAAAAAAAGAATTCAATTTGCTTTTGCTTTATTATTAATTTTAGCGGTCAGTCTAATATTGGTTTATTAAAATGTTATTTATTATTTAGTATATTTTTTTCATTATAGGCAATGTAAAATTTATTTATAATTTCTTAGTATATTTTAAATTATCTATTAAATATTTGGTGACTTTTTCAATATTATACAAAGTACTTGCAAATAGTCACTATAAACTGATGAAAAAAAAGGGATAATTTACATTGCTCATAATCATTATTATTATTATTTCCTTTCTTTTGTCAACCAACATGTTGTAACCCGTTCCCTTGTGCTTCGTTAAAGTTGAAAACTTACCAACATCCCAACTAAACAACAGCAAAATAAAGAAGAGCAAGTCAGAACACAATTCTCTGTGTTATGCACATAGCCTCAACGAAATGCTGGCCCCGTACTCAAATCCAAAACAGCAATGCCGACCCAATGGGAGAAATGGGATTTTCAAACATATCACATATACAAAATGCAAACATGTCTGGCAAACACAAATCCCATAAATGTTTTGTGTGTGTGTGTGTGTGTCTCCTCCTGCCACCATTCTGGGCGGTTCTTTGGTATAGTGATAAAAACTTGCAAAAAATATTTTCATATGTGAAAATGTGCAAAGTGTAAAAGTTTCTAACGCGTTCGCTCTGTTCTCCCCCCTATGTCGTTTTTTTTTTTTTTTTTTTTTTGTTATTTCTTATATTTCCACATTGTTTGTGTTTTGTGTATGTCTGTATGTCCATGTCTGACTGTCCAAATGTCTGTCTGTCTGTGCGTCTGTCTATCTATCTGTCGCTGTGTGAGCATCAGGTGCTGTGGCAAAAGAAATTACAACAAATCCATTTGTGAAATTGCAAACCGAGACAAACCACGACCACGACCACGACTGAGATGATGATGACGCCTCCACCAGCAGCGCTTATCCGGTTGCCTTTGATGCTGCACTATGTGTTTGCTATCTGTGTGTGTGTGTATGTGTGCCTTCATCTCTCGTTTTCTTTTTTCATCTCATTTTTGGCTGCTCTTTTGCCTGGCACTGACAGCTTTTGCTGGAGCACTTTAAGAGACGTAGACGTAGATGTTCTCATTGCTCGCTCGGCTTCGGTGCTAACCAATTACATGGCTGGCCAGGGCTCCTCCTGTCATTATGCACTCAAAAATCAAGATGGAAGGCACTCGCTGCCTGTCATTTGCCTGGCCAAACATTCATCTTACTAAAGTTGGCCAGTCAGCAAAGGCCCAGTAAAGGCCCAGCAAGGCCCCCTTAAAAACTAAACGAACCAGCAGCAACTACTGCTGAGCCTTCGCCTTATGGCAAACCAAACCAAGCCAAGCCAAGCCAAACCAAGCACAGCGACAAGACATTCATCAATTTGTTAAGCGAAGCCGAGCAAAAAAGCGAAATTGAAACGAACATTTTTCGTGCTGCCGTTGCAGCTGGCATATAAATTTGCAAAACTAAGTGCACTGCCTGCCAGGCTTCCAACTACAGCCAAGCAGGCAGCCATCCAGCCAGCCAGCCAGCCAGCCAGCCAGCTAGCACCCGCCAGGACAGCAAACTACACACGTCAAATTTCAAACAAGTTCGGCCGCCGCAGGACATGCAACAAAACGACAGTAACCAGCAGCCGGCAGCCAGCAGCCAGCCACCGAGCGGCCGTGTTCGTGTCCGTATCCGTATCCGTACACAGCTCATGCTGCTTACAAAAAAAAAAAAAAATGAGAGAGAAACTCTGCCAAAGGAGTTTGGTAGACTGCTAGACTAGCTAGCTACAGAGGTTTGTAGCCAGGTGGGCTGCCAATATTTTCCGCTTTTTCCTTATTTTTTATTCTTTTTTTTTTATTTTTTTTTGCTTCCTCTCAATTTTGTTTTTGTAAGCGTTCTGGCTGCTTGCTCGACGCGTTGCGAAGCGGAGCCACAATGAAATGGCCAACAACTGAGCTATTGGAATTTGAGCCATGCATAGTTGGGAAGCTACTGTTGGCAACTACGTATACAACAACGACTGCCACAACTCGTCTGATTGTCTGAGCAAAACTTTAGACCGGCACCAGCAAAATATGCCTCAGCTTTAACGCTTTTTAACAAAGTCTGCAAAGTTTTGTGCCACAACAGATAGACAGACGAGAACATGGAAAAAAAAAGTCTTACAATGTCTAATAAAATTTTATATTAAACAGAAATGGCTTAAGGTAAAAGAAATATGTAGCGAGAGAAAGTGAGAACGATAATTATATAATAATTTTTATTATAATAAGTAATATGATGGAATAATATTATTTCTCTCTCTTCGCCTAAAATCTTTAGAAAGAATTTTTCAAAATTTATAGAAAGAATAGAATTTAAAAATAAAGAGGAAAATGGCTATTTCAATTCAATTTTTTGTTTTTAATTGTCATTTATGCGTATATTCATAAAATCTAGAAATACATATTAAAACTGCTTTTAAATATTAATCAAATTATAAACCTATCCTAAAGTCCATAAATCAGCTTTTGAAAATTATTTTATTTTTCTTTATATTTTTTAAAGACTATTTATAATTTTTTTTTTAATTTCTATTATTTTATTTTATTTTATTTTATTCTTTGTTACCTAAAAGTGACTTGAAGCGTTTAAAGTCATATTTCAAATTGTTTGAAAAACATTTTCCAGTCCCTTTTGCTTATAACTACAAATAAATGATAAATAAATTAATATTTAATTGAGTTATACTTCAATTTATTTCGACAAAACTAGAAACACTTTGAAAATAAAATAAAAAGCAAAATACCTCTTACAATTTACGCATGACACGCAAACTATTCAATACCATATTAAGTGCATATTTCAAAGCATTTTTCTTAATATTTCACAAAAGACAATTGAAGCAAAATTAGTTTTGTTCAATTGACCATATTTGTGATGCACTTGATGCCTGGCACAGCGCAATAGAATAAGACAAATACTAACTGATATTTTATAAAAAAAATATGCACAACAATTTATAAAGCCAAGTCATAGATTTTTTTTTTTTTTTTTTTTGCTCTGAAAGTTTGACGCCTGAAACAATAAATGCAACTCGAAACGCACAACTTTTTGTTACGCTAAAACCCAAATGAATCCCAAAGTTGTGATGTACCATTCCTTAGCTACCTGCTGCCGGTGTGGTTACATTTTAGACTATACTAGTAAGAGAGAAAAGGCACAACGAAATAGAGAGAGAGAGAGAGAGAGAGAGAGGTTGATGATGAGAAAGGAATAGCTGCAGAGGCACACGTTAGTTTGGGGAATTGCAAATAAATATTTCAACTGCAGTTGCAGATTATTTTAGTGCTGCGACTGCTTCGAAACTACTAGAATGCCAACTCTCCAAATGTTGGCCCAACAAAAATATATAAAACAAAAAAGAAAAAGAAATAGAAAATAGAAAAGATATATATGTATATATATATCAAATGGAATACGTGGAGTGGAGCAAACAAAGCCAAAGTGCTGAGACAAGGAGAAACAGCTCAGCTTAGATTTCTCCGGGGAACCATGATAAAGTGTGCACCATGGCAAACGGCATAATGAAGACAAATAGAGAGGAGAGTTCTGTTGGCTTGGCTTTTGCCATGGATAATTTCAATTTATTTGCCTTCGATTCTCAAATGTGTGTGGTATACAAAATGCATACGGCCCGCAGTGGGCTCACTTTCGATTCTGATTGTAGTTCTTGAAGTAGATGCCGGCGACGGATTCCTGGACGCGGCGGCGTTTCTTCTCCTGCATCAGGTATGAGAGCAATTGCTTAGGGCTCACACCACGCGCTGCCTGACGCTCCACCAGACCATACTCATCCTCATTAGGTTCCTCATCATGTTGCTCCTCTACAGTGCCATAGTCAGCCAGTGGTGCTTGGGCAGCCGTTGTTGCTGCTGCTAGAGCCGCTGCTGCATCCGCATCATTTCCTTCCGACTCATACTCCTGCGCATTTAATGCTTGTAGTATTTCAAAGAATGGAATCGCATCACGACGCAAAGAAAAGCTTCGGCTGCCATTATTAGCAGCCCCACCAGCACCAGGAATAAGCGAAATGCCCTGCGCATTGTTCGGATTGATAATTATAACTGAGCCACCGGGTCCAGAGTAATAGTCGCTAAATCCAGGAATTTGGTTGTTTGGAAAACGATTTGGTGGCACATACGGATAGTCTCCCCAGTATGGACGACGATTTCTGTCTGAATCTTGATTCGGCTGCAGAATTATGATCGGTTGCTGAGGGTTATCTGGACGCCTATTCCAAAGCATTAAGCGTGGCTGAATCGCAGCAAGGGCTGCATGGATTGTAGATAATATAAGAAATAAGAATATGATTTTCATTAACTTGAAATCAAATAAGGTACTGCAGCAGTGGAAGCTTGGCAAAGTTGAAGATTTCTTTAATTGAAGCTTTCCAATAATTCTCTGCTTAAACTCCACACAAGTTTTAAGGATTTCTATGTTGACACTACAGATCCTTTTTCTTACCCGCTCTAAAGCCATTCGGCTCGTTAGACCTGGCCGGCCCAGCTTGGGCAAAGGCCACACAAATAGTTAGGAGTAACAAACTTGGAATAAAGTGCTTATGCATCTTGGTATCTTCAGTGAATGCTGATGACTGTGCTCTAAGCAACGATCAACAGCAGCTTATATAGCAGCTGAAAGTAGTTGATAATAGAACGCCCAATGGTAACACTTTCTAAGTTCTACGGCTTTTTTTTTTCTTTGGGTTTTTTTCTATTTTTTTCTTCCAGCTCAGTTTAAGGGTCAATTCGTTATAATTTCGCCCTGGCAGCAAGTGCTAATTCGATAGATGATCTATTTAACCGAGTGCTTGTTAATATTATCGCCTCGTAAATCAATTTCAAAGCAATGCCTGCAGTCGGCTGTCGGCTTGGCAGTCTGTTTATTGCAATCGTAAAATGTTTCGGAACTGGACTGTATTCTCACAATTCATGTGTTTTATTCATTTGGCGCAGCACTCTGACCGAGTTTATGTTTATGTTTTGCATTTTGCTCTTTGCCCGCTTTCATGATCGATTTAGCATTAAGTTGATAGTCCAAGCAGACTACATTTTCGGACACATCTTCTCGCCGCATTGGTCCAATTTGTTTAGTTTACGAGCAGATCGGATATTTATGGGCCCTACAATTGTCGGCCGTTTGCGATAATTTGCAGATCAGCCACAGAGTCCATTGGCCCCAACGTCGCCCTGTGTACATTGAACTTGAGAAATTCTATGTCGAGAGGTGCCACACACACACACACAGACACACACACACTTGTTCCAATTAAAAGGCAAGTGGAGGCTGTTGCCAATCCATGAAAGATGCCAAACAGCAATGTGAAAGCAGCGAATAAAGTGAAATTCAAGATTTTTAGCTGATACAATTTTAATTGCTTTAGAAATTTTGATAAGCCGTAGGTGTAATTAAATGTAGATTGACTTGGAGAAGAGCTAAGATAGTTAATGCTAGAGTTTTATGCACAAACTAGTTCACAAGACTTTAATATCAAGCCAGTTCATAAGACTCTAATATTAACTATCTTTGTTTTACTATATAGAGTGTCGGAGAGCCTAGAGAATATTGAATCACAAACCTTTGTCTCCATCAGAAAATCATAAGTATATTACATATCATATATGATATTACGATATTATGAAAAAAAAAACACACATTGAATTGAAATATATGGTAAATTTTCCAGCAAGGTGTAAAGTTCGATGCCTTGGCTTTTTGTAATAAAAAGAATAGCTATAAGATTGACAAATGTCAAAATTAACAAGATTTTTGTCATTTTTAGCACTATAATTGGCGAGTTTTCAAGTTAATTACAAAACTCTAAGGGGTCTACTTCTGGAGAAATGCCCATATCTTAAAAAAAAAAATCATTTCAAATACCTGTTCTTCATGTTCAACAAAACCCAATCATTAGTTGGTAAGCTTCTGCATCGCATTCCATATCAATTTTTTTGTACGATATCCCTATAATAAATCCATTTCCTTTTCTCTACGGCTGAGTAAATACTGTTTGAAAAAAAAAAAAAAAAAAATAGCAGAAAAGGCACACTAAAAAGTAAATGGCAAACAGCAAATAATATCAAACAATATCCGTTGCAATCTATGTATGAATATATGTATATATAAATATATATATGTCGTGTAATAAAAGTGAAAGCCGACATCATCCTGTACAATCAGAAACCTGGAGGCAACAATAAATCCTAGATACACAAAAAGTACAGCCATGTGAGGTAAATATTATTTAAAAAACCTAAACACGTAGGCAACACAAAGTACAAATCGCACTCAATCAAAATCACTTCGAGACCACAGCACAGACACACACACACACACACACAGAGTGAAAGCTTAAAAGATGAAATCCTCACAAAGTTGAAGAAGCTTGTAGGAGCTATATATATATCCAACTCTCTCTGTGTGCTCTCCCTCTCTCTCTCTCTCTCTCTATCCCTCTGTCTAGGCCAGACTGCTGGCAGTAGAAAAAAAAAAATAAATATATGTACATATATACATCTAGCAACAATTGAAGCAAAGACAAATTCAACACAGAAAACTGTCATGTACGAGGATTTAACAGATTTAAATTCTATTTGGCAAACGCTACATGGATTGTGTGTGAGTACATCCTTTTCGGGTGGCCCGCACAGGGCACGCTCCGAGTGCTGTCATTTAATATTGACCAAAGGCTTGCTAGCCTGCTCCATATCTCTCACTCTCTTCCTCCCTCACTCTCTCTCTCTCTCTCTCTCTCTCTGTGTGTGTATGTGTGTGGGCTAATGCGCTTGCCACGCCATGTGGCAGAGTTGTAGCTTTGTTGAGCTGCAGTTGCTTTATAGCCAGCCAGCCACTTAGCCCACATTAAGAGGCGCCTCGTTGTAGCTGGCCATGTGCAAATATTTATCGATTGGCATGACAATCCAATTCGTTATGCTTAAAACTACGGGCGCCATGTGTCCAACTGCCCCACGAGGTGCCAATGCACACACACACACAATACTCTTTTGGCATTGGGCTAGCAGCTGCCCTTTTTGTGATATTAAATGAAAAATCAGCACATCCAGCACCTGCCCAATCTAGTGCCACGTTTCGGGCTTGGCCTATTTTGCATGTGTGTGTGTGTGTGTGTGTGTGTGTGTGTGTGTGCCAGCATTTTTACGTAAATTGGCAGTTAAGACAGATTGGCCAACGACTGGACACAAGTGGGTGTTCACGAGAGCCTCAGCTCAATTGGGCCCTGACATTTGTTTTGCCAGCAGCAGCAGCAGCAGCAGCAGCAGCAGCAGCAGCAGCAGCAGCAGCAGCAGCAGCAACATCAGTTACTTGGCTAACAAGTGTTTTTGTGGTAGGCTCAAAGCTGTGCCTGCTGTCTGGCTCTTAATTAAAGTTCATGTGGACAGTACGTGTTAATCTGCTGAAAACTGCAGGCGGTCACTGTGTGACTAGACCAGATATAAGTATAAGGACTAAGGACTATGGACTTAGAGCACACAGCAACCAAATAGATTAACTCAGATTTAGTCAACGAATTGACATTGGCACAGCTACAAATTAACATATTTGAAACTGACAAGTTGAAAGGGAACTTATTACCCATTATGTTTTTATATTTTAGTGTGATCTAGGTAAAAGTAAATATGAGTATTATTCAAGTTTTATGTTTATTAACAATTTGAATTTAATTTCTATCCATTCAATTCATTTGATACTTGAGCGCATTGATTCAGTTTAGAAAAGAGATTATCACTTATTTAATATTCATGCTTAACTTTAAGCCATGTGGCACATATTACATTACAGAGATATTCGTATTACTACAATTTAATACTTCAATCAATCTTTAACAGAAAAAAAAAAAAAAAAACAATGAATTCTGTTAGACTTAAGATGATCTTTAATTAAGAGCTAAATTCCTAAGCAAATCAAATCAAATCCATGAGAACATGCATTTATAAAATTTACTTGTAGCAGCTCGCGGCTTCTCCTCTCTGATCAAGATTTTAATTCGATATGCAAAAAGAGCAAATGCTAAAGTGCACTCTCAGCACCAATTTACATGTAGCTTAATCTGGCAGCTTAATTTTTTCAACGCTCCCTTTCACAACTCCTATTTACGATTTGCATAATTTAAAACGCCATAATTTAAAACGCCTGCAGTAATATCGTTATTATTGTTACTATCAATAATTATCTCAAAAATTAAAAATAAGAAAATTTTATCTAAACATACAATCAATTAAATCATATATTATATTAGCTCTGAAATGCCTAACCAAGAAATCATCTTTCGATTATATTTAATTATTAATATATTATTAATTTTCCGAAACTACAACTAAGCCAAGCTCTTGAGCTCCAAACATACTAGTATTTATTAGCTAATATTTAAAATCAATATTTTTTTTAAATTTATTAAATTAATATTGATATTTTTTCAAGAAATTTTCGCTGAACTTGCCGAAAAAAAAAAAAATAAATAAAGTTAAATGTATTACGAGATTAATTAAATGTGTTTAAACAAATTTTTAAATTTTCAATTAGTAATTTAATGCGTACAGAAAACAGAATAGATATATAAAAAAATTATTTTCAAAATTGATGCAACCATATCAACATTTTCTAAACTTAAGCATAAATATAATAATTGTCTAAATAGTGTGCAAGTAAAACAAGCTAAACTTTTTACACTTACCTTAAAAGAAATATAATGTATAACATATATACACATTCATTGAGTTCGTATAAATCATATTATCATAGATAAGGCACCATTAAATATATATTTTTTGAAATCATTTCTTCGATCGACTGGGACACCGATTGCGCCTCTGCAGCAGCAGCAGCAGCAGCAGCAGCAGCTGGGCTGCTTGAGTGACATTTGCTGTTTCGACATGGCCAAGTTGCCTTGGAAAAAGGCATTTCCAGGCATTTCCTGTGCGTTACGTGTATGCGTCTGTGTTTTGTGTCGCGTTGCCATTAGGCATCCGCCACTGGACAGCATTCAGCCTCCTTTAAGCAGCACCACCAGCAGCATTACCAGCAGCATCATCAGTGGCAAAAGCAGCCGAAGCAGCCGAAGCAGCAGCAGCAGCAGCAGCTCTCAGCTGCCACTCAGCACAAATTTTCGGCAGCATGCTTTTCCGGTTTGCCAACGCAGCAGCGGCTGCTGCTCGCATGCTTTTCAGCTTCGAATGAAGCTCGCCCATTTGCTTCCTGCTGCTCGAAGCCAAACCCCTCAGGATCACTCTAGTTCAATAAGGATTTCCGTTTCAATTCGTGCGCTGCGCCATTGTTGTGCTCGAAGCTCACTGTTGCTGTTGCTGTCGCCGTCGCTGTTGCTGCTGGCGTCGCAGTCGCAGCTTTTGCCGGCGCTTGTCCATTTTTCGCTTATCGAATTTTTCACTTTGACGACCTTTTCGTGGCGCAGGCTCAACTTTTTACACTTTTAGCAACAAAATTTCCTTGGCCCGCTGCTCTTTGCCTTTTATTATTTATTTATTTATTTTTGTGCTGATTTCATGCGTTTGCCTTGCGACTTTTCGGCTGCTTTTTGTGCTTGATTTGCTTTCCAATTTTCAATGTGTCACTTTATGAGCGGGACCATTAATCAAAAACAAAAGGAACAAAAAAAACTGGCGAACCTGAAAAGAGCGTTAAGAAATTATTGCTTAAATAAGCGTGTTTTTCTCTTCATACATATAGATGTTATATATACATTTATATATATTATATATGTATATAGTACATACAGAATGTGGAGGCGACCGCAAAAATACTCTGAGTTGGCAATTCTGAAAAGTTTTTTCGCCCCTCCAACCGCTATTTGCGCTTTTCTTTATTGATTTTGTATTTTCATGCGTCATTTGGCGGGCGTTTTGCATGCAACATACAAATTGCCACGCCTCAGTGATGGCATCGCAGCTGAGACAGAGTCTTTCTTGAGTGCATAATTTATAGATTTTGCTCACATTTAAAAAACAACAAATCAATTAGAGCGAGAGCCTGGGAACGCGATGCTGTCAAAGGCTGAGTCAACAGTTCAGTTTGATGTGGGGATGGGGATGAGAATTTTGTCTCAAAATGTCGAAGGAGGGGTATTGAAGATGGAAGATGGCAGAAAATGGAAGACAGAATATAAAATATAGAATATAGAAGCTAGCAAATGGGAAAGGTAATAGGATGAAAATGGAAGAAGAAATGGATAAATTAAAAAAATAGATTAGATAAGATAGAAGATAAAAGGTGGAAGATGGTAGATAATAGATAAAAGACATTGTTAGATAGGAGATGAAAGATGATAGTTGAAAGATAGTATTTGGAAAATTGAATATAGCTTATAATGGAAAATCACAACATTGTAATAAGACAGAAAAGGAAAATAGTTCTAAGAATTTCTACAAAATTTAATAATCATATTATTAATAATAATTTTATTTCAAATGTTTTTGCTTATATGTTTTATATTTTATATGCTTCATATATTATAGATATATATAATTTAAAAATAGAAAGAACAATTTTTCTCAATTTAAATTCTACTCAAATAGCAACAGAATCACTTCAGGTTGATTGTCTCTAGTAAAACCTCTCCTACTACAACTTGTCTACGCTTTCATCTCACATTTATATATACATATATATTAATAAAATGAAAAATCTTCATGACAACAATAAATCGCATTTAATAAAGAAATCGTGCCATTACAAGTCTATCTATAAAACTGAACTACCCACTCAACAAAGACCCGGGCAAAGACTCACTTCAGCTGCCTCTTTGTTAGTCGCAAACTTCAAAGGCAAACACGCGCATACAGATTTACAAACGCATCTGGCAAGTGGCAAGAAAAAATAAAAAAGAAGAAGAAGAGAAAAAAAGAGCCGAAGAAATTTTAAAACAGCGCTCGTCCAACATGTCGTATGCGAAACGAGGGAGGCTCGAAACCATAACCAAGGCAAAGACAAAGTCGGAGACGTAGACTAAGACAAAGACAAAGACATTCCCGTTGTTGTCGCATTTCTTTTGCAAGTGTCAAGTGTCAACGCCAAAATGATTAGGTAGGCGTTTCTAGCAACAACAACAACAACAACAACAACAACAACAACAACAACAACAACAACAACAACAACAGCAATAGCAACAACAACAGCAACTAGTACACTTGGCTGGGTTTTGTGGGCGTGTTACTTGTGTCTCTCGTACGACGCTTTGCCTCGAAAAGCTATTAAACGGCCTGGCCTAGCGGCAAACAGGCAAACAGGCAGGACGGCCAAGCCAATGCCCCCCAAGCCAACCTTCTTTTGGCACTGTCAACGCCAGCTGCGACTCTGACTTCAAATTCCCAGTTCTCAGCTCCAAGCTACTCAAGCAACAGCTGCACGTTGCACACCGAACGTTGCAACTTCCATTTAGTATTTTAGTTTATAGTGTAGTCTTGATTTCAAAATATTATGACGACTGTTAAAGTTATAACTTCACGGCAAACTCATTCAACTTGAAATTGAAATAATTTTTGTAGCTTTCCCTCCCTGTACAGTCTGGCATTCTGCTTTAATACTTTTTATGTCTTCATCATTCATATTTATGCATTTTTATTTTAATTTCGCCTAGCACTCGGCTCTTCTAACTAGTCGCGACTCCTCCCACCTCTTAGCTGGCTGGCTGGCTGGCTGGCAGGCAGGCAGGCGGCATCTTTCTTAACCCCACATGCGTATGGAGGCGTGTGATATGCCTCCTGGGCTCCACCAGCTCCAACCTGAGCCCCTAGCCATTTTGACAGCTCTTCGCTGAGTGGCTGCCAGTCTGACTCTCTGACTGTCTGCCTGTCTGTCAGCCGTCCAGCAAAATCGTTCACATTTATGACTGTTAGGGCCAAAGGTTTTTGCTTTTTATGAGCTAAAATTGTTGTGCAAAAAGCAAACGACATGACACCAGAATCGTAATGCCCGTCCACGCTGTTAAAAGTAAGCACAGCGCACAAGCAGATGGGTACGCAAAAACAGTTACAGATATATAAATGTATATTTCCGAGAAGGTAACTGAAACGATAACTTCAGCTGTCTACAATAGTAAGCGTAACTAACTTTTATACTCTTTTCTATAAAAATTGCATAATTTTTACTATTCAATATTCTTGAAAATATATGTTCGAGTATTTTTAAATACAATTTATTAAATAGTGAAATCGTAAAGAATGCACTCAAATTCTTTTCAGTTTGGGCACAATTTTCAAACTGCTTATGAAATGCTCTGAAATAACTATTTTTATATGTAAATTAAAAAAAAAAAAAAATAATAAAAATAAAGAAAATAGAATAAGTGTAGTTTCTAAAATAATGTAATAAGAAAGTGAAATAAAAATGAATCGAAAAAAGGTATATTAAAATTTAATTTAAATTAATAAAAAAAAAATGGTTGCGGGAAAAAATTTAAATGTTAAATTTTGCTTGAATTTATTCATTTTAATTTTTTTTATTGAAAATAATTGTAAAATAAATATAAATCACATTTATAATTTTCTAAACCTTATTTTTCCTTAAGCGATTCATTGAATCATTGATTTTAAAATATACTTAAAATATTTAATGAAATAATAAAAATAAAATAAAAATAATAATATTAATAATATTCTAAGTGCAAGAAAAAATTCTAACACATATTACAAATTCAAAACCTTTTAATTATTGTGAGCTAGGAAAGCTAAAGGCCAATAAATACTATTTCATATTTAAATATTATCTATTACATGTACAGTTCACAACTAGTGAAATATATCTGATAACATATGCCCTTTGGCCAATGCAGCTAAGCATACTGAAAAGCTAAGAGACACAGCACTCAACATGCAAAACACTCCCTTGGACACATATTTCTTTTTACTCTTGCAAGCCTGGTCGTCGCATATTTCACGCCTAATCATCAACTGCAATTTCCATGGCCCCCGACAACCTACGCAAAAAGCAAACACTTCACACAGGGCGATTATTATACCCCAGGCTTCGGCTTTGCCATTTACATGGCCATAAAATATAAGCCAGGCAAACGGAAAACTTTCGCTGGCAAAGCGAAAATTCCCAGAGCCATAATTTTTCACAAAACGTCTCTGACGCCGCATAATTGCAGCGTAATTTTTGCGCATTTAATTTCAACGTCTAGCCCCCTTTCACTCCCTCACTCTAAGCCTTAACCTTAGCCAAAAAGTGAGCTGTACTAAGTGCAGCTGGCCAACAGACGCCTTGGTTGGGGGAGTTAGCTCTGTCCAGCAGACGGTCTAAACTGAAGGCGTTGGAATTGTTTGCCATATTCGCATGTGACGACTTTTTTGTGCCTTTTTTTTTTTTTTTTGTTCTGTTCACTTTTTAGTTTATAAAACGACCTTTGCGACCCAGGCGACGACTTGTGCGACTTTTTTTATGCAATTAACAAAAAACACAATGCAAAAATTTGTGGGTACAACACTTTGCACTTTCCGTTGTATTCACAGACTTCGTCGTCGTCGTCGACAACCTTGTCTGCTGCCTTTGACCATGAGATGCTCTATTCATAAGTTTTCAGTGGGGTATAAGTCTTGTATGAAACATATTGACACGGAAACAGATGTCTAAAGATAAAATTAATTTGAATTGAAAACAGAAAGTTGGTGGGTTTTGTGATTGAATCTTCAGATTAGATTTTTGTTTCATAATAAAACAAAACAAATACAAATTTGATAAGACAACAAACAATTTCGTAAAAAAAACTTTTCTTCTTCTGAGCCAAGCTATAATAAATAACTAATATAAATTTATTTAATGTTAAATGTATTATGAATATTATTTAAAATACTTTAGTTTAATATTCAATATAATTTCCATATTATTTAATATATTTTAGTCTGCATTACTTTATTATTATTGTTAACAAAAATGCTTTTTTTTACGGGATTTTATATTGAAGCATTCTTTTATTTTTATTTTTTTTAAGTAACAATATTTTATACAAAATCATGCTGATTTTTTTTTTAAATAATATATTATTTTTTTTCAACATGTTTTTTAAATATTATAAAAATTGTATGATTTATTTTTTTAAATTTTTGGTATTTAAAAAAAATTAGTAAGGTTTTTGTTTAATTTTTAATATATATTAAAAAAATGCATTTCGTGTTTTAAAAACTTCCTAGTTTATAAGAAAAATATAATTTCAAATATTCATATAGAGCACACGATTCTCGGCGCATTTGTAACTAGTTCTATTTGTAGCTGTCGCCTTTTGATTTTCATGTGGCAAATTCTGCGTCCATTGTATACGAAAAATATATAATTTTTTGCTGCCAGTTCGTTGGTCGTCGTCGTCACTTTGCAGCATTTCAATGATAAAGTGTTTTTGTGTCGCTGGACGACGCGGAAAATGTATTAAAGAAAATGTTAAAAATTGCTAAAAATGCTTTGGCTATTGTTCTGTGGCCACTGCCTGCACTTTTTCTCTCCCTATTTTCTTTTATATATTTTTAGACGCGTTGCAGAAAACAAAAAATAAAAAAAATGCCTGGCAAAAATATTGTTTATTACATTTTTAGGTTTGCACGGTAGAAAATTTATGCCCGACATTGAATGGAATGCAAGCAAAGGCACCCGGGGGAACTAGGAGCGTAGCATGTGCAGGGCTCGACCAAGGCCAGCATATTTGGCCCTGACGCTGCGCTTTGGCTAAATTATGGCATATTTATTCGATGGCAGGAGATGGCATTGAACTTAGCTTGCTTTTGTCAGTTCTGGCTGGCGTGTCTCGAAGCCATTGAAATTGTGACTTGCACAAAGTGTTGGCCATTGAGATAGTCCGAAGATTTAGTCTAAAGGAAGTTATTGAGAAATTTTAAAGCTAAAAGCAAATGTAAATGGAAATATGGAATATTGACTGTAAATTGATGCGAACTTGAATATTGGCATTACTCTTAGTGAGCCACTTAAATATCATGACAGTTCATTATTAAGAAAGGCAATATACATAGTCATGAAAAAGAAAGTGAAATATATTAAATATTTTTAATATGATAAGATATTAAATAAACAAACGCATTTTAAACATTCCTTTTTGGCTGATATTCATTTTAGAATTTTTATTATATGAGCTCATGTTGAGAACTCGTAGTATACAAATAAATTTAATTAATAATAAAAAAAAAATGTATATCATATGTGTAAAATGATATGGAAACAAATAAATATTAAAAATAAATTATATAATAAATTAAAAATTATAAACTGAAAATTGTTAAATCAATATGCAAGATGCTGCCGATGTCAATATCGTAGACTCATACTTAAACAATTTGGCTAGACGTCTAGATATTAACCTAGACCTAGGCTATAATTAGCCCAAGATCTTCCTGATTGAAGACAGTTTATTTAAGAGAGGGCGTTTCTTTCTTTACTAAATATCTTATGTCTTATGCATTCTCCATTTATAGTAAACTGCAAAAATATTATCAACATACAATTAAAAATTTAAGAATGTGACTATACTTTTCTATATGAAAAAGATAACTAATTCCAGGCTTATTTTTAATTAGCTAGCACGTCTCGTTTTTTAAGCCACAATTT
Organism: Drosophila borborema; assembly: GCA_030914335.1. Taxonomy (NCBI): domain Eukaryota; kingdom Metazoa; phylum Arthropoda; class Insecta; order Diptera; family Drosophilidae; genus Drosophila; species Drosophila borborema. The sequence continues at coordinate 938,388 of JAUESP010000308.1, forward strand.
TATAGCGTTAAAGCTATTAGTATACAAATATCAACATCACAATCTTGGCTAAAATATATACACATTAGTTTACACTCGTTTAGCAGCTGCCTGCTCCTCCTACAACGACGATGTCGACGACGACTACTTAGTCTCGCTTGAGTTCCCACATAAAATATCCATAACATTAACCACAATTACGATGAAATTGTATACCCAGAGAAAATTGCAACTAGAGAAAGGAGCGAGAGTGAGAGAGAGAAAAGACGAAGGAAATTGCCAAAGCTTTTGTTGTTTGTCGTTTGTTGCTGCCGCCCACAAAGCCCAAATTAAAAAATGGTTAAAAAATATTTTTCTATTAATTTTCCAAGCTGTCCTTTTTTTTATTTCTCGTCTTCTTTTTTTTTTTTTTTTGCTGCTGCGCTCGTGTTGGCGTCGTCAACATGTGTTGCATGTGGCAATTAAATGCCAGGCTACACTCACAACAACAGCAAAAAGAAAGCAACAATAACAACAGCAACAGCAATTTGGATTGCATCGTGGGGCCGCCGCTGCTGGCTGTTGGGCGCGTAATAATTTTTGGCGCACAGTTTCGCGTCTTGGAGTGCAAATAAAATGCCGCTTTTTAGTGACTCAGTTGGCGGCAGTCGGACGGCCGTTTGGAGAGTGCGAAAATAATATGGCCAGGCCGCAGGCAACGGTACTTCAACGAACACCACCCCAGCCAGCCAGCCAGCCAGTCAGCCCGTCCAACTGAATACCGATGGGGGAAGGCGCAAGGCACGACGGACTGTAGACCAGGCATAGAAAACTAAATGAATGACATGCCAGGGCGTCTGCAATGTCTGTCTGGCATTGCAAGCGATGGGAGAGCATTCGAGGTGGTGGAGCAGCTGGCAGGGAGCATAACTAAAAGACTAGGAGATTGGGTAACTTGCGGTCCAACGCCTGCCAGGAACCGTCTGCGGCTCGGGCTTCAATTAATTTTCGACTTGGTTATTGTTTGCGGGTGTTAATGGTGCGCGTTATCAGCGCAGAGGCTGCTGGATCTAGCCAGTGTTGGTGGTAAAGTGGTGCAGTTAAGCTGCAGTCGCTGCTCTGGGCTGTGGGTTATGCGGCAGCCGTTCTGCTACTGTTGTTATACTACTAACCAAACTGCCACGCTGAACATTGTAAAGTATTTGGGTAGCATTTGTTGCATAACTTACTGAACTATTGGAGTTTATAGTAAACTAATGGTCAGCCCTAGGAGAGGTTCAGCTACTGTAGTAAAAGTTAATGAATATCAATTCATTAGAATGATTTAAAAATATTAAAAAAAAAAAACCTTCAATGGTCAATAAATAGTATTATATATACAAGAAATTAAGCTTATGTTTATAACAATAATTTAAATTTATTTTATTAAATTATTATTTATTTATATTTTTTATTTTTAAAATTTTTCTATACATTTAAAAAAATTATTCTTCATTAATTCATATTTAATTTATTTATTATTTACATATATATATCATTTATTTAGTTTTATTTTAAATTTTATTTAGATTTTTTTCTTTGTATTCGTTTTTGTTTTCATTTATTTCAATTTCATTTTCTAAAGTTGAGCTCTGCGTAGAATAAATAAAATCTTGTATCTTTATTTACTCCTTTTTTATAGCTTTGTTTATTTCTTTAATTTATGTGTATCTTGCTGCCAAAATGATCTTTTAGATCTTGAAGCGATAAAACTAATATGTGACTATAATTAAATTGCTTTAAGTGATCCATAACTCATCTCAGTCCTTAACGCATTTCACATATACGTCTCTTTCCTCCCATTTCTGATCCAACACATCAACACCGAACTCTTCACTCTGCCTCGTTCACTCTGCCATTCATATGGCTACCAGTGCTACGCTCAACGACCTCTGTGATCTGCACGTTTGTCTGACCCAATGTCCGCCTGCTGCATACACCTACCCTGCCACAGCTGTCACTCCCCACAGTAGTTGTTCGCGTCACATCGAAAAAGCGACGTCGCTTTTCACGCATCTGTTTTTTGCTTTCGTCACATAAAAAAATTTGCATTTGACTGCTGCGCTACCGAAGAAAACGGTGCCAGTGCCAGTGCCAGTACCAGTGCCCACAGTCAGATAACCAACACAATCCAATAGCGGTTCCCCAGTTGCCCCCCAAAACAGCTTGCACCCATGCTCCCTCTCTCTCTCTCTTTCAGCCCCTCTGTAGCCTAAGCGCGGCGACCAGCTGCCGTTTCATTGCAATTGCAACTACTGCGAACATGGAGCGCATTAAAAGGCCGACCCATGGCCATAAAAACTATGCGACTCTCTGTGCTCAAGTGGCGGCTGGCAAATTTTATGCCTTTTATTTGGGACTATGCCGCCGACAACAACAACAGCAACAGCAATAATAACAACAACGAGTGCGACAACAACAAGGCACATTTGCAACTTTGCTGCCACTTCCACTGTCAAGTTGGCGTAAAATTTTTCATTTCGCATATGAAAGGAAGTGTGGGCGCCAGTTTGGTCTCCCTCTCCTCTATCTATATATCCCTCTCTCTCTCTCTCTCTTTCTATCGCTCTACCAGCTATGTCAGTCCCTCTCTTACAGTTCCAGTTACCATAACAGACCCCAAGCCACAGCCGCAAAACGGCCTCAACGTTTGTCGTTTAGTTTGCTTCTTTATTTGATTTTTCTTTTTCTTTTCCTCCTATTTTTTTTCCTTTGCTTTGCTTTTCTTTTTTTTTTTCCTTTTTTTGAATTTTATTAATTGCTTGAATGAATGCGCGTCGGCATTTGCCGCTTGCTTGCGAAAATTTCTTTGTGTATTTCTCGCTTTTGATCTTTTTCGAGACACTTTCGAAGCGACTTTGCATATTATGCAGAATATGGCAACTATCAGGATGGAAAAATATAAAAGCGCTTTAAATAGAGATTGAAATGATATGAATAAAGCATAAATTGTATAAAAGTGTGAATATTTCGGCAGCAGTTTATGTTATATGGTGAGCGTATGAAATGCCAAAAAATCTTAACATAAATATAAATATTTTATATTGGGTAATTTCAAAGTGATTAAAGTCTTCTTCAGCTTAATTTATCAAATTTAGATGAAAGAGAAAAAGAGATTTCAGCGAGAAAATTATAAGTTTTCAAATGCGAGTTAATTGTTTTTTTTTTTTTTTTTTTTTTTTTTTTTTTATATATATATATATATGTATATTTTAATACATTTTAAAAAAAAAATTTTTTTCTTTTTTAAAATACCATACATTTAATTAAAATAATTTTTTTATTTTAAAATATTTTGTTAAATATTTCATTAAAAATGTTTTTTTTTTTATTAAAAAAAAAAAATGTTTAAATTAGAATTTATTAAATAGATATACATACATTATCAATTTAAATATTAATAATTATTATTTATATTATTATTTATTCATTTTTAGTTTGAATTGAATATGCTAATTTAAAAAAAAAAGTTTTTGAACTAGTTGTATAGAAGAAACAAGTTTTAAATAAAATACATACATTTTATTAATTTATTAAAATATTTAATTGTTATAAAATTATTATACACTTTTTATCTGCAATATATAACTTTAATGTTATTTTATATTTTAAATAAATTATATTTCATATTTTTTTTTTAAACAACAAATTCAATTCATGAAAACATAAAAAATTAATTTATTATTCTTATAGCCTCGTTTAAGTCTCCCAATCCACAAACTTTTGATTTAGCTTTTATAACAAGACACTGTGACCTTTGCTTAAAGCAACTTTCACTGGTTTCTCCTGGTGTCAACAGTTACAGTGTCTGCCATAAATCTGACTATCGCGTGTAAAGTCTTTTGCCAACTTTAATTTTGGCTGCTTAAAACTTGGCACGGTCCTTAGTCTTTTTATTGTGTGTTATTGTTGTTGTTGTTGTTGTTGTCGCATTTCCGGCTGCCTAAAGGGCAAACATCAGACAGTAGGCCGCACCGCATCCCTAGCCAAAGAGATAGCAACAAAACTGTTTTTCGTACAGTTTTTCACGCTGTTTATATTTTTGTATTTTGACACGTTTTGGCATGTTGGCTGAGCCGAGTTGAGAGGGGCTTTAGAGTGTTTGTGTGTGTGTGTGTGTGTGAGTGTGTTTGTGTGTCTGACATTTTACATAAATTTAACTTGCACAGAGAGCCAAGGAAATCGTGCCGAGGAACTGCGCAACGTTGGCAGCGACTGTTGCCAACAACAACAATTGTCACATGACTTGCCTGTCATGTGACACAAACGCGACAGTTTGCAAGGTCACGTCACATTAATTTCTGACAATGATGTATTTAGAGGGCGGCACAGAGGATAGCATAGAAGTATAAAGCAAAGTAAAAAAGAAAAAAAAATCAACTGCTTGACTGCTTGTCTGACATTCTTAAAGCGACGCCAATTAAGTTGCAAAATTTAAAAAATGTCCTCAACAATTATGCCACATTTTTCTTATAACATTTATCAACATTTTTCTCTTGCAGCATGCAATGCGCCACACTCGCTACGTGTGAAAATCAACTCAAATAAACGAAGCAAATAGAGGAAAGAAAAAAATAAAAAATAAAATATTCAAAATGCCTGCGATAAAATTACCGAAATTGAATTCGCCTCGACATTTGTCTATTGATTGTTGTTGGCCCGTGCAACATGGTCCACGTTCCGGGTACAGCTGCTGGCATTTTGCAACAAATTATTTAAAAAGTTATTGCCACATTCAGCGTCATGGTGTTGTTAATAACAATAAAACTTTATGCTGGCTGGCATTGACTTTGATTTTATTGAGCGCTCACATTGCTGTCGAGGCGGCAACAACAACGGCAGCTGGAAATCCTGCAAGCTCAGCTGTGGGCGCGGCATCATTGGAAATTGGTAAGTAAATGAATGAATGAGAAGAGAATGAAGAGGAAGAATGCCAATTGACCTACTGAATTGAGTTGAAATTTGCAACCTAAATTCTCTTAGTTCCAATCTAAAGTCTTGAGTGAGAATGAGATTGAAGATTGTTTGCCTGAAATCTTAAATGATAAAGAGATAGAAAGTAAGAGAAAATATACATTTAATTTATAATTAATTAATTCAATTAACTCATTTATTTTACATAACTATTTTCATGTTTACTAATTCAATGAAGAATAAATAATGAAGAGATACATATAAAAGAGATTGAAAGATTTTAGAAACTGTTTTATACCATTGCATTGAGAGCGGCGAATGAAATGAAATGAAATGAAATGAAATTGTATATATTGCAATAAAATCACTTTGAGTTTTGAGCTCGATGCGATCGGTCGCAAAGTCACACAACGAAAGGAAGTTGCAGCTCAATCCAGTTGAAAAATGTCGTAGATACTGTAATATAATTTCTACATAGAAATCACAAATTTTTATCAAAATTTGAAATTTCTTTAAAGTTTTTCCAGCTACTACAAAATATTTAAAGTGAATAGAAGTCTCTTGAGTAAAGCTCTCATAAATTTAAGTATTATTTTTGTAGCTGATATGAATAGTTATTTTACAATCTAAAATAAATATATTTACTCCTAAATTCCATAATATTTCATAAAAAAAAAATGCTATACTCTATTTCCTTTCATTAAAATGCAAAACCCATTGAAATTATTAAAAATGTAATAAATTCAGTGTTGAACTAATTTCATATATTTTTTTTTATTTTTTTATTTTATGATACTCAAGCATCATATCATGTCGTAAAAAGATAAACGAAATCGATAAAAAATTTGTTCATTTTGTGTATTTTATTTATGAAATCTAAAACGATTCATTTTGCATTTGTTTTATTAAATATTCATCACAAATGCACAATTTTAATATATGCAACACGAAACTTCCACATTGATACACAATTTAACCGTTTTTGACCAATTCCGATAGCCCCCAGACCCCAGACCTCAGTCCCCCTGCCCACCAATGAAACTTTTCATACTATCAGATAGTTAGTTACAGACATGCCTTCTGTTCAGTTCCCACGACATGAAATTTATTCATTTTTATTTCGATCAAATACACAGCAACAGCAGCAGGAACATAAAAAAAAAAAAGAAAAACTTGTTCGAAATATAAAAAAAAGGTACAACGCAATATTATGGAAAATATTTTGTGCATATGTAACAAAGCCAATTGAAAAAAATTTGTTGAATAGTCTAAAATTTCAACATAGAAGTATATGAAATGTATTTGCTGATGAAATGGTAACATGCTCGCATTGTAATGCTTGAATACACATTTGGCCAGCTAGAGTACCTCAATGCAACCCTATTCTTCAGGCAACCCTCGTTCAAGTTGAATGCATGCTATGCAACAGCATTTAGCATTGGACTAAATACTCTTAGCCTGAGTTGAGAGTGCGGGTGCGAGAGGCGAGCACCTATGGCCACAGTCCACAAAATTTGCATTTGCATTGCAGCAATCAACATGGAAATCAATCAACCGCAAAGAGACAGAGGGATGAATGGGAACAAGACAGCATCTAAACATCCTGAAGCTCAAGTGTTTCCCAATAGCGCAAACCGTAACTAATAACTGTTAAGCAGTGGGTTTCTAGGGCGGGAGGGGGGCAGGTGAAACAGGAGCGGTTGCAGTGCCTGCTCACTGTTCGGCACGCACTCAACCACAACCAATTACAGAAATTTACGCAAAGCGCCAGGATGCGCTGACGACGACGACGTCGTCATTAATAAACATGAGTCTGGGCCTAGTTTCAGGCCAGGCTCAAGGCGGTGCAAAAATGATGGGTAGCTGGTTAGCTAGGGCAGAGGCAGGTATACCCGCATATACATATATACATATACATATATATATGTATGTATGTGCCCACACATATTTATCTAGGTGCTGAGTTGGTCCGAGCGCAAATCGAAGCCGCAGCGGTGCTTTTGATAGATGACTTTGCCCGACTGGGGCTGTATGTCCCCCAACCCATCTGCCTACCTAACCTGACCGTCCGCCCTACCCACTTCGTCTTCAACTTGAACGCTGCTCATTACCATTGCTGATTGGCTCCGTCGTGGCGCGTTGGCCCCCAATGCTCACGTGTGTGTGGTCGCGTCCATCACAGCCAGCTGGCTTTGTTTCTTACCCCCTCACCGTTCCTTTCAATCCTCCGTACATAACTTTCAGCTGACTGTTATTGTTACTACTCTGTAGCTTTCTGTACCATTCGTCTGCCGAGCATAACAAATTATCTTGTTGTGGGCCTTTGGCTCGTTAGCGACCAACTTGTTTGCCAAAGCCAAAGATATAACCAATTAAGGATCATCGAACATAATATACACTTGTAAACTTTCAAGCCAAAACTTCATTCTACTCTTTAAAGTTGCATAACAGCAAACTAAATATTCATTCTATTCCCTTTCTTACAAATAGCTAACAAAGTCTATAATAATACCTCAATTTGTTTTGTTTTCCATAATTCTATAAGCTTATAATTTGCTTTGATTTTTATTTTCAGTTTTTAATAATTTTATTACATTTTTATTAGTCAAACATCGAAATTTTTTATAAATTTCTGTTTTTGCTTTCATTGTTGTCTTTTTTTTATTATTATTCTCAAATGGTTTTCTATGCACGGCCTTAAATTTCTTTATGCAATTCGCATATATATATTTCTTTTATTTATTGTTCAAACAATTTTAGTCGAATTGGCATTTAATTGGCCTAAAGGTATTATTTGAAAAGCTCTGAAAGCTAAAAAATTTGGGTTCTTTTTCTTAAGCTGACAATTTTTCGCATATTTTTGTAAGTCATATATATATATATATATATATATATATATATATATATATATATATATATATATATATATATATATATATATTTTATTTTTTTCACAAATTTGCATTTGTTTAAGAAGAATTTTTAAGACCTTTCCATCCGTTTATCTTATTATATTAAATTCAATGATTATATTATGCATATATATTGCAAAAATATATTATAAATTATAATTTATTTAATAAATATTTTTAGCCGTATATTAAATTTGACTTTAGGTAGCATCAATATTCAGAGTTTAATATATTATAGATTTTTTTCATTAAAACTTACTATAATCTTAATATTTATTTAAATATTTATTTAACTACTTAAAATGAAATTTGCTAAAATTCAATCAAGCTCTTCTTTCAGCTCATATTTACTCTTCATATTTTTTACTTAATACGCATAGCGAAAGTACCATAAAAAATATAGCGTATAACCAGGCCAGTTCGGTAGCAGGAAATGAATGACGCTGAATGAAAATCATGTAGTCGTCGGTTTGGTTATTCGGTCAGTTAGTCGTTCGGTTTGTTTTGCTCTACGCTTTGCTCGATTACGAATCGTTTGGCTGTATGTCTGCAGCCAGTATTTATTTAAATGCGTAAGTATCTGCATGTCCGACATATTTCATTTAACCGTAGGCGCGTTGAAATGTTGCTCAAATTGCTTCGCGGCAAGCAAATAAAGAATGACCACAGCACATAAACAGCTTCTCAGTCTCTGTCTTCATATATGTATATATATTTTTATATATTTTTAAATGCATATCTTTACTGGCATTGAAAGCGAATGCTCTGTCGCAAAGTGCTGCACGCAAAAGATGTTTCATAAAGCTGCTGAACCGCCCCAATGATATATGCTTGACAGTTAACATCAGCTCCAATTTTATATAACTTTTAAAGCCTTGCAAGTATCAATAAATTTTAGAAATATTGAACAAAAATGAAATGGATTTTTCTTGCAATTTTAAATTATTTATAAAAATTGTTATTGACTTGAAAAAAAAATACTTTTAAGAATTAAATGGATTTTTCTTGCAAATTATATTGATTAGAATAAATAAATTGGTTATGGAAAGAACTTTTATAATGTTTTTTTTTTTTTTTATTTATTTCTTTTTTTTTTTTATTTGCTTTAACCAAGATAAATAGAAACTAGTTTACCCTAGTTAGGGGAAATCAATTTTTTTTTTTTTTTTAAATAATAATTTAAAAATAAAATTGAATACAGAAAAAAGACAAAAAATTAAAAAAATTATAAATAAATCATAAATAATTCTAGAGCTTCAAAAATTGAATTTTTAAGATTTTTTCGTCTTTGTATTTTAAACAAATTTTTAATTTTGCAAACTTGTTCAACTTTACCTCGTCATTTTACTAACCCCACTTGTCAAGCCTTAAATCCCACATTTTATTTGATTAAGTACCATTGCATTCATTCATTTCAAATCTAAACAAGTTAATATAAGTTGTGAGAGACACTTGCCAAAATGTGTTAACCAACTGTCATTTCAATGTCTTGGCTCAATCATAACCCACGCATAGACTGACACACTTTCTTGCCAAATATCTCACTCACAATTTGGGTGCAATGAGAAACGCCAACGTTTGCTTGAAGCTCCACTAAAGCAATTTTCGAATTAATTGCTTGGCCAGCCCCAAATGGCCATTTACACAATATAGACAATATACAATGTACACCCAGGCACTTTTACTTTCTAGACTAAGATTGGGCGACTTATAATAGCAGCCACACACTTAACCAAATCCCACACACGCTGCTGCAGCGGAATCTCTAAAAAACCACTTTCAACACACATACACGTGCAGCAGCAGCAGCAGCCACAAAAACCTGATATGAATTGGTATTAGATGTTGTCAGTTGTCGGTTGTCGGTTGTCGCTTGGCATCTCTAGCGGCGATATGATACGATACGATACGATACGAAGGCCCAAAACAGTGGCCAAACGCGATAAACTAAACGCCAAGCGGCAAATGCTGAAATCCATGTAATTTGCCCCACTGGCCGCCAGCTGGAAGGCAGAGCGAGAAAAAAAATTTATGCATGTTAAATGTAGCCACCGAACAGCCAACACGACCGGTGGCAATCCAAACTAAATGCAACACTAAGCTGCAACTATGCAAAAGGTGGCGAAGTCGAAGACGGAGGCAGTGAAAGAGACGTTGTTGACTACAGGCCAAAATGCATCTCACTTGAGAGGCATTGCAAGCGGAAATTGTAAAGAAAATAGATGCAAGATATGGCAAAGCGAATGCATATACAGTCTTTAATTAAGTGCTAATAACTTGTAGATTTTTAATATGAAACTAATATTTAATGAATATCAAATTAGTCTGTGTGGAAAATTAAAAATATTATATTATTATAGGAGTGATCTTCATCAATGTTTAAGTATACCCTGAAGACATTGAAAATGGGCCCGCATGTTTGAACGCGTCTATATAAGAGCTAGAGACTTTAATCTTTTTGTGTTAGGTTCGTATATTGCACGCGCAGTACGAGTTGACTTCTATCGTTTCAAATTTATCTATAAAAACGTATTTTAAAAATATCTTGGACATCTTTAGAGCTAGAATCTTAAATATTTAATTTAATATATACTTTAATACTAATTTAATACAATATCGATTTTTATCATATTTTGGATTCCCGTTCCCGATTCCCAATAGAGAGATTTTCTGTAAAGTCTTCAGGTGCAGCAAATATTACAAACTACTTAGACAAGATAATAGATTTAAAACAGGCTTCCAGGCTGTCTACTAGGATTGCTTACTTCAGCTAGTTAAGCATGAATAAAAGTATAAATACTTGTAGTTAAACTTTATAAATACGTATAATTTGATGTTATTACTATAAGTAGTAGTCACAGTAGCAGTAGTAGCAGTAGTCGTAAATATAATTGCAAACTATTAACATAATTATTTACAATAGAATGTGAGCCTTAAGACTCCGTCAAAGCCATATGATATTATAATATGCCCACTTATTTTAATAAGTTCTAACTATATGTTGTTCTGAAAACAATAACATTTAATTTAAGGTATTTTCTTTGTAGAAATATTCATTTTATATTTAAATTGTTGCCATAAATAAATCTCATGTTTTCGATAAGACTTTCAATTATTGGCATTAGAACTAAACACATTAAAACAGTGTAGGAAAACACGCATGTTGCACGTTGCACATTGCATGTTGCATGTTGCATGTGATATGTTGTTGCTTTGGCAAGCAAATGAGCTACTTCTTATGAAAGCTAAGCGCATTTACTAAGTTAGTTAGTTACTAGGCTACTGTGAAAAAAACATGACAGCCTTTTGAAATACATTTCATTTTAACGATTTAGATCTCACTGTGATAAATATACGTACATATATATATATTTTGACAGCATCTGGCGTACACGTTTCGCAGGCTTCCCGGTTGTAGACCTGCAGCTGCAATAGCTGATGGCTGAGTCGCGATAAGAAACGAACCAAACCTAACCCAATCGAACGGACAGCCCTGACTCTGTGTGTGTGTGTGTGTGGAAAAAATTAAATAACAATTAATTGCCTAGCGCCCGGACACAACAGAGTTTGAGGCAAGTCATGGGCCCAACAGGCATGCTGGCCCAGACAGACCTCAGCCCAAACTTAGCCAGAGTTTGTCTTCCAGCTCGAGTTCGTTCCACAGCTCACTCGCTCACCCACAACAGGGAACAGATTTTGCATGGTCAGTCGATAAATTAAAAGGCTGTGCAAACGCGCGCGCTGATAACTTGGCGACGATTAGGAGACAAGGCAACGCGACATGGAACAAGTTTTTCTTATACTATAATTTTTCTTATTTCTTGTATATATATATATATTTTTTTTTTTGGGGGGATTTATGTACGCTGCGATAGAGCGTAAAAGTGAATGTTGGAAATGTGGTGACATGCATTTAAGATACTTTGCTTATAAATTATGTTAATTTATAGCCATATCTATGTTTTACATGTTGTCTATATATTGCTGTTGTTTAATGTTGCGTGTTAGATGTTTGTCACGTCCACGGCCATTTCCATTACAGCCCGTTTCTGTTTTCTGTTTTCGCTGGCTACTTAATAATTAATCAGCGCATTGCATTCGCGCCGAGCCTTTTGTTCGCTCTTGCATCCATCGTCAGATACATTTGCTTATTGAAATCCAATTAAAATGCGTGCGTAAATTGCTTTACACGAATCTCTCGCTCACTTTCAGCCCTAACGAACCATGGACGAAAAACAAAAAAACAGAAAAAAGAAAAAAGTTCTGTGTTTGGGGCCGGAGATTCTCGCTGCTCATAAAGCACGCCTTGTTGCTTTTGTTGTTTATGAGCGCCAGCAAACAGATACGCGTCATTGAACGCGAAACGCGAACGCGTTTCTCGCGCGGTTTCTGCGCTGTTTGCTCGCAGTTTTCCCAGCTCTTTCCACTGCTGCCATCCGCGCACCAAAAACTTTCTGGCTAGCTTTTGAGCCGGCAACCTACAGCTTAAACAAAGTGATGTGTGCACAGATGTGTCAAGCACAGCCGAATATTAAATACTCTATGTAATATAATATTGTGATAGAAAAAAATAAATAAATAAATAAATAAATACAAGCAATATTTTTGCAAAATTAGCTTTACAAATTATATTTTATTATATATTTTTATATTTATCTACAACAATTTGCAAAATTTCAACAATCTAAAAAAAAATTTAAATATATTATAATTTTTTATTTATTTTATATATATTAATAATCAATTATGTTTTAAATATTAAAAATTATTTTTCATAATATATATTTGTTTTCTTATACTTTTTCTACTCCCAAAAATTTTTAATTATTTTTCCTATATTAAAAAAGTAAATAATGAAATACCCTAAATTAATCTGAGAAAATATTGCTGAATATTGCTTGAAATATCTCAATAAATATTTGCTTAGCTAGAGTTAAACTACAGAAATAATTGTGTGAATGCAATGTAAAAGCACACTGCCTGAAATCTATACTAATAAAGTCTTCGAATAAGCTCATTCATCTTTTATTCTGTCAGTCTCTCTCTCTCTCTCTCTCTATCTCTCTCTTTGGCTTGCTCGCTCTGCTCAAGTAGACTATCCATTAATGTGCTCTTTCTCTCTCTAATGCGCTCACTTGTATCTGAAATGTTTGCTTACAATTTGCAATGAATTACGCCTGCCGAAAAACGATTTCACGATCCAGGCAGCCAATCTTATAGCCGCAGCCACCGCCACTCGCCCCCGCACTCACGTCGACTTCCCCTTTATGGTGCTGTTAACGACTTGCTACTTGCTTTGACTTGCATTGAACTGTAAAATTTGTGCAATTTCCAATTTCATAAAGTTGCGCGGTGTTTGTTTGTGTTGTTTTACGCCCGGGCCCAAAGAACTTTGAATTATGATTATCGCAAAAATAAACACACACAAACACGAGAGCTGGCGGATGCCAGCTTGGACGCACTGCAGCGGACATACCCGGCCACGCACTCAAGTGCAGTTAATTAAATTTTGTGCAATTTATTTTGCGCAAAACTTTAGCAGCAACAACAACAACTGTTGTTTGTGCCGTGCGTTGTTTACTTTTCACTTTGTAGTTTTGCATTTTGCCGTCAGAGTTTTGCAAAATAGTTTTTCACATACAGCAAAAGAGAGAGAGAGAGAGACGTGCTACGAGGGCGACGCTCATCTACTCGCTGAATTCATTGGGGTAAGCCCCAATACGAGGCAAGAATGCATTGTTTATGCAGTAAATAAAACGCTTGCCATTGATTTGGCATAGTTTCCACACAGCATTACAATCATCGAGGTGGAGCGACGGAAGTTATTCTGTCATAATTGATTACCCACCCCATACCACCACAAATTGAGAACAACAGCGCAGCGCTGCCATCGATCAGATGGAACAGAACTGTTTGCTTAGTTCTCATAGTTTTTCCTCAGCTTATTTTTTCCAATAATTAAAAATAATTTATGAGCAGCAATATGTCAGGGCGTAATGTAAATATTAACAACTGTAAGTTTCTGGCGGTGGCGATGCCTCTTGACTTGAATGATTACAACAATTTACATGGCGCACTGGCAAAAGTTTTGCTGTCTGTAGATAATTAAGCAATTGTGTTTTGACTAAATGAATTTTTAGTGCAGTGATGGGCTCTGAGTAAAAGACCAGATAATGCTCAAGAACCAGCGGGCATATAAGTACTCTGTGGCGGGAAGTTTGAAAAGTTTATGGAAATCGAATTAATTAGAAGTTGATAGAAGTTTTGTTTAGTTAAATAACAACATCAAAATAAAATTTGTTATAATAATATGGCAATCAATTAATTTCTTAAAATCAAAGTAGAGAAGTTAATATGATAATAATTTTAGTTCAACAAGTATTAAAATATGGATAATCAATTACATATTTTAGGGAGCAGAATAATTAAACTAAAATATTCTTGAACAATCACTTTATTAGAAAATTATATTTTAATTGCTGAACTTTGAATAGAAATATATTAAATAAATTGCATTCAATCGAATTGAAAGCTATTGAATAAAAATGTCTAACAGATTTTTATTTATTTTTTATTTTTATTTATTATATATATTTTTCATTTTTTTTTTATCACAGAATTTTGCTCATCACCTAAAATAATTAACGAAATATTTAGGGCATGTAGATAATTTAAGAGTTTTAAGATCTCATTAAGATCTTCTCTACTAAACCTTGAATACACCACATAAATTAACTCTGTGTGAGTTCAGATCTTCGGTCGCTAGCTAATCTACTGAAAACAATTGAAGGAAGCCATAAATACAATTGAGAACAAGGCTAAGAACATGTTTTGATTACTGAAGCTCTTCAACAAGTGTTTTAATTAAATAAAAGCAGCAAAGTACAAGCTATTTATACACAAATATAGATTAATCTCAAATAAATCACCACATAAATCACCACACCTTGCCCAGATTTGACGGCGGTATTGCAAACAAATTCAGAGCAAATGATAGATAGTCATTGATAGAAGTCGTATTAAACAAATAATACATAAAAGAAAAAAAATGTATCTCATCAACACAATATTACACCTCATCTTGACTAAAAGTCTCTTAAACATCAACCAATAATGTCGAACTTAAAATCTCATTGAATTCTCAAATAAAAGTCGCTACATCATAATAGCGGCTAGAAAATAATTTACAAATCCAGCTTCTCAATAAAGTTTAATTTTATAATAAAAAAGAAATCAATAAATTTTCATTGCACCCAAGCAAAATTTGATCTCATTCCAATCGAGAGTTCAAAATCTGTTATCGTAAACTTTATAAACTCAAATAAACTTTACTGACCGCCCAGCAATTGAGAGCAGTTGAAAATTGCCAGCACCAAGTAAGAAAGAAGAAGATGCAAGACAGCTACAGCTAAATGGAATGCAGAAAAGGCTAAGAGCAGAGCAAGTAAAATGAAACTACGACAAAATGTAAAAGAATAGTATCTCTAACTGCAGATGGTGAGATAGGGCGCGCTGGCTGTCAAGTGACTACAGGCAAGCTCAGGCAAGCTCAGTGGCTCAGTGCTCAGTGAGTGCTTGAAGAATATGCTATATACACGGGCTGACCTTTGTCTAGTTTCCTGCTTTGGCTCGGCTGGCTTTGACTTATGGTGCTTAAGCGTTGACTGATTGCATCTAATTATTCACTGAATGATAATATTGTTGATATTTTTGTCTGCCTGCCAAGAACAACAGTTGATGCTCACGACGATGATGATGATGATGATGATGATGATAATACTGATGACGGCGTCTCAACGACCTATTCATGACCCTTTCGCGGTCTCCAAGGGGGCCGCTGCCCGCTTGAGTGGAATTTCATTTGAAGCATCAGCTGCTGCTGTTGCTGCTGTTGCCGCTGTTGCTCCATTCGACAAGTGGAGCCCAAATGATAATTGCGCTTTTCATGCATTCTCACAGATTGATGGCAAATGGAAATTAAGTCTGCCGATTGTATCTTCTTCCTTTTCTCTGGCTCCAATTTGATATGCTTTGTTTTGCGTTTAATTAATTTATGCGTTCGCCTGACAGGTGAGAAATGCTCTGGCATAGAATTTTTGATTTGTTTTAATTTGATTTCTGAATTAAGCTTTTCTTTTTTTTTTCCTACATATCATCCTAATATATATATGCTTATTTTGTATAATATTTCCACATATTTCATTTTAATTGGGTGCCATTTTTCAAGTGTCAGCTGCCTGGTTTTGTGGGCGTGTTGGTGTGGAAATTTTAGCCTCGCTCGTTATGCAATGCACTGCAGGCCAAAATGCATCGCATAATTAATTAACATGTGTAGAACGAGTGACTGAGAGGGAGAGGCAGAGAAAGAGAGAGAGAGAGTAGTAGTTCAAAATTTATGGAGGCTCCATTACTAGCCGCAACTAACTGATATCCAAATTATCATAATTTCCAGGCACCTGCAAACAGGCTCTGGGCATGGAATCTGGCGCCATAGCGGACTTTCAAATTACGGCCAGTTCAGCTCATGATATGGGAAATGTTGGCCCACAACACGCTAGGTGAGTCCAATTTAAATTCCATTTTTAAAGATAATCAACAGCTATCTATAATTTAATAATTATATGTAAAATTAATTTGTGCTATTCCAAGTTGAAAAGTAAGTGAAAGTTAAAGAAAGAAAGAGAGAGAGAGAGAGAGAGAGAGAGAGGTATATGGGGGTAAATGGTATTATATATAGAGAGATTGATCGATAGAGAGAGAAAGACTATTGAATAAAGGCAGAGTAAAGTAAGTTAAGATTTTGAAAAACTGAGTGAAATAAGTAAAAGCTGTGGGAGATAGCAAGAGAGCGGGAGTGGCAAAGGTAGACAGACAATATAATGGAGAGGAATAGAGATTCAGGAAAAGAATACTAAAGTAACATATCGAGAAAAGAAAATTATGGTAGATATGATGGGGAACAGCGAATAAGAGTGGTAGAGAAATAATGGCATACACGCGGAGAGAGATAGAGTTTTCTGTATATAAATACTACGAATGATCTAAAAATCAAATTAACTAACTAATAGAATAGCTTACCAAAATACTTTAAAAACTTCATAAATTATGCGTACGTAAATAAATTTAGACTAGTATATCTATGCAAGCATACATATCAACTTATCAAGAAATCTTAATAGCTAAAGCTAAAGTCGCAAATATGCAAAAAGTAATTGTAATGAATATTTTATGCTTAGCTCAAGTTCACATAAGCCCTAAAACTGATATCAGCACCAATGATTTAACCCACATACAAAGGATTGTAATTACGTCAGACAACTTGATGACTTTGTGTAAGGCTCAGCCCTGCACCTAGGTAAAACATTATTAAAGCTATCAACAGTCATAAGAATATGAGCAAGAACAACGTACACATATGTTATTTATGTTAACTGGGAATGGTAAACAAGAAACATGCATTAAAATCTGCCACATAAAAACGGTTACATTGACGAGCCCAGGGATGGAGTTAAAGACAGGGAAAATGATGGGACGGGCAACCGAATGGCAAGTGAGGAATATTTGTGTATCCTGTGTACATGGAAATTATTATGAATTATTTTATGGCGTGTTTAAATGCCTTTATGTCATTTCTGCCAAAAACAAGGCAAACACACAAATGACATAAATTAAAATACACACACACACACCCACACAGACACACACACACACATACCTATGTAAATTATGGAAAATAATGATACAACTTATGACCGCTTTATATTTTGCTGACATTTATTTGCCTGCTGTGAAGTCGGCCAAAAACCATTTACTGATTTATCATCTCGGCCCGCATGACAAATTCGCGACGCGCTTAAATAAAAATGAAATACACTGGTAATTATTTAGAATGTTCCGAACAAAAAAACGCTGACCCTAAGCACTGTGATCATGAATATATAATGCATAACATTCCTCCTGCCTGTATAATAAAGTATCAACATTTTTACGACCCACTAAAATCATTTGCACAATGTGCCACAAAAACAAAACAAACCAACAAACAACATTGAATGGACATCAGAGTGTATAAAAACCCCAAAAACAAGCCCACAAATTGTCAAGCTTAATAACTTGCCCAAACTTTTCACTCTGCCGGAAAGAAAACAAGATATAGCATTTTGATAGCAAACTTAATATGATGGATGAGCTTTGAAAGAATGAAATTTGTCATACATTGTACTGATTATAAAAAAAATGCTTATTTCGGTTGAATATTAAGTAAGATTTTTAATTAAAAATTATGAGAAAATAAAAAAGAAATAAAATAAACAAGAGAGCTCTAATCGGCATTGCTTGACTGGAAGCTAATCTAAGCTGTTAAGTGAAGAGATAATGTAAGAGTCTTTCAAGGCTCATATATTATATATAGCATTCACCCTCAAACACACATATGTACACATCAGCAAGTGCTCTACTTATTGCGCTTATTGTCTTGAGTATGGTAAATTAATTATTAAATATATCTTCTTCAAGATGAGCTTTCTCAATCAACTCTTCTGACTATTTGCGGAAGTATAAAGATCCTAAAATTGAAATATGAATTGTATCCAAATCCAAAATATACTAAATATGCATATTATTTACAGGAAATCCATACATCTAATTAGATGTTCTCTTTTATAGTATTCAAGAAATGTCTCAAATAATTTATGGCTATCGATAAGCAGAAAATTGAATGAGTTGCATTTAAAATCATGAAATCAAGTCTTTTGTGGCTTATGAAATAGCTCACTCATCTGATCTTTCGTCGGCTCATCGTTCGCCCTGGACATGAGTTTATATTACAGACATTTCAACAAAACCAAAAACTGAATCAAGTCTTGCAAACCAATTAAAACTGTTCAAAGGTTACATTTTTTTTTTTTTTTATACTTTGTTCCCGAAGGGGAAAAAGTATATTGGGTTTGTGCAATGTCCGTCTTGCTGTCCGTCCGTCTGTCCGTCTGTCCGTCTGTCCGTCCGTCCGTCTGTCCGTCTGTCCGTCTGTCCGTATGAACGCAATATTTTTCGGCGCTATTAGAGCTAGAGACTTGAAATTTTAAACATATACTCATATATGTTCCTGAATTATAAAGTGTAAAAATTTTCCCGATCCGCCCACTAGGGGCGTGGCAAATCGGAAAACTCTTCCGCCCATAGTTAAGTTATCATACTAGATGATGAGCTAGATTGCAATTTGAAATGTATACTCGGGGTGACAACCCAAGTTCAAAAAGCTATGGCGGATATATCTACGCCCATTGGGGGCGTGGCAAATCGGGAAATACGTATCTTCTACACCGTTAAAGCTAGAACGCTGAAATTTTGCATGTGAGTTAATGTTATGATTCTAAGAAGATCGATCAAAAAGTTTTATGTCTACGCCCATTGGGGGCGTGGCAAATCGGACCTGAATATATAGTGATTTTTCAAATTGTGCTATATTTTGAACACTATTGACACTAGAGACTTGAAATTTTGCATGTATACTCGGGTTGACAACCCAAGACTAATAAGCTATGGTAGATATATCTACGCCCACAGGGGGCGTGGCAAACCGCAAAAGTTTATATCTCCTACAGTTTTAGAGCTAGAAGCTTGAAAATTGGATGGTTGAGTTACTAATGTTCTCCTCTATCGATCCCCCAAAAATAATTTTCAGCCTCTTTGGGGGCGTGGCATATCGAAAAATACCCTGTAATTTTCGCATTTTTGGAATGTAAGCAACCAAATTTTGCAGGCATGTTAGCCTCGGCCCTTTCTAAGAACTGGCAAAAAATTATGCGTCTACGCCCCCTGGGGGCGTGGCAAATCGGCAAAGAAGTTTGTTGTGGTCAACTGCATAATTCATGCATACAATAGCTTAGTAGCAATTGCTAAGATGGCAAAAAGCATTTTAACATAAATATAATAATATTAATGAATTTAAAAAATAAAATTCATAAGTTTTTGATTAATAAATAAAAAGTTTCCAGCGGGATTCGAACCTGGGTCTTTTGAAAACAACATGTAATCGTTAGCTAAACCTAAATAAATTCACAGCTGATCAGCTGACCAGCTGGTCAGCTGATCAGCAGTTTGTGACGACACAAAACAATACAATCGCAATTCTTGCAATATGTATACACTTTTGGATGTGTATACACGTACACATGCATACATACATATATGTTTGTTGCTTGCCATGTACGTTTTCTAATTGCCGAAGTATTTCGTTAAGTAAATGTTTATTAAAAAAATAAGATGCACCTATGGGAACAAAGTATATCGCTGTTAGTTGCGCCTAACTGCAACGTTCTTACTTGTTTTTTTTTTTGTATTTAAGCGTTGAACCCATTGACAATTAAACAATTTTTCTCAGTTCCATATTAAATATATTTTATTTGATTCAATAATATTGTCCTTGAAATATATATTCTTCATATTTTTGCTATCTAGTCTAAATTAAATACAATATTAAATAATCTACCCCATACACGAATATATTAACATCTTCATAGCTTTAAAAGCTAAGCAACTTAATCAATTTCCCATAGACCACAAGATAATTGTCTGATAAAGAAGTATAAGTGTGCGATGCTCAGTTGCACGATTCCTGCTAGCGGATATATGACCTCAAAGGTCAGTCAATTATATATATATATACACAATTCAGTTGGCCAAATGACATGCAGGGACAAGAAACAGAATATGTAAGCAAAAGTTAGTAGAAATAAGAGAGCAGCAGCAAAACACAACCGAACATCAAAATGTTTGAGTGAAGTAACAAAAATATTGATTATAATGTCAATGTCGCCTAAAGGCAAGAGGGGAAGCTAAAGCTTGAGTATGGGGGCCAGGAGGAGGACGACGGCTGTAAAAGTGGAACAGCAGGCGAATTGAGCCGGGCCGAAAGCGCATAAAAATAAAAGAAAAGCAATAAAATTATGCAAAGTCAACAGAAAAACGACCAGCGACAGGCGACGACGACAACAACATTGCGGCATGTGGATGAGGCTGAAGCAGAGTATGCGAATGACGGTGCCCTGGTACGTGTTGACTGCGAGTTGAACGTAAGACAGACGGAGCGCGTAGAAGAGAGCAGCTGAGACAGAGGGTCGACGGTGCTCTAACAAATGTTTGGTAGTAAAAATGTCACACATGGCGTTTTGCATGTGGCGCCCGGCCTCCGGCTCCTCCTGTCCCATACCAACCAAGTGAGAAGTGTGGAATGGGAGAGAGGGAAATGCGGAACAGTACATCGTCTCCGAAAACGTAGCTGACTCGGGAATGTGCGTGCCCAGGCCTAATGATGCCCGCCGTTTTGGGTTGCGAGGGGCAGTTTTACGTTAAACATGCGCCAAAGTCATATGAATTTTATTACAAATGAAAAAGGTTGCCTTGCGCCGCAGTCAAGCGCTGAGAAGCACTGAGAGAGGTACAGGCACGCGCGCGCAAGCACACACTCAATGTATGTATGATAAATGAATGCGCTTCGCCTTATTGAAGGGTTAAAGCAACAATTTTCTACATATTCAAAGGCTTTAAAAAGCCAACTTTTAAGATTTACGGCCTGCATATGGGCCAATCGACGCCGTTAGCCATTCGCCATTTGCCATTCGCCACTTGCCAAGGATAAACAACGAGGCAACTTATTAGCGTAGCCTAGTTCTCAACCGAAATAAAACAAAAAGCAAAAGCGCACTGCAAATGATGCCATTGAAGCATTCTTTATGAGCCTTACGTGACCAGAAACTCTTTGCCTATTTTGTTTATAGTTGTTGTTGTGGCAGTCTTTCCTTTTCCTTTCCCTTTTTAGCGGATTTTCAGGTGCTTCGAGCTAATAAACTTTAGCTGCATAGTTTTTCACTTAAAGCGCTAAAGAAATTGACTTGATTCGCTCGTGTCGCACCACTGTGGTGTGAGCTTCTTCTTTTTTTTTGGCTGGCAAATGACAATGTGAGCGCTGCGTGTCAGCAACATGAAAAGTCCATATTCATGCGTGAATTTTGATGGATGTTGCCTAATGAAAATATGCGACGCTTTTGCTGTCATACCATCTACCTATACTCCTCCAATCCCGCTTTTACTTCATCTCTCTACCTCTCTCTCTCTCTCACACACACACACACAGTTTCAGTTTGCCGCAAATATACACTTTCTCTCTGTTTCACGCTCTGGAGAGCTTTAGGTCGAATGTGTTTGGCATAAATTTTTGACAGTTGAGTTATTTTCGACAGCCTGCCGTGGGACTCTATGCCAGCTTTCACGTTCCCTATACGTTGGGCTCACGTTCGGGCCGCCTAAATGTGGGCTACACATAAATTTGTTTTGTTGCTTTTGATGTTTGGGCTGTTGTGGCAGTTGCCTTGATAATTGAAGCAATTTAAGAAATGGTCTACGGCAGCCCCAATATACTATGAAACGTTGGAACGTTGCCATGTCAGTAAACTCTGCCAAAAAGCTGAGAATTTCATAGAACACAAAGAAGTCAAGTAAAAATATGGTTTTATAAGTAGTTTAGGATTTACATATTTTGTGTACAAGTGGAGCAGCGCTTGGAAATATATTTTTAATTGCTCAAACGAGTTTTGAATTTACTGAAAATTCTATTCAATAGCCAGATGCACCTATTAAAGAGCATTTACAGATCCTGTGCTTGCTGCTCAAAGCATAATCGTTCCTTGAACTCAAAACTAGAAAAAATAATACCAGCTCCTCCTTCAGACCCATTGATTATGCCCTGGCAGCATTCAAGCGGCACTGATTAATAAAGTTAAATGACTTATAAGTCCATTAAGCAAACTTCTTCATTCTTGCGTAAAGTAAAAATGCCAAAGAAATTAGCGAACCAAGGCAGCAAAAAAAAAAAAAAAAAAAAAGAAAAAACAAGAGAGTGAACCCGAAAAACTTTTCACGTCTGCAGCTGATGGAAATACTTACACATAACATAACAAACGAGAAACCAGAGCGGGAAACAATTGCAAACATTTTCCAATACACAGCCAAAAGGCAGCTAAACAATCAAGCTGCCAAAACGAAGAAAAAGAGAGAGAGAGAGAGTAACAGAGAGAGTCAAGGGGGGAGAGAAACAAAATAGTAGAGAATGAAGTGAACTACGTAAAATCTTATGGCAGCTTAGCATGCAATAAGCAGAAATCAATTGACCCATTTGTTTTATGTACTGGAAACAGAGGGCGGGCTTAAACCCAACCAACTCTGAATGCCTGAATGCCACATGGTAAATGTGAGAGCATGGTTGGGGGCTGGTGTTGGCGCCCCGTTTCATTTCGTTGTGCCTGATTCCTATTGTTTTCACATTATATTGACAGCATCGAATCAAAATCAACGCATTCTCTATTCAAGTTGCTATCCTCGCTTCGGTGGCAATGAGAACTAAAAGCTGCAGTTCATATGCCCCAACGCACAAAACCACAAGGAACAACTTTTCTGCACAAAACTTACAACGTTTTGCAATCAATGGGAACTTCGGGATTGCGGTCGGTTGGTCGGTCGGTCGGTTGCTCTTGAGCTTTTGTGGGCTGAGGGTTACTGGGGTCGAAGCCCTAACATTATGGGGTAATGTCAAAGTCAATGTGAATGCGACCAAATGTCAATGTCGGCTCAAGATAATGTCTGCAACAGTTTCGCTCGCAGTCAAACGGCATTGTCACAGTGCGGCTCACACTGCGTATGGCTAACAAAGCTGATTTTTAGCTTCTCTATTTGTTTCTTTTTTCTTATGCTTTGCTTGGAACATTGAGTTGACAAATTGCCAAATTGCTGAATTTCCCAACTACTTTTTGCATTCATAGATATTCCATTCATAGATAATTGGCATTTATTTTAATAAAATATTTTATATTAACAATATTTAATTTTAATTTAAACAACAATTTTTTTTTTTCAAATTATACTTAATATTATTTTTAAAATATATTCTTTTTTTTTTTCAAATTATATTATTATTATTTTTTATAAGTATATCTATTATATTTGTTCGCTACGTCGTAAATACTTCAAATATTTGTTTCATACAATCAAAAAGCTTCACAAGTATTTATTAAAGATGTACTCTAATGAATATCATATATTACAAATATGCTGTCAATATAATCAAGAATTTCAACACCTTTTATATCAAGGATATTCTTCAATGAACGTAAATAAATATCTTGCACTACACAAATATTCAGTTAAGACTCTCCAAGAATTTTCACACCTAACTCTTAGCACATTTCACATTATTAAATTGAATGCCTTGAATGAATGTGAATTTCGTTTTTGTTGGCATGCAAATAATTTGATATACAATTAAACTATTTCTCATTTGCTTGGCTATTTCGTAACTGACAATGTCAGTCAACTAAGTCAGCAGCACTCCCCCGTTAGCTGTCAGTCAATTGGAAATTCGAAATTCAATTGTGAAATTCACATAACATACTTTTCAAACTTGTATTACCATTTGGCTCTGAGCTGTCTTGTCTGTTGTTGTCTCTGCTCACTGTTAATTACGGATAGCGTTATTAATATGCCATTATATGTTTGGCTGTAGCCATTGTTGGTTGCGTTCATGTTACGTACACATTGTTAGCTATTGTAATCGGGATATGTTGGCCACAAATTGGAAACAGCTTACAGTTCGCATTTCGCATTACGCAACAAGAGCATTCCCCGCTTCATCCCTTAATTGCCACATTAGATGCTGCATTTGCTGCTATTCTGCTAGAAGTCAGTATTCTTGCTACGCCACATTATGCTACAACAACAACAACAATAGCAGCAGCAGCGGCAGCAACAGCAACAGCAGTCAACCTACGCCCCCAAACCATACTCCAATTTAGCTCTACTTTTTGGGTTTGTCTGCGGCTGTCGCTCACTTAATCGTTGCCTGTCTGTCTCTCTCGCCGTCTCTCCCACTCACGCTCTTCCTGTCTGTTTGTGGCATTGATTTTCGCTCTTAGCATAGTCTACTTTTAGGCGCAAAGGCACGTCGTGCCCGAGCACTGATTACGCCAGCCAACAACTGCCACCAACTCTTGGCCACTGAAGCAATTGTTGTTAACGCGTTTTCCATTTTATTGCATTAATGTTTGATTTGGTTTTGCTTTAACCATGCCTCCACGCACCGCTTAATGTCGGCCCGATTGAATTGATTGCTATGTATAGCCCGCCCAATGTATCCATGTTGCTTCAAGCTCTGACTCTGACTGTCTGTCTCTGTTTATCTGTCTGTTTCTTTGTGTTGTTGTTCTTTCGTACGTTCGTTCGTTCGTCTTGCTGCTAGTTTCTTTCGCCACTTGTGCGCACTGAATGCCGAATTCGATTTGGTTTCGTTTCGCTTCAGCTGTCAGCAGTATCAAACGTTTGCCACACGCCCCCTCCGGCACCGCCAACGCTGGTTGCTCCACGCACTTCACATGCTGCGTAATGTGTTAATGTGCTTTTTATGTTACAAATGAGTCAATTTTTATGATTTAATGTTACACAGCGCCTCGTTCAATTCGCAATTTTTTGATAACGGTTTGGCATTTTTCTTACATTGATTACCCTCAACACAAAATACAGAAATACCAAAAAGGAAAAAAAAATATTTATATATACATATATGGCACCACGATCCTGTGAAAGCATAAATTTGCTTTGCTTATTGAATTATTTATAACATTTTATTGAATTCCTTTATTGCCGCGCATTACTTCTCGCAAACTTTGGCATTGATTTGGGTTATATACAGGCCCAAAAAGAGTGGATACATATATATTAGGGACTCGCCACAGTTTAAAAAGCTTTTGCTTTAGCTACATTTAATTGAAGTAAACTTGCTGCAAAAAATGTTTCTTTGCCTTTGGCTTGTTCGTTAAGTTAAGCCATCGTCCGTCTCTAAGGCAACCGAGCGACGCTGCTTGACTAAATTCCTGGCAACACGGCAGAAAAACATGTTTTATTAATTTCATTTATTAAAAATACACCCACATGCACGCACACACACATACACATACGCACACGCAACGTATGTTATCTTCATTAGATTTTGTCAAGCTGCGACGTCGTTGTCGAGCTGCATGGAATGTTGGCGTTCGCTCCTACACTTGGCCAAACAAATATTTGCAGCTTGGGCGTGTACCGGAAAATTCCAAGAAAATTACAACCTCAAGTTAAAGCAGCCAAAGGTGTGAATTGTCAATGTAGGTAAGCTTGCAGCTAAATAGCTCAGTCAAAAGCTTTAAGTTGTCTATGTAGGAAATTCATCAGAGTTTTTTTTAATGATTAAAATCGTATAGCAACTGGAGTGGAACTCTTGATAATGTTTCTAGATAAAAGAAATACGGCATGAAATTTTGCAATTATTACAAAAACAAAAAACTGGCTTCTAGATGATTCAGAAGAACAAATGAAAATCAATTAAATCCAGCAATGAGTTTTTTTTTTTTTTTCTTTTAAGTCTTTTAAGGCTCTTAAGGAAAAATATAATTTGTAAGTTTTACATTTTATTTAAATAATATTAATATTATTATTATATCAAATTATTATATTGCTTGAAAGTCGTTTTGGGTTTTAGTATGCAAATGAAAGAAATTAAAAGCAATGTTGTAACCAATATTGCAATTTTTTATAATCTGTTAAGCATATTTTAATAATACCAAAAAATACCGAAGACAATTAAATTACAATATTTTTTTTTCCTTTTATTATTTTTTTACTTTTATAATTATTATTAAATTTTATATATTTTATTTAAAAAATTAACGATTTTATAAATCTATACAAATAATACTAAATTTTCTTACGTAAATTTTCTTTCTTAAAGGATGAATTTGGGAAGTCTTTATTGAATTATTACCAAACAATAAAGTATAAAATATATATAAATACTCGCAGCATATTTAGCTCTTTCACAATGCTGTATCACAGTTTGCTTAATAAATAGCTGTGTGAAACAGCAGCTAAGCAGCTTGGTAGTAGACCTGGCCATAGTCCCCTACCTATCAACAGGTCAACACACAATTGAGATGCTTTCAGCCAGCAAATTGTGCGGCGCGCATGCGTAACGAGAAGCCGCCGCTGCAGCAGCAGCATTAGTGGTAGCATTGGCAATGCCAGTTAAATTTAAATACGCCAAGCAAATAAGGTGGAAATGTTTGCGGCGGTAATTGAAAGGCAAATACGACAGCAATGTCGACAACAAGTTGAAAAGTGGCCAGAAGACTGAAAGACTGCGCATGTGCAGCCGACAACAATGCGACCGAGACGACCCGGCGACAACTCAATCGAGTGTGTGAGGGCTGCGCCCAGCCAGTTAGTCAGTTGACTCTATTTGCCTACACATAGCGCTAAAGATCTCTATGGAGTTGCGACTGTTTGCCCAAGACGTTTTCACTTAAACAACTGCAACGGCAACGGCAACGGCAACTGCAGTCGAGAAAAGATACAAACAAAACAGTTACAGCTTCTTGTCTATTTTTATTTGATCAAGAGTGACATTTGAGCTGCGCTCAACACTGATAGAGATAGCGAGAGTCAGAGAAAGAGAAAGAGAAAGAGATCTATGCATATTTGGGCAGCTGTAGCGGCATTCACATAGATTAAATACATTAAGAATGCAAGATTAGAAAAGGCATGCGAATAGGCAACAGTTGGTAGAAACTCTTTTATATAAATAGTAAACATAAATACTAGAGAGCTATATAAAGTTAGTTTAAGCAAAAGCAAGCCGGTAGGGTTATCAAGGTTAAGTCAAGCTCGTTGAATGTGTGAAGTGCATTGCCTGCAAGAGATAGCCAAGAAGAGTTGTTTTTCATATTTTCTTAATTGCTTGTGGTAAATTTTTTGGCACCAAACCGAATGGCTTAAGATATAAATATGGCTTTGTGTGGGTATTGTGTAAGAGGAAATGAAGTAAAGATAAACTTTATATATAAGGAAACACATCTGAGCATTCAAAATAATTTATTATTGTTTAATATTTCATAAAAAATAAAAATAAAATAAATAAAACAATATATGCCACTTAGTTGCTTCAACTTTGATTGTCATCTTGTACTTCTGCTTCTGCTACTGCGCCACATAGCATTCATTTAGTTGCCTAAAATGTTTTCGTCACTTGAGCTGTCATCATTTTGAAAATATGACAAGCCATTAAGACAAAAGTCAGTGAAGGCGTGACCTCTCTCTCTCTCTCTCTCTTTAGCAGTGTAGAACGCTGTGACTCGGAACGGAACTGCGGCGGGCCACGTTCTATAAAAGATGACTTTGTCACAGTTATTGCGCCCTAGCAATAATGACTCAAGAAAGCTCTAGTAGCAACAACAAAGCAGTAGAGCAAGCTTGACAGAGCGCAGCCCAAAAGAAACTGCATTGCTAAAGCCGACTTGCAGCGGCAAAAAAAAAAAAAAAACAAACACACACACACATCTGCCACAAGAAAAGTAAATGGAAAATGGAAAATGACATGCGGCGTTTACAACTTGTGCTTGGATTCGTTTTTCCAACAGGCCGCAAAAATATAAAAGCATACAATCCGAAATGCCGGCAACACTTTGCAGAAGCCAAGCAAACATAACAACACAGTCAGATTGGGGATCGCGGAAGGAAAATGCTAAGAAAAAAGAAAGAGAAAAAATATGAGGGGGGGGCTTGGGAGAAAGAAACTGCAAAAGAGTTTTGCATTTTGTGTGCCATTGTGTCAAGTGGAAATCGCACGGAGACGATGGCGAAAACCTAGAAAAATGGCAAACACGCCGCAACGCTGACAACGGAAAAGATGACAATAAAAATGGTGGCTAGGGCTTAGGCTAAACAACAACAGCAACAAAAGCAACAAGACAAACAACAAGAACAACAGCTACAACATAGCAACGTCAACGGCTTAAAGTTCAATGGGAAAATATGAAAAGCAAAATGGCGACAGCAGCTTCTAAAATGTCAGAGACGTGCGACGAGGTGGCCGCCATTAGCGTTTTATGGCACAGCCCAAGAAATCGATAAAAAGACGCACATGTCTCTTTGTTGTTGCTGTTTGGGTTGCCGTTGCTGTTGCTGTCCATTCGCTTCGTGTGCAATTTGCGCTGTACAAGGGTTAAAGCCTGCCTTAGAGTAAGAGTCTCAGTCAGAGTTTGCCTTTTTGTTTTTGCTGTAATCATAAAAGCATAACACAAAAGCCATTATGCTATATACGTATGTATGTATGTACATAGTCAGACCCTTAGCAAAAGGCCAGTAAAATATGACTAAGGCAGCCTCTAATGTGGGCTATATAAGCTATATATATGTATGTATATAGAGAGACAGAGGCAAGGAAGCGAAAGCGACTCGAAATAGGCAGCAAAAGTGTCAAAGAGAAAGAGAAAGAGAAAGAGTAAGAGAGTCGGTAAGTATCTTAGCATATGCACTTTTTAAAGTCTTCCTAGCATAAATCACAGAGAATAAATTTATAGAAGCTTGTCTTCTTTAAAGTGCATAGACAAATGCATAAAGTAAATAAATTTTGCATCAGCTTAGATTTTTGTATTGAGGGAAAAAAATACATAATTAATATAAATTATTTAATAGAAAACTTAAAAAATTCCAAGAAAATGATTTCTTCTAAAAACTAATTTTAAAGAAACTTTAAGTTTTATGAAAACGGTAAAATACGAATAACTATCAAACAATTTGTCAATTAACACATGTGATCTTTGTAATATTATTGAATTTAGTACTCATAAATATTTTAATTATATATTTTATTATATTTATATATATTTTTTTGGAAATGAAAAAAAAAAAAAAATAAAATAAGGTTTTATTCTGAAAAGTATTTTATTGTTAGCTATTCACAGAAAATGTAATATTAATATATGTTTTATTTGCTAAAAATGTTATATATAATTTTATTTATTACTTTACATATTATTTTGTATTATGTATAATATATATAATTTCGTATAAATCTTAATTTTTTTATACATGTATGAATATATTAGATTTCCAGTCTGGAAATCCTTTCTATATTTTATTTATATTAAAAAGCTGCTGTATGTAGATCTTAAATTAAGCGAACAATTTAACTGGACTAGGAAAGAAACAAGAGCACTGTACAGAGCTGCTATTTTATTTATTACGCATACATAATAATCAATAATATCAATGCATTCGTATTTGAGCGAATTGTAAGTGTCTTCGCGCAAAATTATCAACTCACTGTCCACTCCTATCAAGCTCTCCACCTAAGTCATAAAACAATAGAGTATGAACACTTTGAAATTAAAACCAGAGCCAATAATATTTTACTCTTGTAGAGCAGAAGCCGCAATATTATTTTTAATTCAATTTCTCTCATACTCATTTTCATTTCACTATGTTCACTTTGTTATAGTCATGCTGACATTGTCTTAAATTGTTTGAAAATGTAACAAAATAATAGAAATTAATTAATATACAAATAGTACTTTGAATCATTTGTGACTGCAAATAGTAAAATCTATTTAAATCGTTTACAAATTTCCCATAACAGTCTACATTTATTACTTTCGTTAATTTTCTTATATTCCACGCCACATTCACTAATATCTCATTTATTGCCATAACCTCCCAGCCAACATTCGGCTGAAGCTCAATGTCAATCTATTTGGTTGCCATCATAATACGAATAGACGGTGCCTGCCATACTTAGGTACGTGGCAACGGCCAATTACAAACATCTGACGCTCTTTTTGGGGCTAAAAATTAATTTGTTAAAGGATTGCGAGCAAGTCCTGCCTTAAGTTTTTTTCCCACCAAAAACGCAGGCGTCAAGCGCTCTTCAAGCTTAGTAAAATATTTTGGTAGAAAGTGTTAAAAAAAAAAAGAGAAGAATATAAGAAAATAGAAAAATTTAATTAAAAACTCGGCGAATTGCCGCAGCTACTGCTGTTGCCACCGCCAGACGCTAAGAGGCGCTACTGTGCGCCGAACCGAGCTGAGCGTTAGAAACAAAGGCAGTAGCTATCGTTTTTGCTACAGGGTATATGGTAAAGGGTGGCCTTTACAAACGACGATGCCGACGTCTTTATGACAATCGTAAAAAATAATTTTTAGTAGCTTACAAGCCGTTGGCGAGAAGGCAGTTGGAGATGGAAGCAGAAGTAAAGCTCGTTGCCTTGGCATTTTAATTGCATCAAGTGTCATTAAAAACGTTGAAAGAAAAATTGGAAATTAAATGAAAAATAAATATGTGTGGGTGAGAGTAAAAGCGAGCGCAAACGAACGAGTTGTAGCTGGGACAGCCCTTAAGCAGTCAACACACACACACACACAAGTCTTCAATTATATACTACACACACATATGAAATTGAAAACGCAAATATTTTTTGTCGTCACCTGTGTTTTTCTTACACTTCTCACAATTGGCGCAGGTTGGCCAAGAGCATTGAGAAAAGAAAGTACGGGGCGGGCAGTGGAACCCTTCTGGATGTGCTACTTATTAGACAGCCCCAAGGCATGCTGGGGACATACGAACATATGTGGCTGGCAGTACACTGCAAAGTGGTAAGCCGCTTAAGTTTTGTCTCGGACCCCAACACACACATACAAAGCAAAAGTTAAGTTGGCCCAAACCAAACGAACTTCATTCAGTGCAAATCAGCTTAACTTTTTGCGCCATAAACTCTAAAATAGCATATTTTTGAAGCCCATCTTATGTGTGGGCTAGCATCCTTTAAGACTGGCCGACGACGACCCCCCAAAAAACTTGAAATCTAGACAACCTCATTAAAAATAGGAAAACAGCTAGCAAACAAGCTGAAAACGAAACTTGATAAAGACTCTGTTTCGTATGCATGGACCCACAAAAAAGGATACGCAAATGCAAAAGCAAGAAATATATGGAAAAAAGAATATCCACACTCATACACGCACACACAGTCAGTGCCATATACTTATACATCAGCCTAGAGGCAAAATCTTGTC
Organism: Drosophila borborema; assembly: GCA_030914335.1. Lineage (NCBI taxonomy): Eukaryota > Metazoa > Arthropoda > Insecta > Diptera > Drosophilidae > Drosophila > Drosophila borborema. The sequence continues at coordinate 970,139 of JAUESP010000308.1, forward strand.
GGTAAAAGGGTCGCCTTAGCCTTAGTAAAAGTTTGCATTGTGCTTAGCACAACAAACCAATTGGGCATTTAAGCTACAGGATACTTCCTCTATATATGCAAATTCGATTTTGCATAGACCAAAACGCACAATAAATATGCCAAAACGGTCGAGAGTCGTATTGTATAAGAGCATTTAAATAAATAATGGACTCCAATGTTTACTGCATTGTAAGAAAGTCAATGGACAAATTAACAGAATGGATTCCAAAAGCCTCAAAGAAAAGAGAAATAACATTTGTATATAAAATAAAGTAAAGAATTTTTGTAATTTTTATGTTCTTTTCAAAGCTCTTGAAGAATGCTCAACAAAGAGTGAGCTAAGCCCATTAAGTCTAACGTAATTTACTCAAGACGAATGTTGAGAGTCGTTCAATTTAAATGAAAGATAAAAGTCTTCTGATCGGTATTATTTTTATAGCTAAAATGTAATATTTCATGAATTCTTGGAATATTTTAGTACAAGATTACATTGTCTTTATGGGCATAGTAGCCACCTCTAATTTGTTTCTAAATTAAAATTTTACAAAATACTACTAAATAATTGTTTTATTATTTATATAAGTAGTTCGCTTTAATATAAGTAGTTCGCTGCTTTGACTTTAATGCTTTAAAAAAATTTTGTATTATATTTTATATTTTATATATATTTATATTTTATATTTTATATATATTTATATTTTATATTTATATTTTGCACAAATTATACATTGTTTGCCAATATTTATACTTGAGTTTCATTTGATATAAGCAAATCTCAATCGTACAAAAATTAGCTGACCTACTTTATAATTTATTACAATTAGATAGTAAACTCAACGCTTATCTAATACTTTTCTCGTTGCCAACTTTCTATTTTATTACCTCTATTATCTAGTTGCATCATATAATACATTATAATATTATGTAAAATGAAAAGTTCTCCTTAGTTTTGCAAAATACAATAAACATTTGCAAACAATTTAAGAGCAGCTGGCTTTGCTGTCATCCACAGCCAATGCAGGCAGCGGCGCTGTTGTTACGTGCCACATGATGCGGCGCCATCGAGCCACATATTCCTATTCGTGCATATATTTTCATAATTATCTAAATAAATGTGTGTAAGGCCACAGCGAACACAGACACACACAATACACAAGTGAAAGCGACATGAATTTATATTAAAAACGAGTAGAATTTTACCACAGTAACCGGGTAACTAGTAGCCCATAAATGTATCTGTGAGATACATGCATATATGTACATATGTGTGAGTGTATCTGTTTGGTTGACTCTAATTTCAGCCACGTTTACAGCCATTCCAGGCATTGCTTGCGCGCATAAAGTAACACAAGACCTAGTTAGACCAGCCAGACAACTAAATGTGCCCTGACTGTATATATATATATATATAAGTATATATGTTATGTGTATGTTTTGTATGAGTGTATGTGTAAAAATACAACATTACGGGCACTTAGTTGTGTTAGTTTTCGTGGTTGAGCACCTTGGAACGGTTTTGCTGGGCTGTGTGTGCTGCAGTTATGCGATAGCTGCATCCTTTTATGGCATATTTTAGTAGCTTTGCCTAAATAAAAGTGGCGCTAGGTGCCATTTCCTGCTGCTGACCATAACGTGCCAAACTATGCACAGGATAACGCACACACACACACAGAGCTGCACTGGCTCCAAAGAAGAATGCAACAATTTGCTGTAAAGCGAAACCTCAGCTGCTCGGCAAAGTTTACTGGGAAGGAAAAGCTAGCGAAAATATTTGTATGCTAGCATAAAATTTTCGCACGGCATATTTCGGACTCGTTTTTGCATTGCATACTTTCCTGCGCCATCCCATAGGGTAGTAAGATATTTAAGAAAAAAAAAAAAAAAGAAGGGAAAGAATATATATATATAACTTTATATAGCCAAGTTTCGGGTGTTATATGACCATAGCAACAGCATAAGTATCCAAGTATCTGCCTCGTTAGTCGTAAATGAGAAGGCGTCACAAACGCCAACAACGAAGCTAATGAAAACCTTCAACTAAATGCGAAATGCAAAATAATGCTGGCCTGCTCGAGACGAGTGTAAAGCATACTTACGGAGCGCTGCATAACAAGCTCGGCTCGACTTTCGGGCCTGCATTATGTAAGTAGAGCAAGCATTTTTGGCATTCCAGCCGTTTGGCCAACAGACGGCATCAGACATGCCATCGTGCATAGAGCTCTCTCTACCTTATGCCCATAATTTGCCCAATTTGAATGCGCATTGAGAAAACATTTGCAGCCTTGTCATGCAAATGATGTTAAAGTGCCATCCCAGGTGACCCATATGTTAGCGATAATAAACAGCTTCAGCTGTGAGAAAATGATACGTAAAAGAGTGAAGCAGAAAGGAATAATGATGGGAGTAAACGACTTTTAGATGCCCTTAACATAATTAATATAAAATAAATATAAAATTATGGAAGTTTGAAACAGAATTAATTAACAGGTTATAAAATAAGTTTTAAAAGAATTTTAACTATACATATTTATAAATTAATCAATATTTCTCAGTAATAATATTTTATAAATTTTAATATTTATTTGTTTTTGTTTTTTCAGCAATTTGTAGTACTTTTTTCAGAATATATTTAAATCAAATATACAATTTTGAATAGAAAAATTGCACTTAAAATATTTTAATAAAATATAATATAAATATATATTTTATTAAAATATAAAGTATATGATATGCAAATATAAAATATTTTGTGTTACTTCTTAAAATATTTCAAACAGTTTCAAAATGCATCATATTTCGTTAACTATTTAAATTTTAAGTAGTATTTATCAATATAAAATTATATGTTCATCAATTAGTTTGAAAATATGAGTTAATTAAAAAAATATAAAACCTAAAATACATAAAGTCAATGCCAATTCCAACTCCTATGTTATTTTCCAGTCTAATTCCATGATAATTTTTAAATACCCTTTGCTATAAACACAAAGCGCTCGCTACCACCACGCAAAAGGTAAAAGTCAACGGCAAATGTCAAGCCTAACGCCCCCTAGCCCACCCGTCCACATATATCTCATTGGATTTATGACAACAAAATTGATATTAATGTAGAAAACTCGAGCGCGCTCACACTAGGCAAATGGGTAAAAGCAGCAAACGGCGGGCGTGCCAAGTCAAAGTCAACTTGGTGGCCTCCTTTGCCTATTTTGCATATGAGAACCATTCCCTTGGCTCAAACGGCCTGCTGTCTCGTGTTGTAAACCGCGATTAACGTAAATAGCGGAAAAAATGGCGCACAGTAGCAGCAAAAAAAATATGGAACAGATAGAGGGGCACACACAGCATATACCGCAGCAGCAGAAGCAGCAGCATCGAAGCCCCATTTAGAGTCAGCACCAAAGCCAGCACATAATGTAGGTCATGGCGGGATATGGATGAGTTTACTCTAGTAGAGATGCCCTCTCTCGCTCTCTCTTTCACACACTCTCTTTCAGTTTATCCCCTCTTTATTTTTTTTTTTTTTTACAAATCCCCCTACAGGCATTGCTGTGCGCTAGGATAAAGTGTTCATATGTTTGTACGTCGCCTGCCAAGCGAAAAATTTGTAGCAATTTCCATGGTAAGCGGCAACTGCTGATGCGGCCGCTGTTGATGTTGCTGTTACTGCAACAGTCGCAGTTAATTAGCAGTTGAAGTTTTTTTTTATGAGATTGGCGATTAGCTAGAGACAAGCTGCGTCAGTTACGTAAATGCGAATGCAATATTGGAAAGATGATTAAAGTTTTAAAATTGTTTATCTCAATATTATATACACGTTTTTGTATTTAAGTAAAATACTTATTAAAATCACATTTTCAACTTTTGCTAAAAGATTTATAAAGATATTTGAATACTCCTCAGAATATAATATCAATTATATTTTTGATTGGGTAGATACAACCATAATTTTTAAGAATAATCGTTCCTTAGTGCACAAAGAAATAATATGATTTGAAGGCAATTTTTATATTGATATAATATAGCCCGACTTTATCAAGAATGAATTTAAGTATTTAGAATTAAGTAAATATAATTAAAAACATATTAATTATTAATTTTTGTAGTTTGTAAGCTAAAGAAAAGAATTTCAAATAAATAAATAATAAAATAAAAATGATGAAAAAATTGCTATCAAAAGATTTTAGAAAAATTGTCTTGGGAAATCATAAGACTAGAACTATCAACAAAGAGCAAAAAATATATAAAAAGAAATAAAATCCTTAGGTAGAGTTAACCCGCTCAGTTAACTGGGAATAATACGTTTCACTTAGGGAACTTTTCCTGCAGTTGTGAACAACTTGAAATGGGTCAAAAGCATAAAAAAAAATAAATAGATACATGCAACATGTTGCGCAAACACAAATATCCATGAAAACAATTCCATAAACATTTCTCCCCTAACGCTGGGATACATCTCAATTTATGTCTTTATGCTATGTAGTCTATAGAAAACTGTGCAAATTGTTTAAATGACTTTGCATGAGTCAATAACTTGCATGATTTACTGCACTTTCGACACCCCTTGCAGTTCGTTTTATTCTAATACAAGCAAAACTGCAAACTAGATGAAATATGAATATGAACATATAACGTATGCCACACACACACACACACACACACACACAAACAAATAGATGAAAAGAGAGAGAGAGAAAGAGAAATAGCATATAATAAACATTCAGTCTGTGTGTGTGTGTGAGTGTTTGTAAGGAAATTGTCGCAATGCAGTTGCAGTTTTTGAGTTTGGCGAAAAAGTTGGCGTTTGAGTTTCGAGTCGAGTTGAGCTGAGTTTTCCATTTTCCCAGGGACGAAAGTTGTAACAGCAGCGCATCGTGTGGCTAACTTTTTTGTTTTTATGTGTGTGTGTGTGTGTGTGTGTATGTGTATTGTTTTTTTTTTCGGCTACTTTACGCCAGTTTGAAAATTGAAAGTGAAAATTGCCGCAGCTGTTGTGGAAATAATTCATAAATTGAGCGCGAATGTTGCGGCAAAATAAAAAAAGTTTCAAAGTCATTTGAAGCGAATGATGATTTAGTATGCAAATTGACGCCTTGACACATAACAAATAGTATTGAAACAATATTGGCATATTATTCGAACAGTCTAAACAGCACTCAGCACTCAAATTTCAATCTAGAAAACGAATTCAATAATAATTTGCTGCTTGTCCATATATTTTGATTTTAAATTGATTTCGAAACACTTTTTACTGAGGAAAGTCAATTGTTGAATGAAGATGAGGAGAGATACAGTGCAAGCAAGCAAGTAGAAGAGATTTTAAATACATAATATATTGAACACCATTTCATAGCATTTTATATCTCTCCTTCACAAATTAGTTTGAAGTAAATATGCAGCTTAAGTAATTCCAAGCCACTCCTGCTAAATTAATTTCCCAACTGAACTCTACCCACCACATGAACATTGTGGGAAGCAATAGGAGATTATCAGCTTTGGCAGTATGAGCTATCATTCGAGTGAGAAGTGCGCTCTAATGAATCGCAGTGTACAGTAGAGGAACTCACTAACCGAATTATATTCTTCTATCCTATGCAAGATGAGGTTTTTGGCATTGAAAGCGAACAACATTTAATTGACCGCAATTATTGAAATGTTTTTAAAATGAAGTGCAGAAATCATGTAACATGTACTATTCTCAATTTTTCATAAAATTTAAATTAAATATATTACATAATTTATAAAATTCTGAATATATATATATATGAGGTATATGCCAGCTAAATATATTTATTTACGAAAACGTTTCATCATTGCCATTCACACATATAAAATATATTAATATTTCAAAATGAAAATTTACATATTAATTGAAATTTCTTTACAAATGCACAAATATAATTTAATCATTTCGAATCTAATAGCGTTAGCAGCATTTTATTTCAACAATTTTCAATCTATAGCTACTTATTCTCACTGAAGCAGCACTTTGAAGTGATGGCCACATACAATTGGCAATCAATGCGTGTTTCATGCGCGCAAAAGGATCAAGCTTATTGCTGCTGTCCACGCACAGTTAACGACATTTAATTACAAGCAGCACATAGCGCACTCGACAGCCAGCTCAATTACACGCACATTCGATGAGTTAAAATACAAAAAAATATGCCCATTTTAAATTTAATTAAACAATTAACGCCAATGCAAATGACTATAAAAAAAAAGACTGAACAAAATCAAGTTAACAGCAAAAGCTGGTAACACAAAATGCCTGACAATAAACAAGCAACGGGCGTGCCTAGGCGTTGAGTCAATCAATATAAATTCAAATTAATTATTGATAAATTCTGTTTATAATTAAACTGAAAAAAGAAGAATTTACATTTAGCTTGACAAAAGTGAGCATACTTGTATGAATTACAATAAATATTTAATCATTTAAATTAACAAATGATGCTTGCAAAAAAATGGAATAATTTATAGCGACAGGATATTGATATTTAATTTTCTGTTACTGACTTTTGACTTTGGACTCTTAACTACATATATATAATAGTAGAGAAGTAATAAAATAAAAAATATCTGAAATGCTAAAGCAGGGGTAATATAAAAATTTTAAATCGAAAAGTCATAAATGCAAATGAATAACAATTTTACAAGTTTATAAATATATATGTTTTTATGAATTACAATTTTTCAAATATTAAAATAAAATCAAATATTAAAAACAAAAGCTTTTACCTAGCCTAAAAATCGCTTCTTTTATTAAACAAATAAATACATTTAAATATAATTTCTAAAAAAAAATTCTTCTCATCTTTCATTTACAGACTCAAGGTGGATAACAATGGTGGTGCCTGGTGTCCTAAGCATATGGTTTCACGCGGTCTTACCGAATATCTGCAAATTGATCTGCTGCAGGTGCATTTGGTGAGCGCCATACGCACACAGGGTCGCTTTGGCAAAGGTCAGGGCCAGGAATATACGGAGGCATATGTGCTTGAATATTGGAGGCCGGGCTTTGAGAAATGGTTGCGTTGGAAGAACCACCAGGGCAAAGAGGTGAGTGCCAAGCCTCTCTAGCTTACCATTCACACATTAATCAAGCGAACGGGTCGCAGCGGTGCAGCGATAAGCATCGCAATAACCGCAAGCAACGAAACAGATACAAAATGTATCTCTACATCTTTAGGCTGTGAAATTTACGTGCGAATTATCGCGAGCTTAGCGAGAATTGCGTAGGTGTCTCGCGATTAAGCTGGCTCAGGCCGGTTGTGCCCCGAAACCGTTCCATCGATTTATTGTGTTCAAGCTAAGAAAATCAATTTGAACGCTTTTGTTTTTTCTCTCAACCTTAATTTTTTTTCTTGTTTTTTCTTTCTTTTTTTTTTTTGCCAAAGAGCTCGAATTCCCCCACCTACACAGCACTGGAGCATTAATAACGTTTTTTTTTTCTTTTCTTGCTTTGCAGATACTTCCTGGCAATATAAACACCTACAGCGAGGTGGAGAACGTGCTGCAGCCCAGCATCTTTGCGTCCAAGGTGCGCATCTATCCCTACAGTCAATATGATCGCACCGTTTGCCTTCGCGCCGAGATCGTTGGCTGTGCCTGGGAAGGTAAGTGGTCCATAGCCATAGCCATGAATTATATCAAACATTACGTGCGTCTCTTGCCCCGCAACCCCGATACACCCATTCAATATTGTGGTCGCACTTGTTCATGCCCTGCAGCGGGCAAACAGCTAAAGTATCTCTTAGCTTTTTGACTGGACGCAAGAGCGAGGTTATCTAAAAGACTAATCGAAGCTGTCATACTCTAGCAAATAATTTTTAAGTATATGCCTATATATGTATATAGTTTCTGTTAATGGAAGCTCTTGGATTGTATGCGGTACAGATAGTATTTGCAAACTGCGCAAAATGTAAGCAGGTTGTTTAGGTTGCCTTTATAGTTAAGTATATAGCAATGATATAAAAAAAAAGAATAGTCAACATATCAAGACATTTTATGATATACGAAAAAATATACAATATTGAACTATATGTAATATTGATCAATATTATATATAAATTCATATAAATATAAATTACTTACTTGAAATTTATATATTAAATGTAAATTTACATACTTTTTTATGGAAAAATATATATGATACATTATTATTTCGTATATTTTTTATTGATTAAGCGTTTAAAAGATATTTATATATAAGAAGTTTTAATTTTAATATTTTTATTTTTATTTTGCATATTCCTCTATTCTATTATAGAAAAGAAATATATATAGCAATGCTTATGTATATAGTTGTAAATTTTTAAATGTTTTATGATTAATTATTATTTGTATCAATAAATTTTGTTCCTGAGTTAGTCAATATATTGAAGATATTTGATTTATATATCCATACCTTCAATACATATTTCTCAGTAGTTTGAATTCGAAATTCATATTGTTTTGTACATTTCTAAAGAAGTAAAAAACAAAACCAAAATTTGCATATCAGTCATTTGCAACTCTAAAGCCGTCTCACAGAGTATATTTCAAAATCAAAGTACCTTCAAGTTCGTTAATGTATGAAAAAGTATCTATAGGCATGCAATCAAGCGTGAGACCGGTTTTGATGACTTTGTTTTGCATTTGCGCGCGACCCCAGAGCTAAAACTTAGTTAGTTTCTTTTATTGTTTTATTAAAGGTCTCGTTGTTGTTGCTTCGTTCTAGGCCCCATTGCATGCTGCATTTTTAATTTACAGTTTTAAGCAAATTTATTGCATTTCTAGTGCAATAATTTAAATTTTGTTTAATGTAATTTCAACATGAGCCACAGCTTGGTTATAAAATAGGATTATAATTATGAGTAGCTGCACTCGACTCAAAATATGATGCCACAAATCGTCTTAAATTGCGCTTTGCCTTTCACTAGCTCACCTTATTCATCTCTTAACTTAACTTCATCTTGCCATTGCAGAGGGCATTGTGGCCTACAGCATTCCAAAGGGTGTGCAACGCGGCATGGAAATCGATCTATCCGATAAAACCTATGATGGGCACGAGGAGGGCGATCGCTTTGTGAATGGACTTGGCCAATTGGTTGATGGCCAGCGAGGCAAAGATAACTTTCGCATGGATATCAATGGCTTTGGTAAAGGTAAACACATATTGTACTGGTTACTTCAAATCAAAAGTTTCGTGTATGCTACTCCAACTGCCTGTCACATAAACTACTTTAGTCTAGACTACTTTGCTCGAGCTCTACATGCTGTGGCTGCCTAATAAATGTCACATAAAATTGCGCCAAACTGGCGGCAGACTCATTTCGTATCACACATAATGAAGATTAGACTACTTTTGTCTTAGTTTGGTAGATATTTGGACGAAACATAAAGAGCATAAAGTGAAGTGTATTAAAATGCGAGCTATTCGGCCTACTTACTTGAATTAAGTATATGGGAAATATAAGACAGAGTTTCATCAGGGAGGAACTTAAATATTTATAAGTAAAGGTTGATGCATAAGAAACGATTAAATAAATCAGTTAATATATATTTAAATATTTATATTTAATTTAAATAGTTTTAAAATATTATTAAACTAGATCATTAATTTCCATTTTTATTTTCTCATCTGAACTATCTTCACTTAGGTTACGAATGGGTTGGCTGGCGTAATGATACCTTATTTGGTCGTCCAGTTGAAATCACCTTTGAATTTGAAACAGTGCGCAATTTCAGTGCTGTCATTATACACACGAACAACATGTTCTCAAAAGATGTGCAGGTAAATTTGAGTTTACTCATACAACTACGTCTAGAACTAATGCGACAACTCTTACAATTATTACATCTCTTGCTCTTCATATCATAAAATCTTTAACAGCTCTTATTTTTGCTCGAAAAAGAAGCTCTTTATTGTCACTACTACTGATATTGTTTGTCATATTATCTCAAACTTTTTCACCCATATTCATTCCACTTTTTCTCGTACTCCTTTTCCGCTACTACTTTCCAATCACAAATTCAAATATATCTACTCCTATGACTACTACTAGTTGTTATGGTATTATTTCTTCTATTAGTACTTCTATTATTAATTTCTTTCCACTACTTCTATTAACATTGAGACCTCTCTGTATACTATTTAAATTATTACTCCCACTACTACTACTTCTTTTACTACTCTGACATCCCCTACAACTCGTACTCCTGCTACTACTAATTTTTCTCCTACCACCAAGCACATTCCAACAGTTCACGACTAAAATCAGTCTATCTACTATCTGCTATCTACTGCAACTGCATTTCATCACATTTTTATTGTTAATACCACAATTGCATATAAGACAACACGATACTGTCATTTGTGGACAGATAAATTGGCTCTTTAAAAATAAAATACAACAGCAACAGCAACAACAAAAACAACAACAACAACAGCGACAGCGACAACAAATTATATAAACAAAACGCGCTGCGCCTTTTGTTTGGAAATCGTAAAAAATCAACAGCCGTCGCTAGGTCCGATCCGCAACCGCTCTAAGCCCCACACACTCTATACTCTTCGTATAGTACCCACCTAGCCAGACACACTGGCGGCGGCAAACTGAGCAAATAAATGCTAAACAGTTCTGGCAACAAAAACACAACAACCACAGTGCGGTAATAAAATAAAATTGTATGAAAGCGGGACAGCTATAGCAAAGACAGAGACAGGAAATGAAAGAAAAAATACTAACAGTTTTTTATATTCTTTCTACATATAAACAAACCAAATACGAAATCGAACCTAAACAAACCGCAATTGATATAAATGCCCGCACCCAGCAGCGTGCCTGCCCGATCTGACTCAGGTGGCACTTGAAATCGGGCAGAGGTACTCGCATTATACACATATGTACATATATGCCCAAGTATTATATAGTCAATTTCCTTACTTACTCGTAGTCTTTATCGAAAGTAAACACAATGCGAGTATCCAGACATATTTACGAATACATGAATACAATCATATAAATGATTGGGCGATGTTTTGTTTTGCTTACCCCACTGCCCACCTCCCCCACCAACAACAACACACGTACATACATCGAAAGGGAATATGTTTTGGGATGGGAGGACGGGCGCTGTTTTGTCTGATAGTAGGCTACTCCATAATCTGGACCCATAAAGCCAAACAGAATTTTTTCAAGTCCATTGACCCAAATTATGCTGGCAATGTGTTAAATGGTAGATTGAGATAGTTATGCGCTTGTTGACTGATAAGAGAAACCCAAATTGTTTAAAGGTAGCCCAGCAGCTGGGCAACAGAACATGAAGCACTATCTTTAATTAAAACCAACTCGGCTACAATTCAATATGATTGCATTTGCCTCCAGCCCTCAGTGCTTCCACACGATTTTGATGTCATAAATTTCTTGCACAATTTCTTTGTCGAACAGTTTCGAGTATCGTACGACAGTTTAATTATTTTTTATATGCGTCCTGTTTGATCTTATCACTGTTAGCTCTGTGTATATATATTCGGAGCAATATAAGCTCCAACTTTCCCCAGCTCCCTATATGCTTGTCAAATTTGTGTCAAATTAATCTTGACTTTTTTTCGGGTTTGTTGATAGAAATTGGGTGTATGATAGATACGTATAACTCTGACTACATTCTGATGTTATAATTATGCATTTTATGTGTACCTTTGGTGGGTTAAACACGATTTTTTTTTTTTTCATATATTAAATACATCTGAGACACAATGCCGATAGTACATTGTTTTGTTTATTGTCGGGTTATATGCTTTTTTTTTGGCTTATAAATATATATAGGTCAGTATTAATAGCATACCATATAGCTTAGCTGCATTGATAACATAGCCAAAAATCTGTTTGCTCTAATAAAACGTGGAACAATCGAAACATTTATTTGTGTGCTTATGGCATATGGGCTTAGTATTTCCACTTCCATAAACAAATACTATTATAAATTTTTTGAAGTTATGTATTATAAAATGTCTGCTTATTTTGGATATAAAATGGATATCATAAATTCTTTTTTAATAAAATGGGTTAAATATAAAGTAGAATTATAATGATGAATATATTTTGGGATACTTTTAAAAGAAAGTTTCTTTATAATGAAAAAGTGACAAATATAAGGAAGAGAAATCTAACCATGTATTAAAAAAAGATGCAAAGCCATAAATGCTATTTATGTCTTAAGTTGACGATGTTAAAAGCTGAAAGATGTTATAAAAGCTAAATAAGCTCTAAAAAAATTATATGTATTTATATGTTTTTTTTTTATTGACTAAGGTATAGACAAAAATTAAAATATTTTTCAAACTAATATAAATAAAAAAAAAAATATTTAATCATATAAAACACAATTTTTTAAGTCTGTTAAATTATTTTTCGATATATATTTCACTAAAATAATAATTGAAATTCATAAAACTTGGTTTGAGACAAAATTAAAATTCTCTACATTATTATATTTGATATATTATTTTTTAAATATTTAAATTTGTTACTTTTCATGTTCTCATGAAAGAAGTATTTTCTTATTACTGTCCTGCTAACTTTTAGGCAGCTTATCCTAAACAGTAACTAATTTAATCAATTTAAATAAACACAGAACATATATCATAAAGAAATATTAGAGTTTTGGGGTAACTGTTACAGGTTAAGTGGAAGGGAATCTTTTATATATTTAAAGTCAAAATACTCTTTGAGGGTAAAATTTGAGCTTTCTTCTATTCCTATTAATCTTTCGGCATCAGTTCCTAGTTCCTCAATTCTATTCATACATTAGACCTTTATAAGCTCGACTCTTATTTTAGCTCATCATGCCATTGCAGCTATAAAATCATATAAATGAGCATCTTAAAGAAATTTGTAATTACCGCATAACTTTTCATAATCAAGAGCTGCTCATTTCCATCTACTCGAATAGCTGTCTAACTTTATGATGGTTTCTTCTGTTAATTGCTAACAAAAGGCAATGAATGCTTCTGCTGATTCTTAACTTCTCTCTCTGCTTACGCTGAAATTTATGATGATTTTTTTTTAGTAAACGAATAATTTCCACATGCTATTCGATTTGAATGGGAAATTCGATAGAGATGCCACTTTAGATAGAGCACTTTAGAGGCCGACTTGAAGTTTTCTGAGTTGGTTCACAAATCTGCTGACGTAATTAACCACAAAGTATGCTGGCCAGGCCAATTGGCAGCAGCTTCGAGCGGCACATAAAATTTCAATTACCACAAATTTTCTAGGCGCTTTGATTTGTTGCCGCCATTTGTACGCCAGAGCCTGAACTGGGCTGGAAGTCAAGAGTCTGGGGTGGCAGCCTACCTGGACCTGGAGACTCTCTTTTGACTTGGCCATTGACCATTCGCTTTATGGTTGCCATAATTTACACAGAATCAACGGCGACGACGACGACGACAACGTCCACGTCCACGTTCACATCTCTTGCTCAGTCGCTATAATTCTTATTTTTATGATTTTTCATTACCATTTGCTTGGCCAGCGCCATTCGGAATGCCCCATAAGTCATAAAATTACTTAGAGCATCCAGCGCAGAGCGGACAACGGTTTGCCTGTGTACACTTTGCGGTCATGCAATAAATACTCAAAATGCCATTTGTGATGCATTGATAAGCCCAAAATTATGCTAATTGCGTTTTAATTATGACACGCGTGTGGCTGGCTGCACCTTTCACCGCACCTGCACCCCAAACGACATCTTACACCAGCTACAGAGCCAGAGCTCTTCAATACAGTTTCAAACCTCAACTCCAACTCAAGTCCAAGTCGAAGACCCAGTCCAAACCCTGTCATTACATGTCAGATGTTCGATAAGCCTCTTGAGCTCTTGTGTTGTCGGTTAGCGTCTGCCTGTTTGACTTTGTCTTTAGCATTTCTAATGAGCGGCGACGCTTCACTTCGTCTTCCCCCATTCTACTTCTCTCACACTCAATCTCCCTCACTCTCTCTATCTCATTCACTCGTTGTGTACTCTTTAAAATGCGTGCCCAGATTTATAGCTTCGATTAAGACATTGTCGTGGGGGGGTCAACGTCTACGTGTGGTCCTATTAATTAGTGCGGGGTGGCTTAGACTCATCAGATTGTTTGTCTCTATAAGTGCTTGGCTTCCGTTAGATGTAGCTGTGCGTGTGTGTGTGTGAGTATGAGGGGCAGCGCTGAGAAAGTTTGTTGAAAACTTCTTTGACAGGTTGGTTGCCAAAAAGGATATGGCGATAAGCCAGTCCACGTTGGATATAACTTTCTGCGAGTTTCACATAAGATAATAATTAGTGTGGAGCTAAATACATATATGAGTAAAGGTTTTCAAATATATTTATATTAATATAAAAATGAAAATTAAATTGGAATTAGATTTTATCTGGAATTAGAATAAGCTTTAAGAGAGCGAAAATTCGTTAATTGATTATTAGATAATTAGAAAATGTAAAGATAGGAAGATCTTCACATAGCTCTAATAAAAAATAATTTAACAATAGATTAGTATTCGGAAAATAAAAGATAATTTTTATTTATTTTTTTTTTTAATGTTAATTTATAGTGAAAACTTCTATTAAGCTTTACCATATTACAGAGGGAGTTATTAAGATAAATATACTTCAAGATTAAAAGGCATAGAATAAAAAGTACAGAGGGAGACATTGATAAAGATATAGACATACAAATAGAGACAACTAGAAGAGATAAAATAATTGATAACTCCTTTAATCGAACATATTCGGCAACAAATTATTAAAAAGTCCACAAAGTATTATTGTAATAAAAACTTGTTCCGGTTCAAAATCAATTAAAAAAAAATCTCAAGCAGTCTCGTCACCACAAACCAAACATAACAAATTCAATGCAAACTTTATTCTTATTGATTATTAATATTCAATGCATTCAATGTGTTCATACAAAGTACAGAAGCAACACCTCTTAACGTCAACGACAACTCATTAGCCATGCTGAGGCCAATTGTCAATGGGAAAGACAACACTTACACATCCGGCTGGCCCCAAAAAGTAGCCAATGGCCGGGCCAAAAGTAAATACAATTTTCTTCTGTTTTTTTTTCTCCTCTTTTTTTTTTTTTTTATTACGCACGGCACTTCCGTGGCGCGTCCATAACTGAACTTCGACCAAAACTGTCAGCGGCGGCTGCTAACAAATATGTGAATACAATTCGCGCGCGAGCAAATGCGTCGTAAAAAAGAAAATGAATGTGATTACTTTAATTATTATGCCAGTCACACTCACACTCACACACACACGTACAGAGTTGTTGCCGTCCAACTGTTACTCATCTCTCTCTCTCTCTGACTACAAACTCTCCCACCCTTTTTCACTCATTCTTTGCAGGTGTTTGTGCACGCCAAAGTTTTCTTCAGCATTGGCGGACGCCAGTTCGTTGGGGAGCCGGTTCAGTTCTCCTATATGCCCGACCAAGTGCTGGATCATGCACGCGACGTGACAATCAAATTACATCATCGCCTGGGGCGTTATCTGCAGTTGCATTTGTATTTCGCCGCCCGCTGGATGATGCTCAGCGAGATTACATTCATATCAGGTGAGCAAGCGAGACCCACACGGTGCCAGAGTGCCCGCTGGGCCAAAAACAGCAACAAAAAGATTGTTGCAGCAAAAATTATTTTATTAAAAATGTAACACTGGCACGCAAAACGTATAACGTAAAACGTAAAAGTTGTGAGAAGTCCAACAAGCAAAAGGGTTAACTGTGCTGTCCCAGCTACTACCTTCCTTGTTGGCCACATGGTGCGCCACTTGAAACAAATGCGAATGCATTTATTGTCAACGCCAACGGCAGTGAAGTGGGGTGAAGGTGTGGGGATGTCGACTTGGTATATAAGTTGGAGGAGACGCATACGGGGTAGGCTGACGGTAGTTGATGTGCCTCAGTTGTTTGCAATTTAAATTAATTTTTTATGCCCGTTCGCGTTGACTTGTTAGCGGTTTTTTTTTAAAGCGTTGATAAAGCGACAGTTTACAGCAAATAAATTGGTTAGTTATTAGCAAATTATAGGGAAAAATGTATAAGTGTGCAATTAGGGTAGACAATTGAGGTGTATGCCAATAATTGTATGGATTTACTACGAAAGCGAAATTAAGTAGGAATCAATGGTAGCAGATCGAAAAAGGCATGACTAGCAAAAAATTGTTGGGGGAGCTTAGATAAAAGTGAAAGCTTTTTAAATTTGAAAAAAAAAAAAATATATGTAAAGGTAGTTCATACAAAAAATACTTATATTATGATGTGTTGGTAATCAAGAACTTTTCTTTCAAGAGGAGTCGATTTTTTTTTATTGCGCTCAGCATTTGTCATAAAACCTTTATCTACATTTCACTCAGATCTCTTTTTTCAGCATATCTCTTTCAAGAAAGAAATTTTCGATGACTCTCTAATCGTTTCTATTCGCAGTAAATGTAAATGGATTAACTAAATTTTAATAAAAAAAAAAAAGATGAAAATAATAATAATATTATTAAAAATAAATATAAATAATAAAATAATACGGGGGCTTTAGAATATAATAATAAATAAAAAAATTAATAATTTAATAAATAACTAAAATAAAATAAAAATAATGCAATCAGTTTAATCAATGTAATATTTCAAATCGAATATTTTTCTGTGTTTAATTGTCTTTCAATCGATCAAAATTAAACTTCACTTTTAAAAAATGTTAATTTTTCGAGACGTAAGTTTCTTGCTTAAAGCTTTTCGATTTTCACACTTTTATGACTCTGCTTAGATGGCAGCAAATATTCCAGCCTCTATTTGCTGGAACAACTGTTTAATTTTCATTTGCTGCACCTGGGCTTAAAACGAATGGCAGCGACGTTATAAGGTATGAAAAACTCTACTTCACACACACACACTCTTTCTCTCTCTTTCTTTGTGTGAAATCCTCATACGGCTTGTTTAGAGCATAAAAGTGCTACAAAATACAACGAATAAACCAAACAGTAAACATAATTTACTCAGGCAAACTACAAAACTTGGTGCAGCCAACGGTAGCGGGCTCTTCAAACATAAACTGCAACTGCAACTGCTATTTCAACAACAACAACACCAGCAGCAGCAGCAGTAGCAGTAGCAGCAACAACAACAATAACAACAACTTTGAGCAATTGAAAATTCCACTGACACTAAAAATTCGTTGCGCATTTCATTAAAACCCCTGGCAAACGACTTGAACTGGAGCATCTCGATTCACCTCGGCTCACTTCACTCCGCTTCAATCCGACTCGACTCTGTGTCGATGGGGCAAAATATATTGCCAACTGAGAGGCAGGCTATGAACCAATTTTTACTTAACTCACAGCGCAATGCAAGGCAGCCAGCTGGGAGCTTTGTTTTTGCACGAGTATGGCAGGCATATGTATGTGTGTGCTGTGTGCTGTGTGCAATTGTGCATAGAGTGATACAAAGCAGGCTGAGTGAGAGCGGACCAGAAGCATTGCGGGCGGGAATCGAACTGGGGTACCGAGTCAGCCATTGTAACAAGCATAGGAAACGGAAGTAAGCACATACCCACACACACACACACATACAGTGACAAAAGCAAAGCCAGAGCGCAAATGAGGAAGAAAGAGAGCGCGAGAGATATGCTTTAGCTTAGAGGGGGCCGCCTCGGCCCGGCATATGCTCGACTACAACCAGAAGCAAAGCACAAGGATATTGTGAAAATTAAATGAGTTGCATTACTTTTGTGCATTTGAAATTTGCAACTCAATGAGCACACAGAGCACGAAGCTCGAAACACATACCCAACCAGCCAGTCAGCCAGTCAGCCAGTGCCAGTGCCATGAAGAGACCTGTTCGACTGCTCACTGGTAGCAGCAACATCGTGCTTTCCTGTCTCTAGCTTCCTCTTTTTACACGTTGCATAATAAAGCTCTGCACTGTTTTTTAATGCTCTATAAAGAGTAAAAGGTATGACAACTATGCAGTAGAGATGGTAAAGTGCAGTTCAGATGACTGGAAATTAAGTATAGCTGAGCAAAGCTGAGAGATTTCGAAATTTAATGTTTACTAAAAATTTTTTCCAAAAAGAAAAGTATTAATTAATAAAATAAATAATAATAATTAAATAATTAATGGTTTAAGGTTGTATTAATATATGCTGCTTCAATATTGTTTTCTAATTTTGTTTAGTTATTTCTGTGAATTATGCTTGTTATTAAGTTATTTTATTGTTTTTTTTTTTTTTTTTTTTTTTTTTAATATTCTACATCGCATTTATTGTAACATTTTGGATTATTGTTATTTTAATCTCTCAAAATACAAATAAATAATATATAATAAATAAATACAGAAATAAATAATATAAAATATAAAATAAATTATATAACAAGATCTAGTTTATAAGTGTATTTGAGATCATTTCATTAGCAGAACATTAATTACATCATTTTCTATACAATATTTATTAACTTTAAACAACTCCCTAACTGAGTAAGCATAATCACACTTGCTGATTAACTCTCTGTGTAGGGAATTTAATCATCGACTTTGCTCATTTACCATTCCCTTTTGTTGCCGTTGCCATTGGCACGGGCTGTCTTAGTTCGTCTTGCTTATAGATTTGTTTTCTTTTTTTTTTCTCTCTTTGTTTTCCCTTTTTTATTTTGAGCAGATTTCTTTTTGCAGCATTCCCCTTTTACAGTATGCTTCTTTTTTTTTTTTTTATTTCTTCCCTTTTCAGTCGAAGCGTATTTAAGCTGTGCAAGTGCTTTGCCTTATAAATCAATAACATTGCAATATATTTTTGCATGCTGTTGCCCCGTATCCCAGATTTGCAAAGACCCTTTTGTTTTTGTTGTTGTTTGTATGCATGGATTTTGATGCATTTTGTTGAGTTTGTCATTCATTCAGTCAGTGATTCATTCATTTATTCATTCAATCGCTCAGTCAGTTAGTCGGTGAGTCAGTCAAGCATTCACAAGCATACAAATTCATTTCAATAACTTCGCTGTTGATGCTGCGCTTTAAATCCTTCTGCAATTTCCCTCGCTTAATCCTTTCTAATTGAAAATCGTTTTGAATTCGAGATCTGAGAGTGCTTTTTAAGTGTGTGTATTTGTGTGTGTGTGAGTGAGTTAGTGTGTGAGTTCGCTTGGATGGTAATACGGATAACTATGTGTAGTTGATGCTACATGAATTGCATCAGCATATGATGCAGTTGATTTGCTGCATTGTATAGCCAGCCTCCTGTCTGTCGGTCTGAGAAATCATGCCCGAACGGGCCGGGCTATGCCATGCCATGGCTGTGCCTGGCCTTGAGCATTCAAGTAAATTGCAACAATGTGCATGATTTTCACATGTATTTGGAATTTCGGCTCGTAATTTGCTTAATGGTTGAGTTGAAGTGCCAAGCCGAGCCAAAGTGCATTGATATTGAAAGCATTAAATTGCAGAGTGCATAATGCAATCAATGCATTTTAGCAGAAAAGGAAGGAAGCTGAGACAACCAAACAATGCGATGTTAATGGAGGTCACGTGCATACCAACTGATTATGAAGCAATATGCATACAAACATATATACATAACTATTCAGTACAAACATTTATATATATAATTGATATATGGAAAAGTTGATGAGAATTTATGCAGACGGAAATTAAACATAAATCTGTCTCAATATTTTGTTTATTGCAAACAGGACACTTAAGATAAATTAAATGAATTGAAAGTGCCTTCTTAATATCTGTTGTAGATCTCTTTGTCGTTTTGTTTCACAAATGCAATACAAATGATTATTCTGCTCAAATTAATAAACTGAGAAATGAGACAGAATTTATTTGAAATTAAGACAAAGTATTCAGAAATTGTGATATAAGATAATCTTATTGATTTTAAATGTTGATTGAATTGTAGTTGAAAGGCAGTAGTTTATTTATACATGCACTTTAAATAGCTAGATATATTGTATATTTTTTATATTGAACAAGTCAATTAATTAGTAAATTCTATTAAACATAATTGATCTCAATTAACTCGAAGCTGAAAATATGTTATCAATATAGTTCGATATTATAAATTGAGTTAGAAATTATATTTTATTAAATAAAGAATTATTTAAATACATAAAAAAAAAATAATGTAGGTAAGCAGGTAAATTTATAAATCATATATTATATATGAGCTCTGTAACTCTTTATGAATAAGATAGACAACCATTTTTCTTTAGCCTAATTAAACAAATATCACTTGATACCAGCGTCAAATTGATGCTTTTCCATTACAAATTTCGTATTGTAAGAGTTACAGCTGTATCATAATGTGATGCTCTTCGGTGATAATTTTAAGTCGGCTTCTCTTCGTCTACTGAAAATCAGAACGACTGCATCCGAATTGCCTCAATATCTATATCGCTCTCACTCAGCAACACCCGAGCAACACCCGAGAATAGGTTCGGCTATGACTGTCTTCGGATCTCATCTACGATGTAAAAACTAGAGCCAGACCGAACAGAAGTCGGAAAAGAGTAGCGTCAACTCACTCACTCAGATAATATTTGAACACCTCGATAGATCTCAACCTCTTACTAATACTACTGCAACAGAAGCAACGAATGAGATTGAGCAATGCATGCTGAGCACAAATAATTGAGCTACAGCAGATTATGATGTGATGTGATGTTATGAGCTGCTGCCTTTCTCTGAGTAACTTACTACTGTTGGAATGTACTCAGAGCGTCTTGAAGCACGAAATCAATTATAAATGATATACCTTTTTCAACAACTTGCGGAATAAAGCCATTCCGAGCTTTGACATCACTTTGAAACTCTTGTTGAGCTTTAATAACTAAAACTCTGCTAAAATTTTGAATACTTTCCCTGTTATAAAAACTTGAATGTATAGCTAATATTCTTTTTGAATATTGGTAAACGAATTGCTCCAATATACCTTTAGAAAATACTTATAGAGCTTTTCTTCAGTCGCCCTTTAATTCACACCTCAATAAACATTCATATTATTAAAATATAAGAATAAAAAATTTTCGCAATTTTCAATTGCGCAACACGACTTGTTTATAAGATTTCTCAAACTCTCATATCAAGTGCTCATATTAACATTTTGTCTTTGGCAACGCAACAAATTAACATATTTTTGAGGTTCGTTTAGGTTCGCTGAACATATGATGCGGTATTTGGGCAGCGTCTGTCGCCCAACTCCCCGTGCTGCTGCTGCCGCTGCTGCCACACCAAATTCCCAGCGCTACTTTTTGTTGCGATGGCGGAGAAACTTTGATGCCACAAGCAGTACCCAAACCAACAATAGAATGGCACAAATTTTTGTTGCCGTCGCTATTTGCATGGCAAATTCAAACACACGAATGTAAACAAAAAACTTTTGTGCCAACAAAAAACTTGACGCCAAAGAAAATAGACGACATGCGGCGGCGGCATCGGCATCGGCATCGGCGACGTCGACAACAAAAACAATTCCAAAAATAATAATAACAACAACAACAACAACAATAATAACAAAAAGCAAACAAGTTCAAAATCAATGCCAAGAGCCAAGAGCTGTAAAAATTTGCATTTCCCTCAACTGTGTTTTTTTCCCCAGCAATTTTTCAAAATTTCCTGCAAAATGTTCACCATTTGATTTTTTTAAAATATCAAGCGAGAGTTCAACAAACGCTCGAAGCGGAAATGCATTTGGAAATTGTGCTCCGCACCAGCATACCGTACCATACTGGTTAACAAAACACAGTCGGAGCAGCAGTCCGCTGGGTAAACACTAGGAGCCATGGAATGGTTGAAATGTCGGTAGGGGTGTAAGGTCGGGGTCGGGGATCTCTAGCTGTTGTTGTTATTGACGACTGTCTGGGCGGGATGATGGCGATGGCAATGGCGCATTCGTCGCTTCTGTTTATTGTCTGGCTGGCTGGTATAAGGTCAACAGCAAACACTGCACACGCTACAACGCCTCACTTTAGGGGCGCCACCTAAAAGTATGCAACACTAATTGGCACTCAACGTGAAACGTTCCACTCAGCGTCAACGTTGACATCGCCCACGGAGCAGCAATAGCTCATTTATCATAATAATCGCGATTACTCTTCTCTTCTCTTTCTTTTACACTACACTTGTCTCTCTCTCTCTCTCTATATCCCTCTCTCCTTTACTCTGCTCTCTCACTAATTGCTCAGTGAGACCCATTAGCTTGGTTGGTTTATCAAGACGGGCAGCTGTCCGCCAACAGTTGCCACCCAATCTTCTGCACGACAGATGCCTCTTAGCCAACAATCTTAATGCAGCCTATTTGCTACCAGCGAATCTCTCAACGCATTCTAACCCACATTTACAATTGCTGCTCACTCATGTCACTCTTCTAACTCTTATTTTCTCTTCTTCCACATTTTTTTCTTCTTTGCTGTTTGCAGTGCCGGTAGTGGGCAATTTTACAGATGAGGAGCTGCTCAATGTGCCGCCTTCAAATGGCGCTGGCGCCGCTGTCCCAAATACATCCGAATATCCGTTGCAACGCGACGAGGTGGGTCGTGCCGTTAGCAGCGGTGGCGAAAGGAGTCAACATACAACCCAAGGTAAGTCGGTGTAAATTTGAATTAACTATATGTAATGGAGCTTATGTAATATAAAGTAATTCATGTAAATATCTTGTTTTTAATTATACATGCATATAACATAATTATTTAAATTTAATTTCTTTGCTTAAACTTTGTTAATAACTCTTCCAAAACTTATTTGCTTAATATTTAAATATTTTCTTAAAAATTTGTATCTAAAAAACAAAAATTTTAGATCACATAAATAAATAAATCTTAAATAAATAAACATTCCTTAATGCAGTTCATAAAGCAACTCAAACAATGCAGAAATCCTTGCAATTCATGTTGTGCAGTGTAAGCTCTTTAAATAGTCGCACTCATCATTAACAATGAGAGTGAGACCAACAATAGAGTGTGAGCAATTGAAAGCCCAACAATAAGCTACATCACGCCTCGAATATTTTTTATAGCTATTTATTTTGTTCTCTCATAAATAATCTTTTCCGTTCGTTTGCAAGAAAATGCACAAAAACTGGAAACAACTTTTTCATTAAATACGAAGTTTTGCAAAACGTTGCACTTTACCATATTCTCTCTTTTTTTTCGTTTCTCTCATTACTTTTTAGCTAGAGTTTAACTGCCTGCCTGTTGTTTCATAACACATCATCTCTTTTGCTCTTTTGTCTATTCCACAGTTATCTCGCCAAAGCCCATTGACCATCAGGAGCCGGAAACAAGTTTCGTTGGCGTCATAATCACAGTGTTGGCCACAATTATTCTCTTCCTTGTCGCTATTATACTGCTGATAATAGCGCGCAATAGGCACGGACGCGGACGTGGCAATGTTTTGGATGCATTCCAGCATAATTTCAATCCGGACACGCTCGGCGGCGTTGATAAGCGACTTAATAGCAGTGGCAATGGCAATGGAAATGGCAATGGCGTCTTAAAGGTAGGCAACACAGCTTAGTTACACTATAATCAACCGACCAACGGCCACTAACCTGGCTGACATGAAAAGTGCATAAACTGTTGTCGCACAGTTTGGGGCCAGTTAACGCCACCCAAAATGCATGTCAAACGTTGCCAAAAAAAAAGAAGAGAAAAGAAAAGCTGAAGAGTAAACCAAACCAAACGGCACAAAAAAATTTGAATTGAAAATTGCTGCTGCTAACGCGCAAAGCAAGAGAGCCCAAGCTTCCTCCATATGCTGAAATCATGATTAAAAGCTGTACCGTAGTGGCCGGCCAAAGCTCAACAAAAAGAGCTAGGCGTCAACTTTTCTTCTTTTTTTTTTTTTTACACTGTCAAATGTATATGTATGTGTTTCCATTTTTTTTATGTTTCTTTTCATTCACCTTTCGCCCTCAGGTGGTCACAACAATGGATGACAATGAGTCGTCCATTGACAAGAACAGTCTGTACCATGAGCCCTTCAATGTGAACATGTACACAAGCGCGGCCAGTGCTTGCTCCATGAATGACCTGCAGCGTCAGCATGTAACCCCAGACTATACAGGTGAGTTCACGCAAATGGGGCAAGAGGTGCCCTAGCATCCAGTTGCACGATGATGGGATGCTGTTGCTGTTGCAGTTACCGTTGCAGTTGCTGTTGCCACTGCCATGGGCCATAAACAGTGCCCAGAGCTTAAGCTTTGCTAGCTGCTGGTACTTCTGCTCCTGCTCCTGTTTCAGCTGCTGCTGCTGGTGTTGCAACTGATGAGTTTGATGTTTTGCGTCCTGCCTGTGACAGGACATGCAAATGTTGCAGCAAACAAAAAAAAAAAAAAAAATGAGAAATGCGAGTACGAAGCAATGCTTAATTTAGCGCACAACATGATAGTCCACTGTGATGGACTTTGCCAGCGGTGCTGAAGCAGCAGCCGGAACACGACCAGCAAAAATACAGCAAAAACTCAAAGGTGGAAGCAGCAACAACAAAAAGTAACACACGTTGTTCGCGCCGCAGGACATAATTTTGAATTGCTTAGTCGTCAAACCGGCAAAACTGACACAAACAAAAAATTGAACAGGGTATATAAGGGAAAGCTTTTGCGCATGGTAACTCAATATAATGCAAAAAAGAAATTTAATTATGTTTTGATTTTGTTTTTTTAACAATATTATTTTTTTTTTTTTAATATATATTTTTTTTAAATATATATATATAAAAAAGTTTTAATACATAATTTAAAAACAATATATATATATTGTTTTATTTTCTCTTATAAAAATAATTGCAAAACTTCTTTAATTTAAAAAATTAGTAATTTTAACGTAACACAAACCAATTAATTTCGTATTCAATATTGTTTAATTAATACTTTAGAATTTATAATTTTTAATAATTATTTTAGTTTGAATTAGTAATATTTAATTTTGAATTCCGACACTTCATTCAAAAAGATATTTATTTTATTGATGGAAATATTTATTGAAACATGTAGCAAAATATTTCTGTATTTTTATAAAAAAAAAAAAATATTAATGAAATGTTATCAGTAAAGCTCTCACATCTCTCATACATTTCAACATATTTATTATATTTTATTAGAATTTTGCTGTGCAATATATACATTTTTTTGGTCATACAAAATGAAATCATTAATATTTGTTTATTCCAATTTGAAAATAAGACCAACTAATTTTCGATAGCAAACTTCCAATTATTTTTCTTTACATTTAATGAAAAAAAAAAAAGAAAAAATTATCTATATATATCAGAGAAAAACCACAAAACTTTTAAGAATTACCTATTTGCAATAAAATCCTCAACTCAATACTAACATAGAAGCTTAGTCTGTAGCCACATTTGCTGACTAGCTAATCCGCTCAAGAGAGCTCTACATTCTCTATATGCTCTGATTTAATATTCAATTCAATAATTAAACACTTGTCTGCTTTCACTACATAAGATCTTTAACTAGCTATTTAAACGTTCAGCACACAGACCATGCCCCTTTGTAGAGTAATCAAATATCAGTGTCTATAGCTTGGCTAAGTTTCCATGTATATGTCGAGTAACATGTGCATTGTTTAATTGCCACATGGACGAAGTGCTTTCGGCTTGGGGTTACAAGTTTGGCTACATAATTTGTAATGAATTCTAATGTCTTGTGTCCGCTGCCTAAAGGCATACTACACATTTTTTGCGTCCTTCTGCTCTGGTGGAAGCACTGCGCATAAAATCGACATCCTGGTCAGGACACAGGCACATTGTTTGCACACATTCTTTAGCCATCATCATTATAATCATCATCATCATCATCATCATTATTGTCATCATTGGCATTGTCATCGTCATCATCAACATTTATGGCACGCCTTTCATGCGCTCGAGTCATTTACCCCAAAGTTTTCTGATGTTGCCTTTGGGTGCATTTTATAACTCGGCACCAAATATTTGTCAATGTCTCCCATTGCCAACCGCCGCTAGTGTCTTTGTCTGTCCGTTGTCATAATAATTTAATTTAGCTCAAATAAATTATAACTTTAGCCATGGAACTCCCAAGCTTTAACCAGGCTACACTCCAATTTCCCCATACATTTCTGTTTGCAGCACTCGTCACAGTCTCGCGCGTACCGCACGCTTCAAATTGAGTCCTTCAAACTTCGTTGCAAAACTTCTGCCAGCACCAACCACTTCACTCCACATCCACACACACACATACAGAAACACACACACTCCAATTAAAGTCCATTTTTGAAGTCAACTGCCAATTTGCACTGGCAAAGCACCCACCCAATGGAATCACGGCTGCAAACTCCACATAATAACATTGCATGCAAATAAACAGGGCAATAAGCGTGCATTCAAACACGAAACGAACGTAAAAACGTTTCGCAATTTGCTCAACTCGACATAAGAGAATCTCTTTTTTAGTTTTTAGTGTTTTTCAAATAGATTGCAGAAATACTGAGTATTTTAGTGAATTAATCGACTGCATTTAAAATAGTAAACTATTTTTTTAAAGTCAATATTATTTATATTCCAACTCAAATTTAATTTAGTAAACTTACCAAAACATATGAATTCACTGACCATTATTTTATCTGAAAGTAAAATTAGTATAAAACTTTTAGAATACATTCATTATTTTTCTTGAAAAATCAAATACAAACTAACAATTTTTATATACAAAATTTTAAATATATAAAAAAAAATTTTTAAAAGAAATAAAATAAATATAATAAATAATTTAAATACATTTTTTAAAAGAAATAAATATAATTGTGTTAAAAAAAAAAGTATTAGCAATATTTAAATAATAACCAAATTTGAAAGAAGTTTTTGCTACAAAATAACAAGAGTAGACGCTTAAAGAATCTAATTTGATTTTTTTTTAAATACAAAAATATATATTTTTTTACATACGCATACTGTATTATTTTTCAATGTTTTAAAGAAGTTACTATTTTTATGTGCAACGAAATTATAGTAATATTTCTTTCTAACTTAATAGACAATTTCTTAAAACTAATATTTGTGACAAATTGTTTTTAAAATATTGTCTTTATCACGAATTAAATGTCGAGCAATCAATGCTTAACCGTATTACTATTTCCATGAACTATTTCCATGAAACAATAGTCTAAAAAAAAATGTTTCCTAATATTGTATTCAAAAGACAGTTGACCAAGCTTTCGCAGTTTTAAAGTTTCTAAATGCCCTATTTATTAAATACTATAATTTAAGAAATTTAATCTTCTCATAACTCAAAAATGCAAATTGCATTAGTTGTTTGTTTGTCTACAAAGTGATTTTACCTTTTCATAAGAATCTTTAAAGTAAAACTTGTATAAAAAAATATTAATATTTAAATGCAGATAGTAAACTACTATGCATCAATTTGATGTAGAGTATTTGAGATTTTTTGTAAATTCTAGTTGAAATCTTAAGGCCACAAGACTTCAGTTCAACTTCAAAAGCTGAGGCACTGATTGCTCAAATACATACATATACATAAGAACACTCACTCACACACACACATACACACGCACATGCATATTCCAACAACTTGCATACGAATTTTGCACAGTCGTCGAAAAGTTTTGTCATTAACGTTCGTTGGCTGTCTATCTCTTAGACTGTCGGTCTGTCTCTATCTGGCTCTATCTGCTGCGTATTCTCTGTTCGGCCATCTCTTTCTCAGTGTTATTTTATGTTTTCCCACTACTTGCTGGCATAGTGAATGCAAAAAATGACTGGCAACAGTAAGGCCGAAAAACAGACTGACAATGAGCCGCACACAAACTAAATAATGTTATTACAACAACAATAAAATTAAAACTTGACGTGGATGGAGCGCAGCGTGGATAATATGAGAGTGTAAGGGAGACAGCACGACGCCAAGTTGCAATTAATTTCATTTAGTTTTTTGCCACACGCCATTTTGTCTTGCCCGAGGCCTTGCCCTCCGTCCCTCTCTCTCTACCGTTCCCTCTCTCTGTCACCCTCACACATACTTCTTCTATTCTATGTGCAATGAGAGTTGACTAAATGGGAAAAGTTTGAAGTTGAAGGCACAAAAGTCCTGGACAAGACAAATGAAAGCGAGAGACAAAAGAAGAGCCCAAATACCAGAACGAGATGGCATTACACAATAGAGATGGCAATTGCCAGAAAGCCAGACAAAATGCTTTAGCCGAGAGTTGCATTCTGCCTTACCCACGCTCAGCATTCAATTTATGAGTCGGACTTGGGATACGCCACGTCTGTCGGCTGTCTTCATATGCTTAAATAGCGGGCAACTGGAACGCTGCAAAACAAATGTATTTTACAGCACTCAACTTCTGCGGCATGTGTTCGAAAGTTGTGTTTGTACCTTAAATTAACTAAGTTTAGAGTTCTGGGAATTTTTGTGATAAATTTGTGAGTTTCTGCAAATTTTCAAGTTTGATTAGTAAACAGAAAATGTGGTTATGAAAAGCAAAAAGTTGTTAAATAAATGTCATGATTATTTATTTATAAATACTGAATTTGATTGGCGAACATATATGTATATATAAAATTCCAAAGAAGAATTTGGGGAACATTTTATTTGAAATTAAATATTTTTGCAATTGAATTTTTGTTTTAATAAATTGTTTTGCTGTCACATTGATATAATTTTTTTTTTTTTTTTTTTTTTTTTTTTTTTTTTTTTTTTTTTGTAAACTATGCAGATTCAAACCTAACGAAATTCTTCATATTTGATCGAATATAAAACTATGTTTCCAATATAATGCAAGAGAAAATTTAAACAAATTTTTTTGATTTCATACTGCAAAATTAAATGACGGCATAAAAATTAATATTACAAGAAATATTCATTATTTTTTTTTTCATATTTTGCACAAAATCTTTTTACTTCTGTAACTTAAATATTTAATTTCACTTTAAATAGTCTTCCTCATTTTTCTAAACACAAAATACAATTTACTTTACGATCTATTTTATTTTTTTCTACATATTTTTTCTGCCTTCAGTTTTATTGCCCTGCTAAATTTTTGCTAAAAGAATTTAAAAAGCAACTTACAACTGAAGTCGCACCATTCGTTTACGACTTGTGTAGCAGAGTGTAAATTTCAGTTGAGTTTTCGGTAAAATGTTGTGGCATCTTTTTGTGTATAATTCGTTAGCCCGACAAAAACTTTTGTCTGGCACGTAAAATGGCGCTTAAAAGTTTATTGTTTTCGGTGAGGTGCAGTTGTTTTGCAGCCCAGTTTTATGGCTAAAAAAATTAACACTCTCTGAACTCTAAACCAGCCTTTACTCACAGTTTCTATTGCCCTCTCTCTCACTGTCACTCTATCTCTCTCACTGTCACTCTATCTCTCTCTCTGTCACTCACTCACTCTTTGTCTCTTTCTTTACACAGATGTGCCGGACATTGTGTGCCAGGACTATGCGGTGCCTCACATGCAGCAGCTGCTGCCGTCTGCCGCCGGCACTACCGGCACCGCCCGCAGCTCTCTGAACGCATCCATCGTCGTTGCGACGCCAGTTGTTTCGGTGGCAGCAGCTGCTGCTGCAGCTGCAGCGGTGGCCGCACCACCACCACCCGTACCACCGCCACCAGAGAAATATTACGCAGCAACGCCAATTTGCAGCAAGCCAGTGACGGGGCCGGCGGGCTCACAGAGCAGCGGCTCGTTAAGTTTAAGCTCCTCGAATACGGCAGCGACCACGCCCACGCCAACGGGCGGCAAACCACATCATTACAATTTCGATATGAGCGCTAATTTCGCCGACATCAACGAGGAGCAGGCCAATTGCCAAGTGCAGGAGTTTCCGCGCCAGTCGCTGGTCATCGTCGAGAAGCTTGGTTCCGGCGTATTTGGTGAACTGCATTTGTGCGAAACAAATGTGTTGAAGTAAGTACCGCACACTCTACCACCCACCACTCTCGCTTTGCAGCTAAACACCCACACCCATATCCAAACCCACACCCACGCAATCCACTTAAACAAGTTGTTGTGTGTCTGCTGCAAGCGGCCGAAAAAACATTCGGAAAATGCAACTAAAATCCACAGCAACACAAAATGAGCTGCATTAGGCTTACGGGCTGTTTTCCAACTACACTAAACTCCATCGTAGCTATTGCTGCGGCTGCTATTACTCCTATTTGAAGAGCTATACTTCAATGCATTTTGTTTAACAGTTTGGTAGCTTTATGTACACCAGGAGATTAGGCCATAAGCTTAATTTATGAAAGAGTTGTATTAAAAATATCAGGAAAGTTTTTCGTACAAAATTTGACTTTACTTTTTATATCAAGAAACAAATTCTAAATATATAAATTAAATTTAAACAAAAAATATTCAAACTGTGATATAATACTCCTTCACAAATTTCTCAAACATTGGTTTATTTTGACTTGTAACACTCTCAAGAAGCATAAACATTTAATTTTACCCACGTGTATATATGTATATGCCATATTTATAATAGCTTCAATATTCCCATCTCTAGGTTTTTCGACAATATTTTGTATAATTTCATATAAATCTCTAACGCTTTACCAAAAAACCAATTAAATGAAATCGTAACTAATCAATAGCAAATAAATTCTAATGTCAATGTCCAAAAACTCAATAAAATTTTACCATCAAATAACACATCAATTTTGGCATATTGTTAAATTGCTTTCCTACGTAAAAAAGAAAAAATAGTAGAAAAGAGAATGATTGGCCAATTCATAAATTGGATATAGAGACTGGTAAATCTGTTGCGGGCATTGTCAGATAGAACACAAAAATCAAAAATTCGTATAACAATAGTTGACAATAAGAAAAACCGCAATACTTTAATGCCACACACGCACATATATAGAGATGAAGGATGTGAAATGGTTAGATGAAAGGACATAAAGTAAAACGAAACCGATATGGGACTGAAAGTTGGCCCTCGTCTCCGACAGCTGCAGCTTGTAGTTGCAGGTAGCTGATTGCAGGTTGCAGGTTTGCGGGATATAATGCCACGTCTGCGGTAACAGCAGCAGTAGCAGCAGCAACAACAACATCAGCACATGCTGGCCACAAAAAAAGCTTATCAGAAATTCCATTATGAAAACTTTAACCAAAAAGGCAACAGCAGCAATGTCAACAACCAGTAGCTGAAGCAGTAACAGCAGCAGCAGCCAAAGCCAGACGTAGGCGAGACAAGTTCAGAGCTGTATATTGCCATTGTATATGGTTTCTGGGCAAAGGTAGAGCGTGGCAGCAATGTTACCTTTGATTTCATTTTTGCCGTTTAATTGAAGCTTTTTATTGCACATTATATATATACATATAAGCAACGGGCGTGGCTACAATTTTCTCTATATGCAGCGCATGGAAATGGTTTTAATTTTTCACAGACAGCACATCGTATGCGTAATGCTGTGTGTGTGTATGTGTGTCTGTGTGCGTTTGATTTTCCACTTGCATGTCTATTATAATTTGCGTCTGTGGTCTAGGACAATAAAGTCCATCTGTTGTCTGATAACTGTCTATCCAGCTGTCTATTAATATTTTATCAGACGACCACGCCCCACAGAAGAGGCGGCCAGACCAGGCCAACCAGGCAAGCGGACGACCTCGTTCGTCCACTTCAAGTTTTAGTACAGAGAGCCCAGATCCTGTGCGTGTGTGTGTTAATTATTTTGCATACAGCTGCCAGTTACTGCAGCCAGGGGTCATCTTTGCTGCTGCTCCTGCTACTCCTGCTGCCTTTGCTCTTACTGTTGCTGTTGCTTTTTCTGCTACTGCAGTGCAATATTACGTATACGTAATACGTTTTGTGGCTTTCTAACCGCAAAACTATTAAAGCAAGCAGGCAAATCGAATTGTAACGAAACGTATCAAAATTGCCAGAGTGAGCATTGACAGAGAATCGGAAGAGAAGGGAGGGGGTAGTTGGAGTAGTAGCAGCAGCAGCAGTAGGAGCATCCACGCCAGGACATCGAACAGGACATTGTTGAGCTGGTCTAATTGATTTTTGCGCTAGAGAACAATTGCCATGGGCATACATACGTATTTCAATTGATATAGATTGAAAATGTTGTTGGACGGGTAAAAGGTAAAACGGACGAACGACTCTGAATGATAGATAGAACGATCTGTGGTTTTCACATAAGTAATCCACACAAGCATGAAGCTCACTCTGAGCAGCTGAAGCTGAACAAGACATTAACACTGTATGAGCCATTGCTTACCCACAAATCCGAACTCTAATTAATGTTTTTGAACTGTGAACCCATTGAAAATGCTAATGGAAAATGGAAATACGCAGAAGGTGGTAGACGGAGGCATGCAAGTTCCTATGAAGTATTTATATTATCAATCGATTTTACCCTGTCCGTCTGTTCATGTGTATGAACGCAGCAATTTCAGAATCTATAAGAGCAAATGCCATGTCTGTCTGTCCGTTCTGTCTGTCCGTATGATCGCGTTGATCTTGGAATGTATCAGAGTAAGAGACAGAAAGTAAGAGATTAGAAATATTTTTCTTTTATAGAAACAGTAGGGAACTTTCCCATTTTAATGTTATCGACTTAACCCTTTGCCAAATTTTTATTATATCTTGTTCATCTTAATAATTATAGTCTCCAAATTTAAAATTTAGAGTCATATGAATATCCACAGTTTGGATGGATATGGATATTGCTTATATCGGCTTCAAATTTTAATAAATATTTTTTTCAATTGAAGATAAGTTACAAATAAAATTTAAAATTCTCTTTAGAAAATGTTGCTGTAAGTTGTTAATATTGACTGTGTTTTGTCTATTTAATTTTGACTGAATATACATAAAGAACTCTGATCATTACAATTATACATATTTCCTGTTCTATATGATATAAATTTCTTTTACAGTGCCACCCTAGTCGCCGTTGCCACACTTCGTCCCGGTGCTAGTGATCATTTGAGAAAGGAATTTCGCAGCAAGGCCAAGCAGCTGGCGCGTCTCAATGATGCGAATGTGGCGCGTCTGGTGGGCGCCTGTCTGCGCGACGAGCCCATCTGCATTGTGCAGGACTATTCGAATTGTTTGGGTGACTTGAATCAATTTCTGCAGGAGCATGTGGCCGAAACAAGCGGACTGCTGGCTAACAAGAGTTTGAGGTAGGTGAATGAGAGTGAGGGTGTAGGCGAAAAGTACTTTAGCTTTTGCTTAGCTTTGAATGCTGTTCTAATGTGCTGTCTCTTTTTGGTTTTTCTGGCTGCGTTTTTGCGTGCGTTTTTATCATGCTTCCTGTACCGACGCCATTTGCCGACGCTAAACTTCCGGTCTCGTGTTCAATGATTACGCCGATCCACCAACGAACAACCACCGTACAACCACCAACAACATGCGCAAACGGATGTAAAAACTTCGTTAACTTTGCTTCTGTTGCTGCTGCCGCCCCGCTATCATCGTTGCCGTTGTCGTCCTTGCCACACGCGAAAACTTTTGAAATTCTCATTTGACGTTGGCATCCTTCGCCCGGCATCCGTTACGTGGCACCCATCCAACCACCCTCAACCATGGCGGAACCACCGTCATGTAGCTATGGCTGCTTAGTCTACATTGCCACACAAATTGCATCGGGCATGAAGCATTTGGAGCAAATGAATTTCGTACATCGGGATCTGGCAACAAGGTAAGTACTTGAGATAAGAACACCTTAGACGCGCAGACAGCTCCAGCTATCGCTACAGCTAGCTGCCCCTCGCTGTTTTTGAATTTTTGTCGCATCATTGCAGCAAATTGAACTTAAAGTTAACATGTTGAAAAGTTCTTTTAACTTTTCTGTTTGTGTGTGTGTGGGGTGTTTTTTTTTTTCTTTTCCCTTTGCTGCGTGCTCAGAAACTTTTTCAACTTGCAGTTGAGAGTCAATCTAAGAATAAGCAAAGGTGTTTTGCAAATTAAACAAGCTTTTTTTTGTGGTCTTGAAATAATGAAATTGTCGAAAGGCAAATATTATTTGGGTTTATTTTTAATATTAGAAAAGTGTGTAGTTATGTGAATATCTTAAATTAAAGAATCAGATGAAATTTAAGAGAATTGCTGTAAAATTCGTGAACTAAATATGTGTGAAATGAACTAAGTGAATTAATTATAAATAAATGGAAATGGTGAACGCGTTTAAAGATCACTAAGGAATATACTATATATACTATATATATAAATAATACTATTAGTATACGTCTCTCAAATAAATGTTCAAGCATATACATATATGGTGAATATTCAGAAAATACTTGAACTTGTAAGAGATCCCAATGCGGTTGAGTGTTGTGTCTCATTGCAATCGGCATTATGGAAAAGCCGAAGACAGAAACGTCCGAAGAAAGAGAGAAGGCGAAATACCGAAGTAAAATGTAGTAAATTGTGGAGAGAATCGTGGAACAGCCGATGACGAAGTTATCAGCCGAAAGACCGAAGTAAAATGCTGTAAATTTTGTTCTCTTACGCCTGACAAAAAACGAGTCGGCATTCGAATGCTTTAGAATGCAAGCTCTCGTGCACACATGCTTGCGCTCATATAATAGATGGAGCAAGTATAGTGAGAGGGTGCATTGGCAGATCAATCACACCCAGAGCGGCTGCAAATGCTGCTCTTATACATTAAATTAGAATATCCCTCTTACTAATTAATATTTACTATACATAAATAAGATTTAAAATAGCTTAAAATATGAATTTGTCTTGTTGGACATGGGGACGTGGATGTGGGCGTGGCAATAACTAAATATTTACTTATAATATTTTACTATTATTAGATTTATTACAGTCCAAATATAAATACGAGTATGTAAGACTTGCATCTATTGGAATATTGGCAATTGTTTATTATTTTGCATTTGCTCTCTAGACTGATAACAATAATTTAACCTACGCTCTATTGATAGCACTTTAATCATATGCAGCGTCTATTGAAACGTGGAAAAATAGAAAATATCAATATTCAATTAGCTTAGTTGTGAAAGAATATTAATAAGCTTTTACTTCTAACAAAAACTGATTTTTATTTCTCCATTGCTTATAGTAATGAATTATTCATAGCGTCTCTTTACGAAAATAATCTCAATTGATTACCAATACCTTTGCAATTTGCAACAAAATTCTGTATATTATTAATATTATTGTTATGCTCTCAATCACATGCGACAAAAACATATTCATCAAATTCAACTAAAAGTTATCATCAAGCACTTCCCTGAACACCCACCTGTGCTCTATTTTCATTACCCAAAATAGTCTCACATTTTGCGTGGCTGTGAAAATTGAGCACAAATTGGTTTTTCAAGGAACGCATTGAGCACTCGCAATTTCTGGTATGCTCTCAGGTTACTTTTAATGAAATTGTGTCTGCTCACAAATGAAATCAGCTAATAATATCACATTATTGCCAACCAAATTGATGGCAAGTAGTGAGAAACTGAATAAAAAGCCAACCAAGTTATAAATAAAATGGTAATTCAATATATCGAAGAGCACGAACTGCTGCCGTCTACACATTGGCGCATAAAATGTAATCAATTAAAATTAATTTGCTAATGAAAATGTCAACAAGGAGAGCAGCAGCAGCAGCAGCAACAGCAGTAGCGGCAGGACAATAATAATAGGAGCAGCGACAACAATGGCCATGGCAACACTTGACGGTGTTCCTGTCGTTTATGGGCAAAAAATTTGTTCTTATTCTTCGTATTTTTGCTTTCCTTTTAGCTTATATAAATGAATGATAGACATTGTTGTTATAGCAGCCAGCACACACACCGCGACGTCTTCGCTGTTGTCAGTTTGTCGTCATAACAAATCAATAGACTTGTAGAACATATAAAATGCTATAGCACGGTATGAACATATTTCCTTCTCAATGTCTTTTGAAATCCAATAAGAATTTTTTGCTATTTTTGGGCACGCAATTGTCAAACACAATCGTTGTCTGTCACGCCCACAGCCGTGCACAAATGACTTTCATTGCATAACAATGCAATCCAATAATAATCAAAATAGAGTACAAAACGAACAAC
Source organism: Drosophila borborema (assembly GCA_030914335.1). Classification (NCBI taxonomy): domain Eukaryota; kingdom Metazoa; phylum Arthropoda; class Insecta; order Diptera; family Drosophilidae; genus Drosophila; species Drosophila borborema. Next base: position 1,006,201 of record JAUESP010000308.1, read on the forward strand.
AACAACAACAGCAAAATAAGTGACTTTAGCCCATTCAGGTAAGCAACATATCATTTGACAGAAATTGGCTCTGGCGCCCAAACGTGTGCCATGAGTTATCTATTTTCTTCGTTAGAAGAAAAAAAGCCATATGAATTGCGGGCTATAAATTTTTGGACATGACAATGCGACCTTTGCGCAATAAGAACACAAATATTCTGCATGCAAGTCTTTTGGATTATTTATGATATGATATTTCTTATGGTAGTTGCAATGGAACATATAGTAATATAGGATAGGAGAAATGCATTCGCTATGTGAGACATTCTAATCTTGAGATATCAAATTGCATTTTGTATTTCGTATTTTTTTAAGTAGCTTAACTAAATCACAGACATGTTAACTGACCCGTTGTCTAGCAATTTAAGTTACTTAGCCTTCAATTAGTATGTCAAAGCCGCAGAGCTTAGGCCTGTCAACAGGGACAACGGACAAAGGCTGAGAAACACATGTCTGTAAGCAGCTCACAATATCTTCTTTGCTGCTCTTTGTTAGCTTAACATATTTGCCATAAAAATTAACTAAGATTTCAGCATGAATTCACTTAAATACGATTTCTGCTACATTTACCCAGCCAAACAAAGTACCCAAGCACAAATACACACACACAGACAGAGATAAACATATGTGTGTGTGTGTGTGTGTGTGTGTGTGCTTGGCATTGTTTGATTTGCCATTTTACCTAGCAGCAGACAGACAACTCACGGCAACAGCAGCAAATATTAGCTGTACAAAAACCACACTGAATGGCAAGTGATGAAATAAAACTGCTGAATGATATTTGCACACAGAGAAACAAGAGATTAGAAATAAGAGATAGAAATATTACAGGAATTTTATTTGATGTACAAAAGACAAATATACATGGCTGATTAGCCATTATATAAGGAAAAATAATTAAAATATAAGCCATATATATTTATTTTACACATTTCGCTATAGTTTTCCACTCAATTCATTTCACCAAATTTTTTCCTTATTTTAGCTTTAGCTTATTGAAATGCAATGAGAATATATTGCAAATAAAAGATAGAAGTATAATAGGAATTATACTATATATTGACTATACTATAGATTGACAAAGATAAGTTGAATTAAAATTGAAAATATATGAAATATGAGAAAAAATTATTACAAAAAATGTATTTATTTTATTCAGTTAATTAGTAAATATTATTGTCTATTTTCGTATTGTTTAGTTTAAGAAATACCTCAAAACATATTTTAATATATAAATAAAAAACTTCTATTATTTCACTGAAAGAAATTTATAGCCATAAATAAAATAATAATATACTATATATATGTATCTATTATCTATTATATAAATATCTGTATACTTCTCTTAGCAAATTCTATTTAGAATTTACCTCAATTTACACATTTATTTGAATCAAAGATATATTTTTAGCTTACAGAAAGTAAATGTGAATTAATAATTATTATAACAACCTATTGAAAAAGTTGTTCATATGCTTATCAATTTGTCTGATTTATTAAAAGTGAAAAACTCTTCATCAAACAGATTTAAAAAATTGTGGAATCCCTTTCATTGCCAACATTGAAGTTGCAAATTAGATGAGTTTGCTTGTTAGATGCATAACCGTATTTGATTCAGATTTAAATTCTGTTGCGAAACATCTGCCAAAAGTGCAAAAGTACTTCAGAAACTGCCACAACAAACCGTCCCATGCCGCTGTGTCTGATATTAGTTAAAATTTCACAACAATTTCAGCCGCCTGCCCGCACAACTGTAAAGTAGTTCTGGCCACAAGCCAAATTTGCACAAATTTGCCAGCCAACCAACCACTCCACTCCACACTCTACTCCACTCTACTTTGCTCTCCGCCTGTTGTGGGTAAGTTGTCACAGCATTGGCTGGGCGGGAATGGGTCATACAAATTGTTGGCCAGTGTTTTAGGGGAATGGGGAATGTTAGCGGGACACAGACTTGTGCCACGGCCACTATTAAAATTTTATACTTAACTAATGTGCTGTTGGTTGGGATTTTCCTTTTGGTCGGATTCCAACGGCAAACAGCTGACGTACACAAAATTCTCATCAGTTTCATAAAAGAGAAAATTCTGTTAAATAAGTGTGTGTCTGTGTGTGTGTGTGGACAGAGCATACAAGCGTACATCTGTTTAGCCAACAGGATATGGAATTGTCTTTGGATTTGTGTTTTTGTCCATTTGCTTGTTTGCTTTATTTTTTTTTTATTCATTTTTCTGTTGGCCACGCCCACGTAGGAAATGAGTTTATTGCTGTTGTAAATATTGTAAAATGTTTTGTGTGCACCAAGGAAGAATAGAAGTGAAGAAAAAAGCAACAAAAAATTACTTTATTTCGCTCACACAAACACAAACTCTCGAGCTAAGCCTGAACTTTAGTTGATGTTGGCCGAAATGCTAAAATCCTCTCAGCTTCTGTGGTTCGTTCGGTCTAGCAACTGGCCAGAGTAGCCATGTATCATTGATTTCACACTTTTTGTTGCCATTGTATAGCTCGGAGCTGTGTTTTATAATTTAAGTGCTTTTTCTTGACCACGATTTCAGTTCGTTGTCTTTCAGTTGTCGGCAGTCAGATTTATCAATCACTGCAAGGTGTTGCAGGCAAGCCGAGTGCGGTTAATAATAGAAATACTTGAATTTCCTAAAGTGAAATGCCAAATGATCAAGCTACAAATTTTAGGAATAAAAAAAAAAAAAAAAAAAAAAAAATGCAGTAAATAAATAATTTTTCCCATTCTACTATTTTTATTGCAATTCATTATTAAAAGTTGATCTATTTCTTACGTTGCATATCGATAGCATTAAAGTACAAGTGTATGAAATTTCCTTCAGATTTTCCCATACATTTTCAATCAATTAACAGTCGTGCATCTGTAAGTATTTTGAATTCTTATAGTCCGTACTCGTAAACCATAAATGATTTAAATGGTACGACGTTTCTCGTTATGGCATCACTTTTTATCAACATTTCCTGTCGGCAAGCCGAGAACGCATGTGAAGGAAGTCGAGAACCACAGGATATGAAAATAAAACAAGCAACTGCTGCTGCTGTTCCAGCTTCTACTCCTGCTACTCCTGCTGCAGTAGAACATGCATGCAACAGAATCGTTGGCCAAAAAGTGCAATGCATTTCAGTTCTGGCCTTTAAATAGTTTTGCCTACTTTCAAGCAGCAGCAGCAGCAGTTGCAGAACAACTGCAGCAGCCGCTGCACCAGCAAAAACAATGTGCACTCTTTTGCTCGCTCTCGTGCTCTGCTGAAAGTTTACACTGTGCAAATATGCAGAACTCGTACACACAGAAACACATACACACTTATAGAGGCACCCATCCATTTCCTTTTGCACCCCACTCGACGGCTGCATATTGTATAACGACGCATTTTTTCCGCTTTTGCCGCTGCTACAAAACTCTTATCAGCGCCATTTCCCTTTTGGCCAAGAGTGGGCGTCATGTGGGTTGGGCGTGGCACTGCGTGCACCCAGAAATTGTTTAAAAATAGTTTGCAAGTGGTAAAGAAGATGATGAAAAAATCCCCTTACAAATACACACACATATATACGCACACTCGCATACTCGTGAAAGCCCCAAAGATATGAAATTTTGCGCCGAGTGTTGACTGAAGGGCGCACAAGTGGGCGTGCCCTGGCTATGTTGTCATTTATTGCCATTGCTGTGCGTAGTTTTCATGTAATTTTCAAGTATTTTTTCAACACCCAAAAAAGAAAATGAAAAAAGCTGTGCAGCAACCACCGAAAGTTCTTGGCATACCCTGTAATTATTCGCCGAGCAGATACACAAGAAAACAATTTTTTAAGGTTTAACAAATGAGAAGTAAAAATTTTGGAAAAAATATTTCAATAACATCTTTGTATAAATATCAGAAAAAAATTGTATAATAAAATATTAAGTATATATCAAATACAATATTAAATATAATGCAATATCCGAAATGTATAAAACGCAAAAAAAGCATAAAAGATATTTATTAAATATTCATGACATAAATATTATGTATGTAAAATATTAAGAATTCATAAATTATTAATAAATTATAATAAATACATATATATAAAGTATTTAAAAAATATTTTATAATTTATGAAAAGCATAAATAAATATAAAAATATGAAAGGTATTAACAAAAATTATATAGTTTCTGTAATATATATTTATATATAAAATTTACATAAAATTAAAAATATCTTATCATACATCAAACAAAATATGTTAAATATCAGATAATATACATATATAAAATATAATAATATGAGGTATCTTCAAGTTCAGCCATGTTTTATATCAAATTTTGGCAGCCGCAATGCACCAAACTTTTGTCGTTCGCCCACACAACGTATATGTCTGTCATATGCATGTATGTATGTTAGTGTTGTTGTGTATGTATGTATGTGTGTGTGTGTGTGTGTGCATAACCCATCGTTGTGTCTGGCCCCATAGCGCACATCAGCTAAGTAAATAACATTTTTCGCACTCTTAGTCACGTTCCTAATCATTTTTATTTGGTAACTGTTTGGAAAATGTTTGCACACCAGTAGCAGCAGCAGCAGCAGCAGCAGTATTAGTAGCAGTAACTGTGGCAGCAGCAGCAACAGTAGCAGCCAGTCGACTGTCTACACATACACACGCGCTAGTTGGCACACACACACACACACACACACGTATATAGAATATTTGTTGAAATGAGCTTTGGCACTAATATCGTTTATTAGCTTGGCACTTGAGTGTTTAAATGCTGAAAAATTGTTCGTGATAGTCCTTGGCAGGACAACGGCGGCCAGCAAAGTGGACGGACGTGCGGCATGTGATGGGGTAAAGCGGAGGCCAACACGCCGAACGTAACGTCCTCGCCATCGTTGAGTTTAATTTGAAATTAGTTGAACAGTTGTCGGTTTTACGTTTTGTGCCAACCAAGCATTTTGTCTGTGTGTGAGTGTGTTTTCAAATACTTTGCAGCAGATGAAGTGTGAAGCGTGGGATGAGTGGGGCTTGAAGATTGCAGGGGGGCGTATTAAATTGTAGGGTATGTTGTAATAGGTCGCGGGATCAATTGGTGTTAAAGTAAAGCCAGCGCAATGGTCTTGCGGCTAATAAGTGATAGCACAAGATGTGAGTGGGGTCAGTATCAGCAAAAAGAGATTTGACCAAATAAATGACCTAGACAGTGAGATAGACAGTCATGTCTAATTGACTAGCAGACACTATGTTTGTATTTTGTTTTTGCTTGTGAACTGAAGAAGAGTTAGCTATAAAAATGTGTTACAATTTAAAACAATTCATTGAAAATATTTCGAATTATTTTACAGAAAATAAATAAATAATAAATAAAAATAACAAATATTTTTCAACTTCAAATATTAAGTTAAAAAATGCATTTGGAATTCTGTGAAGAAAAAGATATGTATATTTCAATTTACATTAAATACAAAATTCAAATTTGGTTTAAATGCTTTTTCATAAGCAAATTTAAGAAAATTCAAAATTATATTATATATAGTTATATTATAAATATTATTTATGCTAATATACCCAATCAAACAATCTATAATTAAAAACAAAAACAAATGAAATTACATAACTCGTTAAGCTGAATATAATATTAGCTTTTATCGTTATTCGTGCTCGACTGCGCACGAAAAACAACCGCAATTTTCATATGGCAATCGAGTGCTTTCATATGTAATTTTATCGATTGTTGAACTTGACAACTTTGCATTAAAAGAGGGGGAAAACGAGTTGGATGCTATTCAAAACTAAACCCACTAAAAGCTGCACCTGCATGTGGTCAGGTTACAGAGCAGACACAGACACACACACATTTACATGTGCATAGTTATGTGGGCGTGGCTGTCGGTTGCAATGCGATTGCTGTCGCTACTGCTGCTGCTGCTAGTGCTGCTTTTGCTGCTGCTGCTGTTTGCATATTGTTATTAATTTTCATTTTGAATGGCATGTTGACAGTCACTTTGACACTGACAGCTTTGCTAAAAAGTATCAGCCAAGTGTCAAAGAGATGCAGAGCGGGAGAGAAGGCGAGCGAGTTAGTGAGAGAGAGAGAGAGAAAGAGAGAGAGAGAGAAAGGTAGCAGTGGAATATGTTGATCCTGCTGAGAGCTAAAAGCTGCTGCTACGACCACTCGGCGTCAAAAGGTTTATAATTTCAAAACAGCCAACTCTGATGTGGCACGTCAACAATATGCAGCAGGTGTAAATCTCACACGCACACACAAGCTGTCTGTCTCTCTCTCTCTATCTCTATCTGCCGCTGTCTCTCTCCAACTCTATGTATATTAGCTTCTGTGTGTTTGTATTTGCAAGTTTGCTAAGCCAAGTTTAACTTTTGGCTAGAAATAGAGCAGAGCTAACTGCCGCTTTCTGTTCTACAACTGATAAGCGAATTGTAGAATGAGCTGGTGAGCCTGCCTGCCAGCCGCAATATCACAAAGTCTGCACATCTTTGAATCTGTCAGCTAATGATATTTTTATTTAAAACTCTGTTGAGGATTTTTGGGACGAGGGCGCCATTCAGTTTTCTGTTTGGCTTAGCTCAAGTGTCGTTTTCCTTGGCTCGTTGCAGCCCCTCGAGCATTCGCTTTTTGCTTTCTTAATTACACCCACTCGAAAAATAGCTCGAAAGTGCAGTAGCAGCAGCAGCAGCAGCAGAAGCAGCAGTAGTGCCCAAACAAAAATTGCAGACACGCAAATAACCGCAAGGCACCACAAGATGCTTTGCAATGCCAAAATAACAGTTGATGCAAATGGCAAGCCAAAAGCAGCTTAAGCTACTGAAATTCTGCTTAGAACAAATGAAAGATATTAAATCAAATATTTATATAGGCAACTTGCTGTGCTTTTCGCATAATTTAGTTTCAAGTTTATTTTAAAGAAAAATTTAATATTAAATGAATGAAATTTTTCATACATGTAACATATGAGAGTTAAAAGTCAAGCTACCCCATTACAGTCATTTATATAAATTACATAAACAACAAGCGCAGCGTTAGCCTTGGAATTTCGAATGAAGCCTTTCTCGAGTTTACATTGCATGACAGAAAACCTTGGACAACTCAGCGTATGCGCAATATTTGGCTTTTACGTGTACGTTATTTATTTACCACTTACTTCGCGTGACGCTACCAAAAGAGTACCTAACTGCGGTTTCTCGGAAATTCGAGCTACGCGCATCTTTATATATATTTCATATTTACATTCACTGCTTCAAGTCTTAAACCAGCAGCAATTGCAGAAGATATTGAATTTTTTTAATGTTTTTAATTTATTTTTTATTCAAACACTTTTTATTTAGGAAATAAATTAGACTTTTAGACGTTTGTAAAAATATGTAAAATTATTTCCAACTAAAAATTCTACTCTGACAAACAAAAAAAAATATGTGACATAAATCATTTATGTAATTTAAAGAAAAAATCTGCATAATTTTAAATTATGCTTATATACATATATGTATATAATATTTATATATATATAAAGAATTATTCCATAAAATGAATAAAATTATTTTACTCTCATATTTATTTATAGACATACATTTTTCTATAGATACACATATGTATATTTATGAATTTCAGTCATTTTTAAAATGACTCAAGATTTTAATTGCTGATTTTACTGACTAATAATTGTTTCTCCTTTTATTTTTCAAACATATTTCAACATGCAGGCATATTGTTTTAAATTTCAGTCGAAACATATTCAACATTTTGTTGAGAGTAAAAAAAATAAATGTGTGTGCGTGGCAAAAAAAAATGTATATTTTGTTGGCCATGTTGTCGTTGATGTCCTTTTCGGGCCACGGGACTCGAGTCCCATGTCCGTTGTTGTTGGCCCGCATTTCGACACCTTTTTCGCACATAAATTTTAATAACACATTCCAGAAACGCAGTACATGTAAATTGCACCCACACGATACGCTCACATGACCATATTATATTTATATATGTTAGCATCTCTGAGTGTGTGCGTGTGTGTGTGTGTGTGTGTGTGTGTTTGTAAATATATATTTGGTATGTGCACAACACACAAAACAATTCCCAAATGTAGCGACACGTAACGCTGAAAAACGCTGCTGTTGCTACTGCAATTGGCAAACAAGTCAAGGTGGTAAATGGCAAATGAAACACACTGAAAAGTTGGCTGGAACTCGGAATGGGTGGCAAGGTGGCACCTGATATGGTGGATGATGGAAATGGGGGCGGTGTTGGGAGCGGGCTAGTATCCAACTGGGACGACCTACATGGGGCACATTTTGTGTCAACTGCGCCACGTAAATTGCCAAAAGGGCAGCCAAGAACAACAGCAACAACATCATAGTCGGCCACGTTGACAAGTTAAAAAGTTGTGCAGAGCAAAACAAAACCAACATGCAGCAAACAGCAAACAGCAGCAGTCAATAAACTATAAAATATGCAATGTTTGAATATTTTTTTAACGAAAATATTTTATGCATGCAGGTGAATTGATTCAACGAGCTGCCAACGAGCACCAGCCCAACCAAACAGTCAAGCACTCGCATTCAGTCAGCCAACCAAATGGCAGCCAACGTTGCACCCAAAGGAAATTAGCTTGACAGGAAATTCCACAACATTGCTGCGACGAGGCCGCGAAACCACCAACCCGACCCAAGACCACCCAGTTAACCACCCATTTAACCATATGCCCAATGCATTACGACCCCTCGAATCATTCTCTCTCTCTCTCTCTCACTCTCTCTCTCTCTCTCTGCCTAGCAAAACTCTGGCACGTTGACATTTTCGCTCATGCCGATTTTCATATTACATTTGGTTGAGCTTAAATGACAAATGTGGTTGGTAAGCCGACGTCTGGGGCCTGGCGCCTCCCGTGGGCATCCCGCCTCAACTCCTTCCTCGCTCGATATGCACATCCTTATTCGGCGCCTGGCTCCACCTACTGTGCAGATCGTTGCCGGCTAGCATTGAAGTTGAGGCATTTTTGGTTTGCGGTATTATTGCCGAATGACAGCCCAACTAACTGCCTGCCTGAATGACTCTATATATTTGAGTTTCTCGCGACTGCCTGCCTGCCTGCCTGCCAGTAAGCTTGTGTGCATATATGCGTGTGCCATCTGTTTGGTATGTGTATGTATGTGATTGAGTGTATGCGCCTGTGTCTGGTCGAGTTGGCTTTGTGATTGTGATGGATTGTGTTGGTAGTGGCGGCAATGCGGCGACAACGGCTGCCATATTGTTGACTGACTGTCTTTTTCGAGCGAATGAGTACAAAATGTGTAAGACTTCAATACGATAGAAAAAAACAATCTTATAATTTGATCAAAAATTAGTTTACAGAGTCAGACACTGATATCTTATTTAAATATTTTAGGAATTTACTTTGGAAACAAATACCCAAATTATTTACAAGAAATTTCGTTATTTTTTAAAAAATCGACGATATATTGACTGCTCAAATCCGTCACGGTGCAAGTGGATATTCTTCGTATTCCACATGGTCAATGGTCAATAAAGTCAACTTCTGATGTATATAACCTCACAGTATATGTGAGTTTCTCTTATTTATGTGCTAGCCATTATCAAGCGAATTAATCGTAATGACCTAGACATTTGGCATTCAATGTTCACATAACATTTAGTTGAGTTCAAGTTTGGGCCGGTGAGAAATAAGGGATGCATAAGAAAACAACATTGAGCGAAACAACTGAATTTATATGAATATATTGGGAAACAATTTGATGCTGAAATTGGGTTTAAGATATAATAGAGATAAGGTAACAATTTATATGAATACAATTATTTTATGGTATTTTTCAGAATTCTTACTTCAAAATGAATCGACCAATAAAAGTTTTCTGAGTAAACATGATATAGGGCTAGTTTAAGTTATGTAGAGCTCTACTCTCCCCTCAGTTGTATATACAAGATTTGGTTCATCAAAAGTTAATATCAACTCGGCACACGCCTATCTCAAAGAGATAGAGTATTTTAATACCTCAGAATCAACCTACCTTTGCTGCAAAGCCACAATTCGCTACAGTTTCGCTGCTCTAATGATTTTGTGAGAGCACAAAGACCTTTTGAGAGCAGCAAGCTGAAAGCAACCCCCGGTGTGCAACATTTGCGCACGTTACAACAAACAACAACAATTACAACAGCAAAGAGCAACAAAGAGATGCCTATCGAAACCTATAAATAAATTTGCCATAGCCAAGTCAAAAGCAATATACAAAAGGCAACAAACGGCGAAAATATTTGAAAATTAATGCAAAGACATACACACACATACACACACATACACACACATACACACACACACACACACACACACACACGTAAATATAGAGGGAATAACACGCATACGCAGTGTATGTCGACAGCATAAGATAAGGGTCTGAGGAAAAGCAATAAAAACCGTCAAGTTGGCAACATTGACGACATCGAGTGGGACGAGTCGAGTATAACGCTTTACGACTATAGACGATGTCAACAAATAGCGCAAATACTGGCACAGCGAACGTGGCATGGGCATCTTCACCTGCGGCCTAAAAGTATGCAATAAAAAGGCAGCCGCTATCGTCACAGCCATTGCGACTGTCGCCGCTTTGCATTAGTCCTGTGAAAAGGGACTTTGGCTGCGTTTCTTTTGATGCCCTGTACAATGCGGTTATCGAACGAAAGATCCTTTTAATCAAAAATGTGTATGAAATATTTTTCAAATATGCTATGAGTAGAGAAGAATCTCAGCAATTTAGATTGGTTTTTAATTTTTAAAAATAATGTATTCAAATTGATTTATTTTTAAATTTTGCTTTTAAAATAAATAATAAATAAATACAAATCTGGAATATTTAGATTGTTTTAATTGATTTTAATACCAAATTAATATGTATAAAATTAAATTTGTAACATATAATTTTCTATATTGAAAAGCAATTAACATAAAGCATTCCAAAACTCTTTGAAACAAAGATATTATATTGATTAAACTTTTAAATCTTTTCAAACATTTCTTTGCATTTCATTCATTCAATTTACATCATAAGAACGTAGGGTTTATCAGAGGGTATAAATGTCTTCTATCAGTTTTTGTATTCACAATTCTTACTCTGTTTGCAATGCGCTTTTAATTTGACCGCGTCTGGCGGCAACGATGGCGATGACTACGACGTCGAGGACGACTTTGGCGTCCTTTTCCTTTGCCAGCGCAGCGGCGCAGAAACTTAATTTTCCCACTGTAGCTGTTGTTGTGGTTGTTGCTGCTGTTGCTCTTGTTGTTGTTGACTTGCGTTTTTGCATTGCAGTGCAAAGTTTGCGAGTCGCTAAAACTTTAGCCATTTGTTGTTTTTTTTTTTTTTTTGCGTTCCTTTTTTTTTTCTTGCTTGCAACAATTTCCAGAACGAGGCTATTTGTTGCTTCGCTGGGCCAGACGACGGCAACATCAACGAAAATGTCGCCCAAAACCAATCATTTCCTTTATTCTCAGACCATCGCCTGCCGACGACGACTCTTTCTTTACTATCTCTCAGCGGATGTCTTACTAAGAGGGCAACATTTTAATATACTTGTGGATGGCAGCCATTGGCTCACTGCCATTTACAGCGTCCTCCCATGCTCTCTCTGTGTCACGCAATTTTCTTACTAAAATAAATTTTATTTCGCTTGGTTTTTGGTTTCGCCTCGGCGTCGTTTTTCATTTCATCGAGCGGACGGGCGCGCGCGCGCCCTGTTTATGAACTGCTCTGCCCTTAAATTGTCTTTATGCCATGGGCCAACTGCATGCCACTTAGACGTTGTCTTTTGACCCAGCCTGCTTCGCTGTTTAGCTTTCCTTCATTTTCTTTTCTACTTTATTATGTGGTCCTGTTTCTCTTCTGCTCCTTTTCGGGTTTTGCTAATATTTTGCGTTTTTTGGCAAAATGACATCCTTTGGGTAAGCGAGCAGTGCGCCGAAATTTTTACTTAAATTTAGTTTTGTGTATTTTCGCGACTCCTTTGGCCCGCTGACTGCATACTTTGCCGTAGTTTCCTCAGGGAAATTAAAATGTGCTCAGAGAATAATTTGAGTACATTTGGTTATGCCCTGTATCAGAGGTACACAATGGGGTATTTCCAGCGGTTCTACAAAGGCTTTTCTATGCCCCCAAGTATTTAATGGCTTATGTTTGTTTTTATTTTTTGTAAGGCCCGCAAGTAATAATCATAATACATAATAGAAATAATTCAAAGTTTGGAATATAAATAAAAATATTATGCGTTTTAATAATATTAATGAAATACAAATATATATATAAGTAAATAAAAATATAAATAAAAAAAAAAAAAAAATTTATATATATATATATATATATATATATTATAAATTTAAATAATTTGTATGACCATAGTCGCTAAATCAATATTAAAAACTATGAAAGTTTGTATTATATCTTCATTATTTATTTAAATAATAATAGAAATTTCTAGTATTAAATTATTTTATTTTATTTTTATGAGGGAAATACCTATTATGGAATTTACGACCAAAGTGTAAGCGATAACGTATAAGAATTGAGTTCAAAAAATAAATAATTACAGTAGACATAAATTATTGAACAGCCCTTTTAAATTTAAGGTGCCGCTCTTTGGAAACCCGAGTAGTTCAGCATAGGTTCATATAAGTCACTCAGTGTATCAAGCATCGTTGCACTCAAATATCAGTCGCTTTACTACTACTACGATACAAAGCAATTGAGCATAGATCGATGTGGCTCACTCATCTGAGTGCAGCACAGTTCACTGTTCTCATTTATTAAATTGCAATGAGAGATCATATTCAGACAGCACAATATTACAAGAAACCAATACAAGAAACCCTATCTCATTTTCTGAAAATTGTACAGAAATTCAATTATTTGTGCATACATCGGCAACGTAAAACTCCCATCACTCTTTACAGTACAAGTAATTATATGACATTTTTCCTATTCATGACAGAATGAAGACAGAAAACTTTAATAAAATCTGCTACCTGAATGTGTTCGCTAACTGGTTAAACACATTTTTTGTAATTTTATTTTTCTCTTTCTGCAACGTGGCTTCCACCGTCTCTATTTGTGCATGTCAAATAACATTTCATTGACTTTTGCAATATTTCGAGCGTTATGTTTCACAAGTGCACATATTGGAGTAAGCGTTACAATCGAGAATATCAAACGATTCGCGTTGATTTGTCAGTCACATCTGAATATCAATGAACTGCCGGAAATTATAGAAAATAAAATATTTATATACAAGTCTCTAAAATTTTATTAATAATTTTATATAATAAATTTACTTGAACTACTTAAAATGCTCAAATTCGATCTCCATATCTTCTCCAAATTCATTTATTCTTTCTTCTTCGTGCCATTGGTCCCTTGGATATCGACATGATATGATTTTTTTATTTTCGGTTTCTCCTCTGGATGCTCATGATTTACACACTTATACCATATAACAGATATGATACCAAGAATAATACCAATTATTATACCAATCGCAGACATCGAAATAAGAAACACAATATAATGACCGCCATTTAACAAATGTTCCAAAAAATCTATTATCGGCTGCACCACAAAAGAGCAAATGACTTCAATTGGATTTAGTAACATTTTAATATAATTTTTCTATTTCTCCTGTTCGTTTATATACATACAATAATTCTGTGAAACTCATAGACTGCGTGATGAGAACTTCTCTGGTTGAAACACATAAATCACTTTTTCGTTTCAAGTCATAAACAATCAGAACACGTAAATTTCCTGAGATAAATAGATATTGAAAAATTTAAGTTATCAAATTATTCGTACTGTCATGGAGTTCCAGGAATATTTCCACAAGCAAATGGCCGTATTCAATTACCATTTGCACTCGGACTATGGACTGCTAATCAAGACAGCGACTTGCATTGCTTTCGGCGCCGTCTGTGGCTGGATTATGGGCCTCATCACATGGCTGCTATACAAAGTAGCCAAATGGCAGGAGATTTTCCCAACCACACGCTACAATTATCAGGACGATGATCTAGATTTGGAATTGGATACAGATACAATTGGGTATAACATTCCATTGCATGATACAGAAAGTGATAGACCGATCTATAGAGGTCTATAATCACGTAACGCTGGTAAAGGCAATATCGCTAACAGAGCCGCTTGTCATTGATCTCTTAAGTGTATGTTTACGCGTATGTGTGAATGTAAATATGTATCTGTATGCGTGCTTGTGTTTGTATTCATGTTCATTGAAATTTAAAAGACTTTTGTAACAAATTAAAATGCACTTGCCTAACTCAACTGCCTCTTAGACTGTCTCGAGTGTGCGTCAAATTTCAAGTTGAAAACAGTAGCTAAAAAAATTTGCCGCAAAGTCATTAGCAGAATTTTCGTATACTGGTTCGATGTTGCAACGTTTAAATTCAATTACTCATACGCTACGTAGTCGTAACCATTCCACAGTCACCACATGAAAAAGATGCTCCTCCACTCGGGGCATGTGTGTTTGCTTTGAATATGGCCACAGGCTCGAAATATTTAATAAACCATATATCTTTTCTTTTTGCCGGCACAACATTTGCTGTTCTGCGCAAAATTCTTGCTTTTGTTGGTCTGTGTGTTTGTGCTGTCTCCTCGTCTTCCTACTACTGTTGATTTTTCACAAATCGCCGGAAGCTATTTTTCCACAAATTCCATATAATATATTGGCTGTCTTTTACCGTCGCTGTTGTGTGGGTATTGAAGGTCATGACTTGATTTGAAATTAGCCTTAAAGCTTACTTAAGTTTTCATATACATTCATATATATGTATACATATATTTTTTTAACTTTTTTGTTTTTGTTTATGTCAGTGATTGGCTGTTGCCAAAGGTTATACTTTATGAATTGCAAATTTTAACGCACATTTCTTTGCAGAAATTCAAAAAACAGAAATCAGCATGTTTCAGGGATATATAAATAATTTCAAGAGCTCGTAAGATGTATAAAGCATTAGAATGCGAATACATATATGCGTATATACCGAAGAATATGTATCGAACATATTAGTAGAATCAATATTGTATCGATCTATTTTCAATTAGAAAATCAAATTGTTTACATATTATGTTTACTATTTAGCTAAACTAAAATACAGAAATTAAATTAAAATAAATATTTAAATAGCAATTGCAACTTCTCCTCTTTTTAATACCCCTTTATATAAAACTAGAGTTCACTTTTCAAGCACAACTCTATCCGCAGTTATTAGCCTACTTTTACCAATTTGGCAACGTCGCATGTTCCATTGTTATTTAAAGACCATTGTCTAGGCAAGCACTTGAGAAATGCTTACAACATTTCAGAAACAGACTTTGAGAGATAGAGCGACGAGAGCTGCGACTACGACAACCCCAATTTTTGGGAAAGCGAGTTATAATTGCAAAAATGTAACAATGAATTGGGCGGGGCGGAGCGGGGCAGGGGTTAGGTCGCCGCCATACTGCGGTTAGCATGAAAGAGAATCAGAAAGTGAATAAAAGGCGGGGTTGCGTTCGCATTTAATCACCCAGCCAACCCCCCACTTGCGCGCAATTCATTCAGTGGATGTTGCCGCTGAATGCAGAGCTTAAGTCTTAGGGCGTCATTGCTACCCCTTCTTTCAAGGGTGTTGCCTGCCATCCAAATGCGCTTAGGGTGTCATAGCCGCAATCTCGTCGTCGCCGTTGCCGTCGACCTCTTCGTCCTCCTACACAGGACACAAAACAGCTGCCGACGCGACAACAAATTCCAAATGCAACTCCCGAAAAAATATGCTTCCCTATGCATTCACAGAGACTAAAACAAATCCAACAGCGTGCATGGAAATACGACTTAATTGATACATAAATACCAAGATATAATTTACACCAAACAGTCATTGCTCGACTATGAAATTTTCTGTTTTTATATATTATATAAAACATAAAAAATAAAAAAGAAACAATCTTGTTCTATTTAATATTATTTATTCCTTAAACGTGATTATCATTTTATTACAATTTAACTATTTTTCACATTCCAATGCAAAAGTAAAATAGGTTTTAAATATTTTTATTTTTTGATTTGTATTTATTTATTTATTATTATTATTTTTTATTCATTTATTTTTTTTTTTTTTTGTGTAATTAAATTTCAAAGAAACACCTATCTCTTATATCCCTACCTTAATCATCACGCACTAGCTACTGCTAGCTATTATAACTCTAATACACCTCTTCAAAATTGCACTACAGGGTATTAGAGTTTTAAGCCAGACAGTCAAAGCTCCCCAAGCCCTTTGCCATTCTAATGCGAACAGGTTGTGGATTCATTAAGGTTTTCCATTTCATTGAAACATGAGCATTTTTCATATATGAATGTGCCGTCATAGAAATAAATATATATTGTTATATACATATATATATATATATATATATATATATATATATATATATATATATATATATATATATATATATATATATATATATATATATATATATATATATATATATTTATTTACGATTTTTCCTGTGCCGCGCATAATGAAGCTGACGGCTTAGATGGCATGGGGTTGCATTGGTTGTTGTTGCTGTTGCCCAGGCAACGGCTCAGTTTGCTTTCCTCTTTCGGTTTTCTTCCCTTTTTTTTTCATTTATAGCAACAAGAATTGCATTTTCCGGAGCTCTCATTTCCATTGGGGAAATGGCACTGCGAAAGTATTTTACACGACTGCGATGCTCGTCTGCCTCTCTCATTTTTTTTGGTGCATTGAACCTACTCGCACTCATATTTTTGTCTGTGTATGCGGTTCACTTGCTGTGAGACTTTCGTTTTGGTAAAAATATTATAGGCTCACATTGTGTAGGTGTATGTGTGTGTGTTTGTAATTCGAGGCATTTTTGCTTTGTAAGGCATGCAAAATTTTGAAGGAGAGAACTAGCTGAAATGGGATGTAAATCGCCTTGATAAAAGCAACCTGGATTAAAGTTGACTGGCTTTATAAAATTAAAACGTTTTTTGTATTATATAAAACTTTGATAACCTTTAAATCATGAAATGTTTAATTTACAAATTTTTAATAAACTTATCAGGTATAAAATTTTACATATTTCCAATGTAGACAGAGTTTTTTATAAGTAGTTTATTTTTTTGTTTTGTTGATTTTTTTTTTTTTTTTTTTTTTTTTTTTTCATTATTATTTATTTTTGTTTCTTTAATATTTATTTTTGTATATTTGTTTAAGAGATTATTTCGAGCAATTATCTAATTAGCTTAAATATTAGAAAGGGAGTATTCAGCTTCACCTCCAAATAATATATTGAACATCTTTGAAACATTATTTCCACTCATTATCGATTTTGTGTATGGCCGTTTCCTGCCACACGTGAATAATTGTATGCCAATTGCCTAGGTCATTTCGATTAATTCGCTTGTTAATGGCCAACGAATAAATAAGTGATACTCGCACAAACTGTTTGCGTACACATCAGAAGTTTGCTTTCATTCGTTTATTGACCATTGAGCATGTGGAATACCGAGGACATCAAATTGCTGCGTGGCGGATTGGCTCACACAATTTACAGACGATTTTTCCAGTGTACGGCCTGGTTTCTCTATGGCATTTCACGAGTTTGTTTTTTCTGCAAACTGCGCTACAATACACAAAATAATCGTGTGGAGGAGACGCAGTATAATCCTATGCTATGGAAATTAGTAGTAACGGGTAAATTTATATTTATATTGGTGGATATTCAGAGTTATATTGTGCTTGGCATAGTCATATGGATCCATGTTTTTCGAGTCCAGAACAGCCACGGACAGAACTATTTACAAGGCTTACTCATCCAAAGTCTCATCATATCAGATCTGCGGCGCATATTAATTTTTTTACACTCATCTGATGATAGAAAGCTGATAATGCATGTTATCAACGAGATCTTCTACATCACTCAAACCATTAAGAGGAAGTTTGGCATGATATATCACTGCGAAATGTGCCTATTGTGCTTATACTTTTGCAAGCTGTATTTGATGTTTAGAATGCTAGAAGCCATGTGGTATCGGTATACATTTTTTTGGATCAACTTTTTGTATTGGCTGCTCAGCGAGTACTGTATTCTTGGCTACTTTACCTATGAGCTAATGCTGCTCAACTGGTATCGCAATTTTAACTACTTCTTGCAACGCTTTCTCGAGTACAACAAGAATCAGAGCTGCATATCTGCTCACTACTATCGTCGTTTGTTATGGCTCTTCAAACTACACTTACGCATAATTAATCTGCATAAGTGCATTCAGGAGAGAGTGGCCTGGTTGCCTACGGCGATCTACTTGACAATATTCATGAGTATCTTCAATACGAATTTGATAATTGAATGCATTATGTACTCCGACGATGAAATCGAGGACAAAATATTTGTAATCATGGATGGTTCTCTTGGTCCGGCTTTAATACCAATTCTTAATGTATTTATCATTGGCATATGCACAGATCGCATACGCAACGAAGTGCTGGCATTGCAGCAACAAATTATACTCGTTAATGTTATGTGTGTCCGTAAAGCCGATGCACATGATTTTCGTCTGAAGGTGTTGAATAATGAGGTGAGTTAAGGAATGCTTTTAATAGCAGCAAATAATATCTCTTTGCATGATTACAGCACACCGCTCTTATTGTCCATCAGAAGTTAGAACCATTGCTGAATGTAATCATTTTGCATATAATCTGCGATCGGGAATTTGCCTTTGACTACTTATTGACAGTGATCGTAACTGCCATTTCCTTTGTACAGTACACAGTGTCCTCAAATGACGTTGGCCGTGTATGTATGACGCACAAGTAGTGGTTGACGTAATCCATGGATTCACAAGGATATATCAAACTTTTCTTACTGAAAGCTTTTAAAATATTTCTTTTATAAATATATATGTTGAACACCTAGGTATAAGCCTATGAACAACTTGCTAAGCCTCAAAACTTTTCTAAATTTACACTCAATAACAGCAACCGCTCAATAACATTCAATAGTCACGTTCCAATTCGATATTCAATGTCTTTGCAGAGTGAAAAATACTATGCAAAACATAAAAAAATTTTTGATACGTTTTGCTGGTACATTTAAATTTATTTTTGCAACCAACCCCGAGAGCGAACGTGTGTTGCTCCCAATCTACACACAACCTTCCCGCGCCAGACGATAAAATAATAATCGATTTGACTTTGGTTTGAGTTTTTTACTTTTTCCCTCGCTCTCTCACTCTTTCGCACTTTTGGTTAACAAAAAAAAAAAGCCCTCAACTCATCCGAGCCGCCCCACAAAAGAAGCGTAAAAGAAAAAAAAAAAATGAAGTGGAGCTCAGGCACTTCCTGCTGGGAATCGATTTTTGTACATTTCCCAAACTGCGATGCTACCAAAATTTATGCGAATTTGAATTTGATATGGTTAAACTGTTTGCCTAGGCAACGTCAGCCATGCAAATGGTTTGATAAGAGCAACAGCGAGGTGGGCATGGAGCATGGGGGCGTATTGTAGGCTATCATTGTGCCTAGCTTTGTCGTTTTTTAGTGTAAAATTAATTTGCTATAATTCATCAATGGACCCAGCCAAAGGATTATTTTGCATAAAAAATTGTGGCACTTGTCGATTTTTGCATAGTCTGCTTTTGGTAACAAGCAGCAGCAGCAGCAGCAGAAGCAGAAGCAGAAGCAGGAGCATCTGTTAGGCAAGCGGTTGGGCTCAGATAATAGCGTAGAGGGAATGGAAGGTGGTCCATTTGGTGTGTGTAACTGACGCACTTTGTGTAATTTATGGCTGCACATTTATTTTATTGAGTTTAATGTGGGCGCAGTTGTTGCCAGCGCCTTTCAAAGGTGAAAGGTTGGGCTGCGTTGCGTTGCGTTGGATTGGATTGGGTTGGTGCGTTGTGCAGGCAGCTTGAAGGATGGCAACTGCTGGTCCATTGGCGCTTTGTTATGCCTGACTGAACGCATTGGCAAAATGTATTACGTTTGAGCAGGGGATGAATGGTATTTGAAGATGCCACAAACACAGTTCATAAAATGAATCAGCGTTTCGCAGTCATTCGAATATTAAATTCCAATAAATTTTGCACTTGCAAAATGTCGAGAAATATTACGATTAATTAGTCAATTGAACAATGCAACTGGAAATGCGTTTTAACAGTAAGCTACGGTTATAAATAAATTTTTTAAAGTCATTAAAATGTTTGTTTTTTATTTGTTTCTTGGGAAATTTCATGAACAGAAATTAACTCATTAAATTAGTTAAATTTAAAATGATTCTAATAACACATTTGATAAATTAATCAAATTTTTATTATTACAACTGCCTCAGTTACCTATTTTTTTCTTAAATAACGAAATATTTTAAATAATGAAATTCGATTAAGCCCTCAGGCGAATTCTAATCCAAAAATGATTTCAATGCTAAAATTCATAATTATTCATTATTAACTCAAATCTCCAACTCGCTCCGGCTGAAAAATATATTACAAATAATTTCAAACATTATCAAAGCCCCATTTCGGTTGCTTTAAATCTTGTACATCCTTGACAACTAAAAATATACTAAGACGCGCATTCAATTTTATAATGCCAATTAAATGAAATATGTTTTTGTAAGCCGATTTCCAGGACAAATAAGCAAACAAATTAAATCGTTAGCCCCACAAAACTTTCGAGAACAAAACCCAAACACAACGACGACGTTCGCCCTGTGTGTGCCTCTGATGTTGGCTCAAGAACTAATTAAGCATTCAGAAACGTTTTGGCATAAAGTTTAAATTGTCTGTGGACATGGGCCCGATGATGCCCGACTCTAGCTACGAAAATCCAATAATAAAGCCAAAGCTACTGTTGACGACGACAACGACGACGCTTGATGGTCATAAATTATAGCAAATTATTAAGCAAGAGTCAAAAAAGTTTTTTGTACCGCACGCGCCAAAACAACAGTCGCAAGTACATTGCGTATACGTAATGCCGGACCATGTCGCCTTGTGCTGTGGCGTATGATTTATTTTTATTATTATTGGCGGTGAATTTTAAATCAAAAAGTGCACAAATACTGCCTCTGCCCCCACCAACAATGAAGCGAGGGCGTCGTCTCGCCAAACCCAAAATGAATGAAAAAGTAGCAAGGGCAACAGCGGCAAAAAAGTATGCTACAGTTGTTTGAGTTGCCGTCGGTCGCAGCTGCTTTTGTCATTATTAATAACTGTTAATTATTCACCATTATAACTATGCTTGAGAGCACGTTTCGTGTTTGTTCTCCATCACGCCCACCATCTACTACTATTATCCCGTATTCTCTCACTCTCTCTCTCGCTCTATGTACTTTGCTGCTCAAGTAAATTCTCTTTTCATTTTGTTTGGCATCATATTTTATGTGCTTCTTAGTTAACGCCTGTTCGTCTCGCCTCATTTTCATCTCACTCTCACTGTCTCACTGTCTCACTGTCTCACTGTCTCTCTGTCTCTCTATTGGCCATATTTACATATTATTAAAAAGTTTTTCAAGCTCAGACGACAACGACAACGGCGACGGCAACAGCGACGGCGACGGCGAGCAGGAAACTTTTCTATTTTGCCTTGGCTAAAGTTATTGAAAATTCATGAATAATTGACATTTATTGCAGTTGGCACAACTGATGGTCGATAATGGACGACCGAAGGCCCACTCTAAACTGGGTGTGCCATCTGAGATTTTCTCTGTGCGTACATGCGTGTGAGTGAGTGTCTCTTTCTCTGTCTCTGTCTCTGCGTCTGTCCATTTATAGACATAAATATTAAAGTAGCTTACGTACTTAATTGTAAATTATGTATTCAATTAGTTATGCCAGGCTGCCCGCACCAACAATACTGTCAGAAGCTCAGTAGACGATGCGTGTGTCACTGCCATAGATAACTAGTTTAGGAATATTCAATCATATTTTCAATTTACTGTTCGTATGCAAAATTGTCAAAATATTCGCATTGAACTAAATTAATTCGCTGAACTATCGCTTGAATTGGGTACTGTTCCAAACATAATTCATGTAGTTCATTGAATCAAGTATTTAATATATTTTAAACACATATATTATTTATTTTAGACTTTTGAATATTAGATTTTAAATAAAACTTTACTGCCATTGAGCAATCCATCAATTTAAAATAATTCAAGCAATAAGTTTGAACTTAGACTGAACAAATGGCCAGACTTCAGAAGTAGAAATATATGTCACATTTTAACAATGTTTTTATTTTAGAAATAGTCATATGTAATTTACTTTCAATGCATTGTTATTTCATGAATATTTAGATATTTTGTATTCTTTGTTTCCATTGAATAATCAAAAATATATTAAATAAGTCAAGACGCTTAGCTTTGGTAAAAATCAATTTTAAAACTTTGGTTTAACGAACAGCCAGAGGGGCTAGAGATCTGCTTTTGTAGTTAGTTGATAGCATTGCAATTTTTGATTAAATGTGGCCCGCAGCACGTTTACATCACTAAAATCTGCCAAGCATTATGAAAATGTGAGCTAACCATACGGACCCAACCCACTCGCTGGCTGCCTAAATATATTTTGCCATAAAATAACACCAGAGGGCGCTGTCAGTAACATAAGCTCAGCATTTCCGTTTTTGTTTTAGTTACAGCTAAACTGCATATGTATATATTATATGTATGTGTATATATATGTGTGTGTATGGGTGTATACGTGTGTGTGTGTGTTTGTGTGGGTGCCTCTCGTGTGCATACGGTAACATATATTTCAAAACATTTATGTGGGAGTATGTAAACCGCATATGCTGATGGTTTTGAGAGACGGCGCTACGCATTTCCAGGCATTTGCATTCAAATGCATTTAATTAAATCAACTAGAACCAACAGGAAAATGCAGTAGCAGCAGCAGCAGAATCAGCAGCAACGAACTCATCTCAGCTCTGCACAGCAAAAGACCTTCCCTCGCAGAGAGACGCATACCCCAGGCGCTCAATATGAGCCTCATAACATTTAAAACAAAATTTATTTTGTGCAAATTTTGCCAGGTTCGTTAGTTTTAATTGTGTTTAGTTTTCATTTTGCAGTTGTCAGTTGTGCCACAGTGGCGCAACACAGCAAATTATACCAAAGAAATCTGAGCTGTCACTTGACGACTGAATCAATGAAGAAAATTTCGTATATGTATATTGCTATGAGCGAGAGTTTATTTGTTTCAGCATTAAATATTATCGATAGGCGGCTTATATTTTGTTATAACATATGTATTAGAGTAATGGAATTCTTCTTAAATATTTTTACAATATTTTTTTCCAAGTAAAAAGTATTGTGTAAAGCAGTTTTTCTTAAGTTAACTACATTACATAAACAGAAAAAATTCCTTAAACAATTTTTTTTAATAAATCAGACTTCTATTTTGCTTAATTACAGAACTTCACATTATTTCAAATAGATTATTAAAATTTCAATTAAAAGTCAAATTATCATATATACACTTTTTAATAAATTATATTACATGTCTCGAAAAAACAACAACTCTCGTGCCTTTGTTTAGCTTGACATCAAAAAGTTTGCATTGCTTACAATTAACTGAGCTGAAAATGTTATATTTTTAGCCGACTGTTGATGCGTTTTCTGCCAATTTGACAGTTTTGGGCTTGCGGTTTTTAAAAATAAGCAAAGCCATTAAATAATACACAAACGAAGCAAAAGTCAGATCGAGACTGCTGTCGACCTGTCTGCCAGACAGCCTATTAGCGTGCCAGCCTGCCAGCCTGCCAGCGGCTACAGCTCTGGGTCAATCCCACTGTCAATTAGCGATTGGCTGTAACAGCGTACCCCCATCAAGCTGTCAAAAAGTTAAATGTGAAAAACTCATTCGTATCATTTATATTATTATCGCTAATTGAAGACAAGGCCGTAGGTAATACCCAATGGCTTCAGCACACACAGTCTCGCCTCCGACAGTTCACAATTGAAATCAAATTTGGGGCTCTGTAATGAACCAATGATAACTTGCCTAGAAAAAAGGTTTATAGAAGGCATTCAACATTGTATTCATGTTTCTTAACACTCGAATGCATTTCGTCGTTTCTGTTTCAGTTACTTTACGAAAAAACTTGACAGTGGCTTCTAACCCAAATGGGATAAAGTTTTGAATTTATTTCATTATTTTCTCTTTTTACATTTATTTTTTATTATGTTGCTTTCAAAAGAAAATTCTGCACGACTACACTGATTTATTTAGGTCGATAACAGAGTAGACACAACTTATTTAAATCTGCTACAAAACAATCTAACGGGGTTAACTTGAAGAGTTATCCAAAATATGTGAGTCATGTGTATTTTGTGTTTGAGTAAATGATTTGTTATTTGATGTTCTACTTTCTAGCGAAGTTTCCAATTAACATAAAGCAAATCTCACCTAAAACCATACTTTTAATGAGTACCGAAACTCTCTAAACGCACCTCGTTTTGTTACATCATAATTATCAACATGCATGCGCCAACATTTTAGGAGCTTATTTAATTAATTGAAATGGTGTCTTTTGCCAGACTTTGCCTACGACTAAACTCTCAAGCATTTTTGCTCATCCATTCGGCCCAGCCGCCGTGGCATCCATTAGTGGAACAGCGAGGCATAATTGTGCCAACATTTAGCATCATTATTTTTGCGCATTATCTTTGATCTTAATAGTGCGCTTTGACAACGTTTTTACTTCTTTGAGGCTAGCCCGCAAAGCATTTAATGTGATTAATTAATTTAAAGTCCCCAGGGACAAGTTACAAAGACATCATCTGCTCAAAGAATGTTTACTCAAAAAAAAAAAAAAAAAAAAAACACAGATTCCCAATTCCTCTAATTGCCTTCAATCAAACAAGAACCTTTCATAAGGCGCGCTGACAGTGACACTTGAAAAATGAACAACAATAACAACAACAACACAAAATGATAATAAAAAAACAAAAGAAACTAACGATATTTTGATGCTACCTACCGCAAGGTGCTTTTGAAAAATGAATGTGAAATTAAGGGCCTACCCTTTGATAAGTGCCAGCCAGGTGAGCAGTCGCTCGTCATTTTCTCATTTTTGATGGACATGATGGACATGCCGCACGGGTACAGTACAGCCAGGACAAAAGGTCCTTCTGTACGGGGCCATTTATCAACACTCTACGGCGCCATTTTAACTTAATAAACAATAATCAGACTGTAATTATATGATGGTAATGGTATAATGAGAGCCCAGACAATACGTCAACGTCCTTGTTTGGCTTGATAATTGAAAATGTTTGTAATTTTCGCCTGGCTTTCCTTTCTCTTTTGCTGTCGTCTTGTGCTTTCCCCCAAACTTTGCACTTTTATCTGTTGCAAAACTTTTGTTGGCCTTTTTTCTCCATTTGCTTTCATTTCTTTTTTTTTCCTTTTTGTTTTGTTGCTTTTGTTATTGTTGTTGGTTGCTGCTGCCGCAAAAGTTTTGCGACAGTTTAGGGATTAGCAGTCCCGAAGTAGGCAACGCCAAAAAAACAAAAAAATAAAAATAAAAAAAAAGCAAACAGAAAAAAAAAATGAGAGAAAAGTTTCAGGTCATGTACAAATTTAAGTGCTAAAAAATTTGCTGGATTATGTGGTAGTTGATGAAGTTGTTGCGCGGGGAATTAAATGTCAAATGTTTGAGCTTCATTCGTATTGTGTTGCTCGAGTAATTCACTAATAGATTTCTCTGCCAAATATTGGATTTTGATGATGATCTACTACTGCTTAATCTCCACAACTTCCATACGTGGGCCTGGCAAACAAAAACTTTTGATTATTACTGGCAGCCCACGCGCACAAAACTTAAGACAAACACAGCTGACGTTGCTTGTGGAGTGAGTGAGAGAGTGAGCCGGTGAGAGCATTTGTGGGCTGGCTTGGAGGCTCTGCGGCCTATCAAGATAAATATTAGGCACATTTTACGCCCGCTTATTATTTTTAGCCAAGGCAAAGTTGAACTTTTAGCACGAGCGTGTACCGAAACTAACTAAGAAAGCAAGTAGCAACAAAAGGCTGGGGATATGGGGAAAAGGTAATCTCGATCGTTGCCAAATATTATATATGCACGATTATATACTCTTTAAAGACTGAAAAGTCAGCGAAAACAAATAGTAATTATTGCATATTATCTATTCATAATGGGAGCGATTCATGAATTGTTATTTACTTTTAAGTACAACATTTTTAAAATTTTTTAAATTATTATTTAACCAGTTTGCTTTTAATATTATAATGTTAATATTGATTATTATTTTATTATTTTTAATTTTATGTACCTTGGAAATTTATGAAGTGTAACGAATCAAAAAATTCTGTTGCCCTAGTGCCATTGTAACTTTTTATCATATGAAACTAAAGAAATTTCTTAACTTTTCCCCATCACATTTCCCTATCAAGCTATAACAACCAAGCTGAGAGATAGATGCTGGGTATTGGCTGGAAATTGAAGTCCCAGCGCAGCTGATATAAAAATCATTTTCGGTACAAGCCAGACATAAGCCCGAAGCTGTTGCTTTGCCAACGACTTCATAGTTTACTTCAAGTGCGACGGGGGCCAATGAAGATATTATATAGATATTATTATTCTGTGGCCACGAGGAGCTGGCGGTGGTACTGTGGAACTTTTCACTAAGATGCTCGCTTGTACTTGTTTGCGCTTGGGCTGGCCCCTTGCGCAATTTAACTAAAAGCTCAATCAATCATCTCACATAGACACAGCGCCTCCATGGCAATGCTTAATTTCTGCATTAGTTGCTCTCCTCTCTTCTCTGTATCTCTCTCTATCTGTCTCTTGCACAGCTGACGCTGCCTTTGTCAATGTTGTCATAGAGTTTCGCTTGGACCAAGGACCGTTGCGCCTGAAGAAGTTTTAAGCCGCTTTTCAAGGCGCTTTTTGAAGTTTATCTGCTCGGTTGGCAAGTTTGGCCAGGCAACAAAAAAGCCCCCCTGGCATTACCTGGCCAAAATACTCGCGCGTTTATGTGTGTGTTTGTGTGCTTGTATGTGTTTGTCTTGCATGCATTTTAGGCAACCGCTAGCAAACATATTTGTTTAGTTGCAAAAGGGTTGATTATTAGGCACCAATGCTTCTCAACTGAGAATTGTTGCGGCTAATGCGCCCAAAGGCGGCTTAGCGATTAAGTCTGCAACGTGATGAGGCCTTAAAGTAATTGCTTGGAAATGAGCCCAGCTTTTGATGTACACGTTGTGCAATTAAAATGGGGAAAAGCCTTTAAGTAGGCTTTACACAAAAGAAATATACAAGAATGAACGACTGGACATTCCCTAGAAAAAGTACATATACACTTGACAGCAAATTATAAACATTTAATAATACAGAATAAAAAAGAAACACATTGCTTAAATAGCCTTATTAACTGGAGAACTTTCATAGAAATATCCTCACCTGAACCCGTATGTACTGCATATCTTGTGTCCCAACAAATATGCCCAACTTAACCAGAACATGGCTTGAGTTGATAGCACAAAAAACTATCCTGCATAAACTTACAGCTCGCGGCTGATGCTGAGTTGCACCCTTATTCCCACAGACGACGACTATGATGATGATGAGCGACAGAGCAAAAAAAATATATATTTATATATATATAACAAAAACAAAAAAAAAAAAGTAGAAAATGCAGGCAACAACAACAATAAGAATAAGAATATAATTATGTCTGCTTTTTCGCAATTATTTCAATTATAAACACAAGCTGTTGCATTTGGCAGTGTGCCACAGCAACAACAACAACAATAATGGCAACAACAAACAATGAAACATTGCCGTCGGGCAAACCAGGGTCCGGGTGCCGAGAAAAGGGTAACGGGCTGCTTTTCGCATAAAAATCCTTTTGCACACTTTGCAGCATGCAGCATGCAGCATGGAGCATAGGGAGATGCTTGCATAAAATGAGCACATTAGCCTAAAAGCAGGCAGCATAAACTGTGCACAACTCCAGCTACAGCTCACTGCTGGGAGCAGAAGGTGTTGCACTGAGCAAAGAAATAAATAAAAACTAGACAAAAGAATGTTAGTGCATATAGAAGACTAAATACCCTAGCAGATAACTACGAAGTTTATAAGAAATTTTTAAGTGTTAAAAGAAAACATATAAATAAATAAATATAAATACAAAAAAGATAATAAAAAACTTTAACATGTGATAGTTACAACCTCTACCTCTTTCTTTTCCTAACCTGTATATTTTATTTACATTATCTAACACAGAACCGAATATGGGCATTTCTCCAGAAAAGTCAACTTTTTCTATTGTTCGACCCCTTGGTTTTTTGTAATCATCCTGAAAATGCATCAATTACAGTGAAATATATCAATTATACATAGTTATTTGTTTTTCTTAAGATTGAGATCTGCGCAAAAGGCAGCAATAAAATATATTTGTAAATGTTTCATCATAAAAATCTTGCATATGCATAAGTAACTATAGTCACAAGTTTATAATAGAAATGAGTAGTTAGAGCAGGTGTTTTACTTTATCTTGATAGCGCTGTAGAATGAAATGATAAATCTAAAATTACAATTTAGTAAAAATAACGCTTTTATACAGAGTCTAATTAATTCAAGATTTGTATAGTCTAAGTTGAAAATTTCAACTCTACATAGTTTCAATGAGAAAGAATGCTTCACTGCTATCATATTATTTTATAGACGCAGAAATTATGCAGTGAATCAAAAGTACAACTATAATTGAGAGCTTAATGCGTTATAATATTATACATATTTTTTTACTTTATTATTATTAATTGATAAATTGACGAACGCTTTTATCTCTTTAGGTTATAACGGAACTTAAACCAATACAAATTTGATAAATATATAAAACTAAAAATTCTCTTAGTTTCTTAAAAAAAATATATATGTATAATATATTAACCTCAATATTCTACAAATTATTTCTTTATATATACATATAACTAATATTAAAAGTTCTACAAATTATTACTTTAAACAAATTGACAAAACTATTTTTTGATGCTTATCACATATATCGCAAATGTGTCATGCCTTTTTTGCTCTCTTCTAATGGGTAGTCGACATAAAAACAAAGACGCTCCCAGTGCATGCAGCTGTTTTTATGTAACTGCCTGTGCTGCTGCAGCTTGTTGCATATGCATGCCTAGGCGTAATGCGTGAAGTCTGGACAGCGCAACAGCAACAACAACATAATTGCTATATAAACTGAATGAGCTTGCCTGACTTCTGACTGTGTGTGTGTGTGTGTGTGTCTCTCACTCTCACTCTGTCTCTTTCTGTTGTGTTTGTATTATTTTTGGCATGCGCCGGGAATTGTTTTTGGCTCATGTAACTAGCAGCAAAAGCAAAAAGCAACTCGTGCTCATAATAAAACTTTTACTATGACAGTAAAATTTTAATAAAATCACTGCAAAACTACAAAGCACTTGTGCTACAAAACGTACCAGAACAGACCAAGACCAAACCAGACCAGACCAGACGAGACCCAGCAGACATGTTCACTGGATGCCCGAGACTTACGAGTAGAGTGTATTAGTGTTGTTGATGTTGGTTCAAGAGCGTCGTGTAAAGTGCATCGCACGCAATTGAAAACAGCAAATACGTAGAAAAATTCACTTTGTTATGTTTACTACGACAATTTGTAACACACTTGAAATATTTATAGAAATGTTACAAGTATATTAATATAATAAATAGCATTAGATGACATTATTGAAAGTATCTATTGAGTATTTTAGAGAGTGACTGGTCAGAAAACAAAAATATATATTTATTTTTAATATCATTTTATCGTTTTGATTGAGCTTTCTTAGGCTATCAAATTATTATAATAATTTACTTCAATTATCTTTCAGAAATAATTTTTATATATTTTCTTACATATCACAAACTTGATAAAATAACAAAATCTTGTATTAAAATATTAAAATTTTTTGGTGCAATTTAATTTTTCATTAAACCAAAATTTATTTTATTTATATTCCTTTATTTCTGATAATGCATTTAATTGTTGATGGCTGAGCGCTGTATCGATGTAACTTTACGAACAAGCACTTCGTACTTGCTGAGCTGTCTCATAGGAAAATTCTCGTCACGGATGAAGCACAATTTCTGTGATAAATACAGGGTACCAATAAAAATACCATTATCGGTATTAGCACGGCAGACATAAACGCGTTCGTCTTTAGAGGTCGTGCCCACAGATACAGCGTGCTTCTCCAAGAATCCATCATAGCTGCGCACCCAGCCATAGGTGATGTTCGCATGGGAAACCAACAGCTCGTAGGAGCTGGTCTGCCTAGCTATTGAATCGGTGTTATATGTAGCCTTTCCAGTCTCAGCTCTAACACGCGCTGGCAGCACTGAGCTGGCGTAATCGACGCGACCGACGTAGTTGTAGTAACCATCTGAATCGATGCCTCCCAGAACAGCATTATCCGGGAAATTTATGACTTATCGGAAATCACCCATTTATCCGTAGTGTCATACGATCCGCAAAGAATAGTTCCCAGCAGTTGGGCAAAAATCAGCACACAAGCAATAAGTTTCGTTGGCGAATACATCGTTCAAAGTGTTCGATAACAAATCAAAGACTGTTCTGACCATTGTGGATGGACTTGATGTTTTTATATGCTTCTGATTATTACTTTAGGGAATTACTTGCGCTGATAAGCACAAGTATAATAAATCTTAAAGGGAGTGGGGGTTAACCTTTTTCATTGAATAACGATAAGATATGCCAAAATGTATTAGACGATTTCGTAATATGTACTATTAAATAACATTTGACTAGATAATTACTAACTTCGCGAGAACTATAACATTGATAAGAGTTGACGAATCATATTCTGATGAATTTTGTAAACTGTAGAAATAATATATAATTGCATTAAATTGATAACTTGAAGCAGTTAAAAAATTATAATTTTATTAATGTATTTAATTTAACATTGCATATTGTATACATACATAATATATACAAATACCACTCAATAGGCGTTTAAGCCCTTTTTGATTCCCTTTACCAATCTATACACACTGTCAGTACAGCTCTATATATCTCTCGCATAAATCAATTGCGCCACGCCCACCTCAAAAATGTATATAAATCAAATCAGAGCCATAACCCTAACTCAACCAAAAACAAAAGCCGCCCAAATGATAAACCCGCTAAAAAAAAAAACAGCAGAAGCAAAAATAAAAATCCTTAAAAAACGAAAGGAAACGCTTGAATTAATTTGCATTATTAAATCGTTCGCATAAATCGCACAGCAGCAGTAACAACAAATACAATAATGGAATAACAAAAAAAAATACAATACGATAATTAAAACATCCCCAAGGAGCTCGGAACTAATTGCCGCAGCCCTTTGGCAGTTGGCGGCGAGTGTTATAAATAAATAAATGAAAGCCAAACCGAACCGAACCAAAGTCAACGACATGCATAAATTATAAGCAAGTGTGGTACTGGCGCCTTAATTTATGCTTTAAAATTTCATATTAATAACGCACAGCATGAAAATTGGCTCACCCAACAAAGGCAACGAGAGAAAGAGATAGAGAGAAATCAACCAACACAGCGAGGGCAATCGAGAACGCGAGAAATTTGTTGCAAACGCACTAATTCAATAATTTATGCACATTTTTTAACACATGAACGCATTTGGGCAACTGCAAGGCTTCTCGAATCCTTTTTCTGACAATTTTAATTAAAATTAAGTAAATGGCAATGCAAAACGGAATCAATTTGGATATACATACCCTGTACTTAAATCAATTTTGTTTTGTGCAAAAGAAAAATATTTATTAAAAAAAAAGAGAATAATATATACACTTACTTATTTATTTGTCTTTTATGTATTATAACTGATTATAATTAAATTAATTATTATTAAAATATAACATGTAGATATTGGATATTGAATAATATAAAAGTTAATATATAACTTAATATATCTAAAAAAAAATATTTTTGATCACAAATTGCTCCAACATCTAAATAAAATTATTTTTATTTTTAATATATTTATTTCAGTCGTATATACTCCCTTGCTGCTTAATTACAGGGTATATACATGCATATAAATAATATTCAATCCAGGGCAATGAAGGCATATTGAGTGAGGTACTTTTGGCTTGGCGTGCGTTTCAAATTGAGCGGATTAAGTTTAATTACAATTTTTCGCTTATGGTGGGTGGTACACAGAGCTACACGCACATACACACACACACAGACACACACATTTACACACATGACACACGCAGAAGGGAAGAACATGCAGCAGCTCCTTTGTGCAATGCATTTGTAAGGGTTGTTCCTTTTGTCTGGCGCATAAATGAAAAGTAAACCTTTATGCAACACTCTGCGGGATGCAATGCAATGCAGGCCGAAACCAAAAGCAGAACCGCATTTAAAGCCAACCCCCCCTGAATCAACCCCCTCACGCACACTCGCGCGAACCTTCCATATCTGTGTAAAATTCGTTACGCACACGTGTTCACTGTTGCCCAGGCCGACGTCCCACAACAGCTCCTGTTGCGCTCAGTGCTTATAATTGGATTTAGTTGTCGTTAAGTTTGGACTGCTTATTGTTTTCAGTCAGCTCGTGCATATGTTGGTTGTCATTATTGGCACCCAACAACCGAGGCGACGATGCCAAGGCAATCTTCGCCAGCATCGCGTGCTAGGCTGACTATGGACACAGATTTAATGCATTTGCCTTTTGGGGTTGCCGCTTTTAGAGGCATTTAGCCCATTGAAATTACAGAGCCCATAAAGAAAACTGATTACTTGACAGGCGACTTAGACGTCACATCGCATGGGCGACGTGTCAAGAGGGTGCAACGAGCCAAGACATGGACAAGGTTAATTAAATGAAATTTCGCATTCAAATGTGGGGCTCAAACTAATAATGAATATTATTGTGTTGAGGCCAAGTGCATGCTGACCCAGGCCTAATTAATGGCCACGAAATACAGTTGTCAAGCAATGCATAGCAATGGCTAAAACAGATCAATGTGAGAGCATTTCAGATCATAATTACATATATTTATTTTAATTGATGCAAACGTTGTTTTAATGCTGATTCAAGTAATATAAAAACTATATTCAACTAGTGTAAATTATTATAAACAAATATTCAAATTACAGAGCCCTTAAAGGACAGAATTTAAAGTAAATTAATCAATTCTAACTTTTTTTAGCCTTAAATTTTTTATAAAAACGACTATTTGGTTTTAATAACATAAATACATTAATATCAGAAATATAAATATGTAATATTTACATTAGCTAAGATTGATTTAGTCCAAAAAGATTTTCAGATTTATAAAGTAAACTACCAAAATGGGAATATTATTTTATACATTTTTTTTTAAATAAATTAATTATTTATTTATTTATTTATTTAGTGTTTATTCTTAGTTTATTAATCACAAATAATATTAAATATTTGTATATATGTTTATAAATTTGTGCTTTATATTTAGAAAGTCATTCACTATTAAAAAAAAAAAACTGCTAGTATTTCTCATCTATCATTTATCAGCTTAGCTAAGCTTATAACTAAAATACTTTGTCCACATTTTTTTTTATTATTTTTCATTTTAATTTAACATCAATTGTAGCTTTCACCTAATTTAGCATAAACGAAACGTATCTATTGACACAATCAATACTTAATTGCGAAATTTACTAAATTCGATTCATCCAGATAAAGCTACATAATTTGATTGGCTTTTAAAGCCTTTTTCTTATTCCATAGTCTACCTTCGAAGTGACACTTCGGAACCTGATACTCTACGAATTATTTACAGAGTAATTACGTCTAATGCTTTTCCTTCTGCCCAAGTCTGGCGTCTGCTGGCCACATGGTCCTCTAATTACTTTCGAAAATTGTGATCAATCACACGGTATACATATAAATATGTATACAGAGTATGTCTTTATATATATATATATTTATATATATACAATATGCTGTACGTTGTTGTTCAAAGCTTCAACCCCACAGCCGCTGCATAATGACCAAGCTAGTGTAGCAAACACCTCAGAGTCAAAGCCAGAAGCCAATGGCATGGCTAAAAGCATTTCTGCCTTAATCGTTTCATGTCGCGCGACAAGTTAAACCCACAGCCAATACCCCCACGACTCTCTCCCCCACCTAATCCTTCAACGGTGGAGCCATACAGCTGGTGGTGGCAACCATTACAACTACGAGCCATGGTCAGCTGTGCGTCAGATTTGTGTAGATTAGCTGAATAGTTGGGTCTGGTTGTGCCTGGCGGCAAGCGCTCTTAGTAATAATTGCAAATCAATGACAGGGAAATTCAATTCAAAGGCTGCCAGGCGACACCACAACAGCAACAACAACATTGAACCCAACAATAGAAGCAACATGAAGGCAGCTTGAAATTTCAATTCGATCGATTTGCAATTGACAAAAAGCGTGCCGGACCAAATGTTGCCTGGCATACGTAGGTAGCGGGGGCCAACTCCACGGGATTTGCGTTTAAATGACCAACGCAATTATGGCCAAGCATAATTATAGCTATGTGTGTGTATATGTGTACATACTCGTATATATAAATATGTCTCTTTGTGTGTGCGCTATTGTGTATGACAGCGCTCGTGCGTTTCTGTGTTATATTGGAAAATTTAATTGATTTAATCAAACAATGACAAAGATTAATGCGATTTATTAACAAAGACGCCTACAATGGTGGGGTCTGATTGTTTAGTTTTCTATACTTCACAAATAAATTTTTTTTGTGAAATTAACAATAATTTGAATTTATACAAAAATTAAATTTGTGAAATGTACAATTGAAATAATTTTTTAAGATTATAAAAACAACAGTAAATACAGTTATTTCCTTCCTATTTCCTTCAGGAGATCTCGTAGTCGATCAGTCTCGACTAGAGTTTTCTTACTTGTTTTTATAATACTTTTTAAACAATTTTTCCAAATATACATCGATTTTTTTCGAAATACTTATATTGCATTAAATATTAATATGGGAAATATTTCAAAAATGAATTATTTTAAAATTATAAGGCAATAAATAATCAAATTAGGCAAAATTAGGCAGTACAATTCGATTTCACTAATTTGACTCCCCGTTCAGTTAATATATTGCTCCACTTATTCCACTTACTATTTGTGCGTTTATCTTGCATTTTTGTCGCATTGTGTATTTGCTTTGTGTAAGCGAGCTAATTGTTTTTAAATGCAAAACTATAAATATGCAAAGCATCTACATATATAAACAAACATGTATATGTATATGCCATTCAATGGCTGCATATTTACATGCAAGCAATAATTTATTAAATGGTAATTGTTTATGGCATATTATGGTCATTATGGTGCATGCCTTCATTTATTTTAATATGCCTTCAATCAACACACACACACACACACATGCACACCTATAGCCACACAGCTAACAATTTCAATCAATTGTCATTTGCATAAAATCAACATTAAAACGGCGGCGTCCTCCAACCACAATCACAAAAAAAAAAGTAAAAAAAAAGGAAAACAAGTAAAAAAAAAAAATGTTCAACCCAGCGAAATTTTAATTAAAAATCAGCTTACAACAATGGCAAACAGCAACAAAAATTTCTACCGAAAAAAAATTGCCGAGCAACATGCAAAAATTGTTTTTGGTTCGCTGCAAAAGTGAAAGTCACTAAATTTGAAAAACGAAAATTGCTGCGCGCGCAACGAGAACTGCAATAAATTTCAAGTCAAGATCCCAGAGAAAAATAAAAGAAAAAAAAAAAAAAGAAAAAAAAAAAAATGCGCATAAATTAAACGTAAAATGTTGCCAAGTGCAACTGGAGTTTACGATAGTTAGTTAGTTCTACAGCAGGTGGCAAAAGGATTGCGAGTGGGTTGGCTCTACCGGCGGGCACTTAGCTTAGATGCAGTCGTCCGCGCTCGCCTCCGGCATTGCAGTGAAAGTAAAGTAGTTAAAGTGAAAGCCCTCAAATGCAGACGATTTGCATAAATGCAAATTTATTGTGAATTGTGTGAGAGAGTCGCTGTTAAGAGCACACAGCACACAGGCGCACATCACTCAAAATGACGTCCACGCACTAATGAAGCAACAAAATGGGCGGGGCTATACGGCAAAGGACGGCTGAAATATAACAATGGGCGTTGCGTTTAAACAGCGTGGCACTGATTTGATAAAAACGCCCCAGCTATAAAGCTAATGCCTTTGGCAGTGCAAAATCATAAAAAAGGAAAGATAAAAAACATAAGATTGAAGTGGAATATATGAAAATATATTGTGAATAAAACACACAAGCCAAGCATGGTTAATATACTTGATTTCATTTTCAAAGAATAGAATTGTTAATTATAAAACTATATACAATATTCTGAGTTTACTTAAATCTGATAATTACTAACTTATTTTAGCAAAATTTGTGGGCATTCCTAAAGCAAATTTAGATATTTTCCAGTTATGAAACATAGAAAGCCTATTAGGAATAGACAATAAATCCTGTCCATCTATCTATCCGTCATCTTCTAGACATAGCTAGCTAATAATTATGTATCTATCTATATTCAAATTCCGTTTGCCCCGTATCCAATTTTACACTCACTCAACTCATTAGCCTTGCAAAGTCACATCAAAAGTTGTTGACTTTTGATGGGCAACTTTGATTCCATTTATGACCTCTGCCAACCCATTCGATTGCCAACGAGTTGCATTCAAAGTCAATCAATACGTTTGGGGATATAG
Organism: Drosophila borborema; assembly: GCA_030914335.1. Classification (NCBI taxonomy): domain Eukaryota; kingdom Metazoa; phylum Arthropoda; class Insecta; order Diptera; family Drosophilidae; genus Drosophila; species Drosophila borborema. The sequence goes on from JAUESP010000308.1 coordinate 1,043,080, forward strand.
CAACTACTTCCGCCTGGTTGCACGTTATTTCCTGCTCCCTGATGTTGCAGCACAGACAGCGTCTGCCATGGCAACGACAGCCGCATTGCCAGCTTCGACTCCAACATCAGCAGCAGCAACAACAACAACAACAACTTCATTTCATTTTATTTGCACGCATCGCGTTGTCAAGGGTTAAATGCATATATAGCATGCACCTCCCGCCTCTCAGCTACCACCTCAATTTGACCTTTATTGGCAACGCCAACCATTTGCTTCCACCTGATCACATTTCACACGGTCGCAACGAAGTCACCCTATGCCATTCTCCCCTTCTGTTCGTCCCCACAACACCTTGTGCCTTTTTCCACGCTCGTAACAATTTTTGCATGCGTTGACATGTGAAATTGTTGCGCAAGTCTCCAGGCGATGCTGTTGTTGCTGTTTGTGCTTGTCTTCTATTTATTATTGTTGTCGTTGTTGCTGTTGTTATAGCAACCCTGTATGGAGCATTGTGTTGATATTTTAATTAATGACCATATGTCAACTGCATGCAAATAGGTTAAAAGTCTGCCAATTTCCGGATAAATACAGCCAAACGTCCAGTCGAGAATCTGTTACCTCAAATTGAGGCTAACTGAGAGCTTAATCCGCTTATGTCATGAGAATTATCTATAAGTATATCACTTATTTAAAAATATATTATAATAAAAAAAATAACGTTAATATACTGGCAAGAGATATGTAAAATAATGAGAGTTGCTTGTTAAGACTGCATTTAAAAAAGTTCAAATTTTTTCATTTTAAAGAGCGTAAACTATATTATAAAATATATTAATGATAATAACTTAACAGATTATTAATTTAGAGAAAAGAGAAGAAACTCTGCAAAATTTTATATGATTTCAGTTTATTTGTATTAATGATAGTTGCCTGTAAGAGCCGAAAAAAAGATAATGATAATGGAATAATGAAAAAAAGCTACAGATAGATAAAGATAAATACATAAACACGAAATTCTGTATTGAAATAAACCACAATAAAAAGTAAACTCTATTAACTTTTTCGCCTAAATTAAAATTAAATATATATTTTGAAAAATTGCTTTTCCTAGCCAACGACAACATAGCTTAAAGCCATAAAGTAAACTAAATCAAAGTTAAGACTGTTAAAAAATCAATCATAAATGCAAAATGCGGCCCAAGCGTACCCTTTGGCCATTGAGGCTGAGGGCATAACTCTTCACCGTAATCATTAGCATACATTACGGCTTGACCCTCAAGTGCTGTCCAAATGGCCTATTATGTGCTTGTAGCTGGTTGCTCCATTGGCTTCCTAACTCAGTTTTTTTTTTTTTTTTTTTTTTTTTTTGTGTTGTGTTGTGTTCCTTTTGGCTGTTGTCAATGGCAAAGGTCCCATACGAGCACGAGCGCGTATATGTGTCTTTGGGTCTGCTCTGTTCAGCAATAACTGTGTATGTGTTTCTGTGACCAGAGCAAATGATAATAGTTGTTGGCTTGACGCACACAAACACAATGCATGTGAAGCGGTCCCCTCGACCGATGCTGACCGAGTGATAAAAAAAAAAAGAGAGAGAGCTCAGTTCAGCTCATATGCTGTATTGTAGTTGTTTCGCTGGCGTCCTTCATTCATGGGCTCATTCATTCAAGCGTTTCAATTGAGTGGAAAGCTAAGGCTGCGCGCTCCACACCAGTCTCGCCTCTTCATAAGCTTATAAGCTCGTTTGGCCCCGAACCATGTATTTCCTGCTCATAGTTTCGTTTTGGTTTTCGTCTTTCTTCATTCTCCTTTTTTTCTTCATTTTCAATTTAACATCCGTTTTTGTGGCTACAGCATGTCTATTATGTTGATGATGTCCTTTGACAATATGTCCTAGCCTTTCCAACCGACCAGTAATGGTTATGTCCAGAGTTTGGCGTTTGTCGCTCGTCCACTGGCATTGATATCAAGGATACTCAAAAGCTGGACTGGTTGCTTTGGTTTTGTTTTTCAAACTGATTGCAGCAACTGCTTTGTGGTTTTCACTGATGTTGTATAATAAAAAAAAAAAATAAAATAAAATAAAAACAGAGTAGCAGCGCTTGGGAAACTGTGTCAATGAATCATTTGAATAACTTCTTTAAATTAAAGTCAACTTATATTAAACATAGAAAAACAAAATGTCAAAGAACTGTCATGAGTTGGGTTGCCTTTGAAAATGCCTTTAATGTTTAAGTAACATAATATATATTTGAGATAAATGAGATTTTCATTTAAGGTTGCTAACCAACTTTCAACCCACATTTTCAATTAATTAATATCTATATAATAATAATTTCCCAGAAAATTTTGGTTTTATTTAGTGGATGAGAATTTTTGTACAAATGAAAAGTTACGAATTTCAGATCAAGTTACATTATTCAAATATGTTATGTAAAAATCACAATGCAAAAAAAAAAAAAAAAAAAAAAATATTTTATAGCATTTTTTTTTTTTTAATTTAATTGAATAAATTTAGAATATTATTTGTTATTAATAATATTTTATATTTGATATTTATAGTGAATCCACATATTCAGTTGATTTTTATTAATTATTGATTCCATAAAATTATAGGATGAGAATTTGTGTTCAAATGCAAAATTATAATTTTATAATTGAAATAAATAAATATTTTATTTATCTGAAAACATGTTTTTTTTTACACTATAAACATAACAGCAATAATTATATACTTAAGTCTATATAAAACATACTTATACCACATTATATCGACTTATTTAAAACGACTACCTTCACCCTACCTTACACTCTACCTCTAGCTCTTTGAGTTAGTAATCCAATATGGTTTTGGGGCAAACGGCTAGAGGCATTTGACTTTATTGGTGGTTGAATGTCGTTGATTGTGGACTCGCTTCTTAGCCCACTTAAGAAAGCACCCTTTGACCTCGACAAGCAGCTCATCAGACTTGAGTTTAATTGTTTGTTTTCTTAGTTTATTGAACTGCGACGGACGTTCGACTGACAACTGGTCAGTTGGGCACTTTCGTTGATGCACTTAATGTCCATGGCGTGTTTTTAATGGCCATCATTTTGTCTGGTGAGTTTAATTAACTTCGCTTTAAGCCCAGTGACCAGCACATGGTACTTTTTCTAATTTATAACCAAGCTGGCAAGACGCCGCGTCCGACGGCCAACACCAAAGCAAATCCCAAAGTCGTTTATTTGTCCTTGCTGCCAGCCATTTTATTTATTTTGTTCGCGTCGTATCGCGCCGCGTCTTGTGGCAAATACAGGCCAGGCTACAACAGCTTATGGATTGTATAATGTGAATGTGTGTGTGTGCGGGTTGTTTTGCTCCAGCTCTGGGCAACTAAAAACCCATAACTATATGTTTTTCTGACACATTTTAAAAGTGCGCCGCAAGTCGCATGCAATTTATTGTTATTGCGTTTTGCACTCGTTTTTCTTTTCTTTGTTTTTTTTTTTTTTCGCTGTTGCTATTTTTTCCTTATACTCTTTTTCTCCCCCTTTTTTTTATGTATTTGTTGAAAATCCAAGGACATTTTGTTGTGCATTTGTGTTAACCTAATATGCTTGTAATTGTCAGCCAAAAAAAAAAAAAAAAGAAAGTAAATAAGTAAACCAAAAAATAAAACAACGTTCGGTTTTGTTGTTATTTTTGCTGTTGCTGTTATTGCTGCAGCTGCCGTTGCTGTTTCTGGCGCACAGCTTGTTAGTGAAAGTTACGAAAACAAGCACTCGAACTAGCAACTCTATTGTCCATTGTCCGCCATTTTGCTTTTAAAAATAAAGCCACTATCCTACAGCAAAATGGGTTATATCTATTTTCTAGTCAAGTTTCACTAGAACTTTCTTGTTCAATATTGCTTTAATATAAAATAAAAATAAATGAAATAAAATTACGTATAATAATAATATTAATATCTATTAATATCTATTAGTAAATATTTGATTATGATCATATCAAATTATATTTTGGAAAATAAGAGATTGATTTAATTAAATCCATTTCCTAATTTCAAAGCATTTTCTGACAATTAATTTAAATCAAATAATAATAATATTTATGCCAATTAAATCATATGTCAAATGAAAATATCTAATTAATGATGCAAATTTCAAAATAACCCAACTAATAATATAAATATTCAGTTAAATTAAAATTACAAAACCAAATATATTTTTTAATAAATTTAAAGCGTCTTGAGATAATATTACTTGATAAATTATAGCAATAATTATACCAATCTTTTGTAGAGCATATTTTTGTCGTCCTTCAGTCGAATTGAAAGTTTATGCTTTGTTTGCCTTGTTTTATTTTAGCAGCTTTTTCACCATTTGGTCGCTTTAATTTGTTGGTCAGCTTACAAATTTTTATGGTGCATTTTAATTGACGCTGATTCTGCACCAGAATCCGCACATGGCACATGGCAGCGTTTTATTTTACGGAATATTTTTCTTAACCAAAGTTATGGTCGCCTTGTGTGCGTATATGTGAAATTAATTGGGTTAATAGTGCGAACTCATGTAATTCTTAGCAAAGCTAATGGCTATATCATTTTAATCATATTTAAGTCAATTCTACCACAAAACACTTTAAAATATAGATATGTAGATAACTAATAAGAGACATTCGTATCAATCGGCCAATTTCGAGGACAGCAAGCAGATACTTCTTATATTTGTGGCAGTTGATGGGGAAGACAGCTTCTGTTTCAACCCTCGAGAAAACCTCGACACGTGTCAGTGTCGCTGTCAATAGATGTCAAGAGCATAGAAATGGAAATCCTAGTCCGTACATAAACTGCCTAGACAAGCCTACTTAACTACTCACTCAACAAGCGACACTCGATCCATGTTGCAACTGCGTCATATACCATAGAAGCCTCCTTCCACCCCCTCCTGCAGTGTTCACTACCCACACACACACACACACATCGCATGTCAGTTGAAAATTAAACCTTTCACTCAACTCAAATTCAATTGTTGTTGGTTTTTGCCAACGCGCGTCTTCCAAATCGAAATCTATAACGCACGAAATCAGAAACTGTCCGCCATAAAGTGGGGTTGCTTCCATCCGACCTTCCTTCTCGTCAGCTAACGTGTGAGGTTTGAGATTTTGGGCTAAACGCATTACACACGACGAGCAACAGCGAGACACGAGCCAGCGTCAAGGCGCACTTGAGGCAGACATTTTATTTGTAATATGACAGCACTTCATATCCTTTTTCATTGATATTAAGAGGCAACTGAACAACAGGAAATTATGCACGTCAGTCCTGTCTGCTTATGTGTAATACCCGTACCAGGTTTTCAGACCAGTTCATTTTGCCCGCTGGCCCTTCGTCAGTTATTTGGTAAGACCTTCCCCATCTCCTTCTCCGTTCTGCCGCTCTGTCATGTTTGTCAGGTTTTGCTGGGTCTTTGCATACTTGATTGCATTTCCGTAAATGAATTGTTAATCTTAATGAAACAGATGTGCGATAGATGCGAGATAACGATATTGTTTATATTGATTAGGAGAATATTTTGACTAAAAGCAATCGAGTATCATATAGCATTTTTCATATATTATTTATTATTAGATATTAGCATTAAGATTATATTTTCTTTCAACTACAATTTTTATATTTTAAGTTTTAGTTTTTATTATTTTATTTTATATTTTACATTATATTAATTTTATATTATTTTTCATTCAATTTAAATTTATATGATATCTGCTTCATTTCATAATTGTATACATTCTACTCTTTTCCCATTTTATTATGATTTTCATTTAAAAAAAAACCCTTTATCAACATTTTCAACATATTTTTGTAACTCTGGCATTCTTTACCAGATCATTTGTCGCATACCTCATAAATTTTATTTCTTTTACCATTTATCCGCATATTTTTAAATTGTGCACCCAAGGTATGTCATCAGTCATAACCTCAGACTGTCGCCGTATTTACTTAACTTTGGCACACTCCGTTTTGCTCAATATCAAATGTTGATTGTGTTTACCATTTCATGGTTTCATTTACGGCACTTCCCCTATGCTGGACTAAAAAACCCCACATCCAACCGAATGGACTTCCCACTCTTCTGCTTCTTCTTCCCTTCGTTTATATTGTCATTTTCAGTCATGCTTCAACGTTTGTTGTTGACCCCCCTTCAGTTTTTGTTGTACCGCCCATCTCTTTGCTTCCTGTTTGCGTAGATGGGGTTGCGACTGAAACAATAATACAACAAAAATATAAAGCTTCCAACTTCTACTGTTGCTGCTGCTGATGCTGCTGATGCTGCTGATGCTGCTGCTGCTGCTGCTACTGCTACTGCTCTTGCTGCCCTCAGGGCGCTTTAGTACTCGGCGGACTGACCACTTGCCAGCTTCCAAACGTAAAGTAAAATCTGTTTTGCACCGGCAAGGCCCTCAAGCAAGAGTAAATAATGGCTGCGAACAAAACTGAATCGTAGATACCCTTAAGAGTTAACAACAAGTGTTTAAGCTCTTTAATTGAAATCGGCTATAGAACAATAATATTTAGGAACTAATATGGAAAATGAAATGAATATTTCAAATGAACAGTATTATACACTTTTCACAATCTTTCCAGATATATTTTAATATTTAGGTTTTCTATTTACAGAAATATTTCCTAATCATTTTATTATTAATAAAAATAAATAAACAAATCTCAATGTATGATTAAACTGTTGCAAGTCTCTTTATCAAGTTGCAAATACCTTCTTCCATGGCACAACAATAATAATCTACACATGCAACCCCTTTCGTAGTGAGGCTCACAGCAGGCAATGGCAAAATGTCAGAGGTCGGGTGGGCGGGGCAGTTTGTTTGACAGCGACGCTCATTTGAAATGCATGCGACGACAGGACTGGGAATGGGCATGCGAATGGGTAATGGACATGGGCATGGGCATGGGCTTAAGCATGGGCAAAACTCTGGCTCTGGATGGCACGAAATTGTGGCAACGACGAAGCAATCAACTCGTGTCAGCAAGGAGCATATCCTGACTGACGCTGACGCTGACTTTTCCTTATCGTTCGGTTGCCTTTTTGGCCTGCGGAAGTGTTTGTTTATTTAATTTCTGGTATTTTTAATTGAATTTTCAATGCTGCCACACAGATTTCTGATGCAAAATCACTCTGCCTCTCACAACTTAATCTCTCACTCACTCATCTCGTTATTTTTCTTGCCACATTTACAGAAGCTGCATCATTGGACCCGAGCTGAGCGTTAAGGTCTGTTCCATTGGCACTGTGATAAACCGTTCGGCCTATGCGTCGGACTATTGCCAGCTTGAAGGCACAACGGGCCGACAGACACAGCCGATGCCCATACGCTGGATGGCTTGGGAGAGTGTCCTGCTGGTATGTAGACAAAAGCAACTTATATAACTAATACCCCATACCAAACAAAGTCCAACAAGTTTGAATTAAGTTTAACAAATGCACCTTGTTCACAATATGCTCTTTTTTTTTTTTTTTTTTTGTTTTTACTTTGCTCATTTACTGCATGAATTGTGCGCTGAGGCACAAGTTTATAATTATAAATTAATGAACAGTGTTCGTGGTCCCTCTATCTCTCTCTCTCTCTCTCTCTCTCTTTCTCTCTCTCTCTCTCTCTCTCTCGCTTTCTCCCACACTCTTTGTACCTTACTTTCTGTCTTTCTCATTGGTTAAGTCCAAGTAGAGTCAGAGTTAGGTGGGCGATGGGGTAGTCGATCCTTCAAGCAGCTTGACAGCAAAATGAGTTGTAATTGTGTTAATTATTTTTAATTTGCTTTTTCTGCTGCCTCTTTAAACAGGCGATTTATGTCAGTTACCTTTTCCGGTCTTCAAGCTTGCCGTGCCACATTATAATAAGACTATTACGACAGCGTGAATAAGCAAACAGCGCTTATATATTTTTAAAAATAACTTCCTATTTTATCAAGTCACGAATATTTCAACCACTAGAGAGTTATATTCATAATCTACTTAGTTTGGGATTAGGTATGATGTTTTTAAATTATTATTTAAATATTATATTGGCTTAAAATTGATTTTATTATAATTATAAATTATAATTAATAAATGAAATATTAAGCTCTCTAACTGCAAGAGTAGATAAATTGCTCAGGCTCAAATTGACAGTCGAGCAGAGAGCAAGTCGCACATCATCCAGCAACCACGCTGAATTTAATATTTTAATTAAAGAGCAGAAAGAGCTTAACTCTCTAAGAGATTTACATATACATTCGTAAAGCCATTACTGTCATTGGATCCGTGTTCATTCTCGATATTCCTAACATGAGTATTTCTTCTCACAGCGCATCGGCTTGATCATACGAAGCATACGCTCGTATTTCAATGAGAAACTAATTACCGTTCGATTAGTGCAGAACTCGACCTCTCCACAAATTTTATAATTTGCTTTTATACTTGCATAAATAGTAGCTTAGAGCTGAACATTGTCGCTTGCTCTCATTTATTACAATGCTTCAAAGATTACAATTAATTATGTTGCTGTGTGAAATGTGTTTAGTAGCGGCCAAAACGATGAACATAAAAAAAAATTTATTTAAAAGCAAGAATATATATTCAAATTCGAATTCAAATTGTATTTAATTATCAACCAACAAGACTTCCCTGTCATTATCAAATATCAAACATTAATTTAATTTTAATTATTAATTACAAGAATTTCTAATTACTCTAAATATTTATGAATGTCAAAATAAAGAAGTCGAGTTTATATTAAGACTTTCAATTAGCTGACATGTGCCTGGAGTGCAATAACCCCAGCATACACATATATACATATCAAAGCTCTCTACTCATCTGAAATGCCAACCGAGCACTTTAATTTGCGCTGAAAATGGCATAGAGCTCCACTTTTATTACAGCATAAACAAACGAAGCACAAACAACAAGCTAAAATTAAAAGTAGAAAATAAAAACAAATATATATATAACAAAAAAAAAAAAAAAAACCCAAAATAAAACCGAAGCATAGGAAAAATATTTTAGAAATCCCCTAGCGCAAAACCGCACTAAATAAATTAATTAACTACATGAAAAACGGCGCAGACAACGGAACAAAACAGCCGCACAGACAAAAGGACATGTATGAAGTTTTCGGCAAAGCCGGAGCGTTGAGAGAGGCAAAGGACAGAAATGAAATTCATGGTTAAGCTAATGCATATATATAGCACTAGATCTAGACCCATGTTATTTGTTACTCCCATGGTTGTTGGTATACCCATGAACCCATTCAAAATGGGTAGTCAAAAGGTATAATATTTGTGTAGACAGAAGAAGACTTAGCAAACTACATAAAATATATATATTTTTGATTAGAATAAGCCGGTGAGTAAGACTTGCTAGTTTATCAAGTGGTACGTAGTACCTATTTCATCCATTCCTTTTCCTACTCCATTTCAATGAAATCAATTATTCGATTCTACAAAATGAATCCGAAATTATATACAATGTAAATCAACGAAATAAGTGTAACATATTTTAATGTTTAAAAAAGTTATGTAATTATGAGATATATTTTAATTAGTAGACAGATTCCCGCAATATAATATAATATAACATACAAAAATATTTGAGGGTATCTTTTAGTTAACCACTATCCAATAAAGCAATCCCTTACTTGTTATTACTGTATGACTGTGTATCTGTATATATCCATGTATATGTGTGTGTTTTAGACAACGTTGTACAAGCAGCTTTTAGAGTTGTGCCATTGCCTTTGGGGCAAATGAGCGGCAAACAGTAGCAGCGTAACAGCAGGGTTTCAGTTGCTCTTTGGTATTTATACATATGTTTATTAAAAAGCGCAAAAGTTGCCTTAAAGGATATGTAAGTGTGCGCATGAATGGCTTTTGTGCCACCATGCAACAACAACAAGGATAACCGCAAAATTCTTAAGCCAAAACAAAAACAAACGAGCATGCCTTTTGGCCATATTCGACTATTCATATTAATAAGAAGAAACAAAACCGGATTTAATTGCAGGCCAAATTCAGCACAAAGTCAGATGTTTGGTCCTTTGCCGTTGCCCTGTGGGAGATATTGACATTCGCCCGAGAGCAGCCATATGAGCACATGACAGATGCGAATGTTATTGAAAACATTGGACATATCTATCAGGATGATAAAATGCATGTAAGTAGCAAAGCACTCTATATACACATATGTACATTTGTATATATACATCTATTATACATATATACATATATACTTGCAGGAACTGTTGCCAATGCCACTCAACTGTCCGCGCGAAATTTACGATCTCATGTGCGAATGCTGGCAACGCAACGAATCAAGTCGTCCCAATTTCCGGGAGATACATTTGTTTCTGCAGCGCAAGAATTTAGGTTTTAAGCCCAACACCCAAACGCTGATGTATTGAAATTGTAAAAAAAAAAAAAATAATCAAAAAAAAAACACAAAAAAGAATGAAAAACAACCCACACACGATTTTAGCACATATTTGAAATACATACATATATATCAAATATTACATGGTAAACTTTAATTCAAAACAGTAAAAGAAAAACAAAATCTAAATAAAAAGTAAACACAATGCGAATTTTATGCATTTATATGAGAAAATGCATTTAAAAATAAACGAGATACAGGCAAAATTACGGCTAGTCGTATTTTACATAGCCCCAACCAAAATATTATCAAAATTAAAACAGCTAAACTTTAGTAGGGACGGCCTGACTAGGAGATACCCCTAAACCTGCAAAGAGTTGATATTCAAATCAAAGAGTTGATGTTCAAATCATTCTATATAATTAATCGGTTCAGGGTATTCTTAAAGTTCACATAATTGTCAAATATATTTAAAGAATTATTTACTTATTAAAAGACTTTTACTTTACCTATTAATATCCCTATTATCCATCCAATAATTTTGACTTTCACACTTCACTACACTGAAATGAAAAAAAATAAAATAAATTTGTATTAATAAATTATAAAAATATTATAAATATTCTTCGATCAAATTCTTTTTATTGTGATACCTTTTCCTATATACAATTTAGTTCTTTAAAAAATATATATACTTAATTCTTATTTAAATTAATTACATTTTTTTTAAATGTTTGATAGATACAAATCTGTATAGAATGAAAGTTAAATTAGAGTCAAAAATTTTGCGGACCTCTAAGTAAATAATTAAAAATTACTTCGTTTGGTTGGGGCAAAATGCACTTAATACTACATAATAATATCTACATATAGTCTATAAGTGATTTATTGGTCAAACACAGGAGATGCTTAGTATTAGCCTTAGTTTTAAGTTCAAATTCAAGTCAATAGCTTAAGATTTTTGCATTCGAACATAATTGAAATAGCATTGTAAATAGACTTCAAGATAGAGAAACTATTCACAATTCATTTTGGCATATGATAGAAATAAGTATTTGTAGTACTGTACGCGTATTCTATGAAATAGAATCTAAAAAGTAAACATTGACATATGTGTGTACCTATCGCTCCTCCACCTGAACGCTATCTATCGAATAATTTTGCTTTAAATGTATGTACCCAGAAAAAAAACGAACTATATTATATACATATATACATATATATATTTATATAAATGTAGTTCTATGCAATCCCCCTCTCAATTCTAAAAGTAAACTCTATCAACTATGACTCAAAATTGAATTTTGCTGGATGGAGAGAAAGTAGAAATCTATATATCCAAGAACCTGCGTATAATTTTGACAATAAATGTTTCGAGCAATTGAAAATTAGAATTACAATTTATGCAAAATGCTTCTAGAACTGCCTACTAGAGAAGTGTGTTCTATATTAAGCTCATATGCTAAGCGTAAATATTCTAATGCTAAGATCACAATTTATTTTCAAGCCAAAGCTCGAACTTTGAATCACGAAATGACTAAGTCAATTAGACGCATATCAAAATACTTCATTTATTCTGGCTTTAATACGTACATTAAACTATCACCAATTCTTTTCTTTTTTTTCTATTATTATTATTATTATTATTATTCTAATATCAATAATGAAAATTTTACTGTGCCTTTTCCTCGAGTTTCTTTCATATTCCAACATTGTTTATGTGGAAACTAAATTAATTGCAAACATGAGTTTTATGAATAAGCTTTACAAAGGTTTCGCTGTAGCAACAAAAATGCTTTGAAAATATTTTAATTAACAACTATAGAACAAAAAAAAAAAAAAAAAAAACAGATAATTAATTCGAATTCGGCAAACCGAATATCAAGTGACTTTCCATCAGATCAATTGTAACAGAATATTCTGAATGAAAATTCAAATGATTATTTGGAACGTGCATTTCATAAAACATTTGTAATTGTGCAATTGATTTAATTATAAATCTTATTTCGTAGTATATTCCAATCATAAATGCTGATTTTGCATTGTAGACTCATATAAATGCAATTAAAAACTATTATTAAATATATGTATATGTATATTCCATAAATCAAGTACACAATTATTTGGAAATGCTGTCGGAAAATTATTAAAATGAAAAGTTTCAATTGCAACGAATCAAATTATGGAAAATTATATGAATTATTAATTAATTTCAAGGCATATTTGATATATATTTAAAAAAAAAATTAATAAAACAAAAACATATTAAACATTCCGACATTTAAAAAAAAAAAAAAAAAAAAAACAAAGAAAAAACGTTGAGCACAATCATGTTGAATAAAAGTTTAAAAATTTAAGTGGCTTGAAAATGATAAAAATATAAAAATTATAAAAAACTTAAATAACGATGAAATTACGAATATATAGCTTAAGTACAACTGCAGCTAAAGAAAAAAAAAAACACATACACAAAAACAAAACCGTAATGACATACAAATCCTAAGTACACAAAATGCAAAACGTAAAATGAATTATAAATAAAAATTTCTTGAACGAACATCCTTCGGACGCATTTTTCTATGGGCCGGGTCGACACGGAGCATGGAGCTCAGGAAAGCTGTAGCAGCACAATTAAATGAGACTTTGAGCCGCTGCGTGCAAGCCAAACAGCTGAGACTGCTCCAGGCGGAATAGTCTTTGAGCCCTAAAAACAGACAGAACAAGACCAACCACCAGCTGGCTGGCAATGCGACACCCACTGAGCCCAAGCACTAGGGCAAATTAAATAACATAAAATACAAATCCGCTACAAATCCAAAAGCCAACTACAAAATAATAAACTTATTAATTCAAATTGCGCTAGCACCGACACAGCCAGCAGCGACCTGCAAAAGGACTTGGCCTCTAGCTGCCTGGCTACCTGTCTGACTGGCTGCCTGACTAGCTAGCTGGCTGGCTCATCATTGTCGCATTGTTAAATCCTGCAAACATCTGCGTCTCTTGGAGCTCAATTACGCAGACACATGTTTGCACCCTTAGTTTTTCAAAATGCTCTCCATGCTTGGGAGGTGCTCAGATATTAGCTAGGGATAAAGGCCTGAGTGACGTTTAATACCAACAATTTTGGAGTTCGGCTTTACTTGCAGCTTTTTATTTGTTTTTTATTATTTTCTGTATATTTGTATTAGTTACTTATATCAAGGTAATCGTTAAAATGTTTTGAGCTACTGAGCAGCGGCAGTCAGTATTATATATGTAAGTAAGAAATAATTAAATCTTTTATTTATTTATTTATTTTTTTTTTTTCAATAAAGACATTTGCGAAATCGATAAAACGATTTTGCCTTTTCAGTCATTATAATATTAAGTGGTACATCATTATTTTGTAATTATATATACAACATATTATATTTTATTTATTTATTTATTTTATATAAATAAATATATTTTTATTTAATTTGTTTTTTATTTATTTATTTTTATTTTATTTTATTAATTTTTATTTATTTATTTTTTTTTTTTTTTGACCAGAACAAATTAAATAATTAAGTTGAAATTTATAACAAACATACTTTCCTACTATTGTCATTCTATTTATTATAAAATATTTAGGAAATATAATACATAAAAGAAACATCCATACATTCATGCACACACAAATACATTACTATTACACATATGTTATATAAAATAATTATGTACGCATGTAAGTACATGCGTGTATTAATTTCGCACTTCTCACAACACTAACACTACTATGTACTCATACAGACGCAGCCTAAATACCCACACAAATTTACATAGGAAACTTCCAGAAGAGAGTAAAAGAGACTTCGAAAGAAACGAGCGAAGGCAATTCATAGTGCTTGCGCACTCTATTTAAGGCATATGCCGACTCCACAATAAATACTCATCTCCCGCTCCTGCACACTAATCCAAGCGCAAGTAACGGCTAATTTTTTGTAACTTGTCGCTTGTTGCTCAGACTCGAGCGAGCGTTGTTATTGCTGTGTGCGTGTGGTTCTTTGAGTGTGTGTGTGAGTTTATGTCAACCGAAAATAGAATTTAGCGAGTTTGCCTGCTAATTGAAAAAAATGCCGGCAGCAACAAAAAAATAAATAAATAATTAAATAAAAATGGCTACAAGTGCTGCACTACTTGAATTTAAAGTAACATTTCCTTCTATGCAATCAAAATCAATAAGTTATTATTTGAAGCTGGCCCTCGGGCTCTCAGCTCACTTTTGCTGGTGTCTCACGGGGCTGTGGCTGCGCTTATTTGAGTTGGTTTGCTTTGTGAGGCTTGCGAAAACAAAATCCCAGACGCAATCTTTGATTTTATTGTAAGCAAACGCAAAAACAAAGCAAACGCCAAAAAAGGAGAAAAGAACAAACACCATGAATGCCATTGCCGGCAGCAAAACAAATGCGCTCAGAGATTTCCGTTAGGTTAGAAAAGCAAAAACAACGCCAGCTACAAACCAAAAACCTCAAGGCTAACGCACGAAAGGGCGAAATGCGAAGAGCAACAGAGCAATAGCGGTAACGGTTTTGCCGGTGCTCCCACTGGCGATTGCCCACATGCGTAAAGCATTTTAAACAGATAAGCAGCCGAGCATGTGCGTAATTCTTATTAAAGTATACATGCTTGCAATATATGTATACGTATGTGTATGTGTGTGTGTATATTATAATGTAAACATAAACTTACCCTTTCACTATAACACACTACATATTCTCTATGTCACACCACTACACTCAAAAAAAAAAAAAAAAAAATTCTAAAACTCCACTCAGAGCATTCGCGATGAACGAACGCATAAACGCAAAAAGCAACAAACCTAACGGTTAAATGGTGCACAACCAATTGGCAAACTGCGTAATAAACGCATTTTATATAATTATGCGAAGCCTAGCTTATGCATTTATGTTTTGTAATATATTTTTGCCTTAACTAACTAGATAGGCAAACTTTTTCACAACTAAACACAAATTCACTTCAAAATAAAAGAAAAATTAAGCAGCCGCCACTTTGAACTAACGAAACTCGCGCACAAAAATCCTTTTAATGGCGGACTCTGTTAACATTAACAGTGAGATCCACATTTGTGCAAAACTTAACGATCAACTGTAATTCGATAGCAGTTTAACATAGCAAAAATTAATATTCATATTAAATTAAGTATTTGCGAGACTCTTAAATTATATATAAATCATATTTAATATATTTTAAGTCTTTTAAATCGAGCAAAAAGTACATTTTACAAATTTATTTGTGCAAGCAGCCAAGCCAATTCTTGTAGTATACAAACGTCCTTTTAATGGCGGACTCTATTAACATTAACATTGGGATCCACAATTATGCAAAACTTAACGATCAATTGCATATCAATAAGTAGATATGCAGGTAAGCATCGATAAATCAATAGTAAGCGCCATTATAAAGTACTCTAACTAAATTCTGCAATAAATCAAGAATTTACGAGTATTTCTAAATCTTGAGATAGAGATAAAGTTCAAATTTAATATGTTTTAAGGCCTATAAAGCCGGCAAACGCTACAGTGCAAGCCATAAAAATGCAGACGGTGTCAGTGGGCAATGGCATAAAGCCGCTGCAAGCCTTGGGGACATGAAGTCATCAGCAACAAACCACCCACCCATCCACACCCACACACGCACAAACAAACACACACCTACCCCACCCTTTCACACCAGTGTGACCCTGCTTGACTTCTTGTGGCTGCAGATCAGGCAAATAGAAAGAGAGAAAAAAAATAGCCCACTGCACCTTAAGGATTTGCTTTTTATGTTTATTATTTTCTTCGCCCCGCCAATCTAACTGTTTGTGTGTGTGTGTGGTATTAGCCACGTGGCTGGCACCCTTCGCCAATTCGACGTGCTAGTTTTACACCCTTGTGCATAACGAGACCCCGGCCCGGCCTACGGCAAAGCCGCAAACGAAACATGTTGCGTTTTTTATGTGGGTCCTGCCTAGATCCCGTGATTCTAGGGGTTGAGTTGCGCTCCTGTCTTAGGTCATCAATAATGGCGCAAACATGCATTAAAGACGCTTGCCTTACCATTAAGTCGGAAGCGGCTTATTGAAATTGGTACACAACCTGAGCCCTTTTGGCTGCCTTTTTTTTCTACTATTACCGGAAGATGGGAATTGAGATCCCAGGGGACTCACTACTTTCAATAAAAATTTGTTTGTACATTGTGGACACTTTTTTCTAGCTTTGTGTGTTATCCTCTTTTTTTGTAATATAAATAGATGAGTTCACTTTGGGGTCGCGCACTTAGCTGAACTCCAATTTCAAAAAGTGCGCCATGGTTAGCCGTGCGAGCGCCATCTGCAGGCTGATAGCGCAAGCGACACACTTTGCGTGCAGCGCTGCCAACTTGTTCGCATAACAATATCGCGTCGCCACCACAGCTAATCGCTTGAAATATTTAGTTATTTATCTGCTAGGGCAACACTGACGCATCTAGACCCATTGTGCATTTTTTCTAAATTAAAATGGCATATGCAAGCCCAAAAGTTATTAAATAAAGTGCAATACGGAATATTCATGTGTTTGCTGGTAGGGTGAAAATCATTGTAATAAGGAAAACTCAGTTTTCTAAAATTGAACATAGTTGCTTTTCTGCTTGAAAAACTATGCGCGTGTGCTCGTGTACGTGTGCTTGTGTATGTGTGCGTGTGCGCGTCTCTGTGTATGTGAGTGAAATTCCAACAATGCGCAGGGAGCGAGCTGGCTGAAATTTCTTTATGCAAAGCGTACGCAACAAAAAAGAAGAAGCCACCGATAAAGCAGGGAAACATATAATTGTGCGTATGTGTGTGTGTGTACGTCGGCAGCTATAAAAGAGTGCGTATAATTAGCAAGTGCAACAACAAGCATTACATACATACATACGAATATATATGTATGTATATACATATATTTAAGGCAGCCTACATCAAATCATTGAACTGTACAAACACGCCCATATTTAGTGTAAGTGTGGAACGCCAGATTTGCCTGCGTGTATATGTGTATGTGTGTGTGTGTGAGACAGTGTTTATTTATTACACTTTGATTTTGCAATAAGCTGTTGCTATAATAGTCGCTTATCCAGCGAACGGAAGTCGTCGCCTACAATTTTCGTGTTTTTATTTTATTATTTTACGCTCCCCCACATACAAACGCACGCACACAGACACGCTCGTACATACAAAACAATCAAGCTGGCACACACACACACACATGCATACATACATTTATATACCCACACGCTTTAACAGCCTCTGTTGCTGTCAGCGTCGGCGTCGGCGTTAGCAGCGCAGACTCAATTGCATGAGAATTTTTTTTTTTTTAATGTTATATCTCTTGTGTTTTTGTTTTGTTGTCGTCGGCGTGCAGCGTTGACTTAATTTATTGGCAGCATTGTTGTTGTAGTTGTTGCGCCTGCTGAAAATGAAAGTGTGCTAGTATGTTTGTGTGCGTGTACCGCAAATTGTGCGCCCAGTGAAACAAAAGCAAAAAACAAACAAACAAACAAAAAATTGACCAATAAAATCTCACAGCAAGTTTTTTTTCTGTTGTATTTTTTCCCTTTTTTTTACAACAGATTAAAGAGATTTCATATTTTGCAGCTTAATTAGGTAAAGTTTGCTTTTGACGAAAAATATGAAAGAGCAAAGAAATAAAGTAGACATATAATTATATGTACATACGTATGTATGTATATAAATATTCATTTACCTATATTCGTATATCAAACAAAACTGGCTTCAATATGTTCTCCTTAAATTATTTGAGAGTCAAAGTTGCGTATTATTTAATTCAATTTAACTTTAAAAAGCAATATTATTGTGTCATCATAATTATATTCGATTTGCTAAAATCTCTTAATTAGCATAAATTCAGATACATTCTAATACAGTTATATACGTATTATTGGGTAAACTGAAATTGATATTCAATATTTACAAAAATATGTTAAAATTAAATTCTGCAAGATTATATCACATAATTTATGCAAGTTAAACTAAATATAAAATTCAATTTGTTTTTATTTATTTTATTTTATTATTTTAAAAATATATAACATTTATATAGATTTTGCAGCTGCAATACATTCAAAAGAAGTTTTTAAATAAAATTTATATTTAGCTTAGTTTGTTCATTATTATTATTATTTATTTTGATTTATTTTTTAAATTATTGTTGAGCTACAAAAATTATCAAAATTTATTTAAAAAAAAATCAATTTAAATTTTTTTTTGTATAATTTAATGTTGAACCTGAATACAGATAATTCTTATCATTTAATTGCAAGGTGTTAAAATATTATAAAACTTTTTTTTCGTGATAACCGAAATTGAATAACAAATTTTGTTGTTTTACAATAAAAAGGAAAATAATTCTATATATATATAAATTTAAAAATAATTTAATATATAATCTTGCAATTAGGTATGCTGAATCTTATAATTTCTGATTAGATTGATATGATTATTTTGTATATAAATATATATATGCGACACAGCTTTGATTTCTTTTCCAATATGAAATCGTGCTCAGTTGCATTGAATGCTTCCTTTTGTCAACTACGCTTTCTGCAACATTCAATAGAAATTATTATAAAATATATATATATGTATATAAATTATTTAAACGTAGTTAATTTGAATTTGCTTTGCTTGTTGCAGCTTAATCGCGAAGTCTAAAGTTCAGCCCACATATCATTCAACTGATTGGCATGCCGTAGCTGCAGTAGCCGAAGCAGCAACAGCAGCAGCAGCAGCAGCATTAGCAGCCCCTTAATGGATCCATATCATCATATCAGACATCATGTGAGTGCCAGCTTGAATCTTGAATATCTCATTGTATGCCCATTAAGAGCTTCCTCTTACACTGAATACTCATACACACTCCATCCCTTTGTCTCTTTTTATCTATTTGTGTACAGTATCCACCCACTAGCACAGCCAGCTCAACGATTGTTGGCAGCGGCACTAATACCAGCACCGTCACCGGCACCGGCTCAATCAATCGACCAGAATTGCATCAAAAATGCAATCGTGGCTCACATTCAAGTGACACAAGTTCAGCGTACAGCGGCAGCGACACAATGGCCTCTGTCTATGGATCATCGCTGGAGGCCGAGGAGATTGATCTCTCCGGCCTCGTTGAGTCTGTGGTGGACTCCGATGAGGAAGATCTAGCCGAAAGCATGGATGTGAGTTGGTCATATCGAACAAAAAAAAAAAAACAAAAGAGAATATTATGAATAGAAATTCTAATTTAATTAAAATTTATTGCTAATTATATTCAACTGTCTCTCATAGAGCCTTAATGTCCGAGATGCCGTACGCGATTGTCTCGAAAAGGATCCATCCGAGCGCAGCGAAGATGATGTGGAAATACTGCTGGAGTTCACGCAGGGCCTCAAGGCATTCACAAACATAACGCTAGCGGTGCGACGTGCCCTCTGCTCCGTGATGGTCTTCGCTGTGGTGGACAAGGCCGGCACAGTGGTCATGTCGGATGGCGAGGAGCTCGATTCGTGGTCGGTTCTAATCAATGGTGCCGTCGAAATCGAACATGCGAATGGCACACGCGAAGAGCTGCAAATGGGTGATTCGTTTGGCATTTTGCCCACCATGGATAAGCTGTATCATCGTGGCGTAATGCGCACCAAATGCGATGATTGTCAATTTGTGTGCATTACACAGACAGATTACTATCGCATCCAGCATCAGGGCGAGGAGAATACA
This sequence comes from Drosophila borborema, assembly GCA_030914335.1. Classification (NCBI taxonomy): domain Eukaryota; kingdom Metazoa; phylum Arthropoda; class Insecta; order Diptera; family Drosophilidae; genus Drosophila; species Drosophila borborema. Next base: position 1,063,229 of record JAUESP010000308.1, read on the forward strand.
CGCCGGCACGAGGATGAGCAGGGACGAGTTGTAATGGTAACCGAATTGCGTTCGATTGGCGGCAGCGGCGCGGAGAGCGCAACGACAACGGGCATCGGTTCATCATCGGCTTCGGCAAATTTGAATACGAAGCGTGGCCATGTGGTGATAAGAGGCACACCAGAGCGGCTGCTGCAGCAGCTTGTCGAAGAGAACTCAATGACAGATCCCACATATGTGGAAGATTTTCTGCTAACGCATCGCATCTTTATACAAAATCAACAGGAGGTGACGCGTAAGCTGTTGCATTGGTTCGATCTGGAGCAGCAGGATACGCACAAGACGCAAGAGCTGAGAGATCGTGTCACGCGTGTCGTGCTGCTATGGGTGAACAATCATTTTACCGACTTTGAGGCTGACCACGAGATGATGGAGTTCCTGGAGATCTTTGAGGCTGGCCTGGAAAGTAAAAAGCTGCTCAGTCAGCTGCGATTGCTACATATCGCGTGCGCGGCAAAGGCACGCATGCGTAGTTGCATTTTAACGCGTTCATCACGCGACGAACCGCTAAATTTTCAAATTATCGGCGGCTATGAGCTGAGAGGTGTGGCCGCAGCCACCGGCAATGCCTCGGTTGGCATTTACATATCGCACGTGGAGCCGGGATCAAAGGCACAGGATGTGGGCCTCAAGCGTGGCGATCAAATCCATGAGGTGAATGGCCAATCGCTGGATCATGTGACCAGTAAGCGGGCAATGGAGCTGCTGACGAGCACCACACACCTGAGCATTCAGGTGAAAAGCAATTTGCTGGGCTTCAAGGAGATTATGCAAGCACTGGAGCATGGCAGCGGCAGCAATTCAGCTGGCGGCAGCAGCGGCGGCGGCATCAGCAGCACCGGCAACGGCAGCTTCAAAAGCTTACGCAGTCCGCGTCGCATTTGCGCCAATGATATTGCCAAATTGCATGGCCGCAGCGACAGCACCACCGAGGAGCTAACGAATCGTGCGCATATGGTGCGCTTGAGTTCCGTGGACATGCTGCTCGATCAGCCAGACTGTGCGCCGCCACAAACGCCGCCCGTGAGCGGTGGCAGCGGTAATATGGCTGCCAATTTCATGCAACAATTGCTGCAGAGCGTCAACTCGAATTCGGCCAAGAAATGCAGTGCCGAGGATAGTAAACCGGGTGGTTTTATGACGCTGGCACCAAAGCGTCGACTGCAGAAAGCACTGGCCAAAATGAATCTACTGAAGCAGCAGCAGCATCAGCCGCATGTGGGCAGCCTCAATGACAGCGCCGATACGCTGCTCAATGACCCGCAAACGAAGCCGAAACTCTCGGCTACCAGTTCGGGCAGCAGCAGCTGTAATTCCACTAATGGTGGCTGCAATGCCACCAATGCTGCCGGACGTCTCTATCAATCGCAATCGAATCCGGATCTGAGCAGTCTCAGCTATGACAACAACATTGAGTCGTGCGCCACGCTTCAGGTTAACTATTTGCAATCGCATATACATCGTCCCTCTGCCGCAAGCACGCTGACGAGCAGCTCCATGCTGCCGCCCGATTATCCGGAACATGTGCTCAAGGTTTACAAGTCAGATCAGACGTGCAAATATGTGCTCATCTACAAGGAGACGACGGCCCATGAGGTGGTCATGTTAACGCTGCAAGAATTTGGCATTCATGATCCCAGCTCGAATTTCTCACTGTGTGAGGTGAGCGTTGGTGAGGGCGGCATGGTGAAGCAGCGTCGTCTGCCCGATCAACTACAGAATCTGGCGGAACGCATTAGCTTCGCGGCACGCTATTATCTCAAGCTAAACGACAGCACTGAGCCACTGGTGCCGGATGAGTTGGCCTTGGAGCTGGTGCGTGAGTCGGGCGTATATTTTCTCCAATTGAATGCATATGAGCTGGCCATACAGCTCACACTGCAGGACTTTGCGAATTTCCGGCAAATCGAGTCTACGGAATATATCGATGAGCTGTTCGAACTACAATCCAAATACGGAGTGCCCATGCTCAGTAAATTCTCGGAGCTAGTGAATCGTGAAATGTTCTGGGTCGTCAGTGAAATATGCGCCGAGCACAATATCGTGCGACGCATGAAGATCGTAAAGCAATTCATCAAGATTGCGCGCCATTGCAAAGAGTGTCGCAATTTCAACTCTATGTTTGCCATCATATCAGGGCTGGGCCATGGCGCTGTGTCACGGCTGCGACAGACCTGGGAGAAGCTGCCCTCAAAATATCAGCGTCTGTTCAATGATCTACAGGATCTAATGGATCCATCGCGTAACATGTCCAAGTATCGACAACTCGTATCGGCTGAGCTGCTCGCTCAACATCCCATTATTCCGTTCTATCCGATTGTGAAAAAAGATTTGACCTTCATCCATTTGGGCAATGATACTCGGGTCGATGGTCTGATTAACTTTGAGAAATTGCGCATGCTCTCGAAAGAAGTGCGCCTGTTGACGCACATGTGCAGTTCACCGTATGATCTTCTAGCCATATTAGAGCTAAAGGGACAAACGCCCTCGAATGCTCTCTTCTCGCTCAATCAGATGTCCGCGTCGCAGAGCAATGCCGCTGCCGGCACAGTGATTGCGGCCAATGCCGGCCAGGCGACGATAAAGCGACGCAAGAAATCGACTGCAGCGCCAAATCCCAAGAAAATGTTTGAAGAGGCACAAATGGTGCGACGAGTCAAAGCCTATTTGAATAGTCTCAAAATACTGACCGATGAGGATCTGCTGCATAAGCTCTCGCTGGAATGTGAGCCACCGCATGGCTCCACCTACTCGGGCAGCATATCGCATGGCAATAGTTCACATCGGAGTGCGGGCAGCGGCAGCATCAATGCCGGCAACACTGGCACCGGCAGCATCAATGCTGGCGGCGATCAGCTGAGCATCTATTCGCACACCAGCTCCAGCTCGGCGCCAAATTCATCGCTATCGCTGCGCAAGCGACATCCCAGCTCGCCGACGCTCTCGACGACCAGCTCGACAAGCTCCACCAGCGATCATCAGCGTCGCCAGCAGTTGCACAATAATGGACCCAAATTTGGCACCGCCTCGCCGCAGGCAGTCAAAAAGATGCTCTCGCTCTCGGAGTCCTCCAAAATACGACCACATCAACCGTTCGTGCCGCGACATAACTCAGCCTTGCCTGGCGTCATACCGCCGTTGCATCATTTACATGCTGCGCATGGCTTCAGCACGCCGGCCGGCGCAGGAGGCGGCGTTGTGGCAGCTGCTGTTGCGGGTGTGCCGCCGGGCGTGGCCAATGCACAGTGCACACCCAGTCCCAGTCCGTGTGCACATCGACGTTTGGCTTCAGGAGGTAAGCAGCATCTCTATGCGTAGACTTTGTGGATTAGTGAATTCTGAGTATTTTTTGATGGTTTATGGTTGGATTAGTGAATGTAAATCGTACGTAGAGCTGTCTTGGGAAATATCTGTTGACTTGGTATTTGGGATAAAAAGACTTGAATTATATTTAACAAAATAAGATTTAAATAGTGGAAGATTATTTAATATAAGGCTAGGTAATGACCTATCCTTATCCTAATGGGATAATAGAAATTATATTCAAGTTTCTTTTATTTATTTTATTTAATTTTTTTTTTTATTATTATTTTATATTTGAATTATTTATTTTATTATTATTATTATTTTATTTATTTTATTATTATTATTATTTTATTTGTTTTATTATTATTATTTTATTTATTTATTTGATTTTACTTTTTTTTTTTTTTTTTTTTGTATTAATGAAAAGTTTATTTCATCAAAGTAGCTAGAGATATTTAGTATTCTAACTAAGCTTTATTTTACAGAATGTTAAAATTATGTTAGCTGTATTATTTTTATATTATTGTTTATGTTACTGATAATATAACAGAAAAGTCTTTTCCGATCTTAAGTATTTATGAATTTTTATATATATTTTATTTTGTTTTATATATCTCAATATCAAATTCTTTTAAATTTTTATATCTTACTTAATAATCAATATAATATACATACATTTATTAATCTATTTAGTTATATATCCATATATTTATGTAATCTTATATTAATATGTGCATACACCCATATGTATTTATATTACTATAGCTGTATTTACATGCAGAAAACAGCTGTTCTCATAAATTGCTGAAAAATCCATAAGCAAAAAAAAGCGATTATCAGAACTTTTTCATATACTGAATTCCCATTTTCTACGAGTTCATGTTTTCTTGAAATAGGGCTGAATAGAATTCCATAAAATATATACAAATCTCATCAGACTATGAACTGAGACTGTCTATTCATGTCGATCTATAAGGGTGTCCGACTGCATGTCGATTGAGCTATTTATATAAAAATTAAGTACATAATAATTGAAACAGCAATTCTTCGCAGAGAACAGAGTTTCCCCCTATTCGTATACTCCCAACTAGAGTGCTCTTACTTGGGGAAATCTCCGTTGTGTGGCAATCAAATTTAATTGGTTGGGTGTGCTTGAGAGCGGAATTCATTCAGCACTCACATCAGCTGATGTATAGTTTTTAAGAAGATAGGTTTTATCGTACAGCAGCCAACCAAGACTTGTTGAAGAGCAACAATTTAGTTCAGTATGAAAGAATCTTATCTATTTTTATTAAGATAACTCCAATTATATATTTATAAGTATGTAAGAGATATGTTATGCAATCGTAATTAGAGGTTCAAACTTTAAATTTAACTGAGGTATATGTATATTTTTCATATCCAGTATTTCAACAAAACATTTATCAAATAACTGTCCTAGTAAGTGATCCAAAGGAAGTGATCCAAAGGAAAAGGAAATTCGTCTTTTGCTTCAGTTTCCAAATGATTTATATTAATATTTTATTAAGTTATTTTAGTTGAATGAAAAGCGAAATGAATATATATATATATAATAGATCAATGGAAACTTTAAATAAATATATATAAATATAATAGATCAATAGAAACTTTAAATAAATAAAATATTCGTTAAGCTTAGCCAAAATGAATTCCTTTATATACCTTTATATACTCAATAGCACAATGAAGAATCTAAAATTGTTTTTTTATACGAACTCTGGAAAAGATAATAATTTGTTATGGTTTCTCTATTGTATTTATATTGCATAATTTACTTAATATATTCAGTTAAACAAAAATCGAAAATATTTATTCAAATAATTCTTTTATTATTTTAATTTTCATTAATTTCAATTTCCTTTACAATTCTTCTTCAGGCAACATAATGCCCACACGTGCGATACACGAGCGTTCCCATTCAGATACGCCCGCCCCGCCGCCGCCGTTGCCTTCGGTGGATCTATCGCTGGAGAGCAGCAGTGTGACAACATTTCGTGATTTACCGCTGCGCAAATCCGTGACTTCCGGTAAGTTAAAGAACAACTTTCGCTCAGTTGTCATGAAGAAACTAAACGCTTAGAGACATTGCCTACTAAAAACTAAGAGTTTCATTTAGTAAAATAAATCAATAAATAATGCTTAGTTGTAGCTTAAATTTAGTTGGCCTTTAGTTAATATCTAAAGTTAGTTGTGCTTTAGTATCTACCCCTCCTCGCTCCTCGCTTGCATTTGGCTGTTAGATATATTATATACAAATATATATACACATATCTATATATGGTGGTTGGTTATCGCTGCTTTGGCATTTGGTTGTTGGTCTCTTACACTGCTTTACACACACACACACACACACAACACTCAAGCACAAACACACATACATACATCTGTGTGTGTGTGTGTGTGTGCTGTGGCACACTTTACGCTACTTTTACTCTACTTTCATTGTCACAAACAAACACCCAACAGGTTCAGTATCATCGTGCGACAGCGGGCATGGCTCCTACGCCCAACAGCAGCAGCAGCCGCACCATCAACAACACCACTTGACATACCAACAGCAACAACAACAACAACAACAACAGCAAACACAACACAATGAACCATCGCCGCCCGTTTATACGGCTGCCGATTGCCGCCTGTTGCAGCAAATTTCCAACAATGCCGTCACACGGAATTTGAATAGTCCCTGTCAGAGCACGAGCACTCCACCTAGCACACCCACACCACCACCAACAACACTACAACAACAACAACAGCAATTATCCCAACTACAACCACCAACAGCATCCATACAGCCACCACAGCTTCCAGCACCGCCAGCGCCCTATATACATATGCGCAGCCATCAGCAACTGCAGCAAATCCAACAGCAATTGGCCATGCCACCACCACCACCGCCGGTCTACACCAGCAGCCTGTACAATCATCATCATAGCAATGCGACTAGCAGGCACTTGAACCACATGCATGGTAAGTCGAGCCGGCCTATGGATAGCCGATAACCAAAGCAACCATATGCAGCGTAAGAGCAAAAGGGGCAGAGCATTTAGGAATGTCAAACTTAAGCTATTAACTATGATAATTTTAAGGTAGATCTATAAAAGATATAAGTAAAAATTATATGACAAGCATTAAGTTTCAGTTGAGAATTTATTTGTACATAATAAAGTAAAGTACTTAACTACGATAAGCTTCTGATAGATCTATAGAAGAAAGAGTGGAAATTATACAATAAATATTTTTTATCAATACGATAAGCATTAGGCTTTAGTAAGGCATTTATTTTTATAGAAAAATAAGCTTAATTTAGAGTATTCATAATTAAAAGGAGTTAAACTAACAGTGAGCATGTAACAAACTGTTAGTACTATGTTAGCTTAATGTTATAATGTTAAATGCGTGTTAATGTTCATAAATGAAACTTTCTGCACATTTAAATATTACATAAAATAATAATATATTTTATGCATTTCATATATATTCGACAATAACTTAATAATTATAATCAACTGATCAATTTATTTATTAACTTATAATTGTTTTTTTAACAGCAGGAAATTAACATGCAGTGCTGCTGCTTAAATTGTGTTTGTTAAAAACAAATTCTGTTAAACGTTCTCTTTTGAGTTTTATATCTTTATATTTAATTAAAATAATGAACGGAATTTTTAGTTTTTTTTATTTAAAAAAAAAAAATGTATATTTATATAATAAAAAAATATATTAAAAAATAAAATATTTTTAATAAATACATGTAAATTACACATTTTAATCAACTGAATATTTAATTATAAATTTTAACTACAATTTAATATTTAATTTTAATCAACTGAATTTTATAATTTATATATTGTTGAATATATATTGCTTTTATTTGTTAAAAAATTTTTTAATAACTTTTAAATATTTTGAAACAATAAATCTAATATAATATGTCATAGTATTTAACATGTAATTTATTATTAAATTAATAAATTTACTAATTACTTGCCTTTATTCTTCTGCAGGTGGACCGCCAAATTTTATGGATAGCACCAAGTGTACCATATGTCCCATGCCACCAATGAATCAATAAATCAAACTGTGCTGTTTTAACTACTAAATGTTAATTTAATTAGTTGTGAGTACAAAATACCATTTTAAAAGTAACAAAACTAAAACTAATTCAATGATTTTCTTGATCTTTTTCAGCATATATATATATATGCCAAAATTTGTTAAATGGTTGTGGTTTCCATGTCACCAGCAACAAAACACATACATACAAACATACATCATATGCACATCTACACATGCACATACAACTGTGGCACAAGCATGGAAGAGCTGCTGCCTCAACAAACACGCATTCACATTGTGCGCATATCATTTATCATGAACCTTTCGTTTGCTATCCGCGTTATATGTTCGATATCCCATTGTCACGTATTCTTAAATTTAAGCGCCTAAAGTTTAGTTCATGCTCTATATGTTTTAAGTGGCTTACGATTAATTTTAATTTAGCACAATTCTTTGTAAACATTTTCCACAACAAAAAAAGTACTCACAAAAAAAAAAAAAAAAAAAAAGAAATCAAATAGGAATCATCCACAAAGTTGTTGCCTTCTCGCATGCATCAAAAGAAAACGTCTGCAGGCAGACCTATCCAGCAGACCAAATCAAAAACTAACAAAAAAAATTGCAATCAAAATCTCTTTCGAAGACTTTCAGTCGGCATTTAAAAAAAGAAAAGAAAAAAAAAAAAAAAACAATATTTTGCCCAGCACAACAATAATTTATAAAAAAATAATAATAATGAAAAAATGGACGAGGCCGACTCAATCTATTGTATTCCATTTATGTATACCTTAGCTCATACATATATATCTATATATACATACAAGTTAGTTTTATCTATACACATACACATACGTATACATATGCAAAATATCGATATATGAAAGAAAGAAAGAAAAAACCTTCGCTCCGATTCCAAATATTTAGTTTGTAAGCCAATAGATTTTTTTCGAATATTTTTCAAGCGTGGTATTTACTATAATTTACTTTAAATGTAAAATCCCAAGAACAAAAAAAGACAAACAAAGCAAAAACAACAAAAAAATAAAAGACAAGATAAATGAAAGTACAAGCAAATCGAAACCAACCAGAAATAAGAACATGAAAACTAAAACCTGAGACTTGAAAAATTAACAAATATAATAATAATATTGATAAAGATAATATTAATAATTTTTTGTAAACATATTTCTCTCACACGTTAAGGACTCCAATATTTTTCCATGTGTGTATGTATATATATATATATATATACGATTGTCTGTTATACACATAGATATACATTATATAAATACATATATATATACACATACGACTATATACAAGAAATCTCCATATATATTTATATATAAATATATATACAATGCCTATATACAAACCTGAACAAAGTCTAGCCCAACAATTTATGTTTCGCCGAAACGAAAAAAAATAACAAAAAACAAAAAAAAAAAGTAATTAAAAAACTTGCTAAATGTTTAATGTATACTTGTGCTCTTTTTATGTTTAAGTTAACATAATGAAAATTAATGCTTTTTATGGCTAACTCGTAAATTGAATGTCAAAATGAAACAAATGTTTGTGCTTTTTCGCTCGAATTAAATTTTTAATTAAAGTTTAAACAAAAATCTCAACAAACGGTCAACTGACGCTTTGTAATCGAATTTGTGTTTTTTCTTCTCTAAAGTTGGATAGATATAAGTGAAAACTTATTTAAAATCAAGCAAAAATTTCATTAATTGCAATCTTACATTAAGAAATTCTTGTTTTGATTTTTTACTTATACTTAAATTTCGTTTACTTTGCATCAAATTTGCCTTTACAAATTTCATATTTTTTTTTATTAGAGAATTCCACATAAAATTTCATATACTTTACATAAAATTTGCCTTTAGATATTTATATATACATCTATTTTTTAGAGCATTATACTTTAAACAAATTTACACAAAACTTGCCTTTAAAACTTTAATGTTATTATATTTTTCATTTAAATTTTCATTCAATTTTATCCAACTTTAGAAAAAGAAAAGCAAAAATCCTATAAAAATTCCCGAAGAATAATTATATATTTGCGCAAAGAAGAAAACTTAAATGTAATATGAACTTTGCTTGACCGTTAAATAAAATATTTACAAATCATTTTAATTAAATACTTTATGTAATTCATTTAAGCTTCAATATGCATATGCATTATATATATTTCAGATATATATATATAATGCCTATATATATTGCAAATTACTTTGGAAAAAGAAAACATAAAATACAAAATACATGCAGTATTTCAAAAATTAAACTCAAAAACTATTCTCTTTATATTATATATAGTGTGTATATTCAGTGAAACGAAATGCTGAATTTTGTTTTAATTGAAATTGTATAATTTTTTATTGCTTTGCGTTGCATAATGCATATCAATTGGTTTATTAAAAAATGTGTATAAATAATTTGGCTTTAAACCTAAGCACTATGATTAACACAAAATTCGTTTTGTATTGGGTGGAGCGCTTAAATAGTCGTTTAACAAATTCTTCAACTCTTACAATATACAAATTTTGGATCACAAATCATATAGACAAAATGATCGTATATGGATGGTGGTACATATATATATATATATAGCTGCCCAATTGGAAGAACAGTCGCATGGTACTTAGGATTACTGATGAAGTATGTATGAAACCAAGTCTTTGTGGTTACCAAAACAAAAAAGTTGTTCGTTTTTCTTTCGTTCTCTCGTTACTCATAGGTTAAAAAGGCTTAAATATGAAATACTATTTAGAGCTAAAGTGAGCCCAGTGTTGGGAATTAGTTGTCCCTTAAATTTAGCTGCCACTTAAATTAAACGCGTGCGCTTCAAATAGGTGATGAGCAGATTATAGATGAACTTATATTGCGCTAGCGATGGTATAATTTTGTCCCGTTGATGCCGCAGCTGGCCGATGACGCGTGGTATATCCAAGTCCTGCAATAAATCAAAAATCAATTAATATATATATATTTGTAGATATTTGAATGTATGCTCCCACTTCATTGTGATCCAATGTGTAGAGCAAAAGATCAGCTGTTAGTGTCACGCCCGACCGTCCGCCACCCTCCAGGCAATGTATGAGCACTGGGGGATTTGTGTTGTGTCCTGGTGGCACCTCATTCGTCGATGCCAATCGCACCGAATTGAGCTCCTCCAGAAAGTCCAGAAAGTGATCAACATCACGTGGACAATTCTGTTCGGCCCAATCGGCGTATTTCAGATGCCACACTGAACGATAGCGACGCGACGGTACATGATATAAACTTAGCTTGCTGGTGGTGCAACGGTCCGTAGTTTGTGAGAATTCCTGAAAAACCTGAAACTATACATATGTGTGAGTATATGCATTATCTGGCTATATTATTTGCTATCTAGTTACATGTCCAAACTCCATACACTGCTGCGTACTGAGCGGTATATAGCTCATATCTTCCGTTAATTGCACCACCAAATAAACATCCGCCTCCCACACGCATTGCCAGAAGATACGCATCGTTTGCGACTCCTGGGGTGATTGGGCGACTATATAGAAACGTTGCTTTGTGCCAACGGTGGCCTGTCATAGGAAATAAATTCAATTTAAAATAGATTTGGAGTTGAATTGGCAAAACGAACCGATATATATGAAGCATTCACATAGCCATGGCGATTATCCATCGATGGCGTTAGACGCACGCGATTATCATCGTATGGCAGAAAATTGGGATCATGATTCTTCGGTTCGTTCTCCTCAAGCAAGGCACAAGCATATTGCGCATGCTCGCGTCTCTTCGGTATGCGTTCAAACTCTAAATAGAGCTGTGAATCCTGCAGTTTATCATTTAATATCTGGCACTGTGGAAGGAAAAGAAAAATTTTAAAATTCCATATATCATTAATTCGCTTTCAATTTACCAATTTATCCTTTGAATACTGGCCCGAGATGGGCTGCGGCTTGCTAACGCCTGTCGACCAACGATGCGCATTAAGATTGAGATCGTCTTGGGCCAATTTCATTTTCGTTGCCAATTTGGCCTGCTGGGCCGCCGAGCTGCTGCTGGCCTTCTCGCGGCCCAATGTTGCCGATTTCTGTTTGTCGGGCGTTTTGCTGCGCGACAAAATATTCCAGCGACGACGCCGTTTCACATCCTTGCTGGCCGACGACGAGCCGGTGGTATCCAGCGTCGAATTGAACATGGACGATGTGGACGCCGATGTGTTGGCAGACAGATTCATGGCACTAAATTGCTGCTGAAGCAGCGAGTCGCCCGTTGGCGAAATCACATCCACCTGCGACTTATTCAGGCTAGCCGTCGAGCGATGTTGACGTGGTGGCGCTGTTGCTCCAATCGCTGGTGCTGCACTGGCCGCTCGAGCCGCACGTTGCGGTGCCTGTGGCTCCAGGAACTGCAGCTCAGTGCTGGCTGCACGATCAGCGCCCGCATATTTCTTAATATTCCGGGTAATCTCATCATCGGGCTGAGCGTTGACCGTCACCGTCACCACATTGTTGTTGCTGGTGTTGGATTTGGTATTGGCATGCCGTGCCGCAGGCACTGGAGCCACTGCGCCCGCCGGCGCTGACTGTATGGAGGAGGCGCGTTGACGCATGGCATCCGCATTGGCATTGCCGTTGCTGCCACCACTGGCACGCTGCGGCAGCGGCACATTCTCATAGATCGGCTCAATCGAACCGTTCATGGCGCTGCGCTGCAATGGCGTCGGCGTCGTAGCCACCGGCTGCGGACTGCTGGCGGCTGGTGGCGGTGCCGAGCTGCGATAGCCACTGGGCGGCAAAGTGGGCGAACTGCAAAGCAACGAATGACAAATGTTACTTCATTTATTTCCATTAAATTTATTTTAATGCCTCCTGCTAATTGGCAATTGGTTTTACCTTTGCACAGCTGCAGCTGCGGCTGCAGCTTGACTCATTGCCGACTGGCGCAGCTGGGACATTATGGACGGCTGCTCCTCGATCATATTGAGGTTCTCGAATGTGCCGTGCGGCGGCAAATATGGCTGCGAGTGTCCCATGTGGCCAATATACGGATACTGATGCAGCATTGTGGCTCCGGACGATGTGGGCACATTGCCATGCATTCCGCCAGCGGCGGCTGTCAAAGCGACAAATTGGCCGCCATTGAGGAGCGTGCGATTGGAGACGAGATCGGGTGATGAGCCCGATACATAGTTGCGATAGCCTTGCAATGGACGCGGCGTGGCCACAGCCAAATCCGGCGTCGAGGAGCTGCTCAAACGATTCACAGGATACGGCGGCGGCGCCTTGTGACGCATCATATGCATGCGCTGCGACAACTCCAAATAGTTGCCTGGCAGTTGCTGCTGTTGCTGTTGTTGCTGCTGCTGCTGCTGTTGCTGTTGTGTTTGATAAAAGTTCAGATGATGATGATGATGAGCATGCAATGCAGCCGCTGGCTGTGCCACATCCGGATAACGATGCGCCGCTGTCAAATGATGGCCAAACAATAGATTCTCACCATAAACCGCCGGATTGTGCACGTCCGGCTGCGAGCCGGCATAATAAGCGGCCGCATTACCCTGCGTGGCCAAGGCCAGCGCCACATTGTGCAGATCGGCGGATGGCGTGCGATATTTCAGCTGTACGGCCGTCTCATAATCCGGTGCTGGACGATACGTTGGCAGCATGGCTTTCAAGCGTTCACGTTCGTGTGTATCCGTGTTGCTGCTGCCATTGATGTTGCAGCTGTTGCTGTTGTTGTTGTTGTTGTTGTGGTGCAACATGCTGTTGCTGCTGTGTAAATTATTATTGCTCAGATCCAAGCAGCTGCTGCTCTGTCCCAGCAACTGACTGTGACTATGACTGGCAGCTAGCGATATATTGGATGAGAGCAGCTGTTGCTGTTGCTGCAATTGCAAATGTTGTTGTTGCTGTTGGTGTTGTTGTTGCAACTGTTGTTGCTGCTGGTGCTGCTGTTGCTGTTGTAGTTGCTGCTGCTGTTGGTGCTGTTGTTGTTGCTGCTGCTGCTGCTCGGCTGCCGCCACATAATCATATTCCACATAGCCCACACTATCGCCGCCCAGCGTATTCCCATTATTGCTCTCCATATCCGGGCCCACGCTGCTGCCCAGGCTGGACGGCGTGTCCGTGTCAATGTAGCGCTTGAAGAACTTGTGCTGCATGATGCACAGCTTCCAGAAATAGCGTGCAATATCGGCCTCACTAAAGATGAAGCTACCCACAATGCTCCCATCGCCGTCCAGCTTATTCTGCTCGATCTTGATGGTGCGCTTATCGATGGTCACCGTATGGAACTCCTTCCAGGGGAAATACTGCCGTCCATTGTCCGCATTCACGACCATGCCATTGATGGCCAGCCCAAGCTGCAGATCATTGCCCAGCGTATCCTTGGCCGCGAATCGCTCTTCACCGTATCCGTCCAGCTGCTGACAGCACTGGATATACATCTCCTCTGCCTGACTCTGATTTAGATGGACAATGCCCGCATTCTGCTGCAACACCTCCATGATCAAGCCCTCCAGCATGCTGTCGTCGTTGGCCAGGCCCTGCATGTTGCGCGGCAGCACCAGGGATTTCTTGAGATAATCCTTCGACTGTTTGTCACTCTGATCGCTATCGTATTCACCCTGACGACAGTACAGAGCCAGCAATATGGCCGTCCGTATATCGCACGCAATCCGACCCTCATAGATGTCGCTCTTCAGCTGCAGAAAGTAATAGAAACGCGTCGCCTCATCGTTCAGATGCCGTACGCCGGTCGTCACATAGTGACGCACGCGCAGATACATCTTGTTGTCTGCGGCATATTTGAGCAGTTGGCGGCTGAGCGAACGCTCCAGATCAAGCCATTTGTATTCGTCCTCCTTGTCCTTGACCAGATAGCGTAGGCCAAAGAATTCCGGCTGCTGGATGTATAGTCGTTGGCAAACATTATCCAAACACTCCTGACCCTTGCTCTCCGAGCTGATGGTGCAGTCAACGGTGCTCGAGTCGTCTGTCGATGAGATAAATATATATATATATATATATAGTATATATTGGTATGTTAGTTAATATAGTGGATAAAAACGTGCGCAGATAAACCCCAAAAGCAACAACAACAACCACAGCAGCAGCAGAAATAGCAACAGCAACAGCAACAACGCTTGGCAACACAGCACGCGCAAATATGCTAATGTACACACTGATATTTTTGTTGTCTAATCGTTTTTTTTTTTTTTTTTTTTGATTGCCTTCTACGCTTTATTGAGCCACAAAAGCATAGTCAACGGAAATTGCTGGGCTATATCTCTGCTCGCTGCTGCTCTGTTAGTTAACAGTGTGCGCCTGTCGCGAGCGCAATGACACTGGCTTATAAATATTGAGCAGGTTGAGCTGTGACATGACAATAATATTTGATCAATAAATATTTGCCATGAAATGTTAGCTTAAAAAAATATAGTATTTTGAGTGACTACATTTAATCAAACAATTTATTTCCATATGAAATGTTTCAAAACATATTTATCTTAATCAATTTCTGAGTTATTATGTTTTCTGTTAAGTTTTATATTAACTGTAATTTTACTTATTCTTTATGCTATTCAAAATTAGCTGCAACTGTTATAAGCCAATGTCATTTTATCATAAACCATTTAGCTGTCAACTGTTAACAGCTGGCGCCTGTTAACACTGTTTAACAGTGGCGCAACAAGTCAAATATAAGAAATGAGAAAAAATGCTGTATTTGTTGTTATTGCTTCTGCTGTTGTTGTTGTTGTTGTTGTCGCTGATATGTTTTTGGCAAAAAAGCAAATTCCAAAACGAAAACTGGTCGTAACGAAAGCCGTAAAAGCTCGCTACGATAAAGGCACGGTTTATCTGCTTGCTATTGTTGTCGCTGGCCTTATAAAAGAAATAACAAACAATTATATGTTTCCAATTAAAAACGCGCAAATGAGTAAATAAATCAACAAGTGTAAAAACTTTGCGGCAGCTGCGTATCTTGTTGCCGTTGTTGTTGCTTTTGTTCCTATTGGCGACTCATAGAGTCGAGCAATTGAAAATTTGAACACTTGTGTTATTGATACTCTTCTTCTTTCAATTGCTGTTAAGCTGATACGCCCCCATAGACGCACACGCATACACAAACACGCACTCACGCACACTCACCTAGCAAATGATGCACATTTATAACAAATAGATTCTTGGACGTCACATTATATTGTCGACATTTTTTAAAGAATTTCAGTGGCATTTCCGTGCCGTTGCGTATGAAACGAAGACACGCTGCTGCTGCTGCGGCTGCTGTTGGCTTTGACTGAACTGTTGTTGGTATCGGTGGTGTTGTTGTTGTTGGCCAGCAGGTACCAACGACATTTGCATGTAAATTACACAATTGGATTTTGTTGGTTGTTGTTGTTTTAGATTTTTAAGCTGTTTGCGTACAGCTTATAAGGCACTTTGAATCGAACACAGTTGTGTGTATACACGTTAAGCATTAAAATTTGTATAATTAAAGCTTATTAAAAGTCGTTGCGAAAAAATAAATAAAAGCGTTAACAGAAAAAACTAAAACGAAAGAGTAGTTCGGTCGTGGTATCGAAAGAGACGAATGAGTACACTGGATGGCCGTTAGTGATGTGAAATATTGCCGATAGCACTTGCTCATAGTACGCTGTTAATAGGGCGTGCTTATTGTATATTCAATATGTAAATAAAATAAAACATTGGATAAATTATTGACTTTTATATTTTACAATGCCCGATCTTATTATATAAATATTCATTTATTTTTGACTGTGCAAAAGGAATAGACGTTACACAAAATTTGTTCAAATTACATGGCACACCTTGTTAACGTTTAATTTCTTATTCCCTTGCGATCTGCATTCTCAACTTAGCAGAGTCAGTTTCGTTCAGTTTATTCGCTAGTCGATAGCTGAGCAATGGTTGGCAGCAGCACCACTTGAGTAACAATAACAACAGTATCGCTTTGTTAAAGCTGCCGATCGGACGTGGTTTTATTTTGCGGCAATAATTACGGCGAATTAAGCGCAAACTATTTATCAATTACTACACGACAATCAGTTCAAATTTAACCGTACACAGACACGGGCGTATCATACACGCAACATCTAGAGTCTAATACATTTTATACAGTAATTAGCAAAATACGCCTACATACATATATAGATTTATCATACATACATATATGTATGTATGTATAGGTGCGCTTTGTCGTTGTTGTTGTTGCCGCTGCTGCAGTCGTTGACGTTGTCGTCGACGTCGCTGTTGTTGTCGTCCCCGTCGTCGTGGCTTCCACTTTAACTAAATAAAACAAATTAAGCGCTCGCGCAACGTCAACGCTAAACGTGTACAACAACAAAATAAAATAAAAAAGAAAAGAGGAAAATCGAAAGCAAAAGGAGAAGCCAATAACAGAAAATTACACAAGGCGCATGCACAAACGTCTGAACGGGGGGCAACAGACTCAATTTTCTTATTTACAACGCATTCAGTGTAAGTTCTACGCATTTAAGATACATATAAATATGAAATATCTTGAGCCGATTGCTCGCTTCGTTTCGTTTCGTTTTGTATGCGGCATTTGATGGTCAAGGTTACAGCAACAAGAAGAGATCAATATATACATACATACATACATACTTATACACACACGCCCTCATACATAATGTACACGTGTGCGTATGCGTGCATGTGTGGGTCATTACAAACTGGCGTACGTGTGTGTGAGCGAGACAAGGTAATATTACTGACGTAGTATAAAGTTCATTACCTGTTGCTGTTGCTGCTGTTTCTTCGTTAAGTGTGCCAGTGTATGTGTGTGTTTGTAGTTTTCGTTTTTTGCCTTGTCTACCAAACAGGTTGCATGTTCGTTCAATTTTGAAGTAACATAATACTAGGCTCTCTCGTTTGCACTCTCACTGCTTTCGCTTGTAACGTTGCTGAAGCATGCGGCATCAGCAATTTAATTCAATAAATTCTCTCTCTCTCTCTCTCTAGTTCATTTATTTCGAAATATGTGTTAGGGCGCGCCTGCAAATTGAGCTGCATTAACCTCTCTTTATAATCTAATCAAATAAGTTCTTTCGCCCAGCTGTTTTCGACATTCTTATCAGTTTTTCTACAGCTGACTTTTGATAGCGAAATAACAGTTGATTAATTTGAATTAGAAATGTATCAGATAAATTTGCTTCCATTTGAACACGTTAAGGCGTCATTAATTGAATATAATTTGTAAAGTTAATAATAAATATATTTTCAAGTTTTTTTTACGTTATATATATAATTATATAATACATATTTATTATAATTAAATTATATAATGAATTGTACATGCGTATTTATATATTATTTAACGAATTTTTTATTAAATAATTTTTTTCTTTTATCGTATATAAAAATTAAAAAAAAAAAGAATTTAAAATAATAGAATATGTTATATAATAAAATTATATAAAAAATAACTTCAAATTATTATTTTTATTATTATATAATTATATATATTATATAATAAAATTGTACTTCAGAATTTCAAATTATAAAAAAAATTTTATTTTGATTGTTTCTTTTAAATCAAATAATAATGTTTTAAAATTATAATGATAATTTGTATTTACTATGAACAATTATTGACTTATAATATTTAACAATTTTTATTTTCTTTGATTTTTAAATTTTAATGTTTTAACAATAATTTATTAAATATTAATATAATAATAAAATTAATGTTATTTTCTTCTACAAACTTTTTAACCATTTCCTTTAATTGGATCTGTTTAACAAAAATTACTTGACTGCATATGACATAACCTAACATAACAAATGTTCATTCTGAAAAAAAAAAAATTATCTGTGCTTTCGCTTAACTTTTACTTTATATTGCAATTAATTGCATAAATAATAAATATGTGAATCATATTTTATATATTACTTAAAGAATATAACTTTTTCTGTTTAATTTATAGATATCTGCATAAATATTTTCATTCATTTTCCAGGAATATGTAATAATTAACTGAATAAATATAATATTTTTCAATGCTCATTTTATAAATAACTTCATTTTGTAATTTTATAATTTGATAATTTATTTCTAATATCATATTTATAAATATATCTATAGCTATATACAGTTTAGCTAAATACAAAGTTTGGCTCGCGTTTATATTGAATATATACATATATATAATATAGTTTTTTTTTCTCTACTTTCAAACTCTCTATGCATATTCAGTACTTTGATTTTGTATTATTAGCCATACATTAATATACATAAAAAATAGTATATGTATATTAATGTATGCATACATTATATAAATATCTGCTAACTTTGACATTGAAACAAATCCAAGCGATTGGGTTTATTGTTATGGCGCGAGGTTGTCTCAAGTCTTGCTCTACACAAATACACGCGCACGCACATTCACACTCACACTCACACTCACAATCACACTTACACGCACACAGACACGCGATTTGGCCCCGTTGTGTTAGACAAACAGTTTTAAAACGGCAACAACAACTTGCAGCGATAAGAGAGCGCACAAAGCTCATTTTTGCCCATTCATGCTTACTTTTGTGTTTAATGAACTCACAAAGTATCGGAATCTTTTGGCTTATATAACTCTTAGACCTGCCTTCTTTGTATCCCTATGGCGGGACAATAATCATTTTTGCCTAATCAACATTCGTTTGCAAAACTTGTTTTTTTTTTCTAGGCAAACTCACTTCAATATTGACAACTGAATAATATATGATCTTAATCTTAATGTTGGGTTAGAGTTTACTTAGGTTCATCGCAGTATAAGTGGAAAAACTTGTCAAATTATCAATATAATTTCAATTAAAAATGGTTGTTTTGAAAAGTATTTAAAAAATTTTCGAGTTGTCTTTCAATCAAATTGCAAAACAAATTAAATCAGAAGAATCAGCCAATTTATTTTTTAAGTATATTAAAAATACTTTTAACCCTTTTTGGTAATTAAAATTTTATTTTTATAATTGTTTTATTCTAGAGAATTCAGAAATGTATTTAGCTTTTAAAGATTAATTTAAAAAATGTAATATAAATATATCGAGTATAATGTATAATAATTATAATTTTGTACTTTCTAAAAGTTAATTCTTAACTTATCAACTGTTGCTTGTTCACGAATTTCTGCTCCCTAATCTAAACTCTTTAAATTGTAATATATATTTTATTTTTTTAAGAGTTGGTTTAATGGAGGTTAGAGTTGAATTTAATTGAATGTTAGTGCAAAGGTATATGAATTATAAATGAGCAGGAACTATGAAGAAGCTTACGTCAGCTGCATACAAATGAATATAGAATAGTGCTAGTACTGCTAGAGTAGTTACACATATCAATTGGAAGTTCTTTATATAACAAATATAAAACAATTGCGTGCTTTGCTGTTCTCAGAAAACAATGACAACAGCATAAAAGGTGATATATTGTATTACGATATATAAATATGAACATCTATATATGTATGTGCATACGCATGTATCTATTATGTTTTATATGAACAGGTAGGCACTCAATATGATATAATATTTATAAATATATAAATAGAAACAATATTTTAACAAAATAAATATATACATATGTACATATGTATGTATATATGGGGACAATTTCTTCTATATATTACGCATCTTGTCACAAATAATTATTATGTGCATACTATCACTTTTTTGGGGTATAGAAATAATTGTTTTGTATATTAAAAAACAAAAAATTGTTTTTAAAATTATCTAATTTCGAAAATATGCTTCTCTAATAAAATAAATAAAATTGTAAAATATATTTAAATATATATTAAATATTTTTTAAAAATATAAGTTCAAAGTCATATTTTCAACATTAACATATATAATATTAAAACAGAAAGAATTTTAACCAAATTTAGTTTAAATAGAAAAAAACTTCTAATAATAGCTGGGATTAACTTAGTTAGAACCCAAGTATTAAGCATAATTAGAAAATTATTCTTGAATATATGATGTGAAAAAATTCTCAGTATAACATATATAAATTATATGCTCATAATTATTATGAATTCATCTAATGAGATATTAATTATTATTATTATAATTAAATATATATATTGTATATTTAACGTTGCAATTTTTGCAATTGCAAAAGCAAATTTTAAATTAGCTTCAATTTTGAAATCCAATGGCGTTACACACGCACACACACACACGCACACACACACGCACACACACACACACACACACACACACACACACACACACACGTTGCCTGCTTATTTCTGACCTACAAAACTTGAGCAGTTTTTCCGCCCCTGTCTCCAATGACTTTATTTCGTTTTTGCTTTTGCTTTTTTTTGTTTTTTGTCTTTGCTTGAGTCGATTAACCATTGAACACCTTTTATATTTTTAATGGCAACTTGTGAAAGATACGGAGCACTACACGATGGCTGGGTACGATTTGCATACGTGTCGACACTGTCCAGGCAGTCGATGCGACGCGCCTCGCAAATTGTTTAATATTTATGTTTTTGCCATTTGCTGACCACAGCAACAAGAACTAAAATATTGCACGAATATTTTCAAAGCACAAATACAAACGCACGTAGTCCAAAAACACATTAGACATTAAGAAACCTGCTCAAAATTCAAGGTGCAAAGCCAACGTGTTTATTATGATTGACTGTTCCCGTTTATGTATATGTATGTGTGTTTCTCTGTCTGTGAATATATGTATATATACATTTGTATATTTTTTATGTCGGGGAAAGATCTACGTTTCTGATAGTAAAAAGTGAAATTAAAAGAGTGTATTTTTTATATTACACAAAACTGCAATTAAAATTTAAATTAAAAAAAAAAAAAATACTGAAGCAAATAAAAACATGTTTTTATTACCTTCTAAAATTTCTAAATGTTTCTTTTTTAAAAAACTTTTTTATCTTGAATAGAAAACATAAAAAGAAATCAAAGTTCAATAATTGTTTTTATTTTTTTTAATAACTTACTTTTTATTACAACAAAATCTAAACGTAGAAAAATTTAAGATCAAGTATTTGTAATATTTACCTAGAAAAATCTTATTTTAAAATTAAAAATTAAAATTAACTTCAAAAATGTCAACTAAATTGCCAACTGAGTGTTTACTGTAGACTTTTTCATGGGTAATTCCATAAACATTCAAATATATTCAATAATATTCGACGAAAAAAATAAATAAATAAAATAGCACAAATTTGTTGTAAATAATGCAAAGGCGCTAAAATTTTGTATTCAAGAATACAATCGAAATGTCTACAAGGTTTTTTAGTTGGTTGCATTTATTGAGCCATTACTGTATAAATAATATGTATTTAAATTAAGAACTAATTTTTTTTAACTATTTAAACATTTTTGTAGATCTTAAGGCGTTAACTGAGGAAGGTCAGCGGGCATTAGGTATTCTTAGTTGTACTATCCAAATTGTTATCTAGAGGTTATTGAGCTTTAGAACGCACTACAGATAAAATACTAAATATGAATATATTGCACAGAATTGTAAATGTGTGTACAAAGTGTATATTGCTATTTGCTATATATTTAACACTGACGTAATCAATGCCGTCATACATACATATATGGATATATGTATATGTACATACTATATTGGTCAAAACAATGTCAACAAAAACGTAAATATCACTCGAGTTTTTGAAATAATACTTTGTGTAGTTCGCTGAGTTATCTTGCGCCTTTTGTTTACACTCAGCGTTAGGTTTCCAAAAGAAAAGCGATATTTTCATCATCTCAAAGTCTACAAACTCTTATCGCTCTCTATCACTCTCCCTCACTCTCTCTCTCTCTCTCTCTCTCTCTCTCCCTCTCCCTTTCTATTTCTATCTGTTATTGAGAATTTCGTGCTGGAGTGTCTGCTGCTGATAAGCAATGCGTTTTGTTTTCGCATAAAAACTGTTGTCCGCAATAGGGTTGGCTGTTAGTGTTAACAGTGCGCTGTTAAGGCGCACAGGCGAAGGTGAGCGAACGGGCAATGCGCATCAAGTTGTCGGTTAAAGCGCGTGTGCATCAATTAAAGTGAACTCGGAATGTAACTAAAATCATATTAATAATCACATACAGACGATAGTGTGCATTTGTGTGTGTCTGTGTTATAAGACAGACAGCTAGGCAGATTAGCAACAATTTGAAAACTGGTTTCATTTGGTGCCAATGTCAATGCGAGTGTTGATGCGCGTTAGAGCGAGACAGTGTTATGGTGCGCCGTTTACCGTTAGAACAAGTGCGGAAGCGCGTTGATATTGTTATTCATTTATATATTTTTTGTTGGTTGCCGTTAGGCGCATGCAAAATAGCTCCAAAACTGTATTCGCATTAGAGAGAGTTCTATTCAAGTGTGTGTAAATGTATAAGTGTGTGTGTGTGTGTGAGTTTTAGTGTGTATGAGTGTGGCATACGTGGCATATATTAAGTGCGTGCTCAAAGTGCGATATGTAAATGTTTAGAAGACACTGTTTAGCTCCCTTTTCCACCCATTGTGCCCCGCGTTGAGCTCGGAGCTTGTGTATGCAAAATCGAAACTATCGCGCGTTTTCTTTTTATTTTAATGTTTTGTTTTATTTTATTTGATTATTTATTTCCCTTTTCGTGCTTCCTTCTTGTTTGCAGTCAGACCTTAGACCATGGCCAGTGAGCAGGTACCCATTGATGTAGCTGGAGCGGCTGCGGCCGCCGGAGATGAGCCCTTTCTGGGACTATTGGATGTGGCACTGCTGGCGGTGCTGATCGGCGGTGCGGCCTTCTACTTTCTGCGCAGCCGCAAGAAGGAGGAGGAGCCCGTGCGCAGCTATTCCATACAGTGAGTAACCGCTAAAAACGATAAAAACAACAACTGTAAATATAAATATTGAATAACCACCTTTACTCCACCACAGACCAACCACAGTGTGCACCACCACGGCAACGGACAATTCGTTTATTAAGAAACTGAAAACCTCTGGCCGCAGTCTGGTTGTCTTCTATGGCTCACAGACGGGCACTGGCGAGGAGTTTGCCGGCCGTTTGGCCAAGGAAGGTATTCGATATCGGCTCAAGGGCATGGTGGCCGATCCTGAGGAATGTGATATGGAAGAACTGTTGCAGTTGAAGGACATTGAGAACTCATTGGCCGTCTTCTGTTTGGCCACCTACGGCGAGGGTGATCCCACGGACAATGCCATGGAATTCTACGAATGGATTACTAACGGCGATGTGGATCTAACGGGTCTTAATTATGCGGTAAGTGTACAGTTATTTTACAATATCATGTGGCTTGATAAGGCATCTATTACATGGTCACTATCAGAGCGTCAAATACACAATTCAAACCCGGTAGGGTCTGACAATTCTTATCGGGCAGATAGCGTTTGCTTATCTAATTCCCCAACAAATTAGTAAAGTTTACGTTTTTTTTTTTTTTTTTTTTTTTTTTATTGCTTATCAAAAAGTATGAAATATTTATATATATATATTTAGTTATTAATAGTAAAATCTAGTTAGAGGTGTACGGCGAAATCGATTTGTTGTTGAGCGAGAAATATAATCAGTCAAGCGATTCTAATATGCTCGAAGGACGGTAATTATAGATTATTTTTGAAATAATTGATATTTTAGACAGAGAGGGTGGAAACGTGGGAGAAACAGGGCCAACAGTAGTTATTAGAGTTTAGAATGAGTGAGAAGGAGAGGAAGTCAGTCTAACTTATAATAGTCATTAGCTGTAATAGTAGCTTTGTATTAGTGACAAAGAGAGGGAGATCGTGACTATGAATAACAGTAGTTACTCGTTAACATTGAATAGCAGAATTGAAAATAATTAAATAATTATTTTAACATTTGTAAATACTCTTAATATTGTGTTAAAAAAAAAAAAAAAAAAACAGGACAATTTTTTTAAATTAACGAAATTTCCATTTGGGGTAAGAAATATGACTGAATTGCAAGATTAAATATTAAAGATGACCACATAATTCTCTTTTGATTGATACAAGGCTAAATTGATTTTATAAATTATTATCACTGTTTATTTATGAAACAAAAATTAATTATTCACATCATAGACATTTCAAAGGTTTAACAATATATATATATATATTTTTAAATTTTTTTTATTTCATAATTTAATTTTGTTCACATTACTTGTGTTTTATTTTTCACTTGCTAGAAATAATAATTAAGATTCTGTTAAGCGTGCGCCTGTTTTTATGACGTCACAAGTTTAGTTCCTGTTAAATGGGGTTCACCTTGTGGGGCGCTGCCAGTCTGTTAAATGCGCCACATTTTCTGTCTGTCTGTCAAATTAGCTGGTCACACTACACACGTAACAGCTGTTGCCGTGAAACGTGTGCACGCTCGCACAACTGTTGCGCAACGTTGTTTACTATTTGCGATGCGGAATGTGTGTTCATAATTGAAATAATTCAAGTTTGCTGAATGAAATAAAGATTGCCATGTGATACGTATGCACTAGCGGCTGCTGCGGAACAGAAACAACAATGTTGTGCACGCTAACCGGCGTCAGCGTCGGCGCAAGCGTCGCTGTTGGCCTTGTCACACGTCGCTGTCAGTGGACGACGGGTCGCACTTTGCTCTGGCTATTAAATAATTTATATAATAAGGCAACAGCACGCGTAGACATCAAACAGATTGAGCATGGTGTAATGACGTTATATGCCTCTGGCTAATTACGGTTGTAACAATTGTTTTGTTTTGTTTTGTTTTCCGTTTCACAACCTGTGCGCAGGTATTTGGACTGGGCAACAAGACCTACGAGCACTACAACAAGGTGGCCATCTATGTGGACAAGCGTTTGGAGGAGCTGGGCGCCAATCGGGTGTTCGAGCTGGGCCTGGGCGACGACGATGCCAAGTGAGTGAAATTGAATTCACAAAATTAATTTTTAATTGAAATTTATTCAACTTTTCGCGCATTAGCATTGAGGATGACTTTATCACGTGGAAGGATCGCTTCTGGCCCGCTGTCTGTGATCACTTTGGCATTGAGGGCAGCGGCGAGGAGGTGCTCATACGTCAATATCGTCTGCTCGAACAGCCCGATGTGCAGCCGGATCGCATCTATACCGGCGAAATTGCACGTTTGCATTCCATGCAGAATCAACGTCCGCCGTTCGATGCCAAGAATCCATTCCTCGCACCCATCCGTGTCAATCGTGAGTTGCACAAGGGTGGCGGTCGCTCGTGCATGCACATCGAGCTGAGCATTGAGGGCTCCAAGATGCGCTACGATGCTGGCGATCATGTGGCCATGTATCCCATCAATGACAAGTCGCTGGTGGAGAAACTGGGCCAGTTGTGCAATGCTGACTTGGATACGGTGTTCTCATTGATTAACACTGATACGGATAGCAGCAAGAAGCATCCATTCCCCTGCCCAACTACCTATCGTACGGCTTTGACGCACTATTTGGAAATCACGGCTATTCCACGCACTCACATACTCAAGGAGTTGGCCGAATACTGCACGGATGAGGCAGACAAGGAGTTCCTGCGCAGCATGGCCTCGCTGGCACCGGAGAACAAGGAGAAGTATCAGAGCTGGATACAGGATGCCTGTCGCAATGTGGTGCACATATTAGAGGACATCAAGTCCTGCAAGCCTCCATTGGATCATGTTTGTGAACTGTTGCCAAGGTTGCAGCCGCGTTACTATTCCATTTCGTCGTCGGCCAAGCTGCATCCGACGGATGTCCATGTGACCGCTGTGCTGGTCGAATACAAGACGCCCACGGGTCGCACCAACAAGGGTGTGGCCACCACATACCTAAAGAATAAGCAACCCACCGATGGCGAGGAGGTCAAGGTGCCAGTCTTCATACGTAAATCGCAATTCCGGCTGCCCACGAAGCCAGAGACACCCATCATTATGGTTGGTCCGGGCACTGGACTGGCACCATTCCGTGGCTTCATCCAGGAGCGTCAGTATTTGCGTGATGAGGGCAAAACGGTTGGCGAGTCGGTGCTTTACTTTGGCTGCCGCAAGAGCACCGAGGACTACATATACGAGTCCGAGCTGAACGAATGGGTCAAGAAGGGCACGCTAACGCTCAAGACGGCGTTCTCGCGCGACCAGGCCAAGAAGATCTATGTGCAGCATTTGCTGGAACAGGATGCTGATCTGATATGGGATATCATTGGCGAAAAGAAGGGACATTTCTATATTTGCGGGTAAATTGAATTGAAAATTCACAAATTTGATTTAAATTTACATAAATTTCTATCCTTGATTTCCAGTGATGCCAAGAACATGGCTGTGGATGTTAGAAATATTCTAACGAAAATCTTGTCCACCAAGGGCAACATGAGCGAGGCCGATGCTGTGCAGTATCTGAAGAAAATGGAGGCTCAGAAACGCTATTCGGCCGATGTCTGGAGCTAATCAGTGTGCGGATTATACAAAAGTCCTCTCTATCTCTCTGCATGAGTCATACAGTCGCGGAAATATATGCATAATTAATGAAAGCAATGAAAACAAAGGGAAAACAAAAAGATCAACTAGAAGCCACACATTTACATAAGCGTAAAGTCGTTTTAGTTAATAAGGCTAAATAAATTAATTATACAAAACCGGTTTGGGAACTTCAGCTTCGGTTCAACAAACAAACGTTTAAGTAGCGTTTATATCTAATTCTAGTGTTAATTTGATTGAATGTATGAAGATATATATAGATCAATATATATATGACGCCTTTTAATTGTTGTGCAAAATAATTTGATGATGATGTTAATTATAATTAATAATGATTTTAATCGTACATTGTAAGTAGTTTTGTATGTATGCAAGTAATTGAATTGCTCTGAAGCCAAGCATTCAGTTAATTATTAAAATATACATATTTTATTGGTGATTTCATAATGCAACTGATAACGATTTGTGCAATTTTAAATAAATATATAAAATTGTACTTTATTTTGCGAACAATAAATGTTTACAATTTTAAAGTCATCTTTTTGATTTCTGTTAACTAACATTTGCTGTTAATGTTAGCTCGGCTTGCGTGAACTTATTGACTGTCTGGCAGCGCTACATTGCAACGGTAAATACGAAAGTGAAGCAAAAAGTGAAGTGAATTGAAAAGTGCGCGTAATTCTATTGCAAAAACTTTATTTTAATTTGTAAATACATGTGCAATATATGTCAACTAAGCTAAAACGCAATACACATTTCCAGGTGAGTGCATTTACTATTATTATTCATCAATCCAAGACACCTGCTCGCTCAAAATGAGGCAAAGTGTAGCGCAGCGTCTCCGCTAAGCGCTTTGAGGCAAACATTTGCTCAGATTTCTTTTGGGCAAAATCTGCATCGGTAAAATTTTCTAGATTATTATCTGCCGTCTCCGTCTTGTCCTGACTAACTGTTGGCAGTATGCCGTAATTGGCAAAGAATCCGTAACCCTCACGCCGATGCACCTCAGCCAGCAGCTGCTCATAGCTAGGCACAGGCACGCCCATGTCCAGATTGAGCAACGTGTCGGCCAGACGATTGTGATAGACTTTCAGCAGCTGTGGCCGCTTGTGCTTCAGCACATCCAAGCTAAGGCTTGTGTAGAAGAAGTAGTTTAAATCAATGCCCGG
The DNA here is from genome assembly GCA_030914335.1 of Drosophila borborema. NCBI lineage: Eukaryota > Metazoa > Arthropoda > Insecta > Diptera > Drosophilidae > Drosophila > Drosophila borborema. The sequence goes on from JAUESP010000308.1 coordinate 1,091,289, forward strand.
ACTGCCCCAGACACTCAGCTGAAAGTCTATGAAGATCACATCCTGCACCTGCTGCTGTAGTCCAACGTACTTGAAGAGCATGTTATTCACCCATAGATCTCCGTGATTTAACACTTTGATCTCTTTATCTACTGGCGCCTGGGCACGCACTAAATTCTCGCGCTGCTGTTCCATATATTTGCCTATTTTACCCGCAATGCGCTCAAAGCCTGGCCAGCTGCTCACCAGCTTATGCAGCTGTTGTCCATTGCCGGCAAAGAAACGCATCAGCAGACCGTCGTCTTTGTTCAGGCCGTGCGGTGATAACATGCCATCACCATAGGCTTCGAATATTTCAGGGTCCTAATGGGAATGGGGAATTATGAAAAAGAGAAAAGTAAATATATATATGTATGTAAATAAATATATATAAATAAAAAAAACAATCCTATTCCAAAAATGTAAACTAATAACATTTTTGGAATAGGATTGTTTTTATATAATATAATAAGAGGAAGAAGATGCACTATATTTAACTTGAGGTATGAAATGTTTATATTTTGAGCTGAAAACATAAAAAAATAAGATATATGGTTGAAAAATATTTAAATCTATTTACATATTTAATAATAGCTTTTTATGTGTAGTAATTGGCTACAATACATAACTTTTGTTTGATTTGGTGCGTATTAAATTATTGTTTATTTTGAAAACTGAATTTCTCTACATTTTAAGATTACAGCTAGATATTTTTCAGCGGCTTAATTCTATGTGAAGCATAGAATTATGTCTTCATGAAAATTTCATAATAATATATTGTATTAATATAATAATAATAATAATAAACAAAAAAAAAGTTTTCTCTAATGTTTTCTCTAAAATTTCCTTATAATTTGTAAAATATATTTGCAATGGTATTTAAGCTATCTGACTATTCAGTAATTATTTATAAATTTATATATTTGTGAATATAAACTAGATACACTGAAACAAAAAAAAAAAAAAAAAAAAAAAACGAGCGATTCATTTAAATCAACAGAAGGACATAAAGTAACATCAGTTCTGTTACTAAATCATAACAGATTATATTAAAAGATTGATAAGACCTTCTACTTTTTAGTGTGTTTGTGTTAGCCAGAGAACTGAAATTAAAATCATACAAGTCTAAGCTTGTTATAAAAGGCGTAAGGCTATAATAAAAAGTCTTAAGCATGTGTTTTTGAGAGATAAGAAGTCCAAATTAGGAATGACGACCACAGGCTCTATTAAAATTATGACTTCATGTCTGTGTCTCCCTCTTTCTACTCGTTCCTTCTCTATTTCTCTCACTCTATTGGTTTTCTGGACTGTCAATGAGTGAATATTATGCATTCTACCTCTACAGAATCCTTTAGTTTTAAAGAACTCAATCAGATAAAGGAAATATTTTAAAGTTGTTATATAAAATATAATATAATTATATTTTGAAAACATTATTATTTATATTAGAAAACGGGAAACGTATTTTCACTATATACTTTTCCTGTTTTCAAGATATATGAAAATATCTTCAATATATAATAATAATTTTAGTAGTCTACGTTTCTCTTAGATATCTTTATTCTATTCACTTACCAGCACTGCCAGCGCCATTGAGGTGGCATGAAATTCCGCTAGTCGTTCCATGACCAGACGAGCATGCGTCTCATCCAAGCCCGTTTCACGTGAACCCATCACATAGTCCTGCCGGCCTAGATCCTCAAAGACCAATGTGTTCTCTGGCTGCTTCATGCACTGGTAGAGTCTGAAAATAGAATTTTATTTAGTCATTCTCCAGCTTCAGTTTAGCTTAATCTGGCATTACTTGGGTCCAAAGCGTCGCTTGCATTTCATGAGCAATTCAAGTCGGGGCAGCATCTCATAATATGTGATCTTCTCCTTCAGGTACACCTGCAAATCCGCAATAAATTCCACATTGTCAATGCGCGGAATGCTCTTGACAATCACGCCCATTTGCTGTTCCTCTCCATTGGGTCGCCTATAAGTCAATTTCACGCGATAGATTTGACTGCAATAGTTCTCGCCGGTGCTGCTGCCCATACCGCAATGAATCCCAATCAACTTTACATAGGATGTACGCATCGCTGTCTCCAGCACCTCCTCGAAGAAGGCAACATCCAGATGCTTTGGCGGCGATGCCAGAACTTCCTGATCGTAGACAATGCTGCACATGTTGTGTGATCTCGAGTTGTTTGAAAAGCTTGAACGAAACGTTTGGCATTTTATATGGATTTACACACACGGCATTGTCTGTTTGTTTTAAATTCGCGTAATTAATACTATATACATAAATGAATATAATTCATCTAATAGCCGACAATAGCGTCTACTTGTCTCTCATTTTGTATATAGAAAAAATTCAACACGCGACCTTTTAAATATAAATATATATAGACATGTATGTACCGCACGCACAGTAACTGTCTCGAAACCAGTTATTTTAATTTTACCAAATACGTTTTTTTATTTTCTCCCATAGACTTGCTTTGTTGACTAGATAGTTCGTCATTCGGAAATTATCATATGCCACCCACTTTTTAGATTAAATCAACGATCAGCGTAATCTTTATCTCATTCCACTTGACTCTCAATCAAATCGAGTTGCACCTCTAATAATAAAAAATTTCTCTCACGTCTTCTAGCTTAGCTTTTATTACACATTTTTCACTCTCCTCTCCCTCTCTCTATATCTCTATTTCTATTTCTCTTATTAGCAATTTCGTTATTGCTTTTTTATCTTTGACAGTCATGCAAGATTTTTTTGTTCTTCGCCAATTACTTATAATTATTATTATTATTCGAGTTGTTTTTACCCAAATGACATATTAATTATCATACATAATTAAATTCTCAATTTCAATATTCTACGTTTGGTACGTACCCAACGCGTCTGCTCAGTCTCAATTCTATTTCTCGACTCGTCTAATCTTCATTTCAGTCAGATTCACAGCGAATCTGCCAAGTGATTAAAGAATTCGCAATCTTGTATATAAATCATTTCGCAGACAGCTGACTTGATATACATATGAAATTATTATACATTATATAAATTAAACCCATTGAAGCATATTTAGTTTTATTATTATGTATGTTAGAGATATTTTATATGAGACTATATATGAGATGATATATTCTTTATCAGCAACAACAGACGAGTCATCCTATATATATAAACTTTTACGCTATTTACTTAGATGAATCTGCACGTTTCATAATTTGAATACAGATTTCTTAAATATTTAATTGAGTAATAATTTGCATACTATATTTATTTGCGTATATTGTTGACTTTGTTTTAGCCAACGTCAATTTTTTTTTTCGATTCTCTTAAGCTATATGCAAATAAGAAAGAATTAAAATTAATTAATTTAAAAAAAAGAACAAATTTTAATCAAACATTCAATTTAATTGAACAGATGAGCATATATAGATACATATATGCTAGGCAAAAATATTTTAGTATTTTTTTTTTTAATTCGTATTATGTATTAATTATAAATTTAAAATTAAATTTTCCATTATATTTGATGTATTTAAATATAAAATACATATTTAAAAAAAGCAGTGGTAGGCTTATAGTTGTTAACTAAGGTGTTTTCCACTTACTAAAAATGTTTAAAAATAATTTTTTTATTCAAATTCTACAGTTATATCAGTTATTTTTAAAAACTGTTATTTGATCAAAATGACATTCGGTCATGCAATGCATAAAAGAAAATAGAATTTGCATCGTAGGAAATAAATTTAGAAAATAATTAAAAAGCAGTTGAGTCTCAATTGAGGCGGAGCATTTAAAATTAAATGATGTCATTGTACTTGTATGTGAATCGTTTTGAATAACAAGCAAGAAAATGCATTCGCTGTTGCATTGCCTTCAATCAAAGACTTGCAAGTCATCCAAGCGTTTCAATGTGAATTTAAGACTTTCGAGAGTGCGTTTATTGCCTTCGAACATAAGTTGAACTTTTTGCCTGGCGAAGTCCTCGTCATGAAAGTTCTTCAATGAGTTATCCTCCGAATCGATGCCAATCATACTCATTAGCGGAAAAAAGCCGAAGGCGACAAAAAATCCATAAGCCTCCCGCTCACGTATTTCTTTCATAATATCCTCATACTTGGGCAAAGGCTTGCGCCAGGGCAATTGCTTCAAGCAATCCAACAATGCATCAAAATATGCATCAATCAGCTCTTGACGCTTGGTCTTCAGCACATCAAGCTCCAGGCTGGTATTCAGAAAGTAATTCACATCGAAGCCCAGGCTGCCATAGAAGCACAACTGAAAGTCAATCTGCCAAAAAATCGTGCATGACTCAAGATATATTTTTAGATCCAAATTTTTGAATACTTACGAATTTCACCTGCTGCACCTTGTCCTGTTCATCGTACTTGAAGAATATATTGTTTACCCAGAGATCTCCATGGTTGAGCACATTATAAATGCCGCGCAATGGATAAACCGATTTGAGCACACGTTCCGTGAAATGTTCATGATAGCGATAAAGTTTATGTGTGATCGAAGCAAATCCCTCGCAGTCACTGATCAATGCTGCCAGCTTAAGCAATTGAGTGCCAAAGAGTAACTTGAAAGGCTCCGATTTGATGGCATCCATGTGCAGCAATCCAAATGGATAGCGATCTATGACAGTCTCTGGCTCATGTTCGGCCATGATCATAGTCAGAGCATGATATTCAGCCAGCTTACGCATCACCAACTTTGCATGCGCCGCATCCAGGCCCAGCTGTCGGCATTTCAATTGATATCCCTCGCAGCACAGATCCTCGAAAATAATCGTCTGCTCGGGCTGCGTCGTTGAGTAGTAGTGCCTATGTGCAGAAGAATAGCAGGAAATACTTTTAAGAAACAAGAATTTGTGCTCAATTTAGACTCTAGACTTGATCTAGACTCTAACCTATATTACTATTAGGCTCTATCTAAACTTAATTTAGACTGAATGGAAACTCAATCTTACTTAATTTAGATGCAATCTAGACTTAATCTAGATTCCACTAGACACCATCTAGTCTAGTCTCTATCTAGACTTAATTGAGAATAAATTTAGACTTTTTAGAGTTAGTTAACCTAGATTGAATTTAAATATAATCTATACTGAATCTACATTAATCTATTCTCAATCTAGACTCAATTTAGACTCAATTTGTACTTTAAATAGATTTAATCTAAAGTCGATTTATACTCAATCTAGATTCTATTTAAACTCAATATGAACTCTCTCTACATGCGATATAGATTCTATCGAGACTCGATCGACACCAAATATAGACTCGATCTATATTCAATCTAGAATCAATCTAAACTCTATTTAGATTTTATATATACTCGATCTAGGTCCGATAAATACTCGCTCGTGACTCAATCCATACTGAATCTAGGATGAATCTAAACTCGATCTACACTCGATCTAGACTCATTCTAAACTACATATAGAGTTCATTTATAAAGAAGATAAGATTAGATAAAGTTTTTATCATAGTCATGCACTATGTAAATTCCTCTTACCTGGCGCCCAATGTCCAGTTTTCTTCCTCTGCATTTGAGCGCCACATGAGCGCCTCCAGCTTGGGCTTGATGTGCAGATAGAAGACAGTCTCCTTGCTGTAGATGTGGAGGCGTGCCAGTATGGCTTGCTTCTCGGCTGGCATACACTTGACGATGAGCGAACATTCCAGCTGCTTACGTTCGGCTGTCTGGTACTTGACACTGGCTCGATATATATTACTGCAATAGTTCTCGCCACCGCGCGTCAAGTCCGTTAGGTTTACGTCCAAAACTTTTAGATCCTGCTGCTGCAGACCATGCTCCAGGCAGCGTCTGAAGAACTGTGGCGTTAAGTAGAGCGGCAGCGTGTCCGTTGAAACCGACATTGTGTTTGGCTTTGAATCAGTTCTTGACTGAAGACTTTATAGGGAAAATCAAAGTATCCGCTTAGTTCACTTTCAATTAACCCCAATGGAACGTCTTTGGCTGCATCTGTTCGTCACTTGATTGGTTCAATAGAAGTGCATTCAATGTCTCGACGTTGGATTAGCGGTGGCTGCTTTTGTTGCGCTCTATAAGATCTAAACTCTAATCGAACGTGTTCATTTCTAAATTAATATTGACTTACTGCGCTTTGCAATAATACATAATAAGGCATTTCAAATTGGCCATCAGTCTATATAACTTGAAATATCCACTTTTACATTTTATTTTTTTTTTCTTTTTCATTAATGAAATGAAATTTTATTCGACCCCAAAGGGCTGGAATGATAGTACTTTTGAGAAAGTTAATCTATGTCCAGGTTTCTGTTTTATTTTGTATAAATTCATTTTATCACTTATTTCATATATATCTTAGTCTTTAGTTGGTATAAAGCGATGCTTGGATCTTTCATTTATTTGATCTAAAAAAATTTTGTCTTTATTTATTTTATACTATAATATATGAAATATATTTAGTAGTTTGCGTTCCTATAAAATATAAATATAAAATATAAAGTATAAAATATAAAATATAAAATATAAAATATAAAATATAAAATATAAAATATAAAATATAAAATATAAAATATAAATATAAAATATAAAATATAAAATATAAAATATAAAATATAAAATATAAAATATGAAATATAAATATAAAATATAAAATATAAAATATAAAATATAAAATATAAAATATAAAATATAAAATATAAAATATAAAATATAAAATATAAAATATAAAATATAAAATATAAAATATAAAATATAAATATAAAATATAAAATATAAATATAAAATATAAAATATAAAATATAAAATATAAAATTTAAAATTTAAAATTTAAAATGTAAAATATAAAATGTATGAAAATTACCCACTGTATGCTAAAACAATAAAGATTATACAGAAAAGTTGTACAACTTTTATTATCAATCGACAACAACTGAGAATAGAAATAAGTGAGAGTGCTTTAAGTGGGAGTGTCAGACTAGGAAATACGGCAAACTCTGTGATAAGTCTGTTCATTCTGTTCATTCTGATTTGAACATTTCTTATATACATACATATATTTTATAATATATGTACACAGAAACACACACTTAATCGCTCTGCTTACTGCGCAGTTTATGCAGCGACAACAGCGCTTTTTGGCTATAAATTATTTGTTGAATAACTTCTTTTCTTCTTGATTTACTTACATAGTTAAAATATCAGAGTGTGAGAAACACATAGAGATGTGTTTATTTGCCAAAGCATACGTCTAAAGTAATTAAAACATACTTTTTGGTTTTAATTTGTTGGAAGAGGAAAACATTTATATATATGCAAAATATTTATTAAGAAATATATGGTAGATGCCTAACTCTATGAAGTCTCCCTCTGACCGTAACATATATTTGCAGTATACCCCTACACTCCAATTTTAAATTTGCAATGTTTTCAGGCTATGTAAATAAATATTTTAGTAATTGATTTATTTTATTTTACAGAGCAAGTAAGTGAATTAAAAAAGAAGGCAGCTCCATAGCAATAAGTACAGAAATATAATCAGCTTTTATTATTGTCGTAGGTACTCATGTAATCAGTTCTTCAAGTTTCAGCTCTTTCGTTATCAGTTGCATAATAAAACCCCGAATTTCGTCTATTATTTTGTTTTATTTCTATTTTCTTATCGCTCTTGTCTAGCGATTGCAAAACATACGCAGCACAATAAAAAAAAAGTCCATTAGATTCATTTGAGTAGCGCAGCTACGTTAGATCATTTTAATTGAACTCTGGTCTATAAATAGCTAAATCAAGTATGACATAAGAATAAACCCTTCAGACATACAGCCGGACAGTGCGTTGCGGAAACGTCTTTATAGCCATCTGTGTTTCCAATTCAGGTGGTTGAACCCTTTCATACCAATTAAGGGGCCTCAGTCTAGTAGTCATTAAAGACGCCCAGTGCTTCCGCACGTTTCAGCGACCATTTGTGATGATCGTTGAGAAATTTCTGTGAGAAAATGGTATCCAATTGTTTTTGCTTGAAGCTCTCATCCTGCATGTTCTCAATGCTATTGTCCTTCGATAGATCCTTTGGCATTGTGATGATGGGCAGGAAACCGAATAGAGCAAATATACCATAAGTCTCTCGACTGCGCAACTCCCACAGCAAGTCCTCATAGCTGGGTATATTGTCGTAGCGTGCGTATTCCAAGGCATCGCTGAATGATTTGTAATAGACCTTGATCAAATCTTCGCGCCGCTCTTGCAACAGTTCCAACTTGACGCTCGAATTCAAAAAGAAATTCAAATCGCAAGCCGGACTGCCGTAGAAACTGAGCTGAAAGTCGACAAATATGACGCGTGTGGGTATCTCCGGTTGTGCCACATCATCGTAGGCGTACATAAAATTATTTGTCCATAAATCGCCATGGTTGAGCACGACATAACGATCGCCGGGCTTCGGTTTCGCTGCGGCCACACAAACCTGTTTGAAGTTGTCCGAGAAACGTTGTAATTGCCGACTGATATTCTCGTAATCCGGCCATGTGGATGCAACTTTGATGAGTCCCTTCAGGAAGCCACCAAACATATTCTCAAATGTTTCCGATTGCATTAGCGTCGCCTCGCTCAGCATGCCACCCTGATATTGCTTAACAATTGCCGGATCCTGTAAAGGATCAACTTTAAATTCAATTAAATCTAAGCGTGAATATATATTCAAATATTCTTTACCTTCCTGGCCAACACCATGGAGGTGGCATGCAATTTGCCCAGTTGCTTTAAAATCATTGAGGAATGCTCCCAATCTAAGCTCGTGCCGCATGTTGCCAATTTAAAGCCATCGACTTTTAGATCATTGAAGACAATTGTCTGCATGGGCGTCTTTACGGAATAATAATATCTGCAATAGAATTTCCATGAGTCTTTCCATTCACTTTTCACTTTTTTCACTGCATCAACTCACTTGGCACCGAATCGATCGCCATTGGTAAGCACTTCCAAGCGTGGCAATATATCCGTATAGGTTTGTTTCTCTTTGATAAACACCTTGACATCCTCCAAAAATCTGGTCTCCTCTGTAATTGGAATTGTTTTAACAATCAGCGAGATTTGCTCACTTTCTTCCGACTCTTCGGCGCTGCGAGAGCGTGCGAACTTCAAGAAAACACGATAGATTGCGGAACAGTAATTATCACCCGGATTACTGCCCCATTCGAAACTGATTTCATACAATTTGATTGCCGATTCGCGCAAACCGTCCTCTAGTGCATCCACAAAGAATCCTTCGTTTAGGTACTCGGGCACCGAAATATTCTCCACATTTTTTATAATTACCATTTTCTTTTTCTTTTCTTTTTTTTTTTTGGAGGAAGGTGTCTCGATGACTTTTCAACTGCGACTGATTGTCATTTGTGTAGAAACACGACATTATATACTGATAAATTTTTGGTGAGGGCTTTTTTTAGTCGTTGCTTTTCTCTCTCTTCGGCTGTGTGCTGTCATCATGCATAAATCAGCGCACAATGAGGCAAACAATTATGAAAATAGATAAAATTAAAAAGCAAATTAGGAGTTACATGTGGCAGCATACAATTATTTAGTATAAACATTTTTAATCACATTTATAACTAATTTTAATGAAAATTAAAGCTGAAAATAAAAAATATAAGGCTCAAAAAATATTTATAAAGGAATAACTGTCAAAAATTATTTAATAAAAAAAAAAAAATTTTTGATATACTTTCAATTTGAATTTAATTAATATTTTATAATATATAATTTAATAATAATTTTAATTCAAAATAATAAAAAATTTATAACAATAATAATAAACATACAATAATAATAAAATAAATTGGAAATTAAAAATTACTAATTATTATATTTTACAAATTTTATTTTTTTTTTCATTTATTTATTTTTTTATATTTATTTTTAGTCTGTCTTAAAGTAAAGAATAAGCAAATTATTATTATATTTAAATTTTTATGAATAAATAAATAAATAATGAAATTTTATATATATTTTTGTATTTTTTTTTAAAGCTTCATCTATAAATATTATTTTTTAAACTAATTAAAAAAAAAATTATAAATTAAATATGATTTTTAAATTAAAGTATATTTTTAAATAAGATAAACGCAAAAGCAAATAAAATGATTAACAATAATTAATAATAATATAAAAAAAAAATTAAAATGTTAAATATTTTTGTGACAAAATTAAAATGTAAATAAATATATTATATTTATATATATTTAATATTAATTATTTTATTTTTTTTTATAGCTTCTGAAAGTTATTTATCTTATTTTGCTTAACCTGCAGTTTTCTTCAGCATGTAGCTCATTATTTTGCAAACTTCAACATTAAAATCAATTTTCAAATTGAATTTGAATTTTAGCTAACTTTATTTCATGCACTTTCTTCGTGTCTTTGTTTCAGTGTGCCTTCAATGATGTCACAAACTAGTTTTTGGCAAGCTTCAGGTCCGATTTCGAGCGCATTATCAATTCAGATTTAAGTCTAGTCATGATTGTTTATTTACTCTTCTAGCACGGGCCGAAATAATTGTGCCTGGACAATTTGAGTAGACATGAGTTGAGAGAAGATTTGACAGAAATGCGGCATTATTTGCTTTGCAACTATTGTTGATTAGATTTATTGGGCAAACAAGATATGAATATACCAGATATGAATATATATGTACAATATATAAATAACAAATATCATCTGAAAACATGGATTGTACTATGAATACAATTCAAGTTTATGCACGTCTTGTTTGCTTATACAATTTTATATATACTACTGTCTGGAAGAGTATATATAGGCACTCGATTGCCGATGCTATTTCTGCGTTCTTTTTGAATAGCTAAAAGCAAAACTTTGGATGAGATTGAGAGAGTTTTGTCGTACCTATGTGATTAGCAGCTCTATGTTATTTACTAATCTACGCGTGTGTATTAGCTAATATACACTTAATATATATATGCATACAGACTAGAGTTTGGTCAACGCACACAATTAGATAATGTCAAACGGGTTAACCAGACAGATATTCACAGCAAACAAATATAAATATAAAATGTATATCGAATATAGTAAATCTAAGGCTTTGTCTTGTATTCGTCTCTTATCTTTTTGTCGGCATGAGTAAGCGAAATCAGTTTTCGTAATAAAGTATATCTTGATTATATATTTAATTGTGTGTCAGGAACGTGGCAAAATTTTTGTTTGATTAAGTCGCTTTATTGTGATACACAATTAATTTTGAGCATAGCAAGTAGATAGTAGGTAAGATTTTGTTTTGATTATTTATGAAGTAGCGTAACTATATTATAGATAATTATTTTTAACTGAATGTCATTCATAATCATCAAATAAATGTTAGACTTTGATTGACTACAATAATACATAAACAATAACTTGACAAAAGCAATTTGTAGTTCGAATATTTACATTAGTTTTATTGCTTTACTTAGAAGAGCTAAAATCACAATTTGTTTAGCTGCTTCACAAACCCTAGGTAAAAATCAATAGCAAAGACAAGCACCTCCTTTGCACAATGGTGTAATTGAGGGATTTTATTTGCTGGGTAGTTTCTAGTGCTAGTTTTTGGTTGCGTAATTTCCTTCGCTAATTTTTGTACAGGATATTTTTGCAACCAAAACCCCAACAACAGAGTCACAAAATAAGGGCACTTAATTTTTGCAACCAAAAACCCAACAGCGGAGTCACAAAATAAGGGTACATTATTTAACCCTTATTATGCTGACTTTTCGGAGTTTTGTCTTTACCCAATATAAGCGTACTTTATGCCTAATAGTGAGTACACATTTTTGCAAATTACTAAAATGCCTTTTGCATGGTAAGAATATTTTTCATTGGTAAATTTGATAAAGGAAATGTGGGCTTTGGGAAATACCGATATTTTATTTATTTTTTATTCGTATGTGATCTAAAAATATAGGGCATTTAATAAATTTGAATATGTGAATTGTAAAAATGTTCTGCAGCTAAATATATAACAAGATATATTAAATTAATAAATATATAGAAAAAAATGTTAAAATTATGAAATGTGCAAAAAATTAGATTTTTTTTTTTAAATACATGCTATTTACTTAAATGAGGTCAACGAAAAGAAATCCATGTTTAATTACATGCCATTCAAACTTTTCTTTTAAAAGGCTTCAGATTTACTATTAATATGAATATGCAAAGTGTCTGAACAAAAATAGGTTATGTGCTAAAAATTATATAATTTAAGGTTTTTCTATTGATTTTATCACTATCGAAATCTTTATTTTAAGGTTAAAACTGCTATGTTTTGCTAAAATCTTGTTATTATTATAAATGATATAAATATTCATACATATAAATATTATTTATTATTTTTTAAATTAATACTAATATTTTTTTTATAATATTTTATTTAAATTATATATATACATATATATACATTTTTATTTTATTTATTTTTACGTTAACTACTTATCTCTGTCATGAAATTTTTTATTTTTATTTATTTTTTATTTTTTAATTTATTTTAATATATTAATATATTTAACATATTACTATGTTAAGTTAAAAATTTTTTAATAATTTTAAAATAAATACATTTTTAATTTCAAATAATTTTCTTGCTTAAATAAATGCAGCTTTTAATTCATAGATATGAAGAGTTTCTATTCTAAATGTTTAGGCTGTGAAACTGCATAGAGCATGCAAATGTTTGAAATCTCTTCATATTCACTATAAAGCCATTTTTTACAACTCTAAAAGTAGTTTTTAACCACGCCACAATTTCTCCGTCTGTGCCGTTTGTCTTTATGGATGTTGAACTGCATTGAGATGCTCTGGGCATTGTATTAAACGTATTTGCTGTGCTTTTGGAAAAAAAAAAAAAAAAAAAAAAAAAAAAAACAAATAAACTAGTTGCCACAACTCTTGAGCTTTGCATTCTCTTCACTTTTTTTTTTTGCTACAGTGCCTTGCGATACGCATCACCAGTTGCTTTTTTGGTCTGGCCAGTCAGGCTGTCAGCCAGGCAGGAGTCGGGGCAGCTGGCTGCTGCTGCATGAAAGGCCAGTTGGCCATGTTTGCTCTGTTTGGTGCTTTGCCTTTGAGTTGCTCACGGGCAAATACACACACACAGAGATACACTTACTCACTCACTGGCATATACATGAGTGCATGTCACGTGTTTTTGCAGTTCATGACGGCTTAATTAAGTCGTATGTTAGTTTTTCTATTTTTCTTTTTATTTCATTTTTTTTTTTAATGTTGTTTTGCTTCTCCTGCCCAGAGCTTCGTTGCGTCGAGCTTTTCGCGTAGCATAAATTTTGCATTACACGTTAAACGAAATGCATTAATAAACAACAGCGTTTAAATGCGCGATTGCACACAAATTAGGGACGTAGCCACGGTTGTCTGGCTCGGCCCGGCTCGGCTCATCCAGTCAGCCCTCAGCTGTAAGTTAACCCGTTGAAAATCAACCACAGTAGAGACTGGTAACTGACACACACACACAAGCCCCGTCACAGCCCTCGCCCCTGGCCTTTGAACGGCGCTGATGTATGCGATTTTAATCGTACGCTCAGACACAAACATGATGCGAGTCCCAACAAATGCCCGAAAAACCAAAAATCCATGGCAACCCCATCACGGGACAAAAGATAATAGGGTGCGCGTTTGGTGAGTTACTCGCACACCAAATTTGCAGACTGCAGACAGTGCTGAATAAATGACCATAATCAAACACTTTACGCCTGAAAGCATGCCCGCCATGCCCCATCGTCTACATGAATTGAAGAAAGCCAGCTGCCCTAAGCCTTGTATGCCTGGCTTTAGATTCGGCTCGGTTCTAGTATCTGTGTGCATCAAAGTAGCCGTCGCCGGTGGCCAAATTTAATTAGTACCCTCCAATCGAGTTCCCAGTTAGAGCTCCACTCCGATTGGGCATTCGATGTTTGTCAAGTTATTTGATTCGATTTTCAAATCTAGTTTTTACACAATTTTAATGCGACTTTTAGTTGAATAATCAAGGAATTCATTAATTTCTTTTCTTTTCTTTTTTTTCTTCTATAAAATAATTACGATAATAATAATACCATTAACATGTATAAATTTATATTCGGAGCATATTTTAAATGATTTCTTGAGCTCAGCTTGAAAAGCAAGATTACGTTTGAAGCTTTAAGTATATTCGTCTAAACAATATCAAAACTCAACTCATTCTTAGATGTTTTTAAGTTTATTCGCTTAAAAACATCTAAGAATAAGAAGCAGAATAAATAAAAAAATAAATAAATCAAATTTCATCTAAACAATATTAATATTCAATAGTATTTCTTTATATGTTTGTCAACATTTTTATTTCCTATTTATTTATTTATAATTAAAATTTGTTATATATTTTTTATTTTGCATATTATTTTAATTTTTGATATATTTTGTATTATTTATTATTTACTATTTATTTATTTATATTTAAAAATTGTTATATTTTTTTTTATTCTGTATTTTATTTTATTATATTTTTAAAATATTTTTTTAAAATATTGTTTTGCATAACTTAAATATAAAATTACTTTTATATGAATTCTGATTAATAACGAATTTTCTTTTTTTCAGTTTTTAAGAGTTTTAGTCACACATTAAGAATTTGATAAAACAAATCTCATATAAAATAATATTAAGTATCGGAAAAGTTGGATTTACGAAAATAGTAAAAATAAGAAAAAACAGAAGAGTTGGGAAATAAAAAATACAAATATTTATGAACAAAGCAAAAATAAGAAAAAAAAGAAAAGGTGGTAAGCAAAAATATAAATAAATTAATAAAAACAGTTAAATAAAAAACAAAAATATATATGAAAAAAAAAAAAATTTAGAAAAAAAAGAAGTCAAATTTAATTATTTAGTGGAATGCTTTAAATGTATGAATTTTAAATGGCATTTATTATAAGTGCTTCATATACATTCAGTTCTTAAAACTTTTGCATATGCATATACCTTAAAGCTCTATATATTCAATATCAATTAAATGAAAATGTTGACCAGTATTTTGTTTTATATTTTTTAAATTATTCTTTTTTTTTTATATTTTTATGAAAGTAAAATTATACAAAAAAAAATCAAAGCAAAGTCAAAAATTGCATTATTCCAATTTATATTTTTCATATTTAAATTTATATATTTTTATATTTATATTTATATTTCTAAAAAGAGAGTAAATTCCATGCCCAAATTTGATGGAATGCACTTGAAATTATTTCGCATTCAAAGGCATTTCACATATCTTCAAACGTTTGGTCTTTGCATTCTTAACTACATTAATGAACATTAAATAGAGCATACAGCATTCACTGCTTTGGCAATTCGGCTAAGATGCTCTTGTTGTTTGGCTACTGTTAAATTAAACTTCATTTGCACGTAACGCAAAGGGGCTGCAGCACCTTGCCCGCTGTCCATTGAGTGCGGACAGCAATGCCTGCCGCCTGCTGCTTGCTGCCCTTTAATCACAGTTGGCGCAAATCAAACACAAACAAATGCCATCATCATCATCATCATCATAGTGAAATGGGGCTGCAGGCAGCAGGAGGCGGCAGCAGGAGGCGGCAGCAACCAGTTAGTGTGGGCAGGCTTTGGCGCTTCGTTTTCATTTTTGTCTGTTGTTGGCTGTTGGAAAAACTGTTGCATACCGTTGGACGGCAGCGTTGGACAATCGCATGCCTAGCATACTTTTTAGCAGCGTGGCCAAGCGCATGAATAATTGATTTCCATTGCCCAAATGCTGCGTAACTCTCTCTTTCTCTACCTCCCTCTCTCTCTCTCTCTCTCGCCGTCTCGTATTCATTTGTCAGTTGTTTCCTCCCGCCACACGCTCAAAAATGAGCGTCAGTTTATTTGTCTGTTTGTCTCTTTGTCTGACTGTCTGTCTGTTTGTTTGTTTGTTTGTTTGTTTGTTGGTTGCGTTGGTTTGGTTTGGTTTGGTTGTTTATTTGTTTGTCGCTGTCGTCGCATGCAACATATTTTCATTCGCCCCTTGCATAATTCGCAACCCGCCCACAATTTCCACAGCCTTTCCACAACAGCTACGTATTGTTTTTTGCCCCGCCGGTCAGCCACTCAGCCAGTAGCCAGTAGTCGCTTATCAGTTTATTTTTGTTCATACCATTTGCGTGCTACTGTCGCTGATCCGTCACTCTCTTTGCTCTGCGTCGGCCCCTCTGCTGGACATTCTTATTGGCATATGTTTTGGTCTGGTCGCGTGTTCGCTCTTAATCCCGGCCAACGCATTACGTTGCCATGACTCGCCTGCCCTCTCGACTGCCTGGCCTGCCCTGCCCTGGCCTGGCCTGGCTTAACTTCAGGCCACACACACATAACAAATTTTTGCTCATTTATGAAAGTATTTGCTCGTTTTTTTTCAGGCAATTCAATTGCAGCTTATTTTCTATATACGTATATATTTTCTATATGCGATTATTCCATTTGAATGTTTTTAATGCATATCCTTGCCGTCTGCCATATGTTATTAGTACTAATTCGTGCTGTCCTGGGCATTATTTGTGCTTGAACTGTAATATTGTTGTCATTATATTATATATTCTAGCTATTCAATTTGAGCTCACTTCAATTTGAATGCTAGTTTTGAGTAGTTGATTGCTGACAGCTATTCAAACGGACATTTAACATGTTTAACTATTTCTCATTTTCATTTCCTTCAAAAACAATTCTGAGTCATTGTCATGGATTCATGTGCAAGGTAGAAAATAAATTAATTTAAATATATTTTTGTCATTATATTATATTAACAATTTCTATTTATAAATACATATATTTATAATGTATTTTGAAAATGTAAATTTGAATATTTTATATACATATATTTTATATAAATTTAAATATATAATTTGTTCTACATTATGGAATATATATTTGAGCTTATGTTAAATAATAAAAGTAAATAATAAAAAAACAAAATATTATTTTAATTAATCTATTTATCAACTTATTATTTTATTGATAATATATATTATTTATTTAATATTTATTAATTTTTTTTATTTATTAATATATTTATTTACATATTATTTTTATTGACAATTTATATTATTTATTTATTTTTATTTACATATTATTTTATTTAGTAATATATTTAATTAATATATTTACTTATTATTTTATTAAAAATGTATATTATTTATTTACTATTTATTTATTTATTTTTTTTAAATAAAAAAATTTTTAGGTCCATTGAAACTGGCAATTATCCTCGGGGTTTTTCTATTTAATTGTTGTTTTTCGCCCAAAAGTGTATGTTACTATATACACCATATGTTATCATTGTTAATAAATGTCTAAGTAGATAAGGCCTAGTTATTAGTCTAAACTCTTAACTATTATAAGATACATTCACAAAAGAACAAAATCTTTAGTCATATCAATGAGTGAAATAAACTGAAATTGAAATTGAAAAAAAAATTGGCAATTCATAAAGATATAACAGGCCGATGAAGTCTGTATTGATTCTGTAGATCCACCTATGTCTATATCTACATTTCGTCATAAATTCTTCCGTGTATGCATGCAGAGACATAGCAGAGAGACCTTTAAAAGTTGTAGAGAATACAAATGGGTTCTGAGTTTCTCTTAATCTACCAGAACAACTCTATCGACTTGGTTGGTTTTCTATAAATTAAAAATGTTCACAAAATCCAAGTATGACGTTCATTAAGTCAGATTTGCATTAATGAAGATCCAAAGTAATTTCACCATATATATTTTAAAGTTACTATTGCATTTTCATTTTATATTATAGAAAAAAGAACCTCTAATACAATACTTCACAAACATAATAAATATAATAATAATAATCATTAATATAACAATTATAACAAGACTATTTTATTTCCTATCATTTAAAGTACTTTCAATCTCTGCAAATGATTTACTCAGATTAAATCAGAATTAATGTAAATAAAATTCAATTTTTATTTATTTTTTTTTTTTATTTTAATTTAAATTTTATTTTAATGCAATTTAATATCATTTACTATTAAATAAAATTCAATTGAATTTAGATTTTATTTTAATGCAATTCAAAATTCAGGCAAAATTAATTAATGTATAATTATTATTATTTTCCCAACAAAAGATTTAGTAAATAATTTAAAGAATATATATATAAATATTAACTGCTTTTAGTTGCTTATATGAGTTGTGAGCTATTTTGATTTCTGCAAATAAATTTGAAAATTGTTTTCGCTTGTCTGCTTGACCTCTGTAACGAGCCTTTGTCCATTCGCTAAACACACTTCAGTCTCGTTGTCAAAACCCGTTTCGCTTTCACTGAAATTGAGCGGCAAAGTTATCGGGACAGATTTCTTTGGTGCTTCATATCTATGTCTGGACTATCAACTCACCATTTTGTCAAGCCTGTGATAAATGCGCGAACATTGGCTGTCTCTGTCGAGGACCGAACGACACGCTGGGCAGCAATAAATGTCAGATGGCAATTAAGTCAAGGTGTGTGAGTGTATCTGTGTGTGTGTGTGTTGGTGGTAGATGGCATAGCCATTTCTCCTGCACTCAATAGGGGTAGCTGCAAAAATATCCCAAATGACGTCACAGCTGCGAGGGGTATTCACATTCCATGCCTTCCAGTGAGCAATTGCTCTCGGCTCGGCTCTCTCGCTCTCTTTCGCTCACGCAAATATTTTCCATTTGTTTTGGGATATTTTTGTTTTTACGCTTTGGCGGCAAATCCTGTGAGTCCATTGGGGGTTTCTCAGTGGTTGCGGCTGGCGTTAAACTCGAGACGTTGGCAGGTGCGTTCGTGTGTGTGTGTGTGTTGGAGTTAAGTGTGGCGCTGGCTTAATGGAAACTGAAACACCAGTTGATTGCCAGGCAGTGTTGCATTTCAGCTTGTTCTGCTGCCTGCTGCCTGCCTTTTGGCAGAGCGTATATCGCATGTGGTCTCTGTGGCAAGCACGTGAGAGAGGGCAGCTTGTTGCAAATGGTTCTGTTAGTGCTGCTGGTTCAGGCTCTCGTTTCTTATGGCTAACAGTTTTGACAAGCCAATATTAATGTGTAACCCTAGATGAGGGCACGACAACTGCAACGTTCGTGGCAATTTTTTTGTATTAACCCTTAGCAACATATTTGTCTGAATAATTTGGGTTCGCATGGGAACGAAATGTAATTAGCATGCGATTTGAATTTAACATTTCAAGATGTCACAAATTAGAGCATTGTTAATATATGTACCCTATAGCTTAGGGTAGTTGAGTGTTTCATATAAAGATAAAAATACAGATAAAACATATTCAATCCTAGATGTGAACACATTTGATGTTTCACAAATTTGATCATAGATTCTGCAAACGAGCTTCATATTGAATTGATTCAACATTGCTAATGTCCAAATAGCTAAGAATATATCAACAGCTTCATAACAATAAGAGTCTAAATAGATGTAAATCATGATGTAACTCCAACTAACCCTAACTATAATATATATAATACTATATCAAGTGTAAGCGTTAGTTAGAGTTAGTCACATCCTATCAATCAGCAAAGTATTTGCTTCTTATATTGTAAGAGTAAAATGAATAATTTATTTTATTTAGTTTATTGATTATTATAAAAATTACTAGACTCAATTATGTTGTCTTTAATCAAACGTACTTAATAATTATTGCTCCATGTGGAGTAAGCGTCTTCATTCATAATATTATAACACATCATTTAGTTACTTTGAACATCGAATGGTGTCCATGCAAGTGGAGTATGTTTTCGCACAAGGACTTCGTATTTGCTGAGCTGTCTCAAAGGGAAATTCTCGTAGCGAATGAAGCAAGCTCTCTGAGCCAGCAACAGGGTGCCAACGAAAATTCCACCATCCGTGCGGCCACGGCAGACGTAAACGCGATCATTTGCAGCATTTGTGCCCACAGATACAGCATTTTTCTCCAAGAATCCATCATAGCTGCGCCTCCAGTCATAGCTGATCGTCTCATTGGACACCAACAGCTCATAGGAGGTAGCCTGACTACCGATTGAATCGGTGTTATATGTAGCGTATCCAGTTTCGGCTCTAATACGCGCTGGCAGAATCGAACTCGAGTATACTACACGTCCCACGAAGTTCTCATAGCCGTATGAATCATATCCGCCCAGCACAGCGTTTTCGGGAAAAGGCTTCGTCTTGTCGGAAAGCACCCACTTATCCGTATTGTCGTAGACTCCGCACTGAATCGAGCCCACCAACTGGGCAACAATGAGCGCACAAGCGACGAGTTTCGTAGACGAATTCATAGTTAATACTGTTCGATAACTAGTCAGAGACTAATGTGAAGACTGCTGGAAGAAATGGCTTTTATATGCTACTGATTGGCATAGCAGGGAATCACTTGCTACTTGCCGATAAGCAAGTTGGTATCATAAATCGTAGTGTAACTCTTGTGATCACCCTTTGAATTTCTGATAAGATAGTATTCCAATTAAAGTGTTCAAATTCGTCACATATGGATGGATTGGAATGCTGCAGGGTTTACGTAATTAAAGTAAATGAATATTAATATTTATATTCTAGATTCTAGATTTTGATGATTTTCGCCGTTTAACCTCTAAGTTGAAACAAATGTATTTTAAATAGTTTAGACTTTTGCATATTCAATAGTTTTCAATCAATAGATTTTCTATGCTCTAATGATTTACGCAGAGTTTAGGGTATCTCTTAGCTGGGCTCTCCTAGTCAGATTATTTTCACTTTTTTTTTATAGCTTACAATAATCCAAATGCACGTGAACTTTAGTTAAGCAGCCAAAAAAACTGTCTGAAATACTTGAAGTAGCTTCAACTTGTAGCTTAGTGTATTTGTCGCATATGCATGTAGCTGCCAAACCACAAAAGACAATATAGAGATACAGAGCGTGAAATGCTTGAGCCGGAGTGTTGTGGTTCGACTTATGGTTTTGACTTATGCTTGACAGTTGCCCGGCTGCAGTGGTTTCTACTCGCACACCTGTCTCCACACCTGCTCTCCTGTTTGGCCTGGTTAGTCTGGAACTTTGCTTCTGTGAGTTTTTGAGCCATTTTCGGCATTCACCGCACAGCACAGGAAACAAATGTTTATGACACATTTTACACATGTGGTTAGGTACGCGAACAGTGCTGTCTGACAAGGGTTGAAATGTCTTAAACCGATGCGTTTTCTAAGCATTTTTGATTCTATTTGTAAGCAAAAATTAACATTTTAAGCTTAATTAACAAGAAACTTATATATTAGTAAGTAATACTAAAAATACTAACATAATTAATAAAAATTTCCTATAATGATGAAAAGCCAGCGCAACATAAATCAGCAAGCGCCTTTAATTTATAACATCTACATTTATATTAGAATCTTATCAATAGAATTGTTGTAATCAATTCTGAGTAACATGCAGCACTATAATCCAACCATTTAGTTGTGACGAATTTTTGCAGTTTAATTGGAATACTATCTTATCAGAAATTCAAAGGGTGATCGCAAGAGTTACACTACGATTTATGATACCAACTTACTTATCGGCAAGTGATTTCCTGCTATGCCAATCAGTAGCATATAAAAGCCATTTCTTCCAGCAGTCTTCACATTAGTCTCTGACTAGTTATCGAACAGTATTAACTATGAATTCGTCTACGAAACTCGTCGCTTGTGCGCTCATTGTTGCCCAGTTGGTGGGCTCGATTCAGTGCGGAGTCTACGACAATACGGATAAGTGGGTGCTTTCCGACAAGACGAAGCCTTTTCCCGAAAACGCTGTGCTGGGCGGATATGATTCATACGGCTATGAGAACTTCGTGGGACGTGTAGTATACTCGAGTTCGATTCTGCCAGCGCGTATTAGAGCCGAAACTGGATACGCTACATATAACACCGATTCAATCGGTAGTCAGGCTACCTCCTATGAGCTGTTGGTGTCCAATGAGACGATCAGCTATGACTGGGTACGCAGCTATGATGGATTCTTGGAGAAGCATGCTGTATCTGTGGGCACAAATGCTGCAAATGATCGCGTTTACGTCTGCCGTGGCCGCACGGATGGTGGAATTTTCGTTGGCACCCTGTTGCTGGCTCAGAGAGCTTGCTTCATTCGCTACGAGAATTTCCCTTTGAGACAGCTCAGCAAATACGAAGTTCTTGTGCGAAAACATAGTCCACTTGCTTTGACATTATTCGATGTTCTAAGTGACGAATGAAATGTAGAATGAAGACATTTAGTCCAACACGACAAGACTTGGGCTATGTAAACTTCATAATAAAAGAAATGGTCCATTTGACTATTGCAGCACAATAATACTTTTGCTAATGAGCGTTTTTTAATAGGATTAAGCATTAACACCCAACTTGTTAAACAATGACTGGGCGGAAGCGAAAGAGTTTTTTTGTTTTGAACTTGAATTTAATTTTCGTTTCTTTCAGTCTTTATCGCTGTAAGCTAACACGACTAATTAAAAGCACTTTGTAGACTTTTCCAGGCAGACACATTTATTAGTTAGACGCAGCTGCAAAGACTTTTATAAAGCGTGCGTAAAGCTCAGCGAGCTGCGAAAGTTGAGCCTTTTGGCAAATGCCGACCGCTAAAGATGTGTGCATTGCTATGGGCGGGCTATGGGCGTATAGGAACAAAAAACCGCTGAGCCAAACTTCATTAAAAATGCACACGGAAGCAGCTAAAAAGCCGCCAACATCATTTGAGTAAAGTTACGACAGCATCTTTTATATGTATTCGTGTGTCTGTGCCTGTGTTTGTGCGAGTGTTCCATATGATGTCTTTAATTTATGAAGTCATTAGATGCAATTTTCTAGCACCTGAGCTGAGCTGAGCTGAGCTGAGCTGAGGTGAGGTGCTGTCTCCTCAGTGCTCAGCCAGCAATTTGGCACTTGTTCAACATGGCTGCAATTGTCCCAATGCCCAGAAAATCGAGGCCATTCGCTTTGACAGCCGCCAGACGATATCGTCCGGGCCAAGCGTGGGCCAGGACAGGCCAGGCCAAGGCAAACGTTTTCTAATTTTCCACGCCATTAAATCAGAGACTTTTCGCCCGCCAGACGCATGCAATGCCAACTGCCAGTAGCATCGTGACATGCAATGTCGCAATGCCTGAAGAGCGGCTAAAATAGTTGCAATCGGGTTTTGCAGCGATGCCAGAGTTAGCTGCAGTCCAGCCACGCAGTCCAAATAAATGTCTAGAAAGATGTTTAGCCAGTTAGATATTAAATAACTTACAAGTAAATACAATCGAATTTGAAATTGATATCACATCTTATGCCTTACGGCAGTTCAAAGATTTATAGCCAAGCTGAGCTACAAGAGATGTGAGTGCCAAAGCAAAAGTTTTTCTTGCGTTAGAAATTTTTTTTTTTTATTATTATAAAATGCAACATTAATTTTATGAATATTTGCATTAGCATTATGTATCTCTGAACGCCATGAAAATCTATTTACATAAATATACATAAATCCCATTTGAAGTCTATGAACATAACTTTTTCCCTTTCGCCTGATAGGAAGTTCATTGTTTGGCACTAAAACCGCGACTAGGTGTTGTAAGAAAAAAAAGAAAAGAAAAGGAAAAGTCTGATAAATAACAACTGGGCATACCCGACTAAAAGTTACCTTTAACTTACTTGACTGACTAACAGCAAATTGATATAAAAGTTAATTGCAATGAAGAATTATTAATCACAATTTAGACATGAAATATATGCATATCAATATTAATCCTATCCTAATGGATATTTACCTAATGAGAATTAACTCAATGTTCATTTATGCACAAATTATTAAACACTAATAATATAATTATTATTAAAAAAATAAATGAAATATTACAATACTGCTTAATATATTTCATATTAAAATTATATTACAATACTTATTCAAATATTACAATTTTCCTAAGTAAACTTTATATTATTAAATATTTAAATATTTACCTCAAACAGCAGAAATGCCGACTGAGGACGGCAGACGACTGAAGAAGCGCTTCAGCTGATTCTTCTTTATATACGAGGCGAGAGTCGTACTCTAAAAGCTAACTACGCTCTAGATTTTGTCGTAGGGGGACGCATTCTAAAAACTAGCTCTGCTCTTGAGTTTGTCTTAGAGTTTTTTTTTTTTTTTTTTTTCTTTTTTTTTTATTAGAAGTGAGGGACGCACTCTAAGAACTGACCTCGCTCTTGAGCGCTTTTCTATGCGAAGACTAGCTGTTGTTGTATTTTTGATCAAATAAACTACTGTTGAGCATATTAGGAGCTGATTTAGTTCATCTCATTCTCTTAGATGCCTGATCAATGCTTGATCTTAGATTAGATAAAAGAGACAGATCCACAATTGACAATAGCTAGATCGACATAGCTTATCTTTCTGATTATGAAAATTGTATTTTAAGACAACTCTTTGGCATGATCGAACGGCTACAGCTTCCACAGCCTGTTACATGCAATTGCTTAAAAACATTATACCCTGATTCCCATTTGCAATGAGCTCTTATAACTATATATATATATATATATATTTCTATATATAAATGGCATACCACCTTGTCGGTAAAGTTTAAATTTATAGTAGTCTGCAGTGGGTGTGAGTATAACTGACCTGATCTAAGCATGGGAGGATGCATTCAAAAACCAAGAAACCAAATACAAAGAGATAATTTCGCAGCCGAGCATAAAGAGAAACAAGTTTTTAAGAAAAACTTTTCGCGCCGGGCAGCAACAACGTGACAGGCAAAGAAAACTTGGTGAAAACAACTTTGAACACGTTTTAGTTAACTGCCACACCCACATGGCCAAAGGCAATGGCACGCCCACTGATTGTGTGACGGCAAATGAATGCAATTCAATGCAATTAATTGTCAACGCATCTTAAAAGTATTTACAACTACAGCAACGGCCAACATTGATTGCAGCATAAATTTAATTGAAAAACTTTATCCGAAGATCAAATCATATATATATGTGTTAGTATATGTCTACACAGATTGCCATTACCATTGGCCTTGGTTGCCCGTTGGCAGTTGGCATCATCAATAAAAATTGCAACAATGTCAGCCTAATAGTTACAAACTGTGAACTGTGAACTGTGAACTGTGCTGCGAGTGCTGTGCTGTGAGCCACTAACTGCAGCTGAAGTTGCACCTGAATAACTTTACCTGCGCTTCTTGCCAAAGTGCAATTCAGCGTCGTCAACTTGAACTTTGTGTGTATTTTGCAACGAGAACTTTGCTTAGGCTGCAATGTCAGCTGCCATTGCTGACTTTGTCATGTATTTTGCAACACAACAAGCGAAACGTATTAGTGGACTGCACGAAGAAACAGTTCAATTAACGTTTAGGATCCGTAATAGTTACTTTAGTTGAGCTAATATCGAAAATGATATTACATAGTCATACAGCAAATTTATTTTAATACTTTTTCGTATACCTAATTTGAGCAAAATATGCTGCGAGTCTATACGAATTGCTTTTTAAGCTGTCAATATGAATTTGTAATATTTTTAAAAATTTAATTAAATTAAAATTTA
Organism: Drosophila borborema; assembly: GCA_030914335.1. Taxonomy (NCBI): domain Eukaryota; kingdom Metazoa; phylum Arthropoda; class Insecta; order Diptera; family Drosophilidae; genus Drosophila; species Drosophila borborema. Next base: position 1,116,867 of record JAUESP010000308.1, read on the forward strand.
TAAAAGTATATATATTGGTTTATATAATAAAAATAACCATTTTTAATTTGCTATGATTGAAGACTGAAATAATCAAAAGAGCGGAAAGAAATTATTTTTCTCTTAAACTATGACAACACCTAACAAAATTTATAAATATTCATTACTCTAAATTAAATGTGTTTATTGCATTTTTTTTTTTTTTTTTTCAAAATAAAAGTTGTCATTAAAAAAAAGAAAAGAAAAACAAAACTAAACAAAATAGTAGTAGTATAAGATTAGCTCTTAAGGCATTAAACATACGTTTTTGTTTTCTCGAACGCAATAAGCAATCGGCTAACTTAGCTGATAAGCTAAATGTTCTACGTATACATGAGAAGAATTTTTTAAAATTCGAATGCTAATTAAAAATTCAAATTTCACTCAATTTGCATATAACTGAACTTTTATTTTTTTTGAGGACTTTAATATTTCTTGTTGATACTATTAATAAATAATATAATAAGTAGTAGATAAATACAGAGATACTCAAGGAAATAGAATGTGACTAAATGCAAAATGTTGTACAAAAAGATAAAAAATAAAACAAATAAAAACAAATAAAATAAAATAAATAAATAAATAAAAAAAAATAAAATAAATAAATAAAAAATAAAAAAAAATAAATAAAAAAAAAATAAATAAAAATTAAAAAAAAAAAAATAAATAAAAAAAAATATATAAAATAAACAAATAAAAAAATTTTTTTACTTTGCACACAATTTAAAATAATTAATACTAACAATTTTTTTTTTAATTTAGACGTTCTTTGTTTCAATCTGGTCAACATGTACACTTCAGTGTTTGTGACTAGAAAAAGTAGAAATTTGATTTGAAAATAGTAATATTTCATTGCAAGTAATTTATTAAAATTATATGTACAAAAAAAAAAAAAATTATAATTGTGCTCATTATAATTATATATATTGAAATAGAGCATAAATATAAATACAAATAAATATGTTATGCAAAACTTAATGAATATTTTATGTATATTATAAATATATAATTAAATAGGTATATCTAAATAATTTTGATTTAAAAACCTAATATTTCAAAATCTTTTTTGTTCACATCCGTATGTGCTATACAAGTTTTAAATGTAACAATTATAGATCATACCAGTTTCGTTGTGATGCATTAAGTTTTTTATTTAGTCGAGCTTGTTGCTGCTGTAATTGGTATGCCAGTAACTGCTGCTGTTGTTGTTGTTGCTGTTGTAGTTAAAAGTTAGACGATGGCGACGACGTCGTCTACAGGTGTAGCCTGCCATATTATTTACAAGTGGCAGGAGAAGCAACAGCAGCTGGGTGCTGGCAGTCACCCACGAGGCACCTATAATTTAGCGCTGTTTATTTGTAAATGTCTGTTGCGGCACACGGCATCGAGTCGGCAGGGTCGGCAGAGTCCTTGTTCTCGTCACGCTTCATGTCAACAGCGGCAACTTCATTGTCTGCCCAGGACTACGACTCCTGCCGCTCCTGCTGCTCCTGCTGCTCCCTACCAGCAGCGCCTCAGCTGCTGCTGTCTGTCTGTATGTCAGTGACATTAAGTGCAGTTGGTGGCTGGCTTGTTGTTGGGCTGTCGCTTTGTCGATTCGCAGAAAAACGTTTTGCAATTTATTAACTGACATTTGAAGTGGTTGCTGCCGCAAGGCACGATGATACGATGGCGCGCATTGGCAACCTGCGCGCCATGGATAAGCAAAACCTATGACACTTATTACTGAAGCAGCTGTGCTATGTTGGTGGTAAACAAAATGAAACGCTATTGCATGCATATTTGATTAAGTTGCCTCCAGGTAGGCAATGATATTTGCAAGCCAAACTTTGCAGACAAACGCGCCCGCGGGCCGTTTTACACACACTCACACACACACACATAAGGGTTAAGGCCAACAACAAGCATGCGTAAGTTTTTGGACCAAACCAAAATTTGGTTAACATTACGCATTTGGGTTGAGTGCAGAAGAGCATGCAGACAAAACACCCGGAAGCGGAAACTGTTTTGTACATTGGCAAATTTGATATGTAGTAAGCAGGAAACTCTTAGACAACCGCCAGGTAGACAGACTTTTACCAGTTCCATGTGGTTATTAAATACACATTATCAGGGCAAGCTGGCAAAAGGCTTAGACTCACAAAAGAGCACAATAATAAAAAGCTTAAAGCAGACACACAACCACAGAGAGACACACAGAGAAAAAAGGTCAAACGGAACTTTACAAGTTTTTGCCGATTAGCAGAGGTTTCTAGCCAAAGGACATTTAGTGATTCCTAATAGTTGCCTGTGAACCCACACAAATGTTGCTAATTTGTTATTTATGAAGTGAACAATCGAGGCACCTGGAAGGTGTACTAAGCTTCCGGCTTATGCAGAGAAATGGCCTGTTCAAATTGTTAGCAAGAGCTTAATAATGTCTGTGTGAAATTTGGGGCTGAAGGGAATAGTAAAGCATTAATATGATTAATAATTAACCAATATAAAATGTAATGTTGGTAAGCATTCGAAGACTGACATTATAAGCTTTCTATATAAATATTAATAATCTTTATTGATATACTCTTGTTTATCATTACTCAGAGCATCTCAATTTACTGCAAAAATTGTATTATTTACACTTCATACTGAATTTTTCCAAGCAACTGCAATTAGCCTTGATTGTGTTGTTATAAATATTGTAAGAATTTAATATTTAATATTTACAGTAGCAATTATATTCAGCTAAAACATTTCAATAATTAAATATTTTCGAGTGCTGTATTTAAATATTGTTGGCTAGCTCAGCTATCTCAACATATTTCACAGCTAAAGCTTTAATCTGCAAATCCACAATAAGTCAACCACATTTGCCTTTGCTAACTATTAAAGCCACAAAACATTACGCAGATTGTCCATCTAGGCCCCCAGCTGCCGAGCTCATTTTGGTCAATCTCAGGTGTCATATTCCTGTTGTAATGTTATGGCCTCACTCAAAGCCAACCCTCAACGCAGCTGCTGGCCTCACTCATTTAAATATGCATGGAAGAACTTATAGAGAGAGAGAGAGAGGGAGAGACAAAGAGAGAGAAAAGAATCAAATACAAACAATGCCATTTATTACTTTAATGTGCACACACACACTCCCACATATGTATGTCTGCAGGTGTGTGGATGTGTGTGAAAACTTCAATTAAAATGCCAGCGTTACAATGCACACGGATGACAGTCACACGCACCTTTACAGTCTGGTTAGGCCCTTTTTCTCTTTTGGCATTTCATTTGCAATTTAATGCAAAATAGCCGTAAAGCCACAAAAAGGCCAAGCCAGACCAGGTTTGGCTGGTTAAGCAGCGCCACAACGAAACAGTCAAACGCTTTGCAATCCTCACAATCCCCATCATAAAACGCAATGGAGCTCTTAACTGCCAACAACAAAATGACTCTGCTGAGTGACGTTAGCGCTGACAATTGTTTTCGCTTACTTTAGAGAGAAAGGGAGAGCGGCATACAGAATTTTTAGAGAGAGTGGGAGAGAAGAAATGGGGCGAAAAAGTAATTCTATGCAAACTCTTTCTAAAATTTTTATTACCTATTGCTCTCAAGTATGTCTTAGTTGATTTAATTTGTCTATCTTCTCATTTTCATTATTTATTTGTACTCTTAAAATATATATTTGTTTTTAATATATATATTTTTCTGTGTTTTTCAATCTCTTCTATAAATATATAATAAAAATCAAGGTAAACAACATATTTATTTTTATAAGCATATAAAAATATATTTTATTTGAAGTATTTAAAGTTTTATTTGTTAGAGATTTATATTATTTATTTTATATTTTTATTATTTTTTCTTAATAATTTTTAAAAGATCGAAATTTAAAGAATAGTTTTCAGACAAACTTTTACTTCGCTTATCAGCATATATTATATTAACTATATATTTACCATTTCTTATTTATTAATTTATTATATATAATATAATATTTTGTGGTTTAGCTGTTATTTAAAAATACCATTAATATTTTGAAAAATTAATTAATAAATACAAAACTCTTTCATAAATCAGAAATATTTTAAATAGTTCTGAATTTTATCTTAAAATTTACTCAGAACCTTTTCTAGTTATTTTTCTTATTTTCGAAAAATTATTTTCCTGACAAGTAATTATAAAATCTTATTCTAAAGGCTCTTAAAAATCTATAAGAAAAAATTTAAATAACAAATTTCTAGTAATTTAATCTATTTAATAATTTAAAATTCTAGTCAGTTAATTTTTTTTTTTTTTATGATATACATTCTACTTTTGAAGATATAAAAACTAATAAAAATGTTTTTATTTTCATGTAACAAATTTTAAAATTGTTTTTTTATTTTTTAAAACTTATATTATAATATATAATATTTAAACAACAAAATATCTACAATATTCTGGCTAAAACGTTTCTCGAAGCACCTTGCCCTTCTGGCATTGTTTTCTTTCGCATTTTGAGTACACGGCGAAAAAGATGCTATAAAAATTTACAGTTAAGTGATTTTGTAGCAATTTGCAGTTTGTTGGCGCATTGCAAGGCCAGGTGAGTGGAGCGGTGAATCCAGTTGTCTGTCGACTGTTGTGGGCCAAGCAGCACTCGTAAATCGTTGGCAAATGTTTGCCAAGCGCGAGAAGCGCTCAGGCCCGGTCCTGGCCAGGTCTAGGCCAGAGGTCTGCTGCTCTGGCTGTGGAACTGTCAGTAAATTCAATTTATTTAAAAGCTTGTCAACAATAAGTCAAATGAAATGCTCTGCTCAGCTGTAAATATGGCTGGCCCAGTAATAAAGCTGATTTATTTGCGCTGTTGAGATTTACAATTTGCCCATAATTGCCAAGCATATAAAATTCTATTCCAAGTTAAATACAACTGACAAAATGCAATGAAATAGAATGAAATGCTCGAGCGAAGTATTTGTGGTTATTGTGGCAATATATTCAAATATATATGTATATACATATATAAGTTGAAAGACATTTTGTTGGCCAGAACCCTTGCCAGTTTATTTTTATTTTGTTATTTGGCATCTCTGGAAACTCTGCATAGATAGATGGGCATGCTGTTTTCTAATAGTAGTTCCGCTTGGCAACAGTAAATAAATCTTGTTAGTGCCTGGTGTGGGATTGGGTAAGGCTATAGATAAGTCCAATACAGTTAACACAATACAATGGACACAACAATTGGCTGCAGGACATATGACTGCTATTGCTATTGCCATTGCTATTGCTGTTGGTGTTGCTGCCCTGTTCACATCAGTTGAACTTAAATGGCTGCTAAAGTGCAGCAGAGACTGGCCTGGCCTAGAGCAAAGCAATGCCACATTTGGCAAACAATATTAAGTGTGTCTGTTTTTTAACATTTAAAGTACAAATAAAACAATAGAATGCTGCCAGCTACAAGCTGCACATGCATATACCACACTCAGACAATTATCAAAAGCAGGCAGATAAGCGAGAGTGTTTCGAGAACTTACTGACGAAGTGAGAATGAAGCGATTGCTTAAGTGGGCAATATTTTGGTGCGATAGTATATATTGTGAATGGTGAAATTAAATATAGCATGACATAACGTAATATAAATAAAATATAAAATTTGTATTACCGTATTGCTGGTTAGTAAAAGAAAGATAATTTGAAAAGCCTGATAACAATATAAAAGCTTTTTATAAAATAAATTCTATAAACTTATAGAATAAATATATATATATATATATATTATACAATACAAAACTAATTTATTTTAGAGAAAAATATAATATAATACATAATATATTATAAAATACAACAAATAAAAAAATAATTTGTATTGTGTCAATATTTATTTGTATATTTATTTTTGTATTTAATTATGGTTGAACTGTCAAACAAAATAAATTCTTGATAATTTTTTTTATTTAAATAATTATAACTGCAGCATATTGAATTTATTTATTATCAATAATAAACTGATTGCAATAATTTTATTTATATTTTTATTTTCTGCCTGAAGGTCTCTGTCGCTCTGGCTTAAAAGAAAAGTTTTATTTAGAATTAATTCTTGACAACTATAAAAAAAATTAAATAAAATAACTGAATATTTTTATTTTCAAATATTTATATTCAACTAACATTCTATATATTTTGCTTTAAAAATATTTAAAAATTTTTATTATTAAGTTATGAATTTAAATAAATTATTGGACATTACTATTTTTTTTTATATATTTATATTTGATTTATATTTAAAATTTCACTTTTATTACTATTTTGCTTTTTTACTATTTTTGCATGTATTTTTCTTTTGCCATTGTTAAAGTATGAAATAAAATATATATTTGGGCATTATTTAAATAATTATTATATTAATTTAATCCATTATTTAATTTCAAGTATTTCCATTAAATTATTTATATTGAATATATTATTTATAATAATATATATTTTATATTTATATATTATTTATGTTTATATATATTTTTTGCTATTTATTTAGTAGCTTTGAATTAACTTTTGAAATAGATTTTCTTACTTTTTTTATTATTTTTTTTTTATTCTTCCCTGAATTTTATTTACATATTTCTATTTTATTTTCTTTTATTTCTAGCTTTTATTGTGATCAAAACCAGTTGGATAATTTTTATATTTATTTTGGGAAAATATGTTAGGTAAGTTCATACTTTTTATACTATTTAAAATTTTAAATTATATTATTTACGCTACCAACGAAACAATTTCAAAGTCCACATTTAAACTTTGCTTGCAGCCCGCGTAAATTTTATCGCAACTATGCAATTTTTATATGCCTGTATATACATATATGTATGTGTGTGTATATATACATAGTAAATATGTGTATATATTTATGAATTGTTTGACTGAGAAACACAAGTGTTTGTATGTGCATGTGCACAATAAAAAACTGCCACTAGTGAAGTATCAACAATGTTATTGACTGAACAAAATTCTGGACTCCAATTTCTGCTGTTGACTTGGCTCATAAATCTATACAAGTGTTGTTGACTGAATGCGGATGTGTGTATGTGTGTATGTGTGTATGTGTGTATGTGTGTGTGCGTGGTTGTTGGCTTAAATTATTGATTCTTACGAAACTTGGCCACAATTCAAGTTGCACTAAATTTGCACAAGTTTTTCATTTCCGTTTGGTGGGACTTCTATCAGTGCACTTCATTAAAAGTAAGCACTGAAGTAAATGACTCTTAGCAGTAATTTCAAAACGAAATAAAGAAAATAATAATAAAATAATAAAACGTCAACCAACATGTGCCATGTCGTACTTGTCTAATGGTCAGAGCTACTGAGCTAACACCCGCTTCTTTCTGTCTATGGTCCCATGTCCAAGTCCCCTGACATGCGGAGAAAAAAGTATTCCATTTACAGTTTTTTTTCTTTTTTTTTTATTCGTTTTTCGTTTTTCTTTTTCTTTTTTTTTTGCTGTCATAACAAACAAATTCCCAGCATGTGTGTGCTGCGTAGCGCAGGCATTACCAGGGCGGACGTTCCTTTGGCCAGCTTTGCTCAGCTCCAAGAATTTAATTATACTTTTGATTTTAATGAAAATACAAGCGTACGCGTTCGCCAACGGACGCACTCAGTCTCTGATGCCCTTATGCAGAGAGCATATGGAATATTTGGTTGAGATAGTTTGCGAAAATTGATATTTACTTTGTGATATATATTGAAAAGGCAAGAATAAATATTAAAGCGAAATATTTTATACGATTTTTTAGACAATTTTATATTTGTTAACCTATTGATAAAAATTAAAAAAAAAATATATATTTTATTTCAGTTGAAAAATATAAAAGATTTTTAAATATATAAAATATAATTATAAAATTATTAATAATCTTTTATAGTTTTCAACTGAAATAAAATAATTTTATTTTTTTTTTTTTTTTTTTTTTAAATAACATTTTTTGAAAAATATAAAAGATTCTTAATTATTTTGTTTATATTTTAACTGAAACAAAACGATAATTGAATAAATATACTAATTAATTTTTTAGTGAAATAATCCTACTAATAAAACAATAATAATAATACAAAAAATAAACATATAAAACAAAAAAAAATAAGCAATTAAATAAATAATAAATAAATAACAAAAAAAAAAAAGTTTTTATTAATTAAAATAAAATAAATTAATTAATATAGAATAATAGTTAAAAATTTGTTTATAATATTATAAATATCTTACAAATATATATCTATCAAATTCAAGAAAACTTAATCAAGCTTTATACATTTTTTAAATTCATAATTAATATAATAAAATGAAAATAAAATGTATAATAAAAATAAAAAACTTAAAATAATATATTTAAATTTAGATATAAGAAAAAGTTTGACAACATTTTATTGACGTTGTTATAAACAATTTTATGATTTAACTAAAATATCTTAAAGTTCTCGTTTTTAACCTTTCTTAGTTATCTTTCTGGTTTTGAAATAACTTTTAAAGTGTTCATTTATATTCGCAATCTCACTGTAAATAAATTACTTTCAAAACTGACTTCCAGTTAAGTTTAACCCCAATGGGTTACGTACTCAGCACTTTGTGACTTTGGCTGGGCTAAGGTCGTCGCAGATGTCAACGTATGCTTCATTTGGACACGCCTTTTGGGGAGTTCATTTTTAGTAAATTGTCAACGGAATCGTCAGTGCAAAATTGCTGTTTAATTACAGTTTTTAAAAATATCATTTTGCCTTTGAATGTCATTGTAAATGGATGACATTAAATGCAATTGGTGTCCGTGGGGTTAAGTTAAGGCATATAATGAGTTTATATGCGCATTTATTATGCTAGGGACAAGAGACTTCAGCTGAAAAATGAATATCAATTGAAAATGTCTGAGTTTAAATGTGAAATATGTTACGTTGTGGAATGATCAGAATGTGATATAGGTTTGTGGACTATGGGGAATTTCCATATTTGTTAATATATATATTTTATATCAAATTAGTTTATATTCCCATTAGCTATATATATAAATTTGATAAACTGTTTTCCCTATTTATTTATGCATAGTTTCTCTATGTGAATTGCCCTTCCAATTCGCTTTATATTCGAGAAATCCAGAACAGTTGCGCATTCTGACCGCACTTTGAGCTCTGCTCTTGAGTTGCATTTGCGGACTGCCTCCTGCCTGCTGCTTCCTGTCTCCTGCTTCCTGCCTCTTGCCCCTCAGTCATTTGTGAATATTCACATTTAATATGCACCACATGCACTGACAAGCCTGCGACTCCAACGATGGCTGCTTCGAGCCCAAGCTGACTCTCTGGCCGGTCACTCGCCATGATGCATGCACAACATGCACTCGCAATCAAACATGTCCGTCGAGAGAGACAAAGAGAGAGAGAGAGGGAGAGAGCGAGAGAGACAGCGCGCATACCATTTGCAACATTCGCGTTGTGTTGTGTTGTGGGCGAAGCTTAAGACGCTGCTGCGCTGCGGCACTGAGTACGACGTATAGCTGCCGACTCGCTGCTTATTTGCATACAACACTTTGACGCATTGTTCCCGAAAGCCAGCCTGCGGAACAGCGGGAAACACATGCTGTGGCAACTGCTGCTACCTTTTCAATCCCACTCTTGACTTGAGCACTAATTAAAAGCAAATTTAAGCATACTCACGCTCACACTCACACAGTCTCCAACTACCCAACTACAGATGCACGAATTTGCCAAATGATTAAGTTCACAAACGGCTCACAAGACGGCTCCGACGGGGCGTATGACCTACGTAGTAGACTTTGGGGCCAACCGATATTGCCATTTGCCATTGCCACTGCCATTGCCATTGCCATTTGCCTTTGATTGGATGGCGGGCTGGATTGGATGGCGGGCTGCGCTCAGCAGCCAAATGAGTGTTAATTAATACGATTTTAATCAGCAGACAATCGAACAAGTCGGCAGTACTTGGAATACCTGCCTGACTGCCTGCAAGCCATCATTAACCCATTTAAGGTGCAAATCCAATTAGGCAAAAGCGTTCAGCAAAATTTTAAGCCACACAAATTGGTAAATTGAAATTCGCTCAGTGTGTTTGTGTAGCTATGTATGTGTGTGTGTGTGTGATTGAAACAAACTTTAATTAAATTCGATTTTAATTGTGTCTTAGACAGTCTGCACAGATTTTCAATGTCACAACGAAATGCGCCTAATTTATGGACTTCATTAATGGCGACACTGCGAGAATATATTGAAGGCACTTTATCTGCAGTTTGTTACTTAAAATTTAACTGAGATTTAATAATGGAAGACACATAATTTTAATCAATTTTTTGTTGGTGAATTTTCGGGTTTAAAAGCAAATAAGAATAATATGTTGTCCTAGAGCAATGTGAAGAGAGATTGAAATAAAATAGATTCTTTGTTAAAACCTTGGCATGCTTTACAATTTATTTTGAAGATACCTATTGCATATAGTAGGTTATCCCAATAATAGAATCAAAACCTTCTACTAAATATATTATTTTATATATTTTCTTCATATCATATCAATTTCTGCCTAGTTATTAGCTGACAATTCAAACAATGAATTCAAGCTCAGCATTTAGAATCCATTGCTTGTTGAACCGTTATCCAAATTTTGCATATTTATGTAATTATTTGCATATAATTTAAAAATATTTTCATAGCTTGAAAATAAAGGACAAAAATAATATTCCCAACAAGAGACTTCGTTTCTTTTCGTTTTGGTCTGCGGTTGAACTGTTCGTGTGACGCTCTTTAAGCAAACATTGTTTTGGGAGTGGTACGATTGAAGAGGCTCTCACAATGAGCTTCGGTAAGTGAGCAGATAACACTTGATTCTATATAAACGTTCTATACTTTCATAAATAAATGCACACATACATACCGAAGACTATTTTGCTTCGTTGAAATACCAGAGCGTAAAATATGTTCGACCGCAAATGATCTCATTAAAGAAACATCGGTTGGTCTTTGAGAATAGAATTAATGAAATGGCAAACTTTATTAGATATGGTCGATAACTTATTAATTATTGAAATGGCAAATCTTACTTAATATTGTCAATAACTTAAAGAACTTTTAGTCGTTGTTCTCTTGTATGCCAGCAAGCGAAATTTTGGTATTTAGTCATAATAAATACGGAGTAATTCAATATGCGATTGAGCTACATGGTATGATGAACTAAGCTGCTTGATTTACATCGGTTTTCTTAAATAGCTTTCTTTTTTTTTTTTTTTTTTTTATTGAAGTAACGTTACACTTGAAGATTTGCTTTAGCTTTTGGTATTCAAAGTTGTATGATTTGTATTATTTTTTTCTGTGTAAGATATACCTACGAATAAAGATTTTTGCATTTACAACACTTCAAAGCAGTTTCAATTAATGCTTCTGTCATGTTCACATTTAGGCATGTATTTAAATTTAATGAAGCTTGAATATAAACAATTTTTTTTGCAATTATTATCACTGCTTGGTCAATTAATAGAGCAAACTTATATAATCTTATCTGTAGCTCTAATAGTTTTTTTTTTTACATTTTACGAATTACTTATTTTAAAAATTTGTTTAATTCACCTGCTATTTTAGATATTTCATAGCACTTTGCTAATAATCTTTATATTAAAATCTCTACAGCTCGAGCCATAAATCATTTGGCTGCTTTAAAAGCAGCCGGCGGCTAAGTGAAAATCTTTTAAGAGCACCCAAGTAATGCACATAAATAATAAATACAACGCGAAATTAACTTTCCGGCGACAGTCGTGCTCCACGTGCCTGTCCGGTATGCCGGTGTCCGCCTTGACATTGACTAGAGCACAAAACAAACATTGTGAGCCGGGCACCGATGCTAATATACTCTTTTTTGATGATTAAAAGAGGATAAATGGGCATGGACTAATTTCTGTGTTTGCATGGAAATACTATCTATAATTATAATATCTATTCACCTATGAAAAGCCCTGAATTGACTTTAATTAACTAACTTAGAGAGAGCATTATCTAGTCGGTATATTAAAATTTCTTTTATTTTCTCTGTGCCATGTTACCTAGACTGGCGTCAACTATTTAGAAATGCAAAGCACATTGAAAGTTGAAAGCGTGCAATGGTTGGTTTTTTCGGGTTTGGATACGGTTTTTGCTTTTAAGGTGCCAAAAGTAAACAAAAAAAAAAAAATGAGAGAAAGCCGAAAAGAAACTGTCAACGCACGCCGTAAAGTGACAGGCGTAGCTGTTGTGGTTATAGGCAAGGGGCGGAGACAGTCGGAGTTGAGGTTGAATAAAAAATCTCAGTGCGCCAGCTATAAAAATCATAAATTTTATTATGTATTAATGTCGCGGGTGCCGTTAGCGGTGACGTCGACACTTTTTTTTTAAGTTTGAGTTGGCTGTATATATGAATTATTCAAAGACCTTAGCATACTTTTCAGCGCGCTCAAGTTTAAGGTCGAAATGTACTTTAAGTGTAGTAGAGAACAATGAATGGCTCTCTCTCTCGCTCTCACTGCGTGCATATTTGACAATTTTATTAGATTAAGTTTCATATAAATGTGTTGATAATGCCAGCCAGACATTGTCTAGACAAGACACACACAGCTGACATTTGAGCCCGGAGAGTGAAAGGTGGCAACAGTTTGCTAGTGACTGCAATGGGTAACAGGCTAACAGGCAGACAGGTGGCTCATAGCTGCATTGCATGGCTGTCATAAATGCCACAAAATCCGCACGAATGCAGCAATGCAAAATTAATAGCTGTTGCATTCGACTGCTGAGTGGATCAATGTTTGTCTAGTATGGTTGGCATGCACAGAATGTCTTCGACTCAATCCCTACTCTATTCCTATTCCCATTCCCACCATCATCATCATCATCATTTGGCTAAAATGTCAAGGGCAACGTACGTACAGTCTGTAGTGGAGAAAACCATTTTTATTTTTATTTTTTTGCTGACGTAGGTGTGTGATTTATGCAAAGGAAATCGTATTTGAATTTGTTTTTTTTTTTTTTTTTTTTTGTCATTTTGCCATGGCATTGAAGTGCTCTAAGCCTTTAATCGCTGTCCGGCTAAAAAGTTGAGAAAAATTGTTGCAGGAAATTGCTGTGACAGAGTTTTCTTTAGATACAGGGTGTTGCAGCTGGAAGATTGGCATGTCTAGATTTTTATAAACCAAAAGAAAATACTTGAGAACATTTTTCTTTGTATATATTTTAATAATTCCACTTGTGCTTGACTTGGCCAAAAGTCTTGGCTAAGCACCCTGTATTTTATTTGCTATAAGAAACATTCAAAGTGACATTTGCATTTTATTGTTGAATGCCGGGCATTACAACGCCAACTTTCCGCTCTTTGGCTTATTGTGCAATATCCTGGCTGCTGCTGCTGCTCCTTCTGCTGCCTTTCCTACTTCAACATCTTTTCATGCTCTTTCACTCTCTTGCCTCTGAGTGTGTCTGCATGAAATAAGAGTTAATCTTGCGTCCACTGGGAATACACTTACACAAACACACACACACACACTGATACACGCATGCTGAATCGCCAGCATCTTTCGTCTCTGTAACAGATGTCCTTGATATTTCATTTGATGCTTGCTCGCTTTCTTGCGATATTTCAAAGGCAAATGTCGTCTGCCTTAGATTTGGCTGCAATTTTCTTTTCTTTTGTGCGACATCAAAGTGCAGCTTCATCAAGCAAAAATCTCTGCTGCCTCGACAAAGCCGCTAAGGCAGCGAAAGTGCCTGCTCATAAGCCAAATGTGCCACAAAGTATGCAATAATATTGTAACAATCGAATTGGCTGGCAACGCGTCAGCCATGCCATGCCGTGCCGTTCGCCCTTCTTTATGCTTTTAATAATATTTTAATAGAAACAGCAAGGAGCACACATTTATCCTGCGACTACTTTGTGGCCGGTGGTTGCTTTTGATGTCGCTGCTCAAGCAGCTGGAGACATTTTGATGGATGGATAGATGTCGGGAGGCATAAGTAAAGTTGTTACCATCCAAAACTTACAATATCATAAATCATATGGGCTGGTTTATTAACCATTGCCTAAAGGTAGTTTAACTGTAGCATAGGCTTTGATGTGAAGATAATTTTTTTTTAGGTTTTTATGTTGAAAAATATTTATAACTTCCATATAAAGCGAATCATATTAGTATTCGGTTAAAAGCGCTTAAATAATTTAGGAAAAAAAATTCTAAATATAAAAATATTAATATTCGGTTAAAAGCGCTTAAAATATGTAGAAAAAAAATTCTAAATATATAAATATATAATGTGTACTTTGTAATATATTTAATGTTAAAAAGTAAACATAAACAAATACAAAATTAAATACTTATAAAATTTAATAAAATAGATAAAACTTTAATGGCAAATTATAGATTGAAATATGAACTTTTAATATATTTAAAATGATTAAAAAAATAACCACAATAAAAAATTAAATTTAAATTAAAAATAAAATAAATAAAAAGAAATAAAATAAAAACAAAAAACGTTGCAAAACCTTAAAATATATTTTTCTTTTTCTTTTCTATACCTTTTTTTTAAACATTTTTAAATGTTTTATTTACGTTGTAAACTGCGTATATTTCTGATTATATTATATTCATCAGAGATTCAAGATTCTTTTCATATATTCAACTCATTTTGTGAATGCCTAACAAAATTATTGCTAGAGCAGTTTAATTTCGCTCTTGCTCTTTAGATTGTTCTTCTCAGCACATCACATGTTTCTATGCTTCCTTGTTGCATAATTATTCATGACACTCGTGACATGACACACGACTTGTACGTTGCCTTAGATACACACACTCTCTCTCTCTCTCTATCGTTCCCTGGTATCGTGTGGCTTATTAAATGTTGCGGCTGCGTGCGTGTGGTATATTTTCAGCTTCAGTGATACAAAATAATTGGGACATGTTGCCCAGGTGTGGAATGGGCCAGCATTACTAAGGTCAAATCAATGCTTGTTGCTGGGCTTGTTAGAAGACGTATTGTGCCTTGTTAGCTGGCCCTACAGCTATTGATTTGGGCAACGCAATACCTTTGGGGCGAAATGCGCTCGTATTGTAAATATATCAAACATATATATATATATGTTTTTGGGGACATTTTTAATTAAAACTTTCCATCCAATGACTTGACCAAAAGATGGAGCAAAATTTCGACATAATAAGTTAGCTGGCCATGAGTCAGCCGTAAGTTAAACTGTTAGCTTTTGTCAGCTCAGCTTTGTATTTTCTGTTTTTTTTTTTACCTGTCTGTGCGCAGCTTTAACTTAATTTTCCAAGGTAATTAACTCCCATCTGTTAACGTTAGCAATGGACACCATTAACACTGACTCCGTTGTTTGGGCAACAAAATACCTGCTCTGACTTTACAAAAAATTGGTGAGGTGACAACAAAGGCCATTATAAAGTTGGGAATTCGACATAAGCTGCAGTTAATCAACGGAAAAAAACTTCAAATTATATTTTTGTTAATATTTAATATTTATTTTAAAAAAATTAACAAAACAAAAAAGTAAAAAATATGGTAATAGAATACAAATATTTAATATTGAAAAATATTTAATATTCATATTTAACAAAAAAATAAATAAATAAATAAATAAAAATAAAATAAAATAAAATAATAATAATAAAAAAAAAATAAAAATAAATAAAATAAAAAAAAAATATTACAAATAAAATAAATAAATAAATAAAGAAAATATTAAAAAGAAAAATATAAAGATAAAAATTAAAAAATGTGTATAAAATAATACTATAATAAATAATATAATAAATAAATAATAATAATATAATAAATAATAAATAATAAATTATAAATAAATTATAGTTAAAATAATAATGTAATATATAATATATCAATATAAATACTTAAACTATATTAAAAAATGTAATGAAAAAAATATTTTAAAAATAGTTTTCATAAAAATAATATATGCACATATATAGTTTTGTAATGTTGTTATTAAAATATATTATAATTTATATTTTCATATAAAAAGAAATTATTATAATATTAGTCTTCATATTATAATATATATACTCTAGTTCTTTGGTTATACATATCCCTGAATATAAATTTATAACAAAATCTATAATAATTCTCTAAAGTCTGCTCTTGAACTGTCTAATTATTCCCCAAAATATATTCAGCTTGCTTTCTCTAATAAATAAAATGCAAATCAAACTGAAAAACTTTCGTAACTCAGTTTGATTTTGATTTATTTACAATTTTTGTTTAGCTTTGCCAAATTTCACAGTTTAAATCCCATTATAGCCCTTTGGCCATGTGTGCCATGTTTAGTGGAACAGAAAGTTGTTTGTTCTTGTTCAGTATTTGCGTTCAGATTTTCATGTTGTCTGTGCAATGGCTAAAGTTTAAATTGCGAAATCTGTCTCGCTCGATTAACGTTGCAAAGGGAATCAGAAAGAGAGAGAGAGAGGGAGAGAGAGTTTGGCAGCACAAAGAGAGAGAGACAGACGAGCCAGTGACTGGAAAACTTTCAATGGACAAGCGTGGCTTATTTGCATTTTTAATTAACTAACAAGTGCTTGCAATTATGGGAGGCCGAAGTCCAGAGACAGCATTACCATATTCATATGCATGTGCATAATGACAGCTGTGGGCGTCCGCCTGCTGCCATAAATCAATTAGGCGTAAATGTGTTTTGAGGCAACTGTACTTGGTATAAATTGCCAGCTGTGTGTATGTCATTTGTTTGCCAGCATGCATGTTTCGAAATTTTTAATTACTTTAATTACCAAACATTAGCGAACATTTTTCGTGTGTGTGTTGGTTGATCATATTAAGAGTGTCCTACGTCATGAGTAAGCTGTCAGAAGTTGTGGCATGCCTTGTTAGGTGGTGGCACATGTGTTGCCACATTATGTCAGTTTATGTCATGAATACGTTAAACGTTTGCCACATTGACAGCCGCCGTTGGCGTTCAGCCCAAAAAACTTTAAATTCACTTTTGACATTCATTGGAAGGCAGGCCTAGAAGGCAAAGTTCTTCTTTGGCTCTGCTACATATCCTCTGCGCATACCATCCAGCTGCATTTACCCCACGATTGCAGTGCAACACAATTTGACAAGCTGAGCGTAACTACGCCAAATAATGCCTGACAGCGCAAATATTTTAACAACATCGATTCTGTCACGACTAGCTAGCAAGCTGACAAACTGACTGACTGACTGACTGACTGACTGACTGACTGACTGACTGACTGACTGACTGACTGACTGACTGACTGAGGCGCTTGCTTGGCTTACCTGTCTGGCTTTAGCTTTCTTTTTGGTTGTCATTGGGTGACTGAAATTTTGCAGCGCTGGCATAAATCAAATGTGATAATATTTTATAGCACATATTTGGCCATGTTTTTAGCTTGATTTCTGTCTGCTCGTGCGCAACTAATTCGGTAATCAATTACAGTTATTTTCCCATGCACACAGACATTGAATTTCAATAAGCTCTTATGTGGTTACACATACATCAACCCACAAACATTTGTATGCATGTATGTATTTTTATAAATTTTATTTTTTTGCTTGATCGCACAGCGAGAATTATGCGACCTGTTGTGCCGCATGGAAGCAGCCAATTTACCAGGCGTATGTGCAATATTTGCGTGCACCCTATAATGTTTGGGGTATTTCGATTCGAAAAGGAATTGTGAAAGAAAATGTAAGCATATATTTATTGTTAGGGAATAGGGAAGGAAAGTAAACTCAATTAGAAGAGCAGCGCCTTAACTCTCCTCATGCAGTTTGCTCTGCCATTCTCTAGCTATATATTACTTTATTAATCTTCCTCTCCCTCTCTCCCTCTCTCTCTCTCTCTCTCTCTCTCTCTCTGTCTCTCTCTCTCTTTCTCTGTCTGTCTCCCGCTTTCTCTCTGTCTCTCTCTATCTCTCAGTCTTTATGAAAATTGTTGCCGGTTCTTTTCTAACTCTTTTATATACTTCAAAGACTTACTTTGAAAACATATTTTAATTTGACAAACTCTCGTTAATTATAAACAGATTGAGTGTAATAAATTTTTCAAAATTCGCTTTTATTAATTTTTGGTTTTACGTCAAAGCTAAATCCATGCCATTTTTTATAAAGTCAAATATTCTTCAAATATTCGCTTTGGTTGCCAGCGCTTGAAAAATGAGAAATAATTTGCTTTGACTTGGTTCAATGCTTGTTATGTTGAATGTTCAATTCGCTTTCTATTGCTTTCATTGCAATCTGACTGAGTCGTCAAATATTTCATATGCAAATTCTTATTAAGCTTCTTTTTTTTTGGTTGCTTGTTATAACTGTGTAAGAATTTCAATATGAAAAAATTTCAGAAGTATGTTAAGCAATACATTTTTATTGAGTATACAAATAGCATTTCTTTCTGTTATTTATAATAATATATATATATAAATATTATTTTTTTAATTGCACATACTCTCATTCATATAAAAATTAAAATATAATAAATTAAAAGACATTATTAAATTAATGAAAATGTGTGCATTTCTCGAGAAAAGTCAACTTTTTGTATCGCTCCAATTTTAGTACTAATTAAAAACTATTAAATTAACTATTTGTTAAAATAATGAAGTATTTTTGCCATTTTTATTGAATTGTAAAATTGTATTTACTGAAGGAGTGCCCAGATAAACAAGCTCAAATAAAATATTTTTATTTTTCATATAAAACTCAGCATCTTCTTCTAAACAGTCTTATATAAATAAAGAAATATTACTACAAATTATAATAAAAAAATAAATTAAAAGAATAATAATTTAATAGAAATATTTTAAATAAGTTCAAAAACACAAAAAAACATTTTTTTTTTTTTATTTATTTATTTTCATTTTTTAATTATATAGTCATTTATTTCTCTCCTCTCAATTTTTGCCTTTTGCTTTATATACCCTTTAACTAAAGCGTATTCATGCGGCTTGGCAGACTCTGAAAATATAGAATAATTCTTGTTATTCTGCAACTCGAAATGTGGCTCAAACAGTTCACTTAACGCCCACACTCGTTGCCTGCTGCGTAGCATATAATATTCGTGTCGCGACATTCAAATGAAAAATGATTGCCTGCTGTGACTTTTTTTTTTTTTTTTTTTTTTTGGTGGGAGCACAATTCACGATTCACGTGGGTTGCTGTATACGTATATGTGTATGTGCTTTTAAAGTGTGCGTGGCTGCATACGTTGTATAAATAAAATTACGCATACGCCCCCATGTTGACGTACAGTAAAGAGTAAATAATGTTAACTTAAAGCCAAGCCGATTCGCAACGAACCCCAGAGACCAGAGGCCCTCATGGCTGCCTGACCTACCGCAACTGCCGCAGACAACAACAATATTGACAACATCCACACAAACAAACAAACTATGCTTAATTGCAAAGAGGTTCTGGGACCTGCAGCTTGACTCTCGGCAAGTCAAGTAAATGTCTCAATAAACTGCAAAAGTTGCCTCGGCGCACCGCTTGGGAGCACGACTTAACCTCAATTTTGATTAACAATGTCTGGCAATGAAGCTGTCAACGTGCGGCTACAACGACAACGTTCAAAACCCTACGAACCTGAGCCCAAACTCCGTCAACCCATCTTCCCTTGGGGCAACTGCAAGACCTACTAGTTGGCCAGGTTCTTACTTGTGGGTTCGGGGTCGTGTCTATGCGGGCGCACAGCGAGCCTGAAAAATGAGCACAATTTGTTTGTTGGTTTCCCAGCTGTGGCTCTGGCTCTGTGGCTGTGGCTGTGGCTTTCAGTCAGTCACTTGGGTAAAGCTCGACCTTAACATCAGTTAAGCGCAAATATATATTTTATTTGTGTACATTATTCATTTGCTAATAACATGTTTATGGGCAAACGTTTGACGTTGCCACTTCTGAAATTGAGATGTTGCCTTCTGCGATGCCTGCTCCACTTTTAGCTGCATTATGTACTGCTCCAGCTGACTGGGCATATTTTGGCGCAGATTTACGGTGGGCGTGGCCGCTGCCGTATCCATGCGTCGTTTGGCACGGAAACGCTGACGTAGCTCCTTAATGCCAAAGGCGGGCACTTCAATGCACAGAAAATAGGCTAGCTCCATGCCGCTAATGAGCGAACAGCCCAGAAAGAGTCCAGCAATGCCACCAAAGCTAACTGAAATAGAATGAGATATTTTGATTGAAGCAATGTCAATGTCAAATAGTTAATCAGCTATATAGTATATTGTGGACATATTAATAATTGATTTACTTATTGAAATAATTGAACTAAATTTGTATTTGATTTAAATTAGTTATAAACAATTGGCAATTATTTAAAATTATTTTAATTATTTAATTACTGCGTGGATTTTTTTTATTTATTTACTAATTTTTTATTTTTTTTGCACAAAATTTTCTTTTTGGCAATAATAATAATTGCTTTGGCCTTAATTTTTTTTTTATTTATTTATTTATTTAATAATTTAACGAATTTTTTATATGTTGAATTCTTTATCAATAGAAAA
The DNA here is from genome assembly GCA_030914335.1 of Drosophila borborema. NCBI lineage: Eukaryota > Metazoa > Arthropoda > Insecta > Diptera > Drosophilidae > Drosophila > Drosophila borborema. Next base: position 1,137,383 of record JAUESP010000308.1, read on the forward strand.
TATTTTCCGCATATATGTACATAAAAATAATTATTATTTTAATATTATGCGTGCCTGTCTGTGAAATAAACTAAATTAAATAAATGATTAACGCTACAAAAAAATATATATATTTTTAATTTAACATAAAATTACAAAAAAAAAAAATAATAATAATAATTGAATTATTTTTATATTTTATATTATTTAAATATTATTTTTAGTTTATTGTTGATTTTACCTGGCTTAAACTATATTTCAGTTCAAAAAAAAAAAATTATATTTTTAGCTTATTTTTAGCTTATAGAACAAATTCTCTTTATACCTATGCATTTAACTTATTTTGAAATGAATAATTATTTGTATGTTTAACTGCTTTAAACTTCATTTAATGGACAAATGACTAATTTCATTATCAACAAAAAACTAACTCTAGCAAAAAAGAAAAAGAACAAAACTCAAATCAAAGATGTATACAAAAAAGAAAATGTTCAATGGGTTACTTAATCATTCGGATTCCTATTTTTTTTCGCGTATTGCATTTGCTTTTGCTGTGTTCTGTGGCATTTACTAACCCATTAAGTCGACCCAGCCAAATACCAAACTGGTGCGATAGACCATCATGGTCTCGAAACGGAAATGCACATCCAAGTCCACATATGATGAATTGCCAAGCACTTCCGGTGGCAGAAAAGACGGACGCACATCGTTGATGTAGTTGAGCGAATAACAGTTGCGAAAGCATTTGCAGACCATGCCCTCATAATTGCTGCGCACAAAACGCTCCTCGCCCGGCTGATATGAATAGAGTAGCCTATCTATATATGTGTAAGAGAGAGAGAGAGAGAGAGAGAGAGAGAGAGAGAGAGAGAGAGAGAGAGAGAGAGAGAGAGAAAGAGAGAGTGTATGTGTGTGGGTATGAAATTAAAAGTGGCCCACAGTAAGAGTTTTGGCATGTTTGCTACACACCATTGTGTCTCGCCAGGCAATCCAAATCCTGGGCGCGACACGACCGATACTGCCCTGCAAATGGACCAAAATTTCAAGTCTGTAGTGCGGTCAAGTCGTACGTGCTTACCCGGCGGAAAAAGCAAGTCCACTGTGCAATTACAGTAGTGCACCAAATACTCCTGATGGCACTCCGATTGGCAATTCTCAATCATGTAAATGTAGCCCAGCAATGACTTGAAGTCGCGACTATTGCGCTCGTCCTGGCAAGAAATGTGTAAAGGATTAATACAAAATGAGATTTTAATATGCTTATATATATATATATATGCTTATATATATATATATATATTTTTTTTTTTTTTTTTTTAAATAGCTAATTAAGTTGGCTTTCATTCTATATAGTACTTAAACTTCCTTTTTGAGATGAGATGAAAAATAATTTGATTAAAAGTTTTAATAAACATATTTCGATTGAATTTGTTATATTATTGAAAATTGTATTTTGTAAAGCAGCTCAAACTTTTATAAAGTACTCTTTCTAGGTAACATTTTCCAAGACTTTAATATGGAATATATTGATATTGATTGATTATTAGATGAAGATATGTATGGCATAGAGTGGGCCTGAGATTAAACAGTAATTCATTATTAAAGATAAATATATTTGCATATGTATGAATAGGTGATTGTATTAAATATAAATTATTGAAATCTTATAATAAAGTTTTTGATTGTACCATGAGCATATTATTAATCAGCTATTACAAGCTATAAGAGAAACGTGTGTGCGGACTGGATCAGTTTGGAATGTAATAAAATTTCTAATAAATTATTCAATTAAAAAAATTAATATATTAGTAACACGATATTTTAGACTATAAATAAACCTGGTTAGATAGATCTCACTCAAATACAAAACCTATATAGCTCTCAATTTTATCTCATATCTGGCATTTTTTTTTTAAATGACAGTAGATAATTAATATATTAGTAATATGGAATTTTATACTATAAAAAATTTTTATAAGTGGACACCACTATATATACCTAAGTTCCATGCAATATCTAATATGGACTTCACATTAATCAAATCTCTATGCAATTCACTTTCACTCGAAACACGATAAAATATGATTATTGCTTGTCTGCAACAATGTTTGAAATAAAATACATATGTTCAAAAATGTCCAACACAAAACATTGCAAACTAACATCAAACACACATTGACGCTGATCCGAGCTGACGGAACGTGTTTCATTGTCGTAAAAGTAAATTGTTGGCTCAATTTCGAGAGTTGTTTCCGTGTCGGCAGGTATACGAAATGGATCCTTGTGCCAGACATATGGTTCCGTGACCATGACATCGATGCCCTTTTCATTGGTTCGGCCCGGCCAATGTTTGTCCGGCTGTATGAGCACACGCACAAATAGGGCGCTCATGGGTCCGGCGGAACCGGTGCGCCAGGGCCACAGGGGATCCAGCAGTTGCATGCGTTTGCCTTCAACGGTTTCCAGTGAATTGAATGCCCAACAGAGGCCGTTCTTGCTGCGTCGCTTTGAGAAGATCTCACAGCAATTGTGCGGGAATTTACGCCACTTGCAATCGGTCAGTAATTCATCACATTTCCAGGTCATGAAGTCGACGACATGACTGAAGTTGATGTGGCTCAGCTGTTGGGTCGGCTCGTTGCGCAACTGCTCAAAGGACTCAAAGTGGCCAAAGGACATGGCGTCATAGCTACTGACGATGCGTTCAAACAACTGCAGCTGCGCCACATCGCTGACATTCGCCATAAAACGTTGCTTGGCCAGGGGCAAACGCTGCCAGTTGAGGCGATTGTGATTGCATATGGTGATGACCGGAAATGCAATACGATAGACCGGAAAGCGCGTGCTATCCACAACAGTTTGAAAGTTACCATCGTTGTAGCGCTGCGACAATATCAGACACACATAGACAGCGCCCATAAATGCAGAGATGAATGTGCACAGCCAGACGAAGCGCTCCCATCGACTGGCCTGCGTTGCCAGCAGCTTGTCCAGACCATGGATCGTAGTGCGTTTGCCAAAGCTCATGGCCAGCCGCCAGCCAGCCTTACCCAGCTGACGCAGCACAACATTGCGAGCGGGTAAGGAGCGTGGCTGCACTTGCAGTGAACGCGCTGGTGGAAAATATGCCAATGTCATGGCTGGTTAACAACTGAATCAGTTGCAAACTCATTTCGAGTCTTTTATAGCAATGCGCTAAGCATGCTCTGCGTGCAGGAATGTTTTTTTTTTTTTTTTTTTTTTTTTTTGAGATAATTAGATACTACTTAGTCAAGTCGTGTTCACTAACGTGTTAAACGCCTATTAAACTAAAGCTGACCACAAGGGTCACAAGTCAGACAAAGTGTTTGCCGCACGCTGCCCAAGGGACTTGACATGATTTGCATCAATGTATTATCTATATACGTCAACACTCATTCACCTACTTATATGTATATATGTTCATATATATATGTATATACATATATATGTCAAGCTAATTGGACAAACTGTTTGTCAACCCAATCGATTGCAATCAATGCCAAATGATTTGCAAACAGAGATAAACGAAAAATATATTCAACTAAGCTAAGATGAAATTTCGTATGCTCTATGAGGAAGAAAGGAGAAAAATTTAAAGTACTTAATAAGTAAAATTTTAATTTCATTTACATACACGTGGGAATGAAGTATTGATTATGGTGAGATACTTTTTAATTCAAAAATTATAAATACAAAAAGTTAAAAAAAAAATTGTGTTATTCGGAAATTATTAATAAAGAATTATTAATTAATTTCACTAAGCAACATTAAATCTTAAAGCCAACTCTTGATCGATCCAGCTCAAGCTGTCTATGCCAACGCTTTGACCTTGGTTTTAGACCCTTTGCTCGTAAAGGTAGAGTAATCAGCTTGAGTTCTAAGTAAGCCAATGCTGCCATATAAAGGACTTGACCTAGTGGCATTGCAAACACAATATGTTTCTCAACCGAGTGAGAAAAGTGAAACGGAATCGACCGCTGATAGCTGCCTGGAAGCAGCAAAAGCAGCGGGAGCAGCAGCAACAGCTAAAGTCGAGCTGTGAGTCGGATTGGATAGAGTTGATCAGACGTTATACCATTGGCTCGCATATACATGGATTCTATCAGCTATTTTGGCCCTCAATGCGACGACGTATGCGGTGAGTGCATTGAGTTAGATAAATGCTCTTAGTTCCCCCAACAACTACTCCTGCTCTGCTGCTCAGTTTGCTGTGGAGCTTGGCGCTACTTTGCGCCCTAATCGTGCTCATCTATGTGACATATTTGCTGGCAGAGCGACATCAGCGCAAACAGTTTCATACGATCGTCGATGACTCGCGTTGGCCCATTGTAAATATAGCGTTTCCAGCGATTTTGGTGTGCAATAGAAATCACTTGAACTGGTCACGTTTGCCGGAGATAAGAGAACGCTATAATATCAGCGATGCAGAGTTGCCTTTGGTTGAGAGAGCGCTGACAGCATATGATGCTGTTACTACATCGCATCTGGATGTCTTTGAGAGTCTGCGGGGAGAGCCATTAGAGACGCTCGATCATCTCAATTTCACACAGATCGCCATTGAGATGGCATGGCGCTGTGATGAAATGTTTAGTGATTGCAGCTGGCAAACGATGCCACGTAATTGCTGTGAACTCTTTCGACCACGACGACTGCCACAAGGTCCATGCCTCTCTTTCAATGAGCTAGAGAAACGGCCGAGTGCTGAGACTGGTTTAGGGTCGGGCATAAGTTTTCGTTTGATGCTGAATGCGGATAAGCATGCGCCTGGCAATCGAGAGTCAAAGGGTTTTGTGGTGCGTATAAACGATGGATGCTTCAAAGTGAATCTCTTCGGCTTCCATAAATCTATTTTAATATGAATTCATCTAGCTAGATGTCGTGGAGCCAGGTGTTTGGACCGGTTTTCCTATGAATGTGCCTCCTTATGCAGATCTCAATATCGGTCTCAGTGCTGTCTATCATTTCTATGATAGCGGCACGTATTCAATGGATAGCACCCAACGTGAGTGCCTAACGGACTACGAGCATGATAGCCATCAGTTTCTGACACTGTTGGGCTTTCAATATATGCTGGAGAATTGTCAGGCCGAATGCCAGCAGCATTATATGCTGAGCTATTGCAACTGCACATTGGATCTGTTCTATCCGCCCTCGAATTATGTTGCCTGCAAGCTCAAAGATCTCCCTTGCCTAGCGGCACACAATCATCTTTTGCAGAATTTCGAACAACCTGGCGAACAGGAGTTTGTGGCCCAAAAGGAAGCAGGACTCGTCTGCGATTGCCTATACAACTGCAAGTCTCTGACGCTGCTAACCGATGTGCGTCAAAGTGTTTTTCTGCCATGGCAGATGGGCAATGGCAGCGATAAAGACTATTCACAAACAAATAATCGTTCGATTTTTGTTAATTTCTTCTATGACAAGGGCGTTATTCTGGTTTATAAAACTAGCCTCATATATAGCTGGATCGATTTGATTGGTAGGTGAATTTTGAAGAAATTTTATTATAATGAAAATATTTTTATATATTTAATTGTTATTGTATGAATATTATTTGATATTATTTAGTTGAGCTCAGGTTTCTTTTGAAATAATTTCGATTCATTATTTATCTATTAATCTATAATCCATATGACTTCATTTTCAGTTTCCTTTGGTGCGATTTTTCAACTCTGCCTAGGCTGTTCGATCATCAGTCTGCTTGAGCTTTGTTATTTTGCATTGTTCGATGTGCCTCGTTTTTTCTGGACGCACTATGAATCAAGGCGAATTTGTTAAGTTTGTTTAATAAAAAACCAAGTGCCGGCGCTACCCTCTTATGTATGCTACGCATTTTGTTTTTGTATTTATTGCAAGTAGTTCATGGTCTGGTGCATATTGTAGAGCTCTGGACTTGGCTTGACATATGCAAAGCATTTGCTGGCAAATGCCTTTTGTTCTTTCGCATCATTCTCTGGGGCAAAATTTATATTTGTTGTAAGTCTTTACATATTTTAAATGTAAGTTCGAGCGAAGCATTGCTAAAGTTTTCGAGTAAGCTTTTATATAAGGATGTAGCACGCAAGCTTAAAGCACGTGCAAGCAGTACAAGCTGCAAGCAGTGCAGGAATAAAACTAAATATATCGAAAGGAATATGGGATATGAAACATCGAATTAAAAACATAGTAAAACATGCAACGTTTCGTTATAGATTCTAATAGAATGTCGCATGTGAAATATAGAAATTCGAAATGTAGAAATATAGAACTTAAATATAGAACATAGGCATAGAGCAAAGCGAAGAAAATATCGCATATTAAGCATAAACTCAGATGGCTTGCTTTCGTTTATAGGAAAACGAAAGCAGTTCAATTTTAATATTTAGTTACTCTACTCACCGCTTGAGGGGGATAAACAATTTGTTAAAATTTCTAGTTGACATTTTTATGCAGATTGTTATTGTAATTATATGATTTATTATATGATTTTTGTCTTTTTGTTTGTTTTTTTTTTTTTAATATGTAATGCCTTTATTTTATGATTTTTATCTTTTTTTTATATATATATAATGCCTTTACATATTTATATTATACTATTTTTCTGTATTTCATAATAAAGTCGTTTATTTATTTTTTTTTATTATTTCATCATACTATCGTCACCACTATATTTTTTTGACATGTGAAATTCTTAAGAAACGATTAGTGGAAATGTTTTAAAGTATTTCCACGAAAACAAAGGTTCTTTTTGCCTATCTTATCATTGGTTAGTCTCAAAAAGTAATCCCCGCATTTTAATAATTTATTACACTTGCTCATATCAGTAAGTGAATTTCTGCAAAGCTGATTAGCTGCATATATAAGACTCTAACAGATACCACACTGGCCAATAGTCTTCGACCAAACAATATTAATTATGTATTCTTCAATGAAACTGATGGCTTGTGTGCTCATAGTTGCCCAGTTACTGGGCTCAATTCAGTGCGGAGTTTACGATCATACGGATAAATGGGTCCTTTCCGACAAGTCGAAGGCTTTTCCCGAAAACGCTGTTCTGGGTGGCTATGATTCATACGGCTATGAGAACTACGTGGGCCGCGTGTTTTACACAAATTCAGTTTTACCAGCACGTGTTAGGGCCGAAACTGGTAATGCCACCTTCAACACAGAAACTTTAGCCAATCAGGCTTCCTCCTACGAGCTGTTGGTGTCCAATGAGACGATCAGCTATGACTGGGTACGCAGCTATGATGGATTCTTGGAGAAGCATGCTGTATCTGTGGGCACAAATGCTGCAAATGATCGCGTTTACGTCTGCCGTGCCAGAACTGATGGCGGAATTTTCATTGGCACCCTGTTGCTGGCCCAAAAGATGTGCATTATTCGGTATGAGAATTTGCCACTAAGACAGTTTGCCAAATATGAGGTACTTATCCGTAAATCTAACACGGAAATATACAGACCATTCCAGAGCAAACCAATTGAAATGCTTGATAAGTAAATTTTGTAAATTGTAATTGCCATATATTAATATCATGAAATATATACATATATATTTTTTTGAAGAGAAATTGAAAAGTATTTATTTTTATTTAAAATGCTTGAATTTGCAAAATTTCATTAATAGCATTTTTTAATGATATATTATTAAATTAAACTATTAAAGTATTTTTTTTTTTTTTAATAAATTAAGTTAAAATATTGCAAGCGATTTAGCTTTGAGATTTTAATTAAACAAATTGATTTAAAAATATTTAAAAAAATATATATATTTTTTTAATATAAGGTCAATATAATAATTTCGAATTTGTCTATCTGTGCACCATAAAAGTGAACGATTTGCAAAATTTGTTGATTGCAGATCTTCAGCTGTGGAAGCAAGACAATTGAATGTTGATCTGTTAACGAAGTCGACGAGAATTCAGTAAAATAAAAAAAGAAATAGTAATAATAATGAAAGTTTCGTTTCATAACCATACCCATTATTATCTGTTCATATAAATGTTCATCTATTTTCTTTTTTTATTTAATATTTAGCTTTAATAGCTCCAAAAACAATATAATTGATGTTGAAAATTATTTGATAATATTTCATTTGCCAAGCTTCAGAGCCTGCAAAGAAAATATATTACATTGTTGCTTAAGAGATGCCAAGTGATTGAAGGGACAACTTAATAAAAGGCAGCCTGACAGACATTGTAAGTATTTAGAAGGCTTAGCAAAATGCATTTATCTATGTTCTATCAGTTTATCATATACATATATTTATAAGTATGTGTATATTATTATACAAAAGGTGTCAATGTATTGAGATGCTTTAATTATATAATAGTTTATGTATTTACTTTTATATACATCAAATATTCTTTCATATACATATATCAATCTATATATACACATATATTTACTTGCACATGGCAAATGGTTTATACTTTGTAGTAGATTAAGAAAGCCTGCCCAAATATAGATATCCTCAACTCTCGTTTAAGTTGTTTTTTAACGGTTTATTGACTGGCCGCGGGCTGTGACTTAACTGCTGCAATGTCGCCCTAATAAGCAGCATCCGGACACCGTTACGTGGGTCTTGGGGGCTTCACTTGTTCTATATATAAATATATATATAAATTCATACAAAAATACATACATACGTATATCTGCCATGCAGCTACAGCTGCTCTGTGGCCGGGCGCCTTGTCGAAATTACGCTCATAAACGTGACTTGACATAATAATCTCTGACTGGAGCTCTGAGTGCGGCCGCTGGCTTTGTCTTTTGGCTTCTGCCTTTGTTGCCCACGTATATACATTTATTATATATATATACATACATATATATTTCTATTCATATATATATATATATATATATATATATATATTCCTTTTCAGCTCTTCGTTTTTTGTCAAAGGTGGCGTTAATTTTTTCGCCGCCTTTTGTTGTATTTTCTTTTAATTTTTTTGTTGTCATTGCGGGGTCAAGTTTTCTTTGGTTTCTTGTTGTATTTTGTGGGTCAGCAGCCGGTTGGCTAATATTGCAAAAATTTCATTAGTTTTACAAACAAGCAAACAAACAAAGCAAGAAACAAATATTTGTGCTTGCATTTTTTAGCAGTTTAGTGCCAGTTGTTGCTGTTCACTTTTTTTTTTCCGTTGTTGTTGTTGCTGTTTCTGTTGGCGAGTGCTACGTTTTTATCTAAAATAAAAAGAAAAAAAAAAAAAGGCCACCGCCAGCTGGGATAATGGACAGGTTCAGGTGAAGCCAAGGGTCGCCAGGGAGCTAGCGTAAATAAATAAATGGTAAAGCAGAGAGCTAAAACTAATATCAAAACATCGAATCCGACATACACTTAACAAGTTGTTGCATATAAATATTTAAAAAGTAGTGTGCATAAAAAATAATCTCAAATTTGTCAATGTATGTTATGGTTTTTTATAATAACATTTGGTTTACAAATAGCTAAAGCTTAAACCAGAAAAAAAATGTATGTGTAAAAAACCTTTAACAATTTAAATGAATACGAAAAAGGTTGAAAATATAAAAATATATCCAATGTAAAATATATTTTTTTTAAAGCTTAGTTAGGTTTGTTTTCATACAGCAGTAAGCTGGGATTTTTAATAAAAGCTCAGATTTGATATACGATATTTGTGAAGGAGGGTAATTAAATAAATAATAATGATGAAATATATGATAAATTACAGATAAGAATTAATCCATTTATTTGTAATATTTTAAATTACTTTTTTTATTATATCAAACTTTGCAATAATTATTGTAAGCTTGAACTATAAAATTTAATTTTTATCATTGTTAAACAATTTTTAAAATATTTTTGTATAGCTAATTAAATATTTGTAAATCAATGAACAAGGTTTTTATATTTACAAGTTTTTGTATTTAGAAAATTTTATTAAAATATTTTTTCATTGCTAATTAAATATTTTTAAATCAATGAACAAGATTTTCATATTTACAAGTTTTTGTATTTAGAAAATTTTATTAAAATATTTAATAATATTAAATAATATTTAATAATATTTAAAAAATAAAATTAAATAATAATTTTAAATAAAATTTTTGATCAACATGAGTTTCTTTTGCCTAAACAACATTCCTATACTCTCATTTAAAGAATTTTCAGAATTGCTTTGGCTTTTTTTAATTGAAAAGTGTAATGAAGTGGGTGTTAAAGTATAGTAAACTATACTATATAGTAGTGTCGCGCATACACGCTAAATTGCTTGCATACAAACGCATAAACTGAAATATTTTACGCACACTCGCACTTACACTCGTATATCATATTTGGTCGCTTCGCTAATTTGGTACTTTAAAATGCATAACGGCATCCATGTGTGCCGTATGTGTTTTTTTTTTTTTTTTTTTTTTTTTTTTATATATATTCTCATATATTTATTTTAGTTTACTTTACTTTTTTTGTTGACCCATGTGTGTGAAATGCTCTCATGACTTCACAATAACTAAACAGACGACCCGTTTCGGGGTAATTAGTTGTCTCTCTTGTCTTTCGCTGCCACATGCCCTCGAGCCAAAGAAAATGGCGCAGAGCCGCCTGAATAAGGGCGTGAAATGCAGTGGCTTGCCCAGTTTGTTGTATACCCTTTAAATTGTCCAATTGACTGGAGGGGTTATGATGTTAAATGTTCTATTGAAACTTAATTTAGAATAAAAAAAAAAAAAATAAATAAAAAAAAAAAAACAATGAATAAAAACTCTATAATTATTTATATAAAAGCAGCTCACTTTCTACTTTTTTAATGACTACCTTTTTTTTCAAGTAGTCGCAGAGTATCTCTTAGTGAGTTCACAGTTTTTAAAGTTATTTGTCTTTTTCTTTTGGCTTTTTGATTTTTATTATATTGCCTGATACCAACAGGCAAGCTGGCTATTCCGACTGCACAGAGAAGTTTGGCGGTTATTATTACATTTAAATTTTTGCATTTAAGAATGCACAAAAAACAAAATTTAAAAATAATTTTTGATTGTAAATTTACAATGAGTATTTATGATAAAAAAAAATATTTGTATAAAAAATACATCGAGCAAATTGTTAAAAAATCTTTGACAAACACAATAAGCTAAATGTCATAAATATTAATTATTTTAATTAATTAACTTGATGTTTATGCTAATATAAGCCATTCTATTTTTAGTATATTTAATATTCTTGAATATTTTATGTAAGGGTAGAGCATTACCAGGAAGCTCAGAGCTGGTCAAGTAGCTGCGCCCCATTTGCCCCTTATCACCTAGGTACATAAATTATGACGATGAGGTTACTTTGTAATCAGCAAATTAAGTTTATAGCCGCTGGCATATTAAATATATATATATATATATATATATACATATATATAAACATGGCAAACCCGAAATGAAAAGTAAACTTGACGCCCACATTTTCTTTTCTTTTCTTATATTTTTTTTTTTCGTGCCTGTTGTTTGTGGCTGTTGCTGTTGAACACGAAATGTGAGCAAATTTAAAGCATTCCATTTGGCACTGACAGCATCGCAAACAATACACAAATCAGTCATTAAATTGTGCTGCCATTTTGCTTTGGATAATCGAAATTTTAATGCTATGCCCGCGATATTTGTTTGCACAGGGCCAAAATGGGCCACCTTACTCGGTGCGACCCTCACTTTTTGGTTGCTTCCATTGCTGTTGTTGGGTTGTCGGCGCCATCTAAATTTGTGGCCTGTCGTGGTTTAGCCGAAGCATTGTTTTTGGCGCACACATTCACGCCCACACACACACACACACACACGTACAGACACGCACACTAAAAAAGCAAGTGTGAGAATTTTGTGGCGTTGTCTGTGTGCCCGTAGCCGGTAACCGACACATGCGGTAATTTACCTAATTTTCGGGCGTTACGCCCACAGATCTTCCTCCTTGTTGCTGCTGCTGTTGTTGCTGGTTGCGCCAATAGAGTTGATTGGATTTCCGCATTTGCTTCGGCGACTCTTGAGCGTAAAACGCGATTTAATCGAATGCGCCTTTCAGTATGTTAACGCATTTTAATATCAAACATTGTCAGAATTTCTCCACCCAACGATTTCTTTGTAATGTTCCACGGCTCTGCCAACATTTTGTGGGCATAACGAAAGTTCGTCCAAACTTGACAACGAGTCCGCTTTGAGTACGCAAGTTTTCATTATGCATTTTATATGAGTTCTCCCAGCAGCAGCAGCACGAGCAGCAGCATCAGCACGAGCAGCAACAGCTTTGTACATTCGTTAATGATGCTCCTTTGAGGCCTTAACATTAAATTTTTTTTTTTTTTTTTTGCGATTTGTGGTGGTAGATTATAAGGGCTGTGAGGGCCGTGATGGGATTTGCTAGATAACGGGCTGGCTTATTAACATTTTCGCATGTAGTATATTTAAAGTTCAGGTGCGTGTCGGCTGATAGGTGCGTTTGATAGTTTAATAGGCTTGTTTGGTGACCCTTATCAATACTTAAGTCTCCTTAATCTAACGACGAGTAACAGCATTGGCAAGTGTATATGAGGAGAGCATATTAGACTGTTCATTCCGTTTGGCCAAGTCATAGATTATGAAAACATATTTAGTATATTTTTGTTGTAGATTTTTATTTATTTTAAATAATAAAAAATCGATTTAGAATTGGTGTCTATTTATTTATATTTTTCTAAGAATAAAATACAGAAAAGGTAAAAAAAAAAAAAAATTAATAAAAAGACAAATTCTCTTTTAGTTCATATGAATGTAAGACTCGAAGAAATATATTAATATAATATACTATAATATACTTTTCGTAAGACAATAATAAATTCAGAAATAAATAAATAAAATTTTAATAATCTCGCGAATAACTAATTCGACCGTTTGGTTCTTAACGCTCTGTTCGTGAGTTCATCTAACGAATTCGTACTCACTAACTCTCGCTCTGAGCAAGAGCCTTCGGCTTTTGTCGTTTTTGTTTTCGGGTGAGCGCCCAACGCTGAACTATTCGTGGCATGCTCTTTTGACGAACATCATTTAGGGAGCGATGCGATTAACTCTCATACAATGGAGTTCAGTAAGTGAGGAGAGAACTCGAAGACTCTATGGAATCTATATTCACATGCACTTACACATGTACGCACTCAATTCATGAGCACTAATGGTTTCACATGTATACCAATATGTACTCGGCAAACGTTTGCTATTAAAAGTAGTTGTGAAACGATCGTGAACGAGCTCGTTAGAGAACCGATGCAATCGGTTGCTCTCTGTTCTCTCTGCTCTTTGCAGACATTGAGAAATGAACAAAACTTATTTACGTTCTATGAGCTTTATGAACTCTAAACTAAATATTCCACATTACATAAAAAATATTATAAATATTGACGAATATAACTAAAATTTTACATTTATATTTTTGTTTAATAAAAATTAGTTTAACATAAAAAAATATATTTTTTATATATTTTATTTATCTAAACAAAATATTCTACATTGCATAAAAAATATTATATATACATATTTACGAATCGAAAATTTAAGTATTAGTTAATGTAAATCAATTTTACATATTTTTATATAAAATTTAGTTAAAATACAAAAACTTATTTAAGAGCAAATAAAAATATGACAAAATATATATTATTATGTATTTTATTTTTTAATGTCAATTAAAGAATATTTTGATTTACAAAAATTAACACATATAATATAAAGAAAAGAGTATTTGAAATTCTTAACTATGACAGCCCACTTTTATGTTGATCTTATATTATTCAATATACATCACAGAGACTCAGTTCAATTAATATGATGCAAAAGATACAAAAAAAAAAAAAAAAAAAAAAAAAAAAACGCAAGAGATTCAAACGGCTGTCAAAATGTCAGAGCAACTGATTTTCATTTGGCTTTTTTTATTTATTTATTTATTTTTCTTTTTGGGCCAATTTGGGTCTACTCAGCCTTCGATATGTTTTCAAAAGACATACATATATGTATGTGAGCTGCAACATATGGTGGCTGGGCGCACCTGCCAGACCCAAATCCAAGCTTGCTGACACGCTTGCCGGAGCTGTTTTAATAAGACACGGATTATCGCCTGGCATTCATTCAATCACATACCAAGTGTCGAGTATTTAGCAGACAACAAACACGCGCCAAGCTCAACGACCACACGCTCTCTGAACCATGTTCGCACCATGTCATCGTTCCACTGTCAGGCGGTGGAGCTGCTAAAAAGCCAATAAAAATACTTTGTTTGACAAATAAAAGCCGCAGTGAGAGCTTTGGCGATAAAAATTTTGTAGATAGCGCCCAGTTGGTTGCAAAGGGGCATCGGGACAGCTGTTAGCTCTTGGCTGTTGGCTGTTGGCTGTTGGCTGTTGGCGAATGCCTTCTTTACTAACTGTCACATAAAGCCACATGTGTAGGTGTCAATGTATTTGTGTGCATGTTAGTCCCAGTTTGTGTGCTTGTCGAGCAGCTTCTTCGCATCGTTTGACTTTACGAGCCGGAGTGGAAATGTCCCGATGACCATCTTGTCTGTCTGAGTCCCAGTTTACACTCTATTGCAGTTGGGCATTTTCGTCTGAGACTGCCATTAGCTAAAGCTGCTCGCATTTAATTTATTTAATATATATATTTTTCGAAATATTGAAATGATTATAAAAAGTAAATATAGATTAAAGGGTCTGAAGTAATCGAAATATACTGAAAGTTTTCAGCATATCTTGAGCCTAAGAATATTTTAATATTTTTGTTTAGTTAATTTAGGTATTTTTTATATTTTTATTATGATTTATTTATTTACTATAATTATTTTTTTGGGAATGGCTAGCAAACTTAACATTTGTAATAAAAAATATCAAAACAATTTTATTACTAGCCAATTCCATTTTTTATTAAGTTTTACACATGAATCATAATCTAAATTAAATTAAAAATTTTAAAAAATAAATTTAGTGATCTTTATTAATAAAATAAAAATTATAAAATACATTTATATTATAAGAATGAACTATTAAAATTGATTTTTTAAAATAAGTATAATATCACCATAGATAAAATTAAAAAAAGTTTTACACATAAATAAAAAACTAATATATTGAAATTAAATTAAAAAATTTTAAAAATAAATTTAATAATCGTTATTAATGAAAGAAAAATAATAAAATAAATGTTTAAAATAAAAATTTAGTAAATATATGTAATTTAACAAAATTCATCATCAAATATATAAAAGAAAAGCTAAAGTAAAATGAATGTGACCTCCTATAGACAGTATTTGAGCATCGACTTTGTTCTATTCTTATATTTTTCCGGACTTTCTATTTGATTTTCTTAATGTTGACTTCCACTGAGTAGTCGTTGTTGTTGAAAATCAGGATGACAGTAAGGGGACAAATAGCCAAAAAAACAATAACAACATCCACTAGCTTCATGTGCTATGGCATATATGTTAGTTCCGTTCGACGGTCAATGTTTGACAATAATCAACGTCGACGTTGCTGTCGCGACGTCACTTCTCATATGTTTGCCAAAATGAGCAGACATCCGCTATATTGTTATGTTGTTGCTGTTAACCTGGCTTTAAAATCCACTGATGACGACATCAATTCATCATCATCATCAGCATCATTATTATCATGATCATCATCATCATCATCAGCAGCAGCAGCAGCACAAACATGCCACAGTCATGTCGGCGTGACTTGGCTCTGGGCTGTCAGATTTTCAATTCGATGTGCATGGGAGGCATTGGCAAAACTAATTAAAATTGTCTGGCGTGCTATTTAAGTGCGACAGGGCACTGTAAATGTGTTAAGCGCGAAATAACAATACGAATTGGTTGCCTACTTTTTGGCGCAGCTTGCAAATTGCAATTAAAGATGGCAACAAGCATTGCAACATGCTGCTCTCAAGCACGTTTCGATTCGCTTCAAAAGCTCGTTAAGCATTGCGTGTGTCCGCTATTTGTTCATATGTTGCAATTATGTCAACGCACACACACAAACAGAAAGAGAGAGAGAGAGGGAGAGAGAGAGAGAGAGTGAAAGAGCGCCATACGCTTTCATTGATTTTGGCAACGTTATTAATCAACTGGCCAGTGCATATGAAGCGAACAAAACTAGCGGTGTTCATGTTGCCATCATTATTAAATGCCTTGCCTGCTGTATTAACGCATTTCATTGCAACTGCTATCAAACACACACACACACACAAACACACCCATGCACAGATACAGCTTATAGGAAAAGCCACCCACTAATAACTTTTGGTTGCCTGCTGCTATTGGCAGAGCAGCTGCCGCTTGAGTGCAGAAAACTTCAATAAATTGTTGCATACATATACACATATATATGTATATATATATATTTTTGAATTGGCCAAATATTTGCCAGCATTTGAACATATTTTTGTTTGTATGTTTGTTTGCTTGATTGCCTGTTTGCTGTATATGCTGTCTGCTGTCTGTTGTCTGTTGTCCGCTCTCTGCTGGCCACAGCTGCTGCTTTTTATTTAGTATATGTATAACTGCCAAAGGGATTTTTAACTCGTGTCACAAGAGGTGTTACACAGTTTTATGGGCAATTATCAACATTCGAAATGTCTGTCAAATATTATTTTACTTGTTAAATCATGCATAGATCAAAGCTCTGAAAATGAAAGCTAAATCATAAAGAGTTGTATATCAATTTTATTAATATTAAAATTAATATTTATATTATAATATTAATATATTAATATTATTAATGCTTCATTATCTTTCATGGTTCTTTTTTTTATCTCTCACGTTTGAATTTAGCTGTATATTTAATTTCAAACATATATGTATATTTAGAGTTCTCATTACTAAATGAACGATTTTTTTAATGTTACTGTAATGTTAAATGTTGAGTGTTGAATGTTAAATGTTAAAATGTTTAATTTAAAGTGAAATATAAGGTTAAATTTAACATTTAAAATTGTTTGTATATATGTTTAAACATATATAAAAGAGTTTAATTTTTAGCTGGAAAGTTTTTATAATGCTGTCGTTGTTGCTCTCTTGTGAGCTGTATAAAGAGCTGCATATAAATAAAAATTCTTTTTTAATTTAATTTAAATTTAAGGTATAGAGAAAAGAGATGGATTCTTTTAGTTGATTTTACAGAATTTAAAAGCTTTGTTATTTATTATCAGTCTGCTCGTCAATTTATCAATTATGTCGAACTGCTTTAGGTTTTTATGAATCAATAGATCTTCACATTCTTGGGTTGGCCTTCAGCTTACAAGCAGCTTTAACTAGAATTATATACGAAGGCTAAGAACTTCTATATGCTTCAGCTGTTTATGAGCTGTAATTTAGACGGCTATAGCTTTTCTGGCAAAGTCTGATTCATTTTCTTCTTTACTCAATTATTACTCAATTATTGTCTCTATTAGCATCTTCATTTCTCAACTTGTAGTTATTGTCTTTACTTCTCTAGCTTGCACTCGTTCGGTGCATGTTTTGCAAGCCATTTTTACACAATTGATAAAAGTGTGCTTTTGGAAAATTTTCTATATTTTCTGTGAATAAAAAGAGTATATAAAATTAAAAAATAATTCCACGTCAACTAGACTAAAGAGCATTGCTCAGTTGTCTATATAGAAATATCATAAATTTTGTTCGATAAATCAATTCTGCAAGCAGCTTATAAAATATTCTATTGTACAAATAGATTTCATTTTCACTTTATTTAAATATTGCAAAGTGTTGTCTAGCCTTTTTAATTGGCGCTAGTGCAGCTATTTAGCTTTTAATCTACCACATGAAGATCTAATATATTCGACTGAACGTTAACATAAACTCATCTGGTCACGCGATATTTCTTATCTATTTAACATTTAATTGGACCACACAACACATTCTGAATAAAAAAAAAAAAAAATCACAAAAAAATATTATGCATTTTGATTAACTTTTGCGTATATAGTCGACATGGCTAATTTAATGGTTCGCCTCTTGTTTATTTACAAAATAAACTTTTCAAGTGGACTGTGAAATTTGGCACGTGTGTTGACGGTTTGCCTCTGTTTGTATATGCGAATCTGAACAAATGTGTACATTCATGTGGTCATTCTTTTAAAGGCATAACAATGAAGCCGCTTACAATAACAGACAATCGCTCTGGCAGCTGCTGGCAGTTAGGTAAACAAATCAACAACAACAATAGCAACACTGAAACAACATTTTAAATCGCTGCAAACATCAAAACGTTAACAAACACCGTGGCAAACCGCAAAAATGTCTGTGTTGTTGTCGTTGACTTTTTGTCATTTTTCGCAAGGGCCGAAAAAAAAGAGCGTATACGAAACATATACAAGCAGTAGTTGTAGCTGAAGAGTTGAATCTGTGCATCTGGATCTGAGTGTTGTGGCAAATGTGGACAACAGTGTCAAATACTCGGACAGCGAACGATGTCACGGACTCTTGAAACGTGCGAATTTAGCCGCAGATTCTGTTTGGGTTTTTGCACTGATTGTTACTGTTGTTTATATACCCTAGAGTAATTTTTTAAATGGGATGGATTAGCTGTGTTAATATGTGTGCTATGGGCAGCGAAGTCCAGTGAGATTTTAGTTATACTTATATATTTCTTTGCTGAATATTAGTTAATCAAATCTAATCATCAATGCTTTAATTTAGTTTATACACATTTATATAAAAACTTATATATAATATGTATAGAAATTTATACAGATTTTTATAGATTCGTATGTTTTATTACTGATATGCATTCAAGTATTATAATAAATTATAAAATTTCAATCAATCCCCTCAGCTCTAGTCTATTGAACACTCTGATCATCAAATTTATAGTTCTATCACTGACATTTTAGGTACAGGGTATTTCGAAATCGTTTACCTTAATAGCTGCCGAAAGTTTTTGCGCATTTTATTTGGAAACATTGCGACAAATGCCTGTGGGCGAAAGGGGAAGAAAAGAATAGAATGCTGACTTCATGTGGGTAAATTATGAGACTAGGTTATCTCGGTGCACACTTAATGGAACTGAACGTTGCGATTGCACAAATTGTGAATTTTTTAAATAGTATTTATATATAAATCTGTGTGCGTGTATGCCGAGAGTATGTTTTTATTATAATTGAGCGAATTGAATTGGGTGTATATAAATAATAACAATAATATTTATATATAAGACAGAAATAAATGATAAATATTTGCTTTATACCTATCCAAAATTAACCGAATTGACTTTAACTCATTTCAAGCATTTAAAAAACATTTTTTGTTGACAGTTCGCTGATAAAATTATTGCAAAAAAAAAAGGGATAACAAAAAATGAAAAATGAATAAAATGAAATTTGGTATACAGCAATATCGGGCAATCGTGGAGCACGTGTCTCGCTCGCAGAATAAAACGATTTGAGTCCGCACAGCAACAGAGCCACACGTGACAGGGAAAATCGTAACGTTCAAATTTCCGGATCGAAGCGGTCATTTAGGCAAGCGGCGTGCCCGGCTCCCATTGGCCAGAGCTCAGTGCTCAGTGCTCACTGCCCGCTGCCCACTGCCCACTGCTCAGTGTCCAGTGTTGGTGAGGTCAGCAGCTCGCTGCTGCAATACGAGCAGCACCCACTGACAGGCGTGCTGGGTACACGCAATTCGTAGCATTTATTGCGTCACTCGAACACGTGAAATGCGCTCTAAGCTGTTTAAAATTAAACTTAATTATTAAACGTTTCTGAGCAGCCGCCAAGCTAATTTGACTTACATGAATGAATGAAATTGCTCACTGATAAGTTGCACACACACACACACTCGACAACACACACACACACACACACATAAATGTGAAACACAGCACAACCCGCGGGCAATGCTCAAATCGCACATTGAATATCAATTTGTGTGGTCGCGCGAGTTGGCGACGAGTCGAGGAAACCGCAAACTCAGCAAGTTAAGTATTCGATCCGGTGACCATACAAACCTGCCGACTAGGCACATATGTATAATTACATACATACATGCATACATGTGTATGTATTTATGTATGCATGCTTGTAGTGCTAAGACGGCCAGACAATGCGAGACTGTCACATAAATGCGCATAAACCATGTGAAATCGCCTATTATCGGGCATATCAATTATATAATCATCATAGCTATGCTCTCAAATTGCCAACTCATTTGACATTAGTACAATTGTAATTGCTCGAATTAGCCGTGTCTGTAAGTTAGTAAATATTTAATAGTAATTATAGACTTACATTTCAAGTGGGAAACAAAATTTATTTTATTTACATTTATAAATTTTTTTTAAAAATATATTTAGGTGTTGAAGTGCATCGAAATTTAATATATATTTGAAATACATATTATATACAAATAATAAAGATAATATAATAAAAATATAAACACATTTCTATGAAGTCTTTGAAGTCTTTTTCTTTTTCATAGAATTTTACCCTCATTTTTAAAGTAAATTCATAAATATATTTTAGGAAATATATATTTTGTTGTTGTCAGTTGTTGTTGATAATTACAAATTTTTTAAAATATAAAAATTATTATTATATTAAAATTATTCAAAATTATAAAATTAAGATAAATAAAAAAATTAAAATATTTATTACAATAGTTTTTAATTAATTTTCAAATAAATAATCATTTTTAAAATATTAAAAATTTAAAAATTATTTAATAATTATTTTATTTATAATAATTTTAAAATCATTAAAAATTTTAAAATTATTATTATATTAAAATTATTCAAAATTATAAAAAAAAATCTAAGTATTTATTATATAATACCTTTTAATTAATTTTAAAGTAATTTTAAATCTATTAAAATAATGTTTAACTAATTTTAAAATGTCAACAAGAAATAAGATTGATTTTAAAACTATTTTTAGGTATGACTTAATATAATTTTCAAGTATGATTTATTGATTGTGATCAGAGGCTGATTTATGCGAATTCATGCCAAGCTGTACAGCACCAATGCTGTCTGTTAGACTCGACTGATCGGAATTTTCTATAGCTTGTGTATGTATATAGACCAAATGTGATCAACATTTATACACCAAATTAAACTCTAGACTTTAGATAGCTGTAAATGTTAGGAATGTGCCCCAAAATATTCATTATATCTTACGGCAATAATTAAATATCTGCTCTATTTCTAATTTCTAATTTTTGAAAGCAAATTTTGATCAATATTTTATACTATAAATACTTTCCCATGGGGAGTGTCTCGAAACTCTCCAATTTCATCATAAATTTGCTTTTAAGAAGTCAGTTGCTTAAATATTTTGTAAATTTATAATGTAGTCAATATCAATCTGTGGTTTGGGGTAGAGCATGTGGTTTGCGGTCTTTCACTAGCTTAATTAACGATTAAGGCAGCTGCCAAGTCCTAAACACAAAGTTGGCTTTCATTGGCCAGTGGTTTTTGGTTACGGTTTGGTGTATTTGACATGCAGAGCACGTGCAAATCTTCTGGTTGGGGGTATCTTGTTAATGGTCTATTAATGCGGGCGCCAATTGCGGTTGCCAGGTAACGGGCGGGTCTATTGTGAGTATGAGTAATATATACAAATACATATATACATACATATATGCCGCACCGACCTTCAACAAGTTGCCAACTGAAAAGTCGACGTCGCGTCGTGTCGCACAGCTTCGGCTGCTGCACAGGAAGCGCGTTAATTAGCAAATAAATAAAAAGCGTGCCGGCAAACAAGACACGCACATTGCGCATATGTGAATGTGCATGTATGTGTGACTGAGTGCGTGTGTATGCCATGCTGATACAGAAACGTACACATGTATATGTACATGTGTATTTGTAGCTGCTATATGTGTTGAGCCTCGGTTCGAGCATCGCTGCTGCTGTTGCTGTTGCTGCTGTTGCCGTGCCACTGGGTTTTGCTGATTTCAATGCATGACGATGCCAACGTGAAAATTCTTAATGCTGCCTCTGCATTTCATATTTCCCATTGGTAGTTTTTCATATGCGCTGCAAGTTCTTTTATCTGAGGTCGCTGGACAACGGCAGGTCATATGGCAAAACTAAACTATAAAAAATATTTATTTCATTTTTATTTTGCAATTAAAATAAGTGGAAATTTTATGCGCATTCTTTTTTTTTTTTTTGTAAATTCATTTTATTTACGTTTCAAATTTCTAAAGTACTCTTAAATTAATGCGTACATTTTATAAAATGAGAGTAAATGTTATAAATTTGCTTTTGCCATGCACGTAAGATTACAAAGTGATTTATTTATTTTGACCTAAATGCTTAAATTGCTGAGTACCTTAAAGCTGGGAGAAAGAAGAGAAATTGGAGACCTTGAAATTAAAAAAATATGTTTTGTATTTTTAATTAATGTGCACTTTAAAAATATTATTGAATATATTTTAAAAATGAATATTTAAAAAAATATATATTTTTTTAATCTTTAATATATTTTAAAAATATATTTAAGCCTTTTAAATATATTATAAAATATATTTAGACTTTTCATCTACTCCAAAAAAAAAAAAATAATAATAATAAATAAATAAATAAAAAAATAAAAAAAATAAAACAAAAAAAAAAAAAAAAAAATATATATATATATATATATATATATATATATATATATATATATATATATATATATATATAAATATATATATAAACATTTGTTAAATTATATACCTTAATATATATTAAAATATACTTAAGCTTTTAATGTATTTAATTAACAAAAAAAAAAAACATTTAAGTAAACCTATTATTTTTTATATTTTTTTAAATAAATGAATCAAGAAATACTGCGAAACTTAGCTTCTCTATAAATCACATATGCCAAACCATAAGTAAGCTCATTTAAAAGTTCGGTTAGCCTAAAAGTTTTAAATTTTCAGGTAGCTTAATAATTAATTTGAAGAAGAGAGAGGAGATACATAGAGTGAACTAAGAGTAGTATAATTTTATTCTCAACCAAAATCTATAAAAATTAAATAAGAAAAATAATAATAGTTAAGGCTTAGCTACAAATCGCAAATTAAATAAAATAAAAATCTAAATAATATTATCATTCATAGCTCATTTAAAAGTTCATATAGCCTTGTGTCTTTCCACTTGCCAAGCTGCAGACTTTTCTACTTCTTCTTCGTTGTTTTTTTGCCTCCCTCACTTGTAGGCGCAGTCGCGTATTCTGTTGGCTTTCGACTTTTCCCCGCTTACACCGTTGTGCACGTAATTGAAAATTAACTTGTCTCGCTGACTGCAAGCTGTACCTGTGCTTGTGTTTCCTTGTGCTTTGCTGCTAGGCTGTCAAGGATTTCGTTGCGTAGATGCGTGCTGCATATTGATGTGAGGCTGCGGCTTGCACAGCTATGAAAAGTGAGGCGATAGATTGAATGAACGCAAGGCGAAAGCAGTTACTTAAGCATATTTCTTTTTCTTTTTATTTACAATACTTGATGGGCTTAACTAGTTAAAGCTATAGTACACCAGCTACGAGACTATACAGAGAACCACGAGTTTATACTATTTAGTGTATCTGTTCGCTACCAGAAACTGCAGCGGCTTACAGGATTCATGGGCGTGCCAGGGGCACAGTTGAAGACCTCAGCGAATTCGGGCATCTGGGCCAGGGCATAGTTTAAACGTTTGCTGCCCGTATCGTGATAGATGTCCGCCTCCTCGCCGCAAAAGAATTGCGCAAATTGGATAAAGTACAATCGTCCATTGTGACGTCTCTCCAGGGGGTCCTTCATGTACGTGTTCAGTGCCAGACGTGTGCCGCTGATATCGGCGATGCGTTCATTCAACATCACATGCTCGCTGTCATTGAGACAATTCACTGCCCTCAAGTAGTTCTTGTTCTGCACCAACTGATCGCTGTAGTCGCGCATTTCGCCCTGGGCATCGTAGTCCACGAAATAGGTGTCGATCGAGTGCAGCATCTCGTGGCCCAGCGTATTGGCCAAATCGCCATAGAGCAGAGCTGGCCAAAATTGTGAATCGTACAGCGGCAGCTGCATATAGGCATAGGGCATAATTATAATGCTGCCCAGGCAATAGAAATAGGGCGTGGCATCGATATTATCGAGCAGCTCAGGTCCATGATGATTAAAGCTGAACCACA
Organism: Drosophila borborema; assembly: GCA_030914335.1. Lineage (NCBI taxonomy): Eukaryota > Metazoa > Arthropoda > Insecta > Diptera > Drosophilidae > Drosophila > Drosophila borborema. The sequence goes on from JAUESP010000308.1 coordinate 1,161,479, forward strand.
CCTGACGCAGTGCAGCATCCTCTGTACGCTCCAGCTCGGCCAGATGATCATAGTAATGCAGCAGACTATTCAAATGATTCTCATAGAAATCATTGCCCACTCGCCAATGCTGCACGCACTCCGCATAAAACTGATCGGTCACATTGCGCGGCAGATTGCCGACATTAATACGCAAACCCTGCACCTTATCGAGCAGAGCGTCCAGCAATGATGCATCCAAGTCGAGCACATTGAGTCGCAGCTGCTGGGCGAATTGTTGTTTCAGTTCCTCAAAGACACCAAAGATGACATGCTCATCCGCCTGCCGTTGCTTGCCATAGTAATTCCGCTCGTAGGCAAAATTCATGGCCAGATAGAGAGTCTTGCGCATATGCTGAACACAACTGATCGGTGAGCTTGAACTGAAACTGGGCTGAGAATTACTCAGTGGATTGTGTGGCAATTGTATGAGATGCTGCAGAAAGCGTGCCCAGCTATAGAGCTGTAGTAGACGTGGATCGGCTCGATTGAGATAGTTGATCAATTGACGCAATGCTGGCAGATCGTCGGCCAGCAGCTGATAGCTGCTTGGATAAATGGCGCCCAATTGTAGTTGGAGTACGTGCGTCCAGTTCAGTGCCGGCAGCTCTTGCTGCAGTTGCTCCAGCGTGTAAGTGCTTGACGTTTCCTCATCACTGCTGTCCTTGGGCGGCTGTGCCAGCTCTTGCAGCTTCTGCTCCAATTGCTTGAACTGTTCACTCAACTGCTTCAGGCTGGGCAACTGGCCGTGCGTATGCCGCCTCAGAGCATTGTAGATGCTCCCGCTGAGATTCAGATTGAGATAGTAGTTGTGCGGCATCACAACAATCATATGTTGGCTGGCATTGTGCTGGCTCACTTCGATCTTCACATAGTGCTCGTGATAGCCATAGCGCCCCAGCACCGCCAACAGATCGACCCAATGCAGGCTGGCAATGTGTGGCAGCTGTTCCAAGTAGCGACGTAGCCGTGGCTTGCCCAACGACCGGCAGCTGTGATAGTAGCGCAACAGTTTCGCGTACAAGGGCAACGAATGTTCCGGTGAGCGAGGCACATGCATTAGCCGGTCGAACAGCTCCACATAGCGATGATCGATCCGTGTGCCGCTCAGCGACATGGCCGACTCGCCCATCTTATGCACCGATCTCCAATTGCCACAGGCATATGCATAGAAATCCTGACAGGCATCCAGCTCTGGTCGCATATATCGCTTTAGCAGTTGAATATGCCTCAGATTGATATCTCTACTGCAGGCTGGCTCTGTTGCTCCCTCGGCCGCTGTCAGGCGGCAGCTTTGATTGAGATGTGCAGTGGGCAATGCCTGGACTCTGGCCCGCAGCAGCAGCAGCAGGAGGCAGCAAAGTTCCCAAAGCTGTCGCATTTTGTGTTGTCTGTTGCTTGACGATTTCTTTTAGTTTTTAACACTTTTCAGAAACGTTTCCTTTTAATAGCAGATTTATTTATTTTCTCTTTTATTTTTGTTTTAGTTCTGTATAATATACACTGCACTTCGGAGCAGCAGTTGTTGTAGTTGTTGTTGTCGTTGATTTATTTGATTTCCTTTAGGCGCACACATGTCAGCAAATTGTTTCGAAAATTATATTTCCAAAGCTTTTGATTTGAGTATTTCACAATTTTCGTATTTTATTTTGCAGAAGGTTTTGTTGCGCGTTCGCCGCTTGCTAAAAATCAACTAAAAACTCGTTTCACGCGTTTCCATTTTTTATGTATTCGTTTTTAATTCATTCAAATCACACTCACGAGTGTATGAGTGCTTAAGATTGTGTGTGTGTTGAATTCTTGCAGCGCGCTTTTTACATTTGTTTTATTTTATTTGTATTTGTATTATTTTATTTACTTTTTTTTTGCTTGAGTTGCTTATCAACGTTTTAAATACGTCTTTTCTTTTAGTTAGTGTACGGCTGGCTTATCTATGATACACTGTCAGAAACGTGCATGTTTTTGTAAAAGTATCAAATAAGCTTATTTCCATACAAGAACATAGTTAGCTATCGTGTAATATGCAAAGATATTGCATAAGAAATTGCATCAGATTATTTTTGCATAATTAGCAAATTGTAATTAAAGTTTTATATTTCATAATGCTTTAAAGTATTCATATTTATTTATTTTTATATTTATTTAATTTGTTTATGCATTTTTTTTATCAGCTATCGAGGCCTGATTTTGATGTTGCAAATGTGAGAAAAATCTTTATGGCAGTGTATGTTTTAACATAGGGGAATATTTTGTCTATGTTTGACCGTTCAGAAAATTTTCCACTGCAATCGGTTCGTGTTTTGTTTCACTTTCGGTCTTTATGAAAAAAAATTTATTTATTTATGTTTAGCTAATTAGTTTGTAAATAAAAAAGTGCAATATTTGTTATAAAAATATTATGATAAAAATAATTTTTTCAACTATTCATTTGGCTAAAAAACAAATGAAAAAATTATTATAATTTGTATTTTATATATTATGATAAAATACTTTGTTGAATTATTTAGTTTGCAAATAAAGAAATACAAATTTTGTTAAAATATTTTATTTTATATATTTTATTTTATAAATATTTTTTGAGCTGATGAATATACAAAAAATTTATTAATATATTATATTTGATATATATATTTTGACAGAAATGTTTCTTTTTTTTAGCTATTTAGTTTGCAAATAAGTAAATAAAAAATATATTAAAATTTTCTATTTAATATATTATGATAGACATTTTTGTCTTGCTATTTAGTTTGTTAATAAACAAATCAAATTTAATTAACATTTTCTATTTATAGTTAGCAAAAAAAAAAAAAATAAATAAATAAATTTCTGTCAGACTTTTAATGTTTTGCAAAGTTTTGCTTTCTGTTTTTAGTTCTAACTGAATACAAATATTTGAATTTCTCGAATTCTATTTGAATTAATTTTTGTAAAAAATTATTTATCAATTTTAAAATATTTCAGTGCAGTTTTGTTCGACTTGAATTACAATTCGAAAATTATTTCAATTCATGTTTTAGTTATTAATTGTCATCGGCGTCGCCATCGTGCGGCTGCCTGGCCCTGATAAGGCATTGGATGACGCAATTCGGTGTTGCAATTAATGATTAACCTTACGCACGAGAGGTTCGCACGGGGGTCAGAGAACGGCAAGTTGCTGCGATATGCTGCTGTCCATGGTTTATGCATTTACAAAACATTAACTCTAGCTTTCGTTGGCTGCTCGAACAATTGGATAGGGGGCCTGTCCACTGCGCATTGGACTTTTGACTTTTCAACTGGCTGTCGGCTGCTGACTGCTAGCGAGGGGCGATTGGCGAGTGGCATGTGGCGAGAGATGTGATATGAATTTGATGGCAATCGTTTCCTTTGTGTTGCCGTCCATTTGTGACGTTTGCAGCATTTGCCGCCTTATCGGGCTCATTAGTGATCCGATAGAGCATAATTTGTCGTTGACTGATTGTTCGGGCACTAATTGTACAATTGCTTTGTTTTCTTGTTTCTTCTATTATTTTCATTTTACAAATCAGTTATATGATTTGATTTTTTTTTGTCGTTATATATGTGTAAAGTCTTTCCATAAGAAATTCGAGTTATCTGCGGAGGCGGGTTTTTCATTCGTGGATTTATAGATAACATGAAATTTTTAAGTGCTTAAAATATTTTTTTTTTTTTTTTTTTTGTACTCTGTTTTTTCCAACATCAGTTAGCGACTTAAGCTATTTATTTAAATTTAAATTAAGTCAACTTTATGGCAGAAATATTGAAAATTTTTTTTTTATATTTAATATAAAATTATTTCGAATATTTTTATATATTTTTATTTGAAAATATATGTATAGCTTAATCTTCTGTTGCTTTTTACGTAGCTTAAAAAAAAAATAACAAAAAATAATTTTTAAAAAATATAATAATAAAAACTTAAATAAATAAAATATTATTAAATTTGGTAGAGTCACGAAATTAAAGGAAATACTCCATTCATTTTCAGTCAAGACTAGATTCATTTCGAATAGGGCTATTTAGTTATCTGCTGAAGTTTTATTTAAATTTAAGAGCTCTTAATTTGATTTTATTGTAAATATTTATATTATTTAAAAAGAATATTAATATTTATTTAATTTTTTTTATGCCGTGAACCCATTGAAAATGGGAATAAACACATTTCATATGCTAGAGACTTGTTATTTAGCAAATGGACACATTTGAATGCTATTAATACCATCTAGAAATGATGTCAAAAGTCCAAAGTTCAATCCAACCTATTATTATTAGACTATTATTATTTTTTTTTTCAGGGTTCAGGGTATCTCGTAGTCGATACAGTCTCAATTAGAACCTTTATGTGTTTTCTTCTTCTTCTTCTTTTTTTTTTTTTTTTTTTTTTTTTGTCATTCTATTAAGTCATGAAAGATGTGATGCCTTGGTCGAAAGTCTAATAGGCAAGTGTAATAGTGACTATAAAATACATGATTACATTTTTTACTTTAAGCTTTATTTGAACTTTGGTCAATCGATGATTTTGTGTTTTATATATATATCTACTTTTTTTTTTAACTCATTTAAAGCCTAATCATTAAAGCATGACCTGATTTGCATTTAATTAATGGCATTTTAATTAAATACGAATTTGTGGCCTACGCACACAGACGGACACACGCACAAGCTCATCAAAATTGACAAAGCGTGAATAAATAATTATTTTTTAAGCGCGCCATAGTTTAAGCGAATATAATGTCCTGTTCGGTGACAAATATTACCAAAAATAATAGGCGCATATTTCAGCAACTGCTTTATATTTAATAAGCAGTAAGTACGTGTACCTTTAGCTATATGTATATGTAGTAGTATATGGCCTATCAAAGTGACAGCTTTACCATGACAAATTATTTATATTAAAAATTTCACTTTTTCGTCAAATATTTCATGAAGTGCGCGCAGAAAGCAAAGTGCCAAAGAGCAAAGCGATTTTTGTTTGCCATAAAGCGAAATTTCATTTTAATTTATTAAATTATTAACATGAGAAAAACACGAAAATTAATCGCCACATAACGGCTGTAAACGTGTGTGTGCGCGCGTGTGTGTGTGTGTGTGTGTGTGTATGCAGAAAGTGCAAGGATGCTTAAAATGCTGTTAACGTTTCAATGGCTGCCCAAGCCCAGTCTCATCTCCCTGTGCATGTCCTTGGCCAGTTGCCTGCATCAATGCAACGCAACGCCAACGTCGAGCCACGAATTTCATAATTCAATTACGCTGGGCATGGCCCAAAGGAGTCTATATCTGGCAGATGGCTGAGATGCTCTCATGCTGATGTTGATGCTGATCATTTGCCATCACTTAAGGGAAAACAATATATGTAGATGACTTAACATTCGCTATATGCAGATGTTCTGCTATAAAATTTGATATGTATCACTTTTATTATCTTAGCCTGGTTTGGGTAAGGGTATACAAAGTTGCTATATCGCCTCGCGCATAAAAATAACAAGTTCGGGCTGAACAAACTGTTTGCCTTGTTAAATGCTCACTTACGCATGCAACGAACCAGCTGACCCCTGCACTTGCAGCTCCGTTGCTCTTGAGCCCAAGAGGAGCAGAGTCCTAACCTCTTTGCACTCTTTTTGTGTTTCGCGCAAAGGAGCGAACTAAATGTTTGCGGTTGGCTCCGCATCTTAAAGTCAATGAATAGCCCCCATGATTTTTTTTTTTTTCCCTTGCTCTCAAGTTACTTGAGTAAGTAATTCAATTTCCGGCGTCTGTGCGCTATAGAAATGATATTAAAGTTATTGAAAGCGAGGCAAACAAACAAACAAACAAACAGACGAACAGACAGACAGACAAAGAAATGTTATGGCAAAGGCCAGAGGCCAAAGGCGGGTTGAGGAAATTGTGAAAAATGTGAAAAACCTTTTACCCATTGGGTTTTGTTTGATAAATTTGTTGTCTAGACTAGAGATTCGGTAGCTGCAACTTTCCATGCGTGGAAATATGCCACGTGGCTATTAGCAAATTGAAATGGCCGAATTTAAGGCTCAACAAACTCATCTGTCGCTGATGATTCGTTGCAGTAAAATAATGTCTCTGGCAACTCAACAAAATGTCATCATCAGCATTCAGCACCGAGTCGAGCTTAGCACCTGGCTGAAGTCTTTCTCGTTTACAGCTTTGGCGCTGATTTGCATAAGGCTGGCGCCAAATGGCGGTTGATGGTGATGCCAACAAAAGTTTTTAGCTCTCTCTCTCTCTCTCTTTCTCTCTCTCTCTCTGTCTATCTCTCTATCGTCCACGACGACGATGTTTCCAGCTGCCTCAAATCCAATGAAATCAAAGCTACGCCCCAGTGACATGTTGAAATTTTCTTGCATGTGTGTGATTTTCATTGTGGCTCTCAGGCTCTCTGGGGTCTAGTTAGCACTCGCATTTTGCGGTGTCTTCAGCTCTAGCTCTTTGAAAGCTCTTTGCCACTGGCATAAAGCGCACTTTATTGCATACTTTTGGGTACAAATATTTAATATGCGCCTCTTGTATGCGACGAATCTACTCACGAGCTAAATTGTTAGGTGAGTTTTGTTTGAGGATGCTCTTGAGAATGAAAGAGTGTCCTAGACAGTCGTATAAAAGTTGTCAGTGATCTTTATGTAATAAATATTATTTATTAAATTTTAATGATCATACAATGATCAAATAGTCAAATTTAGTTAGTATTCATTTAAAATATTAAATAATTTAATTGAAGATGCAGATTTAATATATTTCATAATTTTATTTATTTAAATAAGCTGATATAAAAATAATAGTATAATATTCTATAGCCTAAATCTATACAAATCCCAGATATAGTCTGTAAAAATATTCAACTATGAGATGGGGTCAAAATTATAATTTATTTATCTATTATTATTTTATTTATTTATTTATAATATTTATTATTATAATTACTTCAAGTATATACATAATTCGATAATTTAAGTAGAAAATAAATTTTATTTTTTTTTAAGTAATAATTAAAACAAATGCTTTAAGCTATTTGAGTATAGTAAGAGTAAGGAAATGATTAGATTGAGAAATCAAGAGAAATATTAATGGATTTTCAACAGCTCAGCAAATGTATTTGAAATTGTCATTATTATTATCATGTATATCTTAGTTAAAAGAAATTGAATAACAAATATTTTTATTTTCAAAAAATTCTTTGATATATATTTTAATAATTTCATAGATACAATATTTGACTTTAATTTGTGACATGTTGAAATTTATTATATAATTATTTCAATTAATTTTAACAAAAATAATACAAAAATATAATTTAATTTTACAAAAATATTTTAAACAAAAAAAAATAAAATTTATAATTTATAAAAATTAAAAATTATAAAGTTTTATCAAATTATTTATTAGTAATCAAATTTTAATAGCCATTCATTTTATTCATTTTAAGTTTGGTCATAATATTAAACCAGTTCTATGTTGTCAATTTCAAAGTCTGCATCATTTTGGGAATTAATATTGATTGTCGAAATTTCATAAAATTTAAACAATTAAAAACTGAATTAAAATATAAATGAATGGAAATTTGCATTATTAAAATATTGTTCATGCAAATACAATAAATATATTTAAAATATATTTTTAAGTAAATAAAATATATTTCATATATTTTAAATATATGTTTCTAAAATAAAATAAATAAACAAAATATAAAATTGGTTTAAAATATATTTTTAATGATATGCTGAGGCTAATTTGCCGTCATTTCAGCTCCATTCACTTATTTTTTATTTTATTTTATTTTTTTTTTTTCAAAATTTATAAAGTTTATCATAATTACTTATATCTTTTATATTATTAAAAAAAATTATATATTAAGTATATTAATTTTTGAATATTTTTGTTATTTACCCGGCTCAAGTTTATACATTTATATAAGCAAGTATAATTATATATATATAAGAAGAACTAATATTATAAACTCATATATATATCTACATATATAGCCGTGTGGCCATTGTAGTTAATAGCACTTATTTCAAGAGCTCGTTGCTTGCCGCTTCTTAAACCCTCATAAATTGGCCACACCTTTGTTCATCCCTGAATTTCCTGCCAATTTTATTATAAGCTAGCCGAGAGCCCAAGTGAAGGCGCGCAATCTTTTAACTTTATTAACGTATTAACCATGGAGACTTCTAGATGTTATCCCACTTACCTGTTGCCTTTTTACCTATCCATACACAGGTCGGCAAATCTGGGGCTTCCTGGAAGGTATGCGCTGCTAATGGAATGCTGTAAAAACCCGAGCAGCAGCTGTGCCATGATTAGATGACCTGACCTGATGCTGGCCGGATTAGCGAGTGTAATAAAAAAAATTTGCATAGTTTGCGTATCTACCTGTGGCACTTAAAAGGAGTCGCCACAACGTCAACGCTCACAGTTACAAACTGCAACGTCTAACGTGAACAACACAAAAGAAGGAAACAAAATTAAATTAAATTTTCAAAAAATTAACAAATTATGGTGCTGAGCAATTCGACGCCCAATAGTAAGATGATTGTGGACACGGCCACCATGAACAGTGACGATCTCAATGAGCTGCTGCAGCTGAATGCTGAGATCGAGGAGCGACGTTCACGGCACGGCTACTGTGATGTCAGCGATGCACACGGCCTGCTGCGTGCCACAATGACGCGAGAGGAGCTCTTCGAGGTCTCCTCACTGGACGATGATCGATTTCTGACCGCACTGGAGCATCAGAACTCGTACACCACCACCCCGTCACGCATACAGGTCACCGACTTGGACTTGTCCAGCATTGAGAATCTCATGAAGTACTTTGATGAAGAGGTGCCCGTAACGCCAAGCAAAGATATCCATGTGTCCACAGGCAAAGTGGCCAGCACAATTGCCAAACTGGCCAGCCAACAGCCATGCACCACCATGATGCAGCCCAAGCAACTGAAGCTGGAGAGTGGAAAGCAAAAGATAAGTGAGCTGAAGCAGAAATATGAACAGTCGCCACAGCTAGCCACGCCACAGTCAGTGCGTGGCGCCAATAACAGAGCCAGCGGCAGGCTGCCCATGAAAGTCAAGGAGATGGCGCAATTGTTCAACTCGAAGATCAATCAGGTAATGCGTCGAGCTGAGGCGCCGCAATATGCCACGCTGCACAATGAGCTGTCCCTGTCGCCGGAGCCCAAGCCACAGCCACAGCCACAGCCCAGGGGAAAACCAGTCGAGAAGCAGCAGCAGCAGCAGCAGCAGCAGGAGTCCTCGCCGTGCCTGGTGGCCGAGGATGTGTTTCGTGAGCTGAGCGTCAAGGATAAGATATTGCTCTTTAATAAATTTGTTAGCGAAATTGCCGCCAAGCATCCGAAATTCAATGAGCATGCAGCCGATCTTAAAGCGCAGGCCAAAAAGCAAATGGCACGAGGCGAAGTTGTGGCCGAACAGCAGGCCAGCGTCAAGCATTTGGCCCAGGAGCTCGAGGCCAAGTGTGTGCTGCAATCCACACCACCACGACCAGCAGCAGCAGCAGTAGCAGGAGGAGCAGGAGGAGCACAGCAGGTCGCATCACTCAAATCTCCAGCGCCATCGCTGCATGTGAGCACACTGACAGTGGTGATAAAGCCCAGCCCCGAGCGACATGTGAGCGCCATGCCGGGTGGAAGTGGTCTGAAGTGTGCATCGCAGAAGCGTAATCTGGCTGCCATACGCAGCGTATTGCCCACGGAGGCATATGCGCCGCCCAAGAAGATACGACGCACACGCCAGGAGCGCTCCGGCAATGAAAATCATTTGTTTTTTCAAAACGAGCCTCTCGAGAGCCTCTTCTACAGCTGGCTCAGTGCCGAGAACGGTGTCTTGTTCGATATCACTTGCGTTTCGAACAGCGATCAGACCATCGAAATTGCCAGCAGCGATGAGCAACCGCAGGCTCAGACTACGGCTAGCTCCATGGGCGACATAAGCCAGAAGTCGGCCGTTGAGCGTTTGCTCGAGGAGGCCATTGCCAAGCTGGAGCTGGAGAGTAAAACGAAAGAGTCTAGCTATGTTGAAGATAAAGATGTGGACACAGCAACAGCAACATCAACGCCAACATCAAACATCACACAACTTGCTCCGCTTACGCCGACGCCGCGTAAACTCAAGCGTCAGGCACCTCCAGTGCCGGCGCCACGTCCAAGTCTCGCCTCGACGCAATCCACGTGCATTACGTCGAGCAGCTCGTCCAGTTGCAAGCAATCTGAGGCTGAGGAAAGCGAATCCGGTTTATCAACACTACCAAAGGTGAGTCAACCTCTAGCCAAGCGAATATATCTAAAAGTAGAGCTGAAAATACGCAGGGAAAGTCTTTTAAGTTTTTGAAATAGGTTTTATAGTTTCCCTTGAATATTTCCCAATTAAACATTGAGCATATTACGAGTCTCTAGATTATTTCAAATTTTCAATCTCAATAGGCTTTGCAACTCAACTTAGTTTCCTTACAAATTTTCATTCAATATTTCCAAATTGTGAACAACAACAGAACAAATAACACAAAGTTTCAAAATTATTGCTTAGACTTTCACCTGCAGACACATGATTAGCAAAATCATTGAATCAATTAAAGTTGTGCATTTTTTTAATTGCCTTCGAATGCCCATACAGATAACCAGTGATGAATCTCAGCCAGAAATGCCAACGACACCCAATGAAGCGGCTGACTTTGAGTTTGCCAAGCCCGTGAGGCCGCCGCGCAAGAAGAAAATGCGTCGCACGCTCACCTGGAAGAAGGAGAACTCAATTGTGGAGGCAACAGCCAATGTTGTGACCAGCACCGACTCTGATTCCGACTACAAACCGGCCGTATTGCTGGCCAAGAAGAAGTCATCGACAGTTACGGCTGCTGCTGCTGCTGCTGCTCCACAACCGTTGCCACAGTCCAAGCCAATGGCAATGGCATTGCCGGAGCAAAGCTACATTGAGCTAGACAAGTCGCTGATGCGCCAGGTGAATTCGCCGCGCAAGATCAAGTCGGCGTATACATTGACGGTGATGTCGTCGCCATCGCCGAATGCGGACAGTGATCAGTCGCCGTCGCAGACGCCGCGTCCATCGTTGGATCAACAACAGTTGCGTGATAGTTTCATCGATCAGGGCTTTGAGACGTGCTCCAATGATGCCATGGACAATAGTCCGTTGCGTCGCTCATCGGTGGGCATGGGAAATGCAAAGCCTTCGGGTTTCTCCACGCCTGTCAAGGGACGCAATTGCTCTGGCATTGCCCAGCAGCAGCTATTCAGTCCAATTGGTCTAAATGGCCAGCAGCAGCAGCTGGACAAGTCACGTCGCAGCTCTTTGGCCATGCAAGTGATACGAGAGGATCATCCGCTGGATTTGGCTGGCACATCTGATACACCAACAACTCCGACGTGCAGTGAGCGCGATTTCTTTGCCAATGCGCCCACTGTGGAAATGAGCTCTTCGCAGCTGGAGGATCAGCCGAGCAGCAAGCCGGAGTCAAAGTTTTGGATTAGTGCCGGAGATTTTACCGTTGCACTGGAAATTGCACACAATACGCCGGAACGATTGCGTTTACTCTACGAGATCTTTACGCAAAAGACCTGGGAGACACGTGAGCTAACCTTTGGCATTGATGGGCACAAGTTTTGCAGATCAACGGCAAGCGAGCAGGAGGCAAAGTCAGCCAGTGAGCTGCCAAATCGACCGCCAAGCGTTAAGGGCTCCTCACATTATTGGTTCGCCAGCGGTGATTTGGCTGTGCCCTTCAGTGGCAAGCATATGCCCGGCGAGAAGATTGAGCGTCTGTTTCAGTTCCTCGATGCGGAGCTAAGCTCTGGCCCAGATTTGGAGTTGCGCTTCGGCGTCGATCACTATGAGTTCAGCAGCGTGCCAGAGTTTTGGCTCAGCTCGCCCAAATTCTCCATCGAGAGCAGCTACAGCATGCTGGTGGGATTACAGACGGGCGGCAGCAATGGCTTGGAGGGGCGCAGCAAATATGCCTGGCCTAATAGCCAGTATAATAGCTCCAGCAATGCCATCAAGACCAGCGATCTGGACCAAACGGAATTCGAATCGGACAGCTTTAGCAACAATAGCGGTCGTCTCTCCTTCTCGCCGGAACTCTTTAGTCAGGAGTATGAGGCGGTGCCATTGGATGAGCTCTTCGATAAAACATTGCCCGTTGTCCGCTCCAAGACTCCAATGAGCATGCCCCAAATGCTGCGCACTCTGCACGAGCAGCAAAACAAACTGAAGAGTGTGGAGCAGCGCATACGGAACTATCAGATGCCGCCCAAACTGAACGAAGCCACGTTCAGGCAGTGCCGCAGCAAGCCGGAATATGCTCAGAAGCTGCGCACCATTGAGAATCTGGCACGCAGCAGTGGCTTCAGCGCCTGCTCCATGGAGGAGCTGGAGAGCTTTATGCAATTTCTATTCGAATATGCGGACACATGTCTGGGCAGCTGCAATGAGCACATTGAGAAGATCATCGACACGCTGATGCAGCAACGCAGCGTTGCGGTCTAATTTTATGTGAATCGAATTAATCTAGTACTAAACATAGATATATATATACGTACTACATACACATATATCTATATATAAAGTAGGCACTAACATATAATGTTACAAATATATTTTATTCCCAATAAACATTTATTCTTCAGTGAGATTAAGTTACTATAAAAAACTCTAATTTTAATGGAAGGAAATTTAAGGAAAAAAAATAATTTTCAATTTTTAACGAAATAAACACAATATTAGCTCTGGCTTATGCGGAACCTCTATTAAATGTTATAATAAATATATTAAATCAAATCGAAAGTAACGCACTTGCTTTTATCGACCCGATAGTTTATATAAATAAAATATATTTAATTCTAAAAGAAAACAAAATTTATATATATTTATATACATTTTTTTTAAACGAAGAAGGGTTTTTCATATAAATAAAATATATTTAATGTAATAAATATAAATTTTTGTATCGTGCCGACATTTTATATAAATTAAATGTATATATATTTTTTACTTTTTTAAGAAACGAAAACTTAATTTTAGTAAAGATTATTTTATTTAAATGTGTATTGAATTAAAAAGTGTAAGCCTAAATATACATGCGAAAATAATTATTATTTATTATTTATTACTTCTACAACAGTGTATGTAAGAGATATATCCGATATATATGTTTGACCTCAGAAAACTAAAATGAAAATATTTGAAGTTTCAAATTTCTAGCACTTTATATAGCCTAAAATAATTGCTAATAGAATTTTGCGATCTTCCTATTTTAAAAAAATCTGGACATTTTATTAGATAAGGGCATCCCGAGCATATATATAAAATTTCAAGCCTTTAGCTTTAATAGCAACTAATTAGATTTGAATTCATATGAACAGACGATCGCTGGGACATGGCAAAAAGCCAATATACTCTTTACACTTGGTGAACGAGTATGAAAATACGAAAATCATGAAAATACCACAAATATATAAACTCTTCATTTACTCACATATATATACATACATATATCAAAAGTCTAGGTTTAAAGTCACTGATAAGCGATAGGTTTAAGAATATTCTTGGATTATTGTCGCATTATCTAAAATTGAAAGAATTTGTTGGCCAGCCATTGGAACGTCTAACAACATGCTGTTGAATTGGCCCATTCAGCTTTAGTTGTCAAGTATATAATGTTGATGTTGAATGCATCATCAGCGTCTTTAGCACACTTGCCACCCGCCTCTTTGGCGAACGGGTCTTTTGTGTTTGCATTGCGCATACGCCACGTAGGGCAAGTGGCATCACGTTGCATTTGCCGGCGCTTGGCAAAATATTTATCTTGGAGTTTTTTCTTTTTTTCTTTTTCTTCTTTTTTTGTGGCCAACAAACAGAGCTTAGCTATGCAGCAACAATGTCTCCTGCCAGCTGTAAGCATTTGCTGATGTGCACTATGCAGTTGGCAGTCAAGTTGGCCCACACGCCCACGGACTCAATAACAATTTCACGTTCTGGTGCCCAAAGTGCTGCACAAACACGAAATCAAATAAAATCAGAAATCGTCGCACACGACCACAAAACTGTGTTGAACCTTTAAATACATATAGCTCTGGTCAGCTTTGGATATTTGTCCTAAATGCGATGCTTATTACATAATAATTCATGTTTTATTTACATCTGTTATAATCTAAACAAATTGAAAATTATACAGCACAATTTCGCATTTCTTATCAATATAAAACGTGAGCTTTAGTCAACCCTATTGAGATGCTGATCAATCAGTTGCGAACAATTGTAATTCTAATTGCTTGCTACAAATTTATCATAATAAACTAATTATGCATATTCATATGTATAAATATATTTGAATATACAAGAAAAGAAGATCTGAGTGAGAGAATGCAGGGGAGAATACAGTGAGCTGCACTAATAACTGTTTTGTTAGCTGATCACCGATACATACACATGTGTATTTTCAGCCGTTGAGCGACAAAACTCCACTCAAGCTTTACACACAATCCACAAATGGGCGCCCAGCAGGCCGTCACTTGGATCAAATCTCATTGGAAGCTTCGCTAATAGTAGCTGAGAGGATCCACATGCGCATACACACACGCGCACACCAACTAACGGATCAATAGAGCATGCGCGCATTGCAGCCTATGAGTAATGTGGACTGTAAGAGCGTGAGAATTTATTCATGTTGAGTGATTGTTGAATAGTTCTCATATTTGAGAAAGCTTAACAGTGGGCCCCCACTTAGTTGCTTACGGACTGTCGTACAGTTCACAGGTGATCGCATTGCGAATTATCGAATGAAATTAAAAGTAATGTTTATTTAAAAGAGGGCTTATTAGGAATAAATTTAATAATAAGATATGTTGAAAAGCATCTTACAGTTAAGTATTTTCAACAGTTGTGTTTTTTTCTGGTTTAAATAAATTATTTCTTTTTGAATATTACAGAATTTTATTACTTTTCGGAGTTTTTTTTTTAGATGCAGAGTTTTCACTAATATTTGTTCTCTGGACTACTTTGAGCTTATAGCGTAAGTACATATACTCAAAGCACAAACAAATTCTACAATAGTTAACATATCTATTATTTATTCAAGATGATATAATCAACACACTCAGAATGTAAAGGCGAAGAGATTCCAAGATTCCAATTTCTATAACTACGAGTTCAGGATCTACAATCCATTAACTAGTATATATGTACATTACCTTGTGATACGACTAAATGATTGTAAATTTTACTATACAAATTTTTAAATATGTTTATTACCAAATAATTACATCTATGATTTTATGTATGATTATAGACCATTGAAATGTGCATATATAATATGCATATAAGCTGTATAAATGACAAAATTATGAAAATGTATGATTCAATGATGTATATTTCCCAGTGCAAAAGAATATTAACCAGCTTGCTTAGTTTTGTACTACTTGTATTTGATGTATTTATATTAAAATAAAAGAATATAATAAAACAACATGTTTGTTCTTTTCTTTAATTGTTACTTTTTATTAAATAAATGATTTAGTTTATATTTGGGGGAGTAAACATAGGATTTTAGATTTTGCAAGAAAAGTATTATCATTATTGTTGTTTTTTTTTAAATTCGAACTTAAATTAAAATTTGGTATTGAAATCGTAGCATATCCTCACGGCGTTGGCTTTGTTTGCGCATTTGCGCAGATTTTGAACGAAAATCAGACAGAAATACCAGGCGAACAGAAATGAGCAGCAGCTTGAAAATGTTATCCTAACACGTGTATGTTAACTAACATAGTGGAACGTAAGCTCACTGTTAAATTTGAACTCATGTTAATTGAGTTATGTTTGGGATTGAGCTCAAAGTATTTCGGCTGTTTTAACTTCAGCTCATCTTAATTGAGTTAAGTAAAGGTGCGTGCTCAAGACTAAATCAGCTGTTAAGGTAATGTTAGGTGGAATTTCACAAGATCAGCTGCAACTAGTGCAATTTATGTATTTTTCTTTCCTAATCAACTAATAAGACCTGTGAATTTCAATGCTAGCGAGCATTTTGGATGGGGTTGAAGCTGTATGTTCGCCAGGACAAAATCAATAAATATAAAAGTCAACTGGAAACCATTAACATGGAGTGACATATTGTTTTCAATTGATATACATACATATGTATGTAGAACAACATTAAGAAGAAACGTCAAACAACAAAAGTCAGACAAAAGTGTACATTATGAAGAATATTAAAGATTTTATCATATAGTTGTAATTCGCTGGAAAAGAGTAATGCGTATCAGCTATGCTCAGTGCGAAAGTCCGTAAGCAACTAAGTGGGGGCCCAAGCTTTCTCAAATATGAGAACAATTCAAGAATCACTCAACATGAATAACTTTCCACGCTCTTACTATCCACATTACTCGTAGGCTGCAATGCGCGCATGTCACTCTATTGATCCGTTAATAACGTGGATCCTCTCAGCTACCATTAGCAAAGCTTCCAATGAGATGTGATCCAAGTGGCGGCCTGCACATTCTGCGCGCCCATTTGTGGATTGCGTGTAATGCGTGAGTGGAGTTCTTCGCTCAACTTCGAAGGGTGCTCAGCTTAACAAAACAGTTATTAATATTGCTAACTGTATTCTACCTTTCTCTCTGTCGCACTCTCTCTCTCTCTCTGGTCTTCGAGTGATTTGATGTCATCTTATATAAATATAAATATTTAGCAATCTATTTGAATTTAAATGACGAATATAGTAAGCGTCTGAAATGTAGTTGATATAGTAATTTAATAAAAATGTGCATGCATTTAATTATATACAAGATAAATATGAAGTTTTATGCGATGGAAATATTCGAGTCGACCTGGTCTCGCACGACTTCGCTTGCAACTGAATGCAGCAGTCGAAGTGAGTGCTTTTTTAAGTCAATGAGCCTCAAATATGTAAGTTAATTCCAAAGCTATTTACTTACACGTTGCACTCCACATATGCTTAAGTGCGTGTGTGTGTGTATGCATATGTGTTGGCACGTATGGATCCTCTCAGCACCCATAGGCAAGCGCTTCCAAATGAAGCTCTATGAGTGTTATGTGTGAGCTTTTATGGATTCTGTGCAAGATTTTAAGCGAAACTTTTGAGCGCAGAGCACAAATCATAATTCATGAAGCATATATGTGTTGAGCTTTTGGTTACAAAAGAGTTTGCAAAGTTTTGTAAAGTTTAAAATGTATTAATAGATATGATTATTGTCAGATGATGTTAATCAGCATTAATCTGCTTTCTTTCTTTATTTATTTTTACGCTAAAAGAGTTTACGAGATCATATTCTAGGTTTAGCAGTACAATCTCTTTGGTATGGATTCGCCAAATATGTATGTAAAGAAACCATTATGTGTATTTATCATACTTACTTATATTTTTCTAATCCTGAAAGACTTCAAAGATATTTGTATACTTACTATTCTGAGTGTAGGAACCATTCATAAATAAATATTCGAAAGTAAACAATAACAATTAAATACATTATATTTATATATTATATATATATATTCATGTTTTGCATATTAAGCAATCTCATTATGTAATTTATTCCGCTTCCGCCTGTTGTTGACTGCGGATTGAATTCATTAAATGTACATTATCACTCTTATCAGTAAGAAACACAAACTAAAGCCTATGATATATTTATGTTCGTTTATATGTAGTTTAGTTTCTTAATTAGGCTGCCATTTCAATATGTGAGCATAGTTCAGGATATATAATAAATATATTTAAATATGTTTCATGTGCCGCGATCATCGATTCAAATCAACTTGGAGCTGTGCCTTCCTTTTGCTTCATGCCTCTCCACTCGTTAGCTAGCGGATGTAATGGAGGGAGAGTTGTTTCTCTTTGATAGATAGACTTCTTCAGCAACGTAAAGCTGACTAACTTCATACAAATTTAAGCGGAATTTATTGTAATGCTTATAACGAGTACATAATTTACAATTGTTTATGTGTGTCTAATTATTTACATATGTTTGCTTGTCTAGATTTTATATATTTTTGCAGTTTGTGTTTATCAGGGTTTTATTTATTATTTATTTTTTTTTTTTTTAATGTGTCAACAATTGGGTTTATTTAATTAGTATTATTATTTATTTTATTTTATTTTATTTTTTGCTCTCATACATTGTTAAGTATATCAACTAATTCCAACATTAAATTTGCCAGCACAATTCTCTTCGGGCTGACAAAGTTATTTCCTATTAAATAGTTTCGAATCAAGTTATAATTAATACTCAATTATAATGTTAACCGGTGCGACAGCAAAATAATATATATAAACGGAATCAACTTTTGATATGGAAACTAAAACTCTCGGCTCGCTCTATACACTATGTCATCAATGAGAATAATTTTAAATCATTTTTAAGAATGTAAGAAATTAATTAAATTAACTAGAATTAAATGTTATTCGCACATATGAGAATTATAAATAAAGATATATATTTATTTATATATATATTTATTATTAACTGAAATACTGAATTCGTATTGAATATGATAACTCATGGATGAGGGCAGAGCTTTCAGTAGCTTGTCTCATTATGCGCTCTGCTCATTTATTTTATTTAAATAAATTTTTTTTACGATTAGTTTACTGCCATTTTTTTTGTCTGTTTGCATTTAGTAGTGGGATTAGATTCTGGTATGGGTTAAGCAAGGTAGACCAAAATACTTTAATTAAGTGTTTGTTGTATTTGCTGTTGCTGTGTATTTTATTTAGATGTTTTCTATACCCTGTACTACAGACAGAAAAAAATGTGTGTGTGTTTGTATGCGTGTATATATGTATGTAGGTATGTGCATGCTTACGTATATTTATGTATTTGTGTCAAGTTTAGTATTAACTAAACGCTGCGTACAGGGTATGCTCTAATCGGCTACTGCCGACTAGAGCAAACTAGCTGCTTTTCCATTGTTGGGTTTTAATTTGTAATTTTTGTAATGTTTTTTTTTTTTGTTTCGTTCTCATATTTTTAATGGCACTTTAATAATACTCTTTGGGTTTTCTTTTTTTTACTTATATTTTCTTTTTTTTTTTTACTGACGCGCATGCATGACCAGAAGCGAAAGAAGCGTTAACAGCCAACAGATAGTAGCACGAGGTCCATGAGCGGCGCTGTCCTTGTCCTTGGACCAGTCGTAGCCCTGCTGATTGCCACCCATTAGCTTCTGTTCGGATTTGCCGATCTCATTCAAATTCGATTGGTATTTAATGCCCACTGCAAGGTCGAGTAAACAGATTAGAATTATGAATTCGAATAAAATTATTAGAATTATACAATACAACTGGCTGAAGCACTTACATTTGTCAATTACAATCACCGAATTTGTGGGCACATCTCCGCCGATGCCATCGAATGCCAAATTGCCATCAAAGGGTAAGGTCATTGTTGTTGTCGTTGTCAGCAAAGTTGTTGTTGTGGGCGGTGGTTGGGTGGTTGGCGGACTTGACACTGTTGGGAATGAATACAAAATATACCTTAAGAATGTAAGCTCTCAAAATTTATAAAAGACCTTGAAAGCACATGAAAACATTTAAGGGTAAGCTTGAAAGATGAGTTTGAAAAAAAAAAAACGTTTCTACTATTATTATTTTTATTATTAATATTATTATTATTTTTTGTTAACTATATATATTTTTTTATTTTAGTAAATATAACTAAGTTTCATTCTGAAGATAACCTATTTAAATCTCGCTTTGAATGTTAATAAATCATTATAAATTAAAAAAAAAATGTATATATGAAAGTAATTTTTATTATTAAATAAAATAATTATAAATTATTATTATATTTAAATTGAAATCTCGCTTTGTATGTTAATAAATTATAAGCAATTCTTATTATTAAATAAAATAAAATTAATATCATTATTATAATTATTTTTATTTTAATTATTTTTCTTTTAATATGACTTTATCGTTCATTCTGTTTAAACCTCATTTTGATAGAAGATTTACAGAGAAGTTAATAAAATCTTTAAAAAATATATATATTTGAATATATATAAATATTTCCATAATAATACATGTATTCTTTTAATAAATACTAAATTTAATAAAATGTATTAATCTAGCTCATCATAAAATTCTTACTTAATGAAGCAAAGCATTTAGCTTGAAGTCAAATGAAACTAAACTCAACTGATATTAATTTCAATGCTCATAGTTTACCAAGAAGTGAATGAAGCAATTTCATTGACTATTTGTTAACTGAAAGCCTCTGTGAAAAGCTTCGAAATCTTTAAATTTTCCAACTTAATCTTCAAGCTGTAGTTCGTGTAACCCCAGAGCAATCGTAAATATGTCGCTATTGACTCGCCTTTCGTTTTCAATTCAATTTCTTTCCTTTTGGGCTGCTCTCTCTGTGTTGGTGCCATATCATTATTGACGGCAATTTGTTGAGCAAATTTATGAGGCTGGGCGCTTCGGCTGGTTGCCCTTGCCTATGACTCCATGACTCGATTGCACGAGGAGCAGCACGAGGCGCCAAACTCTCATAGAGCAATGCTGACCACTTAATAACATTGTCACAGGTTCATTGTTCTCAATATACTATTGTGTGTTGGCTGCCATTATTGCTGCCCTCTCTTATTATCGGCTGCGCTGTGGCTGCTGCTCTTTGTTACCTTTAATTGGTTGATCGTTGCCATTTCCCCTCCCGTTCCTCCTCCCGCCCCCGCACAGTGTCACTGTCATTGGCTTATCAGACCCAGACCCAGCCCCAGCCCTAGCTGCAGCCTCTGTTTTTATCGCCTGTGCAGCCCAAAAATAAATTAACTTGTCGCATTTTCACATTGACAATTTCTGGCCGCTATTGGCCATGGCCTTTAGACGGCGCCATCTTTTTATTCTGGCGCAATGAACAAAACGAACGGATATTTTATATTGTTTTATGAACTTTTGTGACCGGAATTTGATAGCTGTATACATATATATTATGTATATATATATTGCTGCCAGCTGCTTTAATGGCCCAACAACTGGGACTGATTTAGCAAATTGACAGATTATTGGCATTTTATTGGCCCGTGTCCTACGTAACAATAAAATCATTAAATTGCCGCTTAAATATACGCCATGTAAGCTGTCCATATATATATATATATATATATTTTTTTTTATTTGACTTTACAAGCTCTGCTATTGATTAACAATTATTTACACAGCATGCAAGCGAATCGAGATGATTTTAAGCAAAAAGCTCAATATATATATATTTTTTTATATTTTATATTGTTGTCAAAATTGAGTTAATACTTTTTGAATAATACGTAAGAGAATTTCAAGCAAAAAGCTCAATATATATATTTTATTTGTGGAAATTATATTGTTATCAAAATTGAGTTTATACTTTTTGAATAATACGTAAGAGAATAGATTGTGATAACAAAAATATCATATGTATAGCTCGTAAAAGACTATTGACTGTTTCTCGATATCTGCTCAAACTTTGTGAAAAGACTTAGAGACTCATTCGTGATGATTGTGAGCATCAATTTTATAAGTTATTTGCTCACTTAGTCAATCACATTGTGCGAATGTGAATCGTATCGCTCTCTAAGCGATGTTCGTTAAAAGAGCGTCACACGAATAGTTCAACGCGCAGCGCTCAACCGAAAACCGAAAACCGAAAGTCAAGTCAGTATAAATTTTCTGTTTTCGGTTGATGTTGCGAATATATTTTGCATAAACAACAGGAAACAGGGTATAAAAGCATATACAACAAAAATTGCATATTTGATTAGTAAAATTCCTTTCATTCTGAATATATTAGAATTTTATATATTATTCATTTTATTATTTATTTATTATAATTACTAACTTTTTTTTGTGTTTTGCTTTACTTAATTTTAATGTTATTTCTTTTAAATATATGTTCCTATATTTCTTTTGGATGAATTTGTAAATTATTTAGTGTTAAGCTGCTGCATTAGAATTTTATTATGTCTGCAATCTAGTTTAATAAAAAAAATTCAATTCAAAGCTGATTCACAAGACTTACAATTTTCCTAAAAAAAAAAAAAAAAAAAAAACTCTTAGCACAGACTGCAATAGCCAGCTTATACATACAGATCGTCGTGAATGATTTCACTCTATCGCGGCACACAGAGTTGCATTGATAATCGAACAATTTTGTGAAAAACCTTAAACCAATTTGAGTGCCGTTAGCCTGTTGCCTATCTAAAACCAATGACCGCATTATCTGGCTAGAATTACATACACAACCAACACATACACACACACACACTCACGCCTGTCAGACGCCATCCAATCAAGTGCACACAGTTGGCGGCCATAATTAAAGCCGCAAATGGTGTAGCTTTTGGAAAATTTGCCGTGTTCCGAAAATGAGTTCGAGGCACACATTTGGGCCAACATTTGTTATTTATCGCACTCACGAGCCTCTGTGCGCTGTGTGGCCGCACATCGGTTTACGCATAATGCCAATAGGCCAATATTAAAAAGTATAAATAACACATTGCAGTGACACTTACTATAGAGCTTTATGTTGCCATCCATGTCGCCACGAGGATTTTTGGCGACGCATTTGTAGTTGCCATAATCGCTGCTCTCCACATTGGTGATAGTCAGTCGCATTGTCGCCTTGTACGATGGATGACCCGGAATCGTTTCGGTTCTGTAATGTAGCAAAGTTCAACAGAAATATGTAAATATTTATTTAATATATTAATAAAATGAAATCAATACTAAAGGGGAAACAATACAAAATTTGTGCAAGTTCAATGGCAGCAATTGCGTCGTGCACGGGCTATGGGTCAGCCAGGCGAGCGGAGCAGCTTCAATGAGCCCCAATCAGAGTAATCAAGGTCAAGGTGAAACTGATAAGCGTAGCCCACTTATGTTTAATCAAAATTCCACCCGGCAGAGTATGCACAGTGGTTAAAAATCTACAATTAAGTCTGGTATATAATATTATTGAATAAATTTATTTAAAAAAAAAACATAAGTAATTAAAGTGAAAATTTGTTAAATTATAAACTGCATTTTGAATATGTTTAATATTTAATTTACTTTTAAAACATAATTTATAAATTGTAATTTTATTAATAAATATAATATATAATAAATAAATAAATAAATATTTAAAAAAAACTTTATAAAATAAAAAGGAATAAATATAATATATAATAAATAAATAAAAAAAATATTTAAAAAAAAAATTATAAAATAAAAAGGAAGAAATATAATTCTGTATTTTGAATATATTTAATATCTAATTTAACTTTAAAACAAAACTTATCAATTTTAATTTTTTTATGTTTTAAAACATAAATATTTAAACAAAATAATAAATGAATTAACAAAAATAAAAATAATCAAAAAAATAAATATAATTATAAACTTCATTTTGAATATGCGGCTGTTCATATTAACACATTTTTTTCATTGAAAAAAGATCTTATAAATAAAATAAAAATGTGTTATTTATTTGAGAAATAAAATATTAAACTAAAAAAATATTAAAAAAAAAAAAAAACAAATTTACTTTTTTAAATTATACAGTAATAATTTTACGCTTAAGACTTAAAAAAAAAAATAACTGAAATATTTTTGTATTAATTTTTGAAAGGCCTTAAAAGAGTTTAAAATTATTTTTATTTATATAGCAATTTTTTTATTTGATATTTTTTATTATTATTAAATGTGGTCATAATAAAATGATTTAAAAAAAAGATGCAGTAGATTTTTATTTCATTAAAGAAAAATGTTTTTAAAAAATATTTTATAATATATTTTTTACTAGCTTTCAGTAGCATTGCCCCAATGTGCAGCTCTGCGATGAAGACTGACAGGTTGTCAGCGTTATTTGTCGTCGTCTATTCCAGCCAACTGGCCAATGGATATATAAGTTCTAGCCACTAATGCAGTTGATCACATAAAGATGCTTAAGCTCAGCCTGATTGGTTGGCTACTTTGCTCACTGGCTTGGCGCACCACGCCCACCAGTTGCCATCAGACGCAGCCGCCTCCCAGTGTACAGGAGCTGTTGGCTAATCAACTGCAGAGCTACATGGACCTGAAGGCGCGTCCGTGCGAGAATTTTTATCAGTATGCCTGCGGCAATTGGCCATTGCAGCAGGTGGAGCAGCCACAAGAGACCCAGCAAGCGTCAGAGCAACAGCAACAATCAAATCAACGCGAGCAGAAGGAACAGCTACAGCCTAGCGACACTCTGGCCGTGCTGGATTATGCATTGAATCGCCAGTTGGAACAGTTGCTGCGACGAGGCGTCATCAACGACAGCAGCAGCACCGAGGACGAACAACTGTCCACGATTCATGAGAAAATGCATAATTATTATCGCGCCTGCAGGCGCCTGAAGCCGTATAATCTAAAGAAATATCTGCAACTATTGCCGCCAAATAATTTCACAACCTGGCCGGTGCTAAGTCGAAAATGGTCATCGGGAATGTTTAACTGGCTGGAGACCATCGGACGACTGCGTTCATATGGACTGAATGGGGTGCTGCTAAAGGAGGAGGTGCTGCCGCGCTGGGATGACGCCAGCAGTTATGCAATCAATTTGGATAAGCCCAGCGTGCAGGAGACCATGCCAATGGGCGAGGGCGCAATCATAGAACTCCTGCTGGACATTGGCCAAACGAAACGGGAGGCCAATGTGCTGGCCCGTCAAGTGGATTACTTTGAGCGGCAGCTGCATCGCCTGCAAGAAACTGAGGACGATATGGGCAACATGGAAACGGATCTCTGCTATTTGCCCACGCTCATGCCACAATTGTCCTGGACAGAGTTCATTAAAGAGTTGCCCACCAATGCAAGCGGCAGCGAGTTCGAACGTCCGCCAACGCTCATCATAGAGAATGTGCCCTATATGCGTGCCCTGGACAAGTTTCTGAGGCGCTTCAAGCCGGAAATCGTTTGCAGCTACATCATGCTGAAGCTGCTCGCCTTCCTCAAGCAACAGGGCCCGGCGGAGATATCGCGCGTGGAGTGTGTGGCCAGCATGAGGCGTGCCATGCCGTTGGCTGCCAGCTTGTTGATTGGCCAAAGATTCCATGATCCCAGCTCCGAGCCACTGGTGCACGAGATATTTGGGCGACTGAAGCATCGCTTTGGTCAGCTACTCAAAGAGAATCGTTTGCAACTGAAGCAGCCAATCTTGAGAGTTTTGCACGAGAAACTAGATGCGATGCGTTTGCAGCTGGGCTTTCTGCAATCAAATGAAACCGACTATGTGGAGGACTACTATGAGCCGGTGGAGATCAAATCACAAAGTTTCTATGAGAATCAATTGGCATTGTTGCGGCTGCGCGTGGTGCGGAATCACGAGCTGCTCTACATGGGCAATCAGCACAATGGGACAAATGTGAGCTATCTGACGGAGCGCGATCAGAGCAGCAATCTATCGCCGTTCTTTGAGTTGCCCAGGAATTTGGTGCTGGTGCCGTACGGATTCCTTCAGCTGCCCGTCTGGCATCGCAACATGAGCGAACTGCAACAGCATGCCGTGTTGGGCTTTATATTGGCCCACGAGATGATTCATGGTTTCGATAATCATGGCGTTGCTTACGACAGCGTCGGCAATTTCATGGGTCCCAGCGAGGAGGTTTGGGAAAGTCCGCGCTACAATCAGAGCATCAATTGCATTGAACAGCAAGTGGCAACCGGCTCAAGGACACTCAGTGAAAAAATAGCTGACTACGAGGCGATGCGTCTAGTCTATGAGACCTATTTTGGTGAGAACTTTTCAATGGATCGCAAAGAGCCACGGGATCCACTCTTGCCGGAATTCAGTCAGCGCCAGCGTTTCTTCATCAGCTTTGCGCAGTTCTTCTGCGGCAAGCAGCAGAGTCTGAATGCCCAACATCTGGAGCATGCTGTGGATGAATTGCGCGTGCTCCAGACCCTGGCCAATTTCGAGGAATTCTCGCGAGAATTTGGCTGCGAGAAACGCACTAAGATGCAAGCTAAGCAGAAATGTATGTTGTGGTAGCGTTTGGTAGAGTCTAATATGATATCTCAAGAAACGATTGAAATATGAAAAACATTTCTAAACTGATTCTAGAAGAAGTCGAATACTATTCTCTATTATTGCTAAGATATTTTTGTTTTTCGTTTTATTTCATTGAAAAATTTCAATTAATTTGAATAATTGAAACTGAAATATATAGTCTAGGGTCACTTTTTCTTATGCAAATTAAGTATTCCATTTAAAAATATTTATTTTGTAATTCAATTAAACAAAACCTATTCAATTTATTTATTTAATTTAATTGTTTTTTTGAAGGCACTAAAATTTAAAAGAATTACCATATGCGACATTTTTCGGCTGGATGCATATTATCTCGACCTTGGCGGCATCCATGCGCCTCGGCAAATGGCGAAAAGTTAATTAACATCTGCTTCAGACGTAGTTCATCTGCATCGTGATCTTCGAAATCATTTGGCGATGTATTGCCACAGAAGAACTGTGCCAGGTTCAGGAAAAACAGCTGCTTGGGAGAGAGATGCGAGAATGTGGGCTGCGTCTGATTGAATTTCGAATCGTTATCAAAGTAAGCGTCATAGGCCAGACGTATGCCCGCTATATCAGCCTCGCGTTCGTCCATATAATCAGTTTGGCTGCGATTCAGGCAGCTGATGGCCGAGGTGTATTCATCTCCCAGAAGTATTTCTGCACTCAGCTCATTTAAATTTCCTGTGAAATCATAGGCCAAACCACCAGAGACAAATCCATGCATCAGCTCGTGACTCAGCATGAAGCCCAATAGACTGATCTTGAATATATCATGCGAATCGTGATAGAAAATGGGCCGTTGCAGTATGCCATAGGGCACAATGATCATATTCTGACGCAGCATATAGTAGGGCGTGGAGCCCATGGCCGTATCTGAATCGCTTATAAAAAAGTAAGCACTTGCATTGAATGGCCTGTCCAGTTGCTCGAACCAGCGACGCGTGCGGAACTCCAGCAGATGCAGATGATTCAGCGCGTAATCCCGATTCCCAGTCAGATGCAAATCCGCATAGAAGCCATTGATGAAGCTAACACGATCCATAACCTGGGGCATGTTGCCAATATTGATGGTCATGTTGAGTAGTTTGGCTCTCATTAAATCCAGTGCTTGCGGAGTTACACTCAGATTGTTCATCTCGAGCTGCTTGAGGAACTGCTTTCGCATCACCTCAAACAGTTCTAGTATGTCAGCTCGATGCTTTTGCAACCTGTCTGGCCCAATGAATCGTTGTTCATATAACAGATTTGTAGCAAGCTCCATGTTTCGACGCACATCCTGAACGCATGCGATGTCCTCATTGCTGTCCATGGTCTCTTGCTGTAGATGCTTGACGAACCGCAACATTATGTAGCTGGCAACAACTTCACGATCTATGAACTTGATAAACTCTTGAAGCTTTTTCAAATAGTCCGAACAATATACATTCACCACAAGGTCAGCTGGCACATTACTGCGGCCCAGGAGAATCATCAGATACTTTCGCCATTGGCCACCAATTTGTGCTTCTAGCTCTTGCAGTGTGAAATATTCATCGCTCTCCGGACATTCATCCGCCTGACCTATAGTCAGTATTTCCAAACCGTGTTCCAAACTTTTAACTTTTTGAGCCAGTCGCGATGCTTGTCTATTGCTAGCGCCCAGCATTTGTAGAGTTAATTTTGTTAGTAATCGGCCGCTCAGTCGTTCAGTTTGTTTCTCAAAGCTAGGCATTGTGATGGATATGAGTGATTTGCTACTATTCCTCAGATCGGGCTGCACATCTAAAGTGAAGAATACATCAGTGAGGCCATAGCGTTGCAGGTGAGCCAGAGTCTCCATCCAATGGAATTTGGAGCTGCCCCAGGGCTGAGATCTACGCTTCAAATGTGGCCACGTTATTTGCTCATTTGGCGGCACCAAATGCAAATAATGTCTGCTCAAGCGTGTCGATGGCGTTGCCAGCCTACAAGTCTTAAAGAAGTTTAAGACCTTGGCTTGCACACTGTCCGGGTCCAGCGATTGCTGCTGCTCCTCTAGCTCACTTAACAGCATTAGCAGCTTCTCATTCACCTTCTGATCAATCTCTCCGATTATTTCCGTAAAACTATCATCCGTATGCTTTGCAGCCCAATTGCCGCATGCATAATTATAGTAATCGTGACACGGCGACGCACTCACGTTCACATAACTCAGTATCTGAGTCACCAGCTCTGTATTGGTGTGATTCGATGCCCCACTAGCACTAGCTAATGCTAGCAACAATAATATACGTAATATTATTTGAAAAGCACAAAAATTCGTCGTTGTAGTCGACATTGCTTTTGGCGAACTGTTTTCGCCGCATGCCTGAGCGCTATATTTAAGGTTGATTTCTTTTCTATAATCAGCAGTAAATACTGAATAAAACCTCTCTCCGTCTAGGCGGACTACGCAATTGCTAGATCACAATGCACAACAAGTATTGTATACTCTGTGGCATGACACATGACACATTGCTAATTAATCGCCGGCTATAAAGTGTATCAAACCGAATTGCTTCTGATAGTGAAAATTTCAAAGGAAATTTGATGAGGCTACACAAATAATAATTATTGCGTCCAACTATATATACGACGACTGTCAAATCTTATTTGTTTAAAAAGCTCTTGCTAATTGTACTCATATATATGTAAGAATATTTATTATATTTTGTATTTTACATTTTACATTTTATATTTTATATTTTATATTTTATATTTTATATTTTATATTTTATATTTTATATTTTATATTTTATATTTTATATTTTATATTTTATATTTTATATTTTATATTTTATATTTTATATTTTATATTTTATATTTTATATTTTTTATTTTATATTTTATATTTTATATTTTATATTTTTTATTTTATATTTTATATTTTATATTTTAAATTTTATATTTTATATTTTATATTTTACAATTTTATATTTTATATTTTACAATTTTATATTTGTGATTTTTATATAACACATGACACATTGCTAATTAATCGCCGGCTATAAAGTGTATCAAACCGAATTGCTTCTGATAGTGAAAATTTCAAAGGAAATTTGATGAGGCTACACAAATAATAATTATGGCGTCCAACTATATATACGACGACTGTCAAATCTTATTTGTTTAAAAAGCTCTTGCTAATTGTATTCATATATATGTAAGAATATTTATTATATTTTACATTTTACATTTTATATTTTATATTTTATATTTTATATTTTATATTTTATATTTTATATTTTATTTTTTATATTTTATATTTTATATTTTATATTTTATATTTTATATTTTATATTTTACTTTTTATATTTTACATATTTTTATATTTTAATATTTATATTATTATATTTTATATTTTATTTTTTATATTTTCCTTTGAAATTTTAATTAATATTTTATCTTTTCTCTTTTCTCTTTTCTCTTTTCTCTTTTCTCTTTTCTCTTTTCTATTTTGCTCTTGTTCTCTTTTCTCTTTCTGTTTCTCTTTTCTCTTTTCCTCTTTTCTCTTTTCTCTTTTCTCTTTCTCCTTTTCCTCTTTTCTCTTTTTCTTTTCTTTTTTTCTCTTTTCTCTTTCTCTTTTCTCTTTTCTCTTTCTCTTTTCTTTTTCTCTTATTCCCCTGTTCTCTTTTCTCTTTTCCCCCCCTTTTCTCTTTGTATGCTTTTTCTCTCCTCCTTGTGCCTTTTCCTCCCTCCTCTCCCGTTTTTTATATTAAGAGAAAAACTTACTTGTATTTGGGTGACTCGGTGATCATTTGTTCATTCTCTCGCGTCCAATAATTAAGCGATGTGGGATTGGCTTCAATGAAACACTCCAGCGTAACATTAAATCCCATGGGAATGCCGACCAGCTGATGCGGTATCCAGACCATTGGCGAAACTGCAATTGCAATTCGAGAGAATAGGGTATATAGAAATATAAGAAGGGGTCGGTCGATTCAGCAAACTCAACAAACTTACAGTCAACGCTGACTTTGATGCGCTTTGAGACGCTGGGCGGCACACCGTTTGAGGCAATGCAGAGATAAGCACCCATGTGCAAGCGCGAGATGCGCTCCAATTCCAAAGAGTCTGTCTCCAGGTCATTCACTGCAACAACATGAGCCGGCAATTGAGTTGATGATTTTGATTTGATGTGAGTTTCGTGGTAGTCGGTCGGTCGGTCGGTCGGACTTACCTTCCAGCGTCTTGTTGATGACAATTTTATGGTTGTCATCTCGTTTCCATTTGATGGATGGCTCTGGGCTGCCTTTCGCCTTGCAGCGCAGTGTGACATTGTCGCCCTCGCGCACAATGACATCGCTGGAGGTCAGCGCATCGTCAATATTGGGTGGGACTGCAAGGAGTGATGGTGGGGCAAGGAAATGGATATTATTATTCCTGCCAGCTAAACATAAACTCAAAAGCGAGAAGCACTTGATTTAAATGCAAAAACTTTTGCATTTTGGCAAACAGCGTTGCCAAGAAAGTGGAAACGTCTAAAGCCAAACAAATTCAAACTGAACACAAGACTAACGACTCTCAGATACACTTGTGGATTTTAAAATAACACAAGTATAAATAAAAAAAAAAGTTAATTTTAATTTTTTTTTTAAGTAGACTATAATTCATTTTGGTTATTTTTCTTAATGTTTTCTTGAGCTTCTGCAACTTCTTAATGATATATTATGTTAATTTTAAATAGTTTCAATTTACAGAAAGAACATAACATGATAATAATACACTACATAGTGCTATTAATTCTCGAAGCACCCAAAGTCCATCAATGGTTAAGCAGACGAATAGGAAATGTCTTAGCAAACAATACGCCAAAGTTCGGTTACGCTTCGGGAAGTGTGTAGAAAAAAGCATTTCACGCATTGTTGACTTTGACGCGCTGATTCAACTTTGTCCCAAGAGATATTTTAGTTTAAGCCTAATTAGCTTTGCGACAAGACTTTAGCCTGGCTAACTTTTGGGGCGAGTCTGTTAATTTAAAAATCGATGCTAGAACCTTCATCAAATTGTCATCAGCCTTTGGGGGACACCGTTGCGCTCTGGTTTTCAATTGCTGGCTGAACGCTTCTGTCAAACCCTTTTTTTTCGGCATTTCTTTGCTTTGGCCTTCAAGCGGAAAATCTGTAATGAAAAATCTATGCAAATCAAAGCGCACAAAGCTAGAAGCTAAGGATTTCGCTGGACTCTGAGTTCGACAAGCGGACACTGGCATACAAGGCAAACGAGAGAAAGAGCCAGAATGAGAGAGAGAGAGAGAGAGAGAGGTAGCGAAATGGACTTTCAGCTAGACATATGAACCTAAACTGTCGTAGTCGCTGACAGCCGCTGCAGTTTGTCTCATTTCATATTCAGAGCGGTGTCTGTAATCAAAAGATATCGCATGCAATTTTTTCATTTTGTTTAAAGTCTGGACAAGTCTTGTAAGTCACGTGCGCGACGCGTTTAGTTGCCGTCTGATGTCTGTTGTTGGATGTTGACGCGTCAACCAATATCTGCTGGTTTGACCCCAAAGCAAATCAATAATGCCTAGCATTATGTCATGAAAATTTCAATCACTCAATCGATTGATAATTAAATACAGAATTGCAAACATATTTTCACAGAATCATTCATAGTTGAATTACAAAATTTAGTTATAGCAATGCAGATTTTCGTTTTTTGTTATTTTCGCTGAATATAAATTGCGAGAATCCCTTGTGTGCTAAATGTTATTGTGCATTGTATGAAACAAAGTGAAAACGAATTTGTATTTTTTTTCTAAACTAGTTGAAGTGATTACGCTGCCCATAAATATTTAAATTATTTGCAATTGAATTTTTGTTTATAATTTTCGGGCTTCATTAAGCTAATTTGATTATTAAATTTTAAATAGAATTTCTGAATAGCTTGCGATGGCTTCTTTAAGTGCTTACAGTTTGGTTAAATCTTTACCTTTTGCCCATTTTTCGCTTGGGGACACAACGCATAAAACCAAACTGTAATTAAAAGTTGCAATTGCTTCAACTTTTTCTATGCGCTGTAAACTTTTGTCTCTGTCTCCTTTATTTCGCCTGCTTCATAATGCCACGGCATTTATGAGCCAAAAGCAAAGCAAAAGAATCGCAAAAAAAAAAAAAGGAAAAAAAAAACTTTACTTCGACCATTTGCTGTGCTATTAATAAACGCTTGATGTGCTAATCGCCGAGCTGACTATAAGCTCACCGAATCGCTCCTCGGGCAGCTGTTGTTCCTGTGTGTTTGCCACCCCATTTGACATATTAGTTTCTTTATTGATATTTAGCAGATGACGACATGGCGAAAAAGGCTAACAAAGTTTTCTACACAAACGTGCTGGCGGTTTTGCTCGGCTCGTATATTGTTGCTAAGGACAAACTTTTCACATACAAGCTGAAAATTTAATTAGCCAATGTCAACGCAATTACCCAAAAGTTTCAATGTTTAGAGGCGTGGCACAAAATGTCTCCGATACCACTCATTATCCAACCTACTTGCAATTTATAATTTCACAGCTCACAGCTCACAGTTTTCCAAGGGTATTAACTAAGTCGATATATATAGCGCTTAATTATTAAATTGCCGTGTCCATTCGAAAAGTTTTTCGTCGCTTAGATAACAACGTGACCACCTAACCGTCTAATGAGCAGCAATTAATCTTCATATCCTTAATAAAGCCCAACACACACACACATACGCTTCGAGTTTATCATGCGATGCATAAATTATTGGCTGAAATTAAAGTCGAAGCGTCATGAAATGAATTTGACTTCCAGAGTTTTCTTTGTCGCCGAAAAATAATTTCGTTGCTTACATAAATTTGATGAGATTTTACATCTTTTTATTGCATATTCATAATGCAATGATCACATTAAAAATTCAGCTTTTCTTTTGCTGCACATAACATGGGGCATGCCATATACTATGGTGCCTGAACAGATAACCGAGTTGATCTTAACAACTGGCGTTGATCTTAGCAACTGTTAGAGAGGCAGACACTGAAAGAGAGCACACGCAGCAGCTACTCATATCAAATTTTATACGACTTTTCTCTTTAACTAATCTTAGGCAAATCATTTCAGCATAGAGTCAACCAGTTTTCCATATAGATAAAATCATATTGAATAACGATTTGCAATTCTAAAAAAATATTCCATTTGCCATATAATACAGCTTGCAAAAAGCAGTTGACCATTTTATTATCACTCTCTGCTCACAAAATAAACCAAATATTTCAAACTCAATTGCTCTCGCTCTCAACAGCTTTCGGTTCTATTCGGCTTGGATTGCAATTGAGCGCCTTGAGGTCGTGTGACGCTCTTTTTGGGAAGCGACACGATTGACGCTCGCACAATGTGACTGAGTAAGTGAGCAAATCGATATGCTCAGTGGAAACAACTCTCGTAAGCAAGCATTTGTTTTTGTTTTATTTCGCTCTAGAGTCTTGATTTTTTTTTTTTGTATAAAGAAGACGTATTGGTTTATATACGCACATAAAAAAGTCTTTTTCATACATAAAACTCAAACAAACAATCGGGAAGACTCTACAGCGAAATAAAAATAAAAATTCATGCTTGCTGATCGCTAACAAACTCATTAAAGAATCGATTCTATCGGTTGCTCTCTGAGTCGTTTCTCAATGTGTGAGTAAAATACATTTATTTGCAGACTTGAAGAAACGGTCAAGAGTAATTTTCGAGCTATAATCTCTAGCTTCAATAGTGGCGATATTTATGTGTTCATACGGACAGACGTACGAATAGCAGAGTTCTTTTCTCTCTATTATCTTCTCTATTATCTTCATTGAGTATTTTTTACAGTATTAGATTATTTACTATTTTAACCATATTGTTTTTAGAGAAGGTTGAGAAAATTGTCAACGCCTCTTCGTAACCAAAGTACGAAATCTTAAAGATTTTCTATATAAATTTTTACATTATTATAAAGAAAAATATGTTATTTTTTATAGTATATATTTTTTGGAATTGTCCAGATACTTTTTTTTTATTATTTATATATATTTTATTTTATATATTATTACTTTGATTTATTTTATTTTTTTTTTTTTTATCTAAAAAAAAAAATTACAAACGACAATTTTTTTAGTTTAGCACAGCAAACATAGCTAAGAAACTTTTCGGTTTATTCAGCTAACGTTGGTTTAGTTTTCAGCAA
This sequence comes from Drosophila borborema, assembly GCA_030914335.1. Taxonomy (NCBI): domain Eukaryota; kingdom Metazoa; phylum Arthropoda; class Insecta; order Diptera; family Drosophilidae; genus Drosophila; species Drosophila borborema. The sequence continues at coordinate 1,195,711 of JAUESP010000308.1, forward strand.
AACTATTCAGGTTAGCTGAAAATTTATTAGAATTAAGAACGTGTCGAGTCTGTGTGCAGATGTCCAAAGCACTGGCCATTAACTGCTTGCAAAAGGTTGCTAGCTAGTGTCAACGTTTTGTAATTGAATTTAATAAATTGCCTCATTATGTGAGTAGAAATTAAAAATTATGCGCCAACAGAGTCGACGCTGGGCAGAGCTCGTTATTATTGTTGTATGTTGCTAGCATGTTGCATGTCGCTGCATTTGTTTTGCATTTTCTGCGGTCATTTGTGGTGGACTTTTGAACTGGGGATTTGCCATACCATCACACACCCCAACCCAACGCATTCCCATTGACTCTGAGGGCGCCGCAAAGTATGCAACAGAACGGCTGTTGCCAGTTGGAGCCGCGCACATTTAAATGCATTTGGTGTGCGAGGCACATAAATTCAAAAGCGTTTAATGTTTGTTTTTACCGTCCCGCCATTTTATAATTTCGTCGTTTTTGGGCTCGTTGTACATTTTATTTTATTTCATTCACCACGTTTCGAATTCGCCGCTTTCTGTTTGGCTCAGCAAATTAAATTACAAATGCTGTGCGTTTCGAAAATTTATTTATTTATTTACTCGCTAGCCCCACAATATTCCGAATGCTATTTGTCCGTCTCCTTATTTAGACGGCAAATGCAACGTTTTAATTTCATTACATTTACTGCACAATGTAATTATCTTTTTTTTTTTTTTTTTTTCTACCAGTCAAATTGTTAAATTGAGTGCCTAGTTCAGCGATAGACAGCGAGACGTGTCTGACCACAGTCTCCTAACCAAAGCTATGTTCATATTTTTTTATTTATTTATTTATTTTTTTTTTTTTTTTTCGCAAACATTGCGCGTCATTTAATTTTGTTGCTTTTAATTGGATTTGGTATGTAAATTAAATATATTTCATTCATTTCATTTGATTCGGTTTTGATACGTCGGACAATTTTCAAATTTCATATTTACTTAGACATTCGATTAATACGCTATTAATGATTATTAGATAAAACTACAAAAAAAAATATATATATATGTATATATATAAAGCAGGCTTAAGTTTGCTTTATAATAATTCTCTGCGTATGTTGTATGGTTACCAAAAATAATGTCCATTAAAGAAAATATACATAGAAAAAATATATAATAAATAAAATGTTACACTGAAATATGATTTGTGAGACATTCATTATGGAGAGCATTTATAGATTTTATTATTATTATTATTATTATAATTTTTTGTATATATTTTAAAAAGATTTAAAAAAATTTTTACTATTCAAGAAATCGCTCGATCTTACCAAACACGATTTAAATGAAATAACAATATGAATAGAAATAAATTATTAAAATTTTCAGGAATTTTATGAAGATATATGGATTTTTTAACGGGACAACGCTTCAATATATTCTACCAGCACCATAGGCACCTACTTTTGTTTCTTTTTTAAATAAGCAACTGATATTTTTAAAATAAGCAATCAGCAACTTTTGAAACACTTACACGAGATATTCTTAGAAAACTTTAAATTAACAAATTTTGTTGTTCGCAATAACTACTGAAATCTCTCTTAACTTTTTATTTTTTTAGCTATTTGAAATCATTAAATTTTGTGTGCAGACTAAATGGTCAGAAATACCATTTGCTAAAATAAATAGTTTATTAATAAATATAGAGTTACTATAAGGCAGCTTCAATTTAGTTCTTCAAGAGCTACAAGTAAAAAATCTACTTGATTAAAAAATATTAACAAATATATGATGAACGCATGCACATATATTTCTATATATTTATACAGAGATATTTTCGCATACTCGTAACATATTATCCAACTATTATACAATTGATTTAAGTTCTTTGTCATTCGCGGCATTCATAAAGTTAACCAATAAATCTAATAAAAACCTAAGCAAGTTTTCAATGCAAGAATTTCACAGCAGATCCGCTTTTCAAGTTGACAAATCAACATCATCCGGCGGACAAACATGCTGTGCACTGGACAACAGTCCGTATGGAGTCCGTGCAGAGTCACGCGGCGTATGGGCAGCAAACGTTTTGCGGCAGTCACATAAATCAGTTTTTGTGGCAAAACTTGAAAAATATGTGCGCAAACAAATGGCAGCCGACCGTGGGAGGAGGAAAGGCTGAACAACTGAAAACTGCACCATGCAACAGTTAGAACACGGACATGGCACAAGGCAGCGAGCAGAAGGCAACGAGCAGAAGGCAGGAGGCAAACAGAGAGAGCATCGCACACATGCAAATGCGCGAGGATATGCCGACAAGGACACATATGCTGCACGTTGCAGGATTTCAGTTTAGGCTGGCGACAAAAAAAAAAAAAGAAGCTAGTGAGACAATGTTGTTGCACGCAGCCGACTGCATCATGCTCGTTCAGGGCTCAAAAGCAGCTATATTTGTTATAGAATCAATATTTTTCGATTTGCATGTGAGCTTATAATTTATTGGTATAACTGCTTGGGATATTTATAGTTATTGAATGAAAGATGAAGAATGTGAAATATATTTAATAGCTATTTATGATTTACCCCAAAGAAGCTTTTATTATTAATTTGTAGATAATTTATTTAATATATAAATAGTTTTTATAATATTAAAACCTCATTTTATATCATCTCAAAATGTAAGGAGCTATACACAAAACTACGGAATATACTCTTAATGAATATATAAAAAACAAAATTAAATAAAAAAAAAAAAACCAACGTTCTATAAGGATTTATATACATATATATAATAATATAATATTATAAAAAATATATAAATAAATAATAAATAAAAGAAATAATAAATAAAAAATCTTTCTATAAGCATTACAGCTCTTTAATGTTGCTTCGCATTCAAGGAGAGAGTCGTGAAGGCAACGAAATTTAAATAAAAACTAATATACTCTCTTGCTTTTTGCGATTGTGAAGGAACGAAACGAAGAGCCATTAAGACAATGTGACAGAGATTATTATTACTTTCAATTAATAATTATATTTCACAATTCATTCGATTTCTCACTGTCGGCATGTTGCAAGCATTAAATTACAGCTTATATGCCCCATTGTGACCCGAGGGCGGGTATACTACAAATGCCAGCGGCATATTTTAATTTCTCTTTTTTTTTTCGCTCTCTTTGCATTTTTATTTTTTCCTGCATTTATAGTATTTTTAGCGTTATTTTTTGCCTGCTGACCAGCGGCGAACCAAAGTTGTCGCACTACTGGTAAATTTGCCTCTCCTAGGGACTTTTGCCACATCAGCGTGTCCGTTGCATATGTGGGTGTGGGCGTATATATATATATATATGAGATAAGTGTAACCAACGTATGTAGGAAAAAAAATTGCAAAAAATATATATATATAGACAACGAGATTGCAAAAATTTCGTGAAGCGGCTGCCACCGTTTTGGTCACGCCACGTCAAATTGCCAGAACACGCATGTGGTGCGTGTGAGGCGTGTTATTTGAGCATTTTACAACACTGAAGCGTGCTTAACGGCTTTTTGAAAGTGCTATCAGTGAGCGCAGCACAAACAAATGCAAAAAAAAGAAGAGATATTTGAAAAAAAAAACTTTTTTTTTTTTTGTTGAGATAGAAAAAAAATTGTAGAGTCAGGCATACTGCAACGCTGTGTAAACATGAAACGCTTAGGCATACACACATATGCACTTAAGTGTCTGTACTATGTAATGGAATCTATGGGCATTATACCATGTGAAACAAGAGACAGGTAGTGGGCGAGGTTATGCAAATTGCCCAAGAGAAACTGAAACGTTCGAGGTGAGCAAAAAACTTGCTGAACTTAAATTAAATCTGTTTGCAATACCAAATATTAGACAGAAACTTTTTCGAGCGCTTCAAGTAAAGTAAAATGCGAAACTATACGAAATCAGAAGAAATATTTTGTATTTACATTCGTGTTCTAAATATCAAGTCAAATCGATTGATAGGCAATGCAAGTATATTGACACAGCTCACATGGACATTTGCTCACATGGTGATGTGAAATAATATTTATCTACTACGAAACTGCTCTCTGAACTCTTCTGCCTTTGCCATTGTTGCTGGCAAAAATGCCAGCCAGAGATGGCGACATTTGCATTGTCGTTCATTTTGTCGAGTTTCGTGCTGTGAACTGTGAGAGAAACTGAGCAGAGAAACACAGACGAACATAAATGCCATTGCTCATGCTAAAATGTCATGTGTGTGTGAGGTTGCCAGAGGTGTGAATGTGGGCAGCAGCATTGGAAATGCAATTTTT